>JAOXJM010000001.1:101244859-101275605 GCA_026413425.1 Tringa solitaria | reverse complement strand
GAACTTCTCATACTCAAGTTTGTGCCCATTTCCTCTTGTCCTGTCACTGGGCACCACTGGAAAAGACCAGTGGAATATTTACAAAGCATGCAGCCAAACTGCTTAAGTAGTCTTGCAACATTTTCCTTATAGCAATGTTACTATGATGCAGCACTTGCAAGCTGAATTTTTGCATTTAAACCAATATACATATTAGTCCAGATTGTTTTAGGGCAGTTTGATAACATACGCTTAAAACCACATGGCATAAATGTCCTAGCATGAATGTGCAAGTAACTGTAGTGGGACAACAACATTTGTACTTATTGTAGTGCCAGTGTCATAATACCACTAAATCACACTATATAATAGTTTTGTGTATTCAAGATACGTTAAATAGAAAATTCTATAGGATAGGAATTCTTCAAATTCATTAAAAAAATAATCCATCACATGAACAAAAATGCATTCAAAGCCAAATTCAAGTTAAAAACAAGATGTCGACGAGCTTTGCATAGAGGGTGAGAAGATTTAAAAAATAAACAAACAGAACAAGCCAAAAAAGCCTCTATTTCTGATAGTGTCTCAAACTTTACAAAGCAGTCAAATAAGCTGTGTGATATAACCAAAGTAGTCCTTACAGCTTTGAAAGTTAATATTGGCTCTACTATAAACTTCTGTTCTACAAGTATCTGTATAGTACAGATACTGTAATATTACTTCTCCTAATCAGATTTTTCTGATCAGTAAGCAATAGGAGCAATCTTCTGGGGCTTTTATTCCACTGGCTGCAAAATGCAGAATTCTGCCCCCTCCCCTGTCACCTCACCCCCGCAGTGTTTCAATTCAGAGTGAGAAAGCTCAATCCCATGTTTTCCTCAACAGGTTTATGAGCATACTTCTGCAAACTGTGGAGGAAAGTGTCTCAAACCTTCTTGTTTCAATCATACTTACGTATTTTATGAAATTAGACTAATACAGTATACAAATAAAACATGTAGAAAATCCTTCATTCACTCTCTGTGGGGAATTTCAAATATGCCTTCTTGTGTTTGTGATTTACAAATAAAATACAACCAAGAAGTCCCTAGTGGTGGGTATTATTTGTCACTTACAGTGACAAATATGTTTGGGCTGTCATCACCCAGTATAGTGACAAATAGGTTCCTGAAAATCTTTGAGACAACAAAAGTGCCTGAGAGCAATGCTGAAATTTTTGCAGTCATGAAAAATCCATATGCTTGTTGCTATTAAAGATAGCTCATATTTTTAATTTAAAAAAAAAAAAAGTGGCCTATAGTTGGGTCCTTCCCTCAGAGGTATAGCTGGACAAGTTTAAGATACTCCTATCTTTTCCCCCACTTTGTTTTCCCAGAACAGGTTTTTGACATCTTGTTTTGTTGCAGATACATCAAATACATACATCCATCTTCAAAACTTTTTAGGGCAGCTCCCTCCCTTTGGGATACATTACAGAATGAAAGCTTTCAGAATAGAAACAAAAGCAAATTGAAATTTCATTTGGAACAATGAAATGTTTACACAGCATCACAATGATACTTGTAAGGAAAAGATTTTCCACAAAGATGGAGATGTGAATCTTCTCAGGAAAAGAATCAAGGTTAAGGTATTAAGGTATTATTAAGGTATGCACCCCACTTGGAAAAATATTTCTTCAGTACGAACTATCAGCAGCAGCTCTCCAGAAAAGTTCCAGAAACATCACTACTCTGGAAAAAATTGTTCCTTCAGAGACAAGAAGATTTAGTTATTTCTACTTCAAGGACAAGCTGAGCTTCTTTTGCTTCCTGAAAAAAAATTCGATTTCAAGAAATACTATAAGATTCTAACTACTTCATATTGAACGGTAATGCAATACTAAATTTAAAGACACTCACTTATCTGATACTTTCCAGTTTGAATTTCTAATAGATGAGAAGTATTCAGTGCTTAGTTATTTGTGAGCTGATGGAATAATTGTTTTGCTTTCAAGGAGAAAGCTGCAGAATTATGTGTTTTGCTTTCAAGAGCCTCCCCAGATCACTTCCCAGGTACAGCCAAAGAACACAGAAACAGAGCTGAATATACATGCAAGCTTGCCTACATCTAGATGTTGCACCAGCTAATCTACCTTTACTTGTACTTGCGGTTTTATTATTTTGTACTAGTTTTATTCCAAGTTAAAACACTTTGTCTGAAGACATGGAATTGAGAATAGGCTCTATCACAGAAGCATCCTGTAGTAATTAGAGAAAATGTCTCCATCACCTCCCCCATATGAAGGGCAGTATCTCAATTCCTAGCTTTGCCAGCACAGGAGACTCCATAAAAGAAAAAGCTAACAGTGTCACAAGCAGGCAGTGCTGAAACAAGATAAGCTGTTTTAAATTCCAGCCTCCCCACATATAACACAGTAAGTAGCAGAGGCTGCTAAATAGGAGAAGCATTAATGAAACAAGAGTCCAAATAATTTTTGAGCCAACCGCTGTTATCCAGTATCACTAGGCTAAAAATATAGCCCCATTCTGAATAATTTTGCTTTTATTTGGTATTAAACTTTCATTATATATCAAACTTGCCACAAAAAGGTAAGAGCCAACTGAAGTGGATAAGAATTTCACTAACACAATACAGTGACACCAGAATTTTTTTCACATTTTTATTAATCTATTGATCAGCATTCGTCAATGCATTTATCTTTGTCAACACAGTGGGTTCCTCCCCCATTTTTTTCTTCTAAAGTTCAATAAGTGGACTAGGTAATACAACTACTTACTTTTAACTTCCAGCTTTTGAGAATTAGAACAGCTGCATTCAAGTGGTGGGAAATTCAATGCACATTTTTTATGTGACTGCTTCTGCAGAGGTTGTGTTATGGTACTGAATTTGCATGCATATATGGGTTATTCTGGTTAGCTATTTGCAGTTTGTGTATTTTAACATTTGGACTTTAAAAATGTTCTCCATTATCCACATTTTAAATATATGGCTTCAAAAGTTATGTAGTCTGGCTCACACTGATTTTATTTAGATTTATAAAGTGAAATTTTTAAATAGAGAGATGTTCCCATTTAGTTTTGCCTCTGGTCCCTGATTAGTCCCTAAGTAAAGTATATCATAACATTGCATTTACTAAAATTTTACTGAAACATAGAACATTGACTCATTTTTAAATTAAGTTCGAGAAAAAAGCAGAAAAGTTATTACCACAATGAAAGAGTCTACCAAGTTCCCTCCAAAAAATACAGGGTTTTTGCCACAATACAACACCTTAACTAAACATTGACTTAAATGCTGATTCTCATACTGGCTAGCTGCAAAGGCTTGTGAAAATCGTAAATGTGGCATACTCAGTTCACCTACCTGGGAAGAAAACCCTTGCAATGACCACAAAAACAGAAGTAGTTAATGTATTTTCCAAGACTCACTTAAATCCAAGTATCTCACATTTGTCAGTTTTATCAAGTTTTGAATTCTTCCCAGCTTTGACTTTAAACCTTTATTTTTGTATCCCATTATTCTGACCTAATTGCGATGGTCAGAAGACATAGACATCTTTTTTCCCTTGCCTTGCTTGATGACCATAACAAGCACATCCTTGTGTATTATTTCTACTTACATTTCTGATGTCATCTCAGATGTGCTTCTGCTGGAATTATAGTTAACTTTTATTCTTCAAAACCTCCATGGGGGGATGGCATCAGGATATTTTTTTCCCAAGAATGCTGTAAAACACACTAATGAAAACCACTAACAAATTCTACTTTAACAGTGTCTCTTTTGACATTATGTTTAGTTGGGCTTGTTTAAGCCAATTGAAGGGTCTTGAGGAATCCTTACAGGGCTCATAAGCACCAAATTCATGTTTTAACCTCCATCCTCTATGCTCAGTGTTCCAACATATTTCAGCACTGTCAAACCCTACACAATGCATGAACAAGTATTGCAATTTTAGTCATGATCACGAGCTTATTACCAGTCCTCACTTCTATTAGCATGAGCCTAGAGCAGTCTCCCTCCTTGTGTGGGCACCTAGAATATCTATTGGAAAATAGAAGTCAGGGACTACAAATGAGGAGACATATGGCAGAACGGTAAAGCAACATGAAGGATATGAATGCTGGAAGTGGGACAGAAATGAAACAGCAGAGCCCATATCTGATCACATACATACATCTTGCACATAATTTAAAGCTACATTTTCCCACCACATCATCCTCTACAAAACAGAGTGTCAGAAAAGGCTGTGTTTGAAACAAAGTGATACATATATGATTTTACCTTGTAACAGATTAAGACAGAACTCTGGGCTAATGTCCTCTACTCCTTGAATAAAACTGTCTATTATTACTAAGACAAATTAAAACCTCCTTTCTAATTTGGAATAAGCGTGCATGGAAATAAGAAAGGATTTTCTTAATGCATGATACGTGAATATGGCAAAGTTATTCTTGTAAAACACAATGCAGTAAAAAAAAATAATTAAACAGTTATATAATATTTTTATTTTTCTTAATGCAAACAGACTCAGGAGTCCAGACAACAAATTACCATTTTAAATTTATAAGAGAAGAGCTGTTTAAGATGCCTTTAATATACCTATGTTTTATTTATTAGAAATGTAAAATCCTTAAGACTTCACAATTATGTAAACACTAAATTACAGTATTTGAAATAATATGCCTCGCAAGTTCCATGCAGATCTTTTTGTTTGTTAGGGGTTTTTAAAACAAAAACATGTTCTGTAAAATTAACCACTAAGTATAACAGCATGCTCTCTTTTTAAGTGGTTTATAGCAGCACAATTTCTTAAAGAGATTACTACATTTTTTTAATAAAACAAAAGTTTTAGAAGAGTGGGATTTTGATAACTACTTGGATTTTGATTTTTGGCTTTCTTTTTTACTTTCAAAAACATGAGTCTTCCTTTCTTTCTTACCAAGAGATGAGGGATGTTCTGTGTGACCCTAACAGTAGATCTCATCACATTTCCCTACCCTGTAATCAATTATTTTAGACTAAGCTACACCTGAGCTAATGAAAGTGCAATCAGTTCAACAGAAATTCTCAGCTACACTACATATATGTTAATCCCCAAGTCTGTTAGAGTAAACCTTCTGTTGGCCACATTAGGGCTACAGCTACCCTCAATGTGGATGAGAAACAAGCAGTGCTATATGCCATTAAAATTGACTTGTACAATATTGCCAATATCCTGTGTCACCGCCATTTGCAAAATAAAGTTGCAGGCCCCATCTCTTCCTTTATCTCAAATGCTAATAATATACAATACCATGCAAGACACAGATACGTCATAGAACAATACTTGAGAGAACATTACAGAAAACAGAAGGAATCAGCCACCACAGTACCTTCAATGTAGCCCTCCTACAAGGCCTCCCTGATGGGCTATTTCTCTTCCAGAATCTGACTACCCCTCCTAGTTTTCTTCCCCTATAGATTTTCATTTTAGAATACGAATATAACTAATCCAATGGGTCATTAATGATACCTACCTATTACATGAAGAATCCTCAGATACTAGGGAGTTCTCAGCTGATTACAGAAGTAGTAACTTGCTGTGTTCATTTCTTCCTTCTAAGGACTGATGGAACATATAGTTGTACATTTTCTTTGGACAAAGCTTCATGGCATTCACTGCTATTAGTTAACTGTCATGCTATCAGATGATTTGAACCAATAAGACATCCAACCTACAGCAGGAGAAATCCAAATTCTGCAAAAAAACTTTTCTAAGGAAATCTGTTACTGTTTCTCTCCTTATGTGAAGCAAGACCATTACTTTATAACCTGACTAGGTCTTCTAAAAGCAGTGATGCATATATGTAGGCAGTCCTAAGCTAACATGAGTGTAAACTTAGCCGTGAATGTTACATTTCACATACCTCATATTGAATAAGAGAAACACACAATTTCATCGCAATGTTTTCACTGACACCTGAGTTGAAACTTCCGAACTTGTACTCACAGTATAAGATGGCAACTGGTAGTTCACATGGTCTGAATTATGCTGGCCCAAGCCACGAGGGCACAAAGATAGTTCAGCAGCATACCTAGACTGACAAGTAGTATAAAAATTCAGGCCCTTTCTACGCATTTTCATGCAGTTTGGTTGATCCAAAAGGATCAAGAATTTTGAATTTATAATTATGCAAGAACATCTTCATATTGTTATAGTGGGCTTTACTTCTCAGTTTTACTTCACCCAATCTAAGTTTATATCACTATAGCCATGTTTTTTTCATGGAAAAACCATGATTCGAGATAAATTGTTGACAATTAAGTGCAATTGCATATTTGGCATCTATATACTCTGATGGCACATACAAGTGCCAAACCAACTATTATTTTAGATACATACACTTAAAACTGTACCTTACAGCACTTTCAAACTCTGTATCTACTCTCTATTCCATTCCCTTTATATTTTAGATATTCCACATCAGATAAAAATAAAAGATGAAATTGCTGTCTGATGATGGAGAGTAAAGTTAGACCCAAGAATTCTGTTGACTTGAAGAGACATTCTGGGTAGTGGTACTGCAATGATGGAGAGCCTACAAAGACCAAGGTGGCTTTTAGACTTCATTGAACACTGAAATAACATTCGTCCTCTTAAGAAGTGTTAGAGAGACTAAGTTGAGACAGCTGTGATAAGTAAGGGGTGGGGTTATTGAAGAACAAGTAATAAGAACAAAATCCCTAAAGATTCTCTAATAGGACATAACTGAACTACCAGTGAGTGAGGTACATTTAGGTTATCTGAGTTGTCTCTAAGACCCTCATGTTTATTTTCTTTGAATTAAATATGTAAAAATTGGGGATTTTATAAAAACGATCCTGTGAGGATGAGAAAACTAAGGATCACATACTAGGTTTTATTAGTATGTCATCTAATACCCCTTTTTCTATGATCTTTCTATGCTCTTTGGATCAGAAGACTGGTAGGTGATCCCATATACGCAGCATCCTTTTTCTCCGACCACACAGGGATATACTTTTTAAACAGATGTTATCTGTTAACGGACTGCAAGTAGCTACAAAACACAAGAAAACTGACAGGCTGAAATTCTTTGATGGATTGTTGATGACTGCAGTTAAGCACTGCTTTTTCTTAACTGCTGTATTTAACAAAATATTGATAATGGTGAAAATCTAATCCATGGTGAATTCACATGGTTGAACTAACATTGATTCAAACCCCCAGTATCTGCTGTTAAGCATTATACACTAGAGACTATCCCATTCCTCTTTTGCTATCCATGCAGTTTGGATAAGCCCTGGGGGAAGGAGGAGAATCCGATACCAAAATAAATACGCAGATTCTTTATTTTATTAGTCAGTGTTCCGTATGGTCACATATATTTAAAAGTTTCCTTGCTTTGAAATGGCCCAATCCCTCACATGCACATTTTATTCAAATATGAATTCCATTTTAACAGAAAGCAAATAAAAAAACCATCATCTGCTCAGGTGACAGTCCAATTTAGGTGTAGAAACACAGTATTCTACATGTTTTCTGTAGTTCACATAAAAACGGCATATGACTGGTATCATTGCCTGGCACTTCAGTAAAGAAAGTAGACGGGTCTTTTTCTGATTTTAAACACAATTCCTTTTTAATAATTTTATTTCATACACTTAATGGAAAAAAAGTAGTATCACTGACTTAAACATAAATTTTTTAGAGTAGTTTGTTAAACTCTGAAAAAAATAGTCATGACTTGAGTAGCTCTTTCATATAATTTATGTAGGTTTTCACTAATTGACAGAATGAGCAATTGTTAATTAATTTTTTAAGATTGAAGAGAGAGTAAAGAAAACTTAATGAAATAATTTAGAACTCATCATGGTAATGTTGTATCTCTCAACTACGAAGCAGAAATAATGTATACACTATCAAGAGACTGCCTGATGGGATGTATTTTATTAGCCATTGTTTCACTACCAGGTGGCCACATTCCTGTTTTAGTTTAGATCCCTTAAATTTCCTACCAATTTTAAAAAACAGGAAATAAAATACAGGGTAGATCAGGTAGCATGGAGGAATTGCATCTTTGGTCGTATTCAAGGCAAATTTAATGGAGCCCAAGAATGCCATGAGTGGACATGCGTAACAAATGGTACCACCATAGGAGCATGAAGACAGCAGCTGTCTGCTGTAGAGACAAATTATTTTCATTGCATAGATTTGGCTAAGTTGCAATTACTCAGTTACTCTGAGTGGAGAAAAAATAATAATAATTCTAACTAGTGTTTCATCTTTGCCACTCTCATCTCTCAAGCTTTACAACTTCTAAGTTTTTTTCCTCACATCCAAACTGTCAGTGATACATTTTAAAATGAGTAACTTGAAATGTTTGGCTACCTGGGGCCATAAACCCAGCAGGTCAGCAACAGACACTGTTGGGGGACTTTCCATGGCTTTTGCTGGAATTAAAACAAAACAATCAGGAGGAAAGCGTCATGGGTACAGCTATAACTTATTAGTTCTAACACACATATCCCCGCAGATCACAGCAACCTCAATCTGCTTAAAAAATGGCTTCCTTGGGCTAGCCAATCTTTCTATTAAATAGGTCGGCCTTCCCTGGAGCCAAGATCTGCCTCCTTCTGCATGGATTATTATAACAGCACAGGCAGTATTTTGTGCTCTGACAATTTCCAAATAAAAATCAGTCCTACAAAGGCTGAGATTGTTTATTTTTCCTCAGGGCATTCAGTTGTTCTGATTAGGGACAGAGCAGAAGAAAAGTTGGATATTAAAACAGCAAAGCTGTTGTGAACCCGAGGTGTTATTTTTAGTTTAATTAACAATACAGGAAGACACATAAATGAAAATAAATCATACAACACTTAAAATATGCAGACAAGGATACACTATGTGACCTGCCAGGAAAGATCACTGCGATAAAGACAGAGATAGTAAGAAAGAAATCTTGTGCTTCTCCACAATAGGGAAATGGAAAAAACCCTAGCCTATTATAATTTATGACACCGCTATCCAACTTATTATCTGTCTGGCTTTATTCAAAAGACACAAAGCTTTAAGATATTTCAAGCTTATAAGTTACTAGCAAAACAAAAGATACTTGGTTTACATCCCATAAATCTCCCCATCTTCTATAGTTATAGAAACACCAAAATGAGTGAATGCATCAAACAAAATATATACACTTCCACTACTTTTAACACTCATGTTTTTCCTTGGAGCTTCTGGCAGCAGAAGAAAGACCTCAGACTACTCACACATACCAGATTGTTAGGAACTGACATGAAGAAAAGTTTTCTTCCCAGCCCATCATGGGTACAAACTAGCAGGTTTATACTGCATCACCTGAAGGTCACAGTTAAAACTTCATGCAGCCTTTAAATGGTAATCTTAAGTTTCTTCCCCAAACTTGCATCTTTACCTCACTAAATGTTTATCTCAAAAACATTTTTTTTTCTACCAGAACACTCTCCAGTTCCTTTTTATAACCTCAATTGGGTCAACAACAGCACTTGCTTCTGTGACTCAGTGGTAATTACCTTTCACCTGCACCCATATTTCAAGCTCCTGATATCAGAATGACTTGAGAGAAGAGTTCTGTGTCCCTGGCCAGGGTCTTCAAGTCTGCTCTGTTAGAAACAGGTAATGCATACTATCAAGTTTCCTATTAGATCCTAATCTTTTAGGCTAGATTAGATAAGTGTCAGAATGTTATGCTTATGAATTATGCAGACTATCTACAGTAAAGCTATTATTGGAAACATTGCAATATGAAAGTAGCTTAATTTTTGAAAGACTATAAATGAATTTACCTCTATCTGAATATTTCTGTGATTTTTTTCATAAATATCACCATTCACAGTTCATGAAAATGTTAAATACTGTAGATGGCAAATAAGCCTCTTTTGTACTGGAGGTGTCCCTAAAACTGTACATGAATTACTAAACACTGTGATTGATAAAGCCAAATAACCAAAGCTCATCCAAAAAGACATGCAGAATATTTAATATTTAAATTCAGCCAAATTTGAACTCTAGTCCTCTGTTTTTGCTCTTACACTTTCAATTGTGGTTACACTATTTATTTGCATTTTTTTGGGGGTGACCTTTTGTTGCTTTCTGGGAAACTATGAACATACAGATTTCCATTTTATAGATATGTTTGTCATTAAGAATAATTTTATGCAAGGCTTCAATATGTATACAGGAATTGACTGAATTCTTTCAAATACTTCACCTTTGCTAATCCCTGGAACTGTTTGTAATTGCTGTGACTAATCCCAGCTAGTCACTTGGGATTATTTGTGCCTTCTAACAGAGTGAATCATGAGTATTCAAAGAATACTCTAAATTCATTGGATATTAATATTAACAAAATTGTTTAGCATCATAATTGATCCAGACTCACAAACTCAGAGAAACTTTCTGCTGTTTGACTTCAGAAATCAAACTTTGGATCATATTAATATCTATGTTTAAACGCATTATTCGGAGTGGGGGGAGGGAAGAGGCAGAGAGGAAAACAACACAGAAAGAACAGTGGCTGCACCTTTTATGAGTACACAACACAGGACCCTAAGACACTGCAAAACACCAGAAATTAAACACCTTTTCAATATTATTAGAGAAAAAATCAGTTACAGAAGCAGGAGGAGGGGTGGAGACGTTTTAGGCACGGACAAACAAAAAGCATACAGGCTCTTTTCTTAGCAGAAAAATAGTAAAACCAGCATCGCAATTCTGTAACAAACTGCTTAAGAAAACCAACTTTAAATTACACCTATTGGCAAAGGAACAGCAGCTAGAACATTTCCAGCCAGCTGTATGTAATGGTAAAGCAAAGACCTAGAAAATGAACTGGCAGCTGTCACCTTAGCTGTTGTCAAGTACTAGCTGATAGTCCACCACAAAATAAAGCACTGTAGGTTTTTTATGTTTTCAATAGACTTTCATAATTAGTTGCAACTAACTCACTGAAACACTAAAACAATCTATCAGGCTAGGCAACAAAATAAAAATTAATAGACCAGCCTGTACCTCTTCTTTTTTGCCTTGGCCATTTCTCCTACCATTTCAGAAATATTTATTTCTGGAAGATTAAATCAAGTCTATTTATTCCTAGAAATAAAGGTATTCTTACCCATACCATTGAACTTCCCATAATGCTTTCACATTCTGAAAAAAAAAAAGTAAACCCCCCACAAACAACCAGCAATCCTAAAAAATAGTTTGAAGCCACAGTTACAACAACAAAAAGCACTCCAGATGCTGCATATTCTGTTTGGGTCAGTTTGCATTTGTAATTCCAGAGACAATACTACTACTACTGCTGCTGCTGCTGCTGGAATTCTTTCTGTATCAAGAAAACAGTTTTATTGCCAAACTCTTCTATTTCAAGCAGAGATATGATTAAGAAGGTCTATATTTTCAGTTAAGAATTGTTCTGAAGCTCTGGTTTCAGTCTTCTTATATAGGTATGTGAATTTCTGCAGATTTAATAAAGTTGAGAAAAATAGTTTTGCACTTACAAAAAAACCCCAAAAACCATAAATGAAAGAACTTCACTAAGTGTAAAGAACAATAGCTTGAAAATTTTGAAGAGAAACCCTGAAAGCTTCCATTTCGTTCAAAGTACTTGCTATTATTTAGGCAGGAAAGAAGGGGAGAGAGAAATACAGAGCAATTACTATGAGTCATCTTTACTGTGTTTCAGAGACTATGCCATGCATCTTGCAGGAAAGGAAGGAAGGAATTTTATGAGGGTGATGGAAAAATACAAAGCAATATGAAGGTAATAGATTATTTAATAAACTCATATTGAAAACTAATTGAAAACCACTTTGAACTGAGGTGTCCCCTTCAGTTTACTGCTAATAAGCCACAGTTTCACTGCAGAGAAGGACTTGAGGGACAGCTGCATACATTGCAGTAAAACTTTCATTCCAGCTCTGTGACTACAGCACTTGTATTTTCAGTATAGACAATATGTACATACATAATAACAATAGTGACAAACTGGTGTGGATAGATCCGCAGCCCTTACTGAACCATACCAGGAAGGATGACCCCTCTTGACCTCCAAACTAGCAAAGCAAAGAGAGTGGGAGATGGAGTTGTCATCCTCATACAGATCTTTAGTAGAAAATTAGGGTTGTGGAAGTGAGAAAAAAGTAAGGTATGGGTGACAACCTGTCTCCATCATTAGATGGTGCCAGACGCTTTGGAGGAAGGAAAACACAATTCTTAAAGAGAAAAATGTATTTGGAAGAATCCACATAAATGAGAAGCTCCTGAGGATTGTTCCACACCCCCAAAAAAGGTTCTGTTCTGTCTCTGTAGGTAGGAACAAGTACCTTGCAATTTTTAAAATACACAGTCATGAATGTGAAAGGGGACAGGACTGACAGACCTTTTTTCTATGAGAAATGAAACAGGAAAATATTTTTAAATTTCTTTAAGGAGACTGTTTGATTTGATATTGGTTGGCTTAGTTATTACAGTGACAGTGAACAGCACTTGGTTCAAAGCAGCCTTTAATGTGTGGCAGGAATTATATACAGTAAATCAAGCATCCCAGCTTGACAAAAGAATGAAAAACCCATAAATAACAGTTAGGCACCTATGGTCTTTTTACACAAATACACATGAAAAAGAAATTTATGAACAAAAGAGAGAGATATAGCATCGGAGAAGGGCAAATTAATAAACCCACTCAGTATGAACCTGCTGAAAATTCTGTATTTGGGGTAAGCCTAAACATCTCAAAAATTTTGATAAATGAAGATTATTCTCCTAGTACTTAATCATAGGTGGCTGCCTGAACAATTCTAACTTTACCTCTCCTAGGACAAATGTCATGATAAAATGTACTTGGCTATAAGAGGAACCTGCCTCTATCTCAGTCTGTACCCGCTTTTCTTACTTGACTCTACTGTCGTTACCACACACTGCCAAATGTTAGTGTGACCACCATGACATTCTTGAGCTGATTTTCTATCAGTTTGTTATTTGTTCTGAATACAAGTATCTTCAGTTATGAAAGGACAGGAAAAGAGACTGAAAGATGTCTGAGACAAGATTTAAAAAACACCTGACAAAATTACTGTATACTGTAAAAGGCTGAGTTTTCTCCAGTTAAATAAAAAATATCAGCCAGAGTAGGAACAGCAACTACAACCAACAGCAGAAAGTGTTTGAGGCAAGTCTATACACCTAGAGACTGATGAGAGGAGATTATCTGATTTTTGAAGAAGACTGACACAGAAAGTGTGTGTAGCCTATTATTATGCAAATATAAAAACCAGCAGACATAACTATTTTCAAAGTAAAATGATTTAGCCACACAATTGCTGCATTCAGCATCTGGCTCATTCTCCTGCTTATTCCCTAAAACTGAACAATACAACTAACACACACTTTCAAATGTACTGAGAAATTCACATGAAATAAAAAACATCTAGGGCCTTACCACCGAGCCTTTAAAGGCAGCTTGGGTTCCTTATGACCGAGGGACAGAGGGCTCTCTCCACCTCTCGAAGCAGAGGAAGAGCACCTTCCCCTCGCGTGGATGCTTATAGATGTGGCCAGGAAGCTGAGCCCTGCCTTCCAGCTTCACCACCTTGGTTCGCTGACCTGTCTTAGATAAGGACAATCAAGAGATTTCCTATTAGTGCTCAGCTTCTGAAGTTAAATCCAAGGTGAGGAGAAGCTGCAGTACTGTCTGAGACTGTAGGTAATGCCCACTGAGCAGCTGGGAAGCAGGAGATGGATGCTGCTGGAGGTGGCAAAAGCTCTTTTAACCTCTCTCTACCGCCTGGAGAGTTTTTTAGAGTAAAGAAACAAAACAAACTTTAGGTGGGAAGCTTTTCAGTGTTACAAGCATAAAAAAGCACCTATGTTTGCTTCATGGTTTCCACAGCGTTCAGTTTCCCTCAACCTAGGAAAATATTCCAGTGAACTGTGCCATCAAAATATCAAAGCTGAAAGTGCTGAAAACTAATCTCCTGGCTAAGCATTTCACTAGGTGCAATACTTTATTGTAACTGTAAGTATTGCAAGTGATTAAAAGATACTGAGCATGAACAAAAAACAAATACATGCAATAATCTGTAGAGAGTTCAGTTTCATGAAAATGTAAGTGTTCGATGCACAGATAAGACGATTAAAAATGGAAAAGACAGCCTGAGCATAAATATATATGGTAACTGCACAGCAGTGACTGACGATAGTGGATCTATTTTACAGAACATTTAAATCAGCAAAAAGCCAAGATACAATATTTAAATGAGTCTTTATCAGAAAATGTAACTTGAAAGTTCTGTGGAAGAATAATATCAGCTAGGATCTACTTTAGAGATTGTAATTGGACTTTATCCCAGAAAAGGCTAAATAAATTGAAATATGTTTTATATCATTATGCATATTCCTTAGTGATAAAAATAGCTTTACATTTCGTAGCAGTTCAAAAAACTGTGCAACAAGGGAATAATAATAAAGGAAAAAAGCAATCAAAATAAGAAAGGGTGAGATTTCTTGTATCCATCTGCAAAAGAAGTAATAAATTACTTCTGTGAATAATTTCAAAGACTTGAATAAACTGTGTGCATCTCCCAGATGACTCATCGAAAAAATTAAGGAATTGTCTCAAACAATTGTAGAAAGCATATAAGACTTTTTTTTTTTAATCTCAAACATAAAAATGTGTGAACAACAATATTTATTGAATGCAGTTTTATCAGATATCCCTCTGAGAGAATTGCACAATAGTATACTATCAAAACTCTATAGTCAATGATATTTTTTCAGTAAACTGAAGAATCTCCACAACATGTACATTTCTTTCCTATAGTTTTCAACAGAAAAAGAATTTTATCAGATTCTCAAGGGTTTTGGACAGGACAAGATTCAATGCCTGTAAAAGAGATGTAATCCACCTTCCCCCATTCCAAATGACTTACAAAAGGGTTCAGTTTCACTGCTGTATGACAGTTGTACTCTGTGTTCCCAGACAGCAAAGTTTTTTTTCATATATTGAACACACACAAGCAAATGAAGAACTTAATCTCTGAAGCATTTAAAATCATGTTAGCTACAAGTTTTTTAACCTGAGCATTTATAACTCAAAAGGAAGATAAAAAAAGAGATATGTATATACATGATATTTTACAGACATATATTCAAATGTTTTATAAATATGTAGAAGTGTTTCACAAAGCACTTGTAAGTATGTTTTATAGGCAGACACATAGACAAACTAAGAATTTTCCACATATTCTTTGCATGTTGTCTTTGGTGGAGAGAGGAAAAAGCTTTTTAATTTTTCCATGTTATTTTGTATTAAAGAGTTATTTCAGCACAGGAAACAGTCTTCTCAAATGCCACTGGAGCAGGATTTCCATCTTCAATCTGGACTGGAAGTCACTTCTAAAGCCGTTTCTGAGCAGATGATAAGTTCAAGCAGAAGGCAGGCTGCTATAAATTGTACTAGGATGAGACCAGAGCTGACATGTAAGGACTTGAAGTGTTTATTAGGCATGGAGGATGATTTTTTAACGTGGTCCAAATGATCTGGGTCACTTGAAGGCAGATGAGGGCAGGAAGGTGCACAGATCAAGGTGTGGAGAGAGGTACCAGGGAGGCCTACAGATCTACCAGGTTTTGAGTTGTGGTAGATTTCAGTTCCAGCACTTTTCCTCTTCTTATGCTGGCAGTCTACAAAACTGGCTTTTTGTCTTTGCTTATACGTGGTCTTAAGAATGTAAAATCAAGTACCTGTATGACAAGCATTTCTAAAACTACAGATATAGCAGCATAACTCTACTTTTCCATGTGCCTTTCCTTTCTTTTCTCCCCTTTCCTTTCTTTCTTTTCCTCAAAACATAAAACCCCAAAGCTTTCATATAAATAGCACACAAAAATGCACTTGGGTATTCATTCATTACTCACACTGCCTCATATTTTCACACTTCAATAGGTGATATGATAGTTATCTAGATGTCAGCTTGTACTTTCTCCTCTTTTCATCCCCCTCCAATACATGTGCACCCATACACAAAGGAATGGCATAGCTGCTGAATATTTGCTTTTCCACTGTGTACCACTATAAATAAAAAGTTGTGCTAAATAAACTGCTGAGTGCTATTCCCATGAGGACATTTTTTTTAACAGTTACCATGATCTTGAATCTTTCCATGCCAGCATGATTGTGAAACAGCGTTTCTCATGGGAAAGCCACAACTTTTTCTTTTTGAAAATGTCCCTTTTTACAGGACATACTATATGCCACTGAGTTCCTCAAGGGGTTAATAAACCTCACAATCATTTGCCTTGTCTAGAGTGAAGTGGCGTAATGACTTCACTGATGAGTTTTTTCCTGTAAAGGGGTACATTAAAAAACACACAGGAGAGAAATGAATGTATATTCTAAACCCCTAACCAGCGCTTTCAGTGCCTTTATAGTGTACCTGAGAGCATATTAGGAAAATAAAGAAGAATCTTCAATTTACTAACTTAAAATTATTTTTTCCCTTTTCTCTATTGACTTTAAGACTGAATTTTGAGAATTTTAAATTATATTTTAAATACAAGGCTTAAAATCTAATTCACCATATTTCTATCAGATAAAGTCCGTAGCTCAGTGGTAGATAACAGCGTCCAAGGAAAATACCTATGCCCAAAGCTTTCCAAAGGTATAACATGGAGGATACGACAGAGAACATGATATACATCAGGCTATTTGTCCCCAAACCCTTTCCTTTCAGCTTCAGGCCAGCTGTGTATCTGATGAATCCGAAATCCTGTCATCCCCTTGCGAGTGTCATAAACACTAACGTATATGGATTGCTGCAACCTTCTTTCTGTGCCAGTGCCGTAGTTATCTCAGTTCAGGGACTCTGAAAGAATCACAGAGGAGACAGATAACTATATTTAAGCCTTAGGAATTGCCATTTTTGTGCGGGGTAGCCTCACTTTCCCATCAGAGATAAAAGGGACATGGCAACCTGCTCTGAGACAAGTAAAACTGCAAGTACCAGAGGTAAAAGCTGGAATAGCATAAAAAATCTCCAGAGATGCCTTGTAAAAGCACAAAAGTATTGAGAGCATTGATAAGTCCCTAAAGCTGGCAACCCTAGTTCAATGGAGCCATGCCAGCCTACTCCAGCTGAGCATCAGGCCTGCACTCTTTGCAAACAGATATAAACGTTCTATTAAATCAAACCTTCTCCTTGCTGTGCTGTTACAGCTAAGAACTTTTTTCAGTAGGCAACACCCTGCTCATGCTGAATATAGAGTTTTAGAGACACACTACCTAGGTACTTTTTGCCTAAGAGTGGAATCTTCTCTCCCTGGTCTCTTGTCACTCTAAGCACCTGCTATTGCTACAGCAAGCACCTAATGCTTTATGTTTCTCTCCTTCCTGATGTACTGGTTTTGTTACCTCTGCCACTAGCGTATGCCTCAACTTTCTTCACGACAGTCAACAATGAAAAGGCCTGGGCCTTTAATGCTATTAAAATTAAATTAATTCCCATTTCCACATTTTGAATAGCAGTGTGCCAGCAACTGATTGAGCTTATGCATTTCAGCTTTCAGGGTGGCCAACCTCTTTCTGAAGTTTATTTTCTAGCCCATATACAATCTGTCATGCTTTGACCCACCGCGAAAAGTATGACAGCACTATGAGGTGTCCCTCTGCATCCCAGCTGTAATTGCTTAGAATTTTGCTTAATCAGGAAATCCTCAGTACCTGTCAGGCCAAAGTCAGGGTAGGATGCTGTATCAGGTGACAAGGGTCATCTGTTTCTTTCTGACTGCTTGATATTAACACAGGAGACAGTCTCATATTACTAGATGTGCTGCATTGGCAGACAGATAATAAAGCTTGCTATAGACTCTGGAATTCCCCTTGGGTTTCAAGTAACAGGCTTGCCAAAAGTGGTTCACCTTATTTTTAAATATTTTATAGCTGCATAAAAAGTGCCAGATGCTGTTTATAAACTGGACTTAGAGCTAACCACTCAATCAGCAAAAAAAAGGAAATTGAAACAGCTTTTATTTAGCAGCTGCCAATATAAAGCTAAAACCCTAAACAAAACAGCTATGCACATGATATAATTTGGATGTAGAGCTACTGTTAGTGACATACTCAGAACATTTTCCATTCAATTTGAGATGGCAGGTATTGTATTTTACGTACAACAGACTTATTTTCTAGTCAAGACAGCTTTTTCCTCGTGTCAGTGGAATAGATGCTTGACCACCTGTTCTCAAAATTAAAATGTTTCATTAAAGAAACATGCTCATTATCTATCGTGAAGAAGATACACTGTATTAGCTGCAAACTTGGAAGAAGAAGACAGTGTGACAAAAGACAGTAAAATAATTAGCGACAAAGTGAGGGCAGCAATTGTAATATTTCTGGATTTTGCTAAACATTTGATATGGTGCCTCACAAAAAAATTATTTGAAAAAATTAATTCAAAATTAGCTCAGAAAAAAGTATTGTCACATTAATGGAAATCTGGCTAAATTGTCCTAAAATGTGTAATGATAAATGACAACCTATTGATTGAGCTGGACGGCAGATAGATATTTTCAGGATGCTACAGGCTTTGTTGGTTGCTTTCATGCATAGATATTAGATATACTAAGTAATTTAAACTTTGGTTCAGAAAGGTATTACATTGCAACATCAACATTAGTGGGAAAACATGAAAAGACTTACTATAAATGCACAGTTGAAAGAAAGGTAAAATTTAATATTGAAAACGTGCATGAGAGAATTAAATGAATTGTAATCTTAAATGCATTTTTTTAGGTGATAGCATGGAGACAATAATTTCACATAAACTAGAGCTGGTAAAATAGGTATGAGCTACCTATAAAATAGGCACACTGGCAGCCAGATGTGGCAAAAAATGCACATGTCATTTTGACCCACATTTATTTTTGAGCACCTGAATTCCAAATTAAAACCAAAAATGCTGAGTCACTAGTTTTGGAACAAGGTTTTATGTATCAAAACCCAAATAATATGGGAAAAGAGGAGGAAAAGGGGAGGAGTAGGCAGCCATCAACAGGAGTTTAGACATCATAAAGCTCATAGAAAAGAATTAATAAGACTAGTTCAAGCTATTAAAAAAAAATATAGCCACAGTAATACATAAGGAAAAGCAGAAATTACACCATTAGCAGAGACTCACTCCCTTGTCAAAAAAAGGGCAATCAAAACTTTTAACTAAGAACTTCATATTCAGGGTGAACAGATATGTACAGTGAAATTGCAGAAGCCAGTGGAGTTACTATAGTTACGCTGGGACTTGCAGCAATGGGTAAGGAATATTGCAATATTGGTTTTGGTAGATACAGTTCAACTAGGGAGAACCATGGAGAAATTCAGAGCATTTAAGAATCCACAGAAAATATAAAGTATGAAGTGCAATAACTTCTATAATTTATTTCAAACTCCCAAAGAACATATAGCTGTTGAATAACAATCTAAAATATTTTAAAATACCAGCTATCTGAAATGGTCTCTTCAAAAATATCAAAGACTTCCTAGATGAACAGAAATTTGCTTTGACTGAGTCACAAAGTCTGGATCAAGCAGTGACCTACACCCCCACATGTTGAAGACAGGTTTTGGACATCTTCTTAGTTTTACTGACTGTCTTTCAGTGAGGCAAGTTGCATCTGAATATATACTAAAATTGCAATCATCACCTTAACTATACTTAGTTAAAGTTATAGCAATCACTTTAACTGGTAGAGTGGCCCAGCTCTACTGATGTCCAAACTGATTAAATAACAGTAGATATAAATATACATATATATAAAAGGATATAAACTACAATATATCATGTGGCAAGGCCAGAATAAAAATACCAAACCTGTGTTAAAAAAATTTACAGTACATATGGCTTCTTATATTGAGTATGTATGTTTTAGGTTGTAATATGCCTAAAATTTAACACAACTAAAGAATAACTCTGTCAAAAGTAAGGTCAGAGTGAGGCAAAGATCAACACTGCATTCCTTGAATGGCCAGCTATAAAGTTATTTGTCAATTTGTTAATATTGACAAAAATGGATGGAAATTATTCCCACTTTCTAATTTCTACACTCAGTCATAAAGAATGGGCTTGTTTCGTTCAATGCTTGCAATGATACACCTTTCAAAAGGATTCTTAAGGATGACGTCTATCTGCAGATGAGGGATTTACATGCACTACCGACCAGACCTCATTCCCTAGCCTGCAAGGTATAATCTAGTGTAAAAAATGGTTAACATCATATAAGGTTCATAGACCTTGCAAGTTGACAAGGACAGCTGAAGACTGGTATGGTAAGTTCCCAGAAACTATACATTCATAGACTGACACATAAAAGCATTTAGAAGGAGTTATCTTTCAAAGAAATAATTACTTTCATGAAATGCCCATCTTTTAGTATCATTTGGGTGACTGTCTGTGGACACTAGGAGCCTAAATCCGAGCTAAGCCACTTCATCTTAGAATCATAGATTGGTTTGAGTGGAAAGGGAGGCTAAGGATCGTCATCTAGTTCCAACCCTTCTGCCATGGGCAGGGACATCTTCCATTAGACCAGGTTGCTTGAAGTCCCATCCAACGTGGCCTTGAACACTGCCAATGATGAGGCATTGTACTGCCAGCCGTACTACTGCCAGCACAAGTGTAAAGATAAAATGCAAGTCTCAAAAGGTTTTTAAAAACAATTACTAAAGAAGGGAAATTGTGATTCCTTCCTTTTCATTCCCTTGAGAGTCCTTGAGAGCTGGACCCATGTGTTCCTTCACATGTACACACACACCGTTAGTGCCTGCAGTAGGATGTTCACATAAATATCTGAATTTGAAAAAACTTTGTTTATTTCATTTCAGTAATGAACAAAGGAGCTTTCTGTAATCTTTCCTCTCAAGGAGACAACCAGTGGAGATCTAATGCCAGTATGCTAGGGCAACTTTGCAGTGATAGTATTTAAGAAAAGAGATCAAAAGCTAATAACCTCTCTAGCTTGGCAAGAGCTTCCAAATGATTGCCTTCTAGACAATTTATCAGGAGAACTGCTGATACATTGTCCTGGTGGAGAAGAAACCAGCAGTTGGTCTTTGCAGTAAAGAAAGCCTTTTAAGCTCCTACTAGCAATCTTGTACAGAAGAAATGATTAAGGAAAAGCCACCTCCAGGCATGAAAAAAATTTTCACAATGAACCAGATGGGATAAAATTAGAATCTGTTATCGTATCTGAAAAGCTCAATGCTAATGTTGTAATTGCAGCACAGAGGACTGCCATAGAAAGAATTAATATAGCCGCTTTCAATTAAAAATGGTCAAGGAGTATACCATTTGGAAATGGAAGGATTTAAGAAAATTAGTTCCTCCATAAGACGAAAAAAATTCTAGCATTTCACCTGATCTAATATACAACTCACCTAATATATATCAGTATTAAACTAAAAAAATAAAACTGAGTCCAGAGAAGACTGAAACAGTGGCACCATTACTGTTTTAACTTCTGGCATACAGCAGTTTTAGGACTAAATACTACTTTTCAAACTACACATCTCAAAGACAAATCTGGCACTATGGCACAATTATTGACAGAGTTTAAAATGTGTTAAATAATAGATTACATACACATTGCACAGAGTGTGATGCAGTAGTCAAGTTTGCATAGACATTTGCAAAAATGATTACAAATATGATGACTAGTGGTGCCCCCTGCATGTACCTGGGCAGGGGTTGCACTCAGGACCCTTTAATACAGAGCTTGATGAGCTGACTTTTGAGTTCGCAATACTCAGTGGTTTCGCTCCGCAGGGCTTAATGCAACCATTCTCAGGACCCAGAATTTCAACTTGGGCACAGTGAATGTGCTCCAGTCAAAAAGCAACTCAGCTGAAAAGGAAGATCTCCTCTGGATGTCTCACTAAAGCCAGACATTTTGAAGTATTGAAGTGTTTCATGAGCAAAACATCTTAAATTGAACTAAAATTGTTCTGAGATCTTGTGAGCTTGAGCTCCTTTTCTATGAATTTGTACCCAAGTTCAAATTTTAATGCAATCTGCAATTAAGTAAATTTCCAAATAACCACATTGCACAAGGTTTTTTGTGGTTTTTCTTTTTTTTTCTTTTTCCCAAGGATGCCTTGTAGGGTTTGGTGTTTTGTTTTGTGGTTTTTTTTTTTTTTTATTGTATAGTTTATTCAGACTTGAAAACTGTAATTTGACTGAAGGATCTTTAGACTGACATTATTCCAAGTTGTACTCTGCTTCCATTGATGGAATTTAACAGGGCATGGCCTGGCCCTATGGTTCTAGTCCATCAAAACAGAAATTATATACTTTATTTAAAAAGAAAAGGTCAGTTGTTTGTGGTAGATTTTGAGACTGAGAAAAAATAATCTTGCAAAGATCAATAAACTATGAAACATCTCTATAGGGAAAGGTATTTTTCTCTTCAACTTGATACAAGTATAGTCATTATCCATCTCCATTCCACTGAGAGTATTTTTTCATGTATCTTTTCTAGCTTGAGAGTTACATATTTGTTTCAAAGTTAGTAGAAGAGGTAAAATTCAGCAGTCCGAGACACTACTCTTGGCTGAAGTTATAGATCTAAAAAAGCACCCCAAAATAAAACCACACATGTTACTTACAGGATGGAGGTGACCCGAGTCTCACACTTAAAAATACCAGCTTAATCTTTTGGAACATCCCATGGAAAAGATCAATTTTCCATTGACAGGAACATTCACTGTTGCAAATCTCCCTGCTGGGATACAAAACTGAGGTCATTTATGAAAAGGAATATAATGAATGGCAGGGCTGATCCCTTTAGTTTTATGGATACATACCAAAAAATTTTATCTAATCAAAGACTGCAAATTAACAGGATGTTAAAGCAGACTACTTTTCTGTCAGTGGTTACTGAAAAGTCACCAGATGCCCAGGATCGATAGATGTTGTGCATATTTTAATTATTCTTCTGAGTTTAGAACTTCATTACTCTTATGAACTTCAGGTAGTTTTGGCAGACATAGTGTACCTAGAAGCTGTGAGTTTTATTGTTGTTTCATCAGCTAAAAGAAGGTGCCAGCATGCTGATGGAGAGTCACACTTTTATTTCCAGTGGCTCGTCTGAGTGCTGGAAGCTGATACCACAGAGATTCCAGTGTGACTCCCACACCACAAAACTATGTTTAATTTGCTGGAAAGAGGGGAAATCTGTTAAATAAAGAACATTATTTTATAGTCCTACATTCATTTTCAGGAAAAATACTCCCAGTCTTGTGGACACTGACAGCGCCTATGAAGAAAAGTTAGAGAAAACATTAAATGTCAGACAGGACAAACAAGAGGGGGAAAAAATAACCAACCAAAACCCAACTTACATTAGCTTTACTTGAATTCAGGAAAGGATTAGACTGTATGGAAGACACTAAAAAGAAAGGAAACTGCTTTCCAGTTAAAGAAAGTGTGTAATTAATGGGTGCCATATCAATCTGTCAAATTACAGGCTTGTAACCCGCTCCCTGGATGCAAGTCATTCCTCAGACTGCTGCTGGAGATTTTATCCTCCCAGGGAACCCTCCCTGCTCAGCTCCCTTTGGTGCTAAATGAAGCTGGGAAATAGCAAGCAGGCCTCTGTGCAAAGCCTCACCATGGGTGCCTTGCTGCAGCCTTGCTCTGCTCCACCTTCCCTGGCCCTGGGTTCCCTGTCTTGCTTAAGAAACCCTCCTTCTGTCATTCATCTTCTACTCTTGCTCTGCTACCAAAAGCACTAGTTTTATCCTGCTCCACTTCTGCTTCTTCCAAATATTTTGTTGGCAAAGGAGTGAAATATTAATTACTTCAGTAACAAGTTAACAAAAGCTTGTTTTGTTCTTTTATCATCTGATGCTGGACGAAGTCATATGGGAGCATACACAAAATACAGGTTACTAGCAGCTAACAAGAAGCACAAAATTTATTCCTTGCAAAACTGTGTACACAACAGTAAATCCAAATAGAACAGGCTGATTTGTTCAACAGCCACAACCACTAATGCACAACATCAATCTTAAACATTCTTTTCATAATTATATTGCACTATAAATTACTAGAAATAAGGATTTAGAATTGGGAGAAAAGATGCTAGAGGAAATAAATCAGATCAAAGCTGGTAAGAAAGAAAAGCATGCATAAAAATCATAGCAATTCAAGGTTAAAATACATTTCTACGTAGCTGTGCATTTCCAAGTAAATCCTTTAAAATCATTGATGGGGATGGATATTCTATCAACAGTTTAAATACTTAAAATTTATAAGAAATCAATCAGTCCAGAATGTGAGCAAGACTCATGTGACATCTGCATATCTGTTTGGTTTTTCTTTTCCTATTCTCCTTTATTTCTCTAGAAATTCAGCTACTAAAGTCCTATTTATGCATTTTTGCACACTATGAGCATTCATTTTACATTCCATATTATTAGTTGTGCCTACTTCCTGCTGTGGCCAGCAGTCTCCTTCAACTGAAACATGACATTAGGTTCTGCCTAGGTGGAGTAGGATTTTAGAGCACTTATTGTCAAGATTTTTTTCTGTTAATAAATGATACAACCTTTTGTATGTCCTAATTTTTCTAGATAATTTTTGAAGGATTTGCCGTCATCATTATGCTGATAATGAACTAAAAATCAGATGTATTGTATCCTTTCTTTTTAATACCCAGTGCTAAAGACTCCTGATAGTTCAAATGAAAAGTTTATGCCTCCACCCTGGCGCCGGCCCCTGAGTGTGCTGGAATGACATGGGAGCAACAAAATGCAGGATAGGAGGCTGGAAGTAATGTTTCACATGCAAAGGTGGCTCAGCTCTCCAAATATCTGTTCAACCTCAGCCTGTCCAATTGATCACGTATGGTGCACAGAGCCACGTATGCACTGCCAGGGATTACTTGCAGCTGTCTGCAGAACAGCCAGATGCTCACTGTGATGGCACTATGTCAGGAGCTGTGTCCGGAGCACCCAGAGCAAACCAGCTTGTGGTTACAGGTTGCTGAAGCTTCCAGATGTTCTGCCCCACAACTTTGCCTGAAGAAAACTTTGAGAACCCTTATTTAAGAGGTGGGACCTTTCAGGTTGCTATTGGAAAGAGGGGATGTCAGCAGTCTGACTGAACAGGACACAGCTCTCATTCTTCCCTCTCAACGCCTGCCCTCATTTCTATAACAGTTTGCCCTCTAGTTAAAACAGAGATTCATTTCAAGTTCAAAGTCCATTTCAAAGGTCTCCTCATCACCATCACCTGTTGAAAAGCCTCAAGATACTGAACGCCACTGAGCTGGAGACGGTCAGATGAGCTCCCAAACAGCTACGGAGGACATACTAACAGCCTCAAAGTCGGTGGCTGAGGATGTGTGGGCCAGATTTGCAAATGCACTGCGATATCTGAAGATGCAGCTAGGCATGCCACAGGATTTATATGAATGCCTAACCAGGCACTGGCTAGCTGCCACTGTCTTTCAAAATTAGTTAAATGCTCATGTGCTTTTGTTAATCCTGCTATGTGCTTTTCTGCCTTTTTGGGCAGTTCAATCTCTTTTTATTCTGGTCCCAGGTTATTATGTTACAAAACTGTACTTTGATATATATCACAAAATAATTTACATTAAGTATGTACAGCCTTAGAGAGCAGGGCCATTTCTGTGCTTCATGTTTTTAGTGGTGATTGCTAACTAACAGCTTTAGCATTCCTATAGCTGTGCAATCTGATGACTGCAAAAAAATCCTCAAAATATTAATTAACTGAGCCACACAATGCACCTGTGAACTAGATTTTTATCATTCATTGGCAGATGGGGAAACAAAGACATAGAAAGGTTGAATGCCTTATTGAAGAGCCCAAAGGAAGCCTGTTGCAGAGCTGGAAAACAAACAATTAGAACCCAGATACACCAACATTTGGTGCTGCACATTATTACTCTGCATTACATTTCAGGTCTTCCTTTCAAGTCTCAGACCACAATCCCTTTGTAACTCGAAACTCTTCTTCTGCTACTCCTCTTCTACCTCTAAGCCCTTCCATTATCTTCTTTCTGTTGACAACACCCACCTTGTCACTCAGCCATGGGTCATATTTTTGACTCTAGATTCTCATATTCTGTTGAAGACTTGCAGCTAGTTCTTTACTGGGTGCCTAAGACACAGCTTTCCCATCTTATCTTTGTAGATAAAGTACTTGTCTAAAGTTTCATCATATATCAATAACTGCAATCCCTTCTTTTTGGCCTTGACAAATGCAATCTCATACAATCAATATTCCTCCAGAAAACATTGCTGAAGAGATCATTTCTGTAAGCCCTTTGCTTTGTCTTTGTCATCTCTTTACCAATTCCCCTTCATTTTATTTTACAAACCTAAGGTCTTGTCCTAATTTTTTTAAGTCCCACATTGCCTGTTCCTGTATTATCTGTATCGGCCATTCAGTATAAAAAGATTAAGTCCTACCATATGCACCCCTATAAAGATGGCAAGATATCAGAAAGACTGAGGGAGAAAAGATTGTTCTCTTCCTTTGAACAGAAGACTCTTTCATTCTGGGATTAGAAAAGCAGAGTGTCAACAAATAACTGGCAAGACAACTGGTATCAATTAGAAATAAAGGAATAGATTAATATGAAGACTTCTGAATAATGTCTAACAAGTTAGGTAGTAACTGTTAGCTAGTAAAATTGTCCTCCAAATATAAACAATACTTGATTTTACAGGTCTTATATATGAAGCAGATTTCAAGGCCACAAAACCCTCTTGCTTGCATGCTTGCGATCTGTCTATATAGCTAATATCTACTGTGAAGGAAGAGGAACAATTTACCATGGAGGAAAGGGAGAATAGGAAAAAAGAACTTCTCTGCATCTTTACAAGTAGTCATTCACAGATTTAGCAAGAAATATTTCTGCTGAAAAGAAAAGTTACTCTACTGAATCCAAGACAATTTTAGTAACTAGAGGTACTAATTTGAGGCTCTGGACATTCAAATCACAAAAATCTATAAATTACAAAAAAAATCAACTTATTTTGAAGGGCAAGTGAGATTACCCCAAAGATCAAAAAAGAAGCCAAGAAACAATTTCCCCTTTTATTTTACTGTGATATTACTGGGGCAAACAACTCAGGACACATGTATTAAACAGTTCCTTAAAAACAACACAAAAATACAAATGGTTAGATGAATGTCATAGTGTCTTCCAGGGATCTTTGGTACTACGTATCTACATCAAGATAGCAAGGAAGAGAAAAACCACCATGACACAAACTAATATAGCAGGAAGTGTTGTTCCATGAAAAAAATTTCAGGCCATGAAATAATTATATTAAGCAGTAATTTTATAAGGAAATACAGTTAGAAGCATAAAACCATAGAATAGTTTGGGTTGTAAGGGACCTCTAAAGGCCATCTAGTCCAACTCCACTGCAATGAGCAAGGGCATCTTCAACTAGATCATGTTGCTCAGAGCCCCGTCCAACCTGACCTTGAATGCTTCCAGGGACGGGACACCTTCCACCTCTCTGGGCAACCTGTTCCAGTCTTTCAAGATTGTGTGGCAGTGTGCTCTCCCTGTTTTTCCCCCTCTTCCCCCCCTCCCAGCCTCCCCAGTTCCTGCTTGGGCCATGGCCATAACAACATCAGTTGTGATAAATTGAACCTGGACTTTGGGGGATGGCTGGCAATACTGCCAAAATGCTGTCTGGAGTGGGGACCTAGATAATTTGTTCCCATACAAATATGACCATAGGTCAATTATCTTACTCTATAAATAGCAGACAGCCCAAGAGCCCTCTGAGCTCTCCTGTATGACACTGGGCTGCATTCCAGGATCTCCCCCAGATGCTTCCTTAAGGTTCTGCTCCTCAAGGTTGAGAGATTCCTTGCCACAACAGATTCTTGGTAAGTGGCTAATAGGATGCTAAACTTTGAAATCTTAGCTAAGTGATATAAAGGATTGATTGCACATGTATAATCCTTTAGACATAAACCATTCACCAAGTCTGGGACTAGGATTAGATCCAGCTGCACCTAGACTCCTGTCTGAGAAGGACTTTAGAAAGCAAGGGGGTCCTTTCTGAACCTCGCGACTCAGTGGGAGGATCTCCTTGACAGCTTGTCTGACCCTGTCCTCTATGCAGTAAATAATCAAGTGCACCTTGCCATCGAATCTCATAAAACACTGTCACATTTACTATTAATTTTGTTAAATCACTGTTTCACTTTAATGAAACAGTTAACAGTCTTACGAGTGAAGTCAATCACTCCACCTGCAACACACTGTCATTGTAAAAAATTTCTTCCTTATATCTAGTCTAAATCTACCCCTTTTAGTTTAAAACCATTACCCCTTGTCCTATTGCAACAGGCCCCGTTAAAATGTTTGTCTTTGTCTTTCTTTTATAAGCCCGCTTTAAGTACTGAAAGGTCACAATAAGGTCTCCCTGGAGCTTTCTCTTCTCCAGGCTGAACACCACCAACTCTCTCAGCCTGTCCTCATAGCAGAGGTGCTCCAGCCCTCTGATCATCTTCATGGCCCTCCTCTGGATCCACTCCAACAGGTCCATGTCCTTCTTAAACTGGAGCAGGTCCAGAGCTGGATGCGGTGCTCCAAGTGGGCTCTCACAAGAGCAGAGCAGAGGGGCAGAATCATCTCCCTTGCCCTGCTGGCCACACTTCTGATGCAGCCCAGGATGCAGTTGGCTTTCTGGGCTGCAAACGCACATTGCTGGCTCATGTTGAGTTTTTCATCCAACAGATGAAATGCCTTTTATACAAACACTAAATGAAAAGTACTTACATTTCAAACTCTTCTACTTATTGAAACAGGAGAAAATATTTTGGGATGGCGCTATTTAGTTGAATTTAGATAATTTAATGCAATTCAAAAGAGTGTCCCAGAGTGCAGTTACAAGACACTACACAGAAAGCTCTTTCCAAAGTTGGAGATTCACCACACAAGACAAATAAGAAATAGGATACCCAAGATAACACTCTTCCATCCCTTCTTCATGCTAGCAAGATTCACTCATTTTAATATACTTGTCAATTTGGGATTTTGTAAACCTGGTGGTGATGTGACAGGAACCGACATTTTAGATGAGTTAAGAATGAAGAATGGGTACAGTGATGAAAATGTATCCACATCAAAGATCACAACCAGCAGCAGACATTTTGACATCTTTGTCCTAGCTTCTAGTTTAAAAAAAAAAAAAAAAAAGGCACAAAACTATAGAAGAATTTAGCTGGAAAACTAATGAGCCAGTAATCCATCACCTTACACAGGGTGAGAAGTAATACTGATTAAAAAAAAAAAATTTTAAAAATTAAACTTGGGAAAAATAAAAAAAAGCTCTATTGAGTCAGCAATTTTCTATAGATGGTAATAAAAAGGCAAGATGCTTTTTCCCACACATAATGGGAAAGAGTATGAAAAAGATACAACCTCCCAGCATTATCAACATAACAATGAATCATTTGCAATCAAGAATCAGTTGTGAGATACCTACAACAATCATCCGCTTGCTCTGGTAGTACCTCTAGTAGGCAGCAGTCTGCTTGCACTCCTGAAATGAGGCAGAACCGCTGAAGGTGTGTGCAGCAGGTTTCCCTTCACAGGTACCTGTTGGTCTAATGTTATTACAATATGTTTCTGTCCGTATTCTTAAAATTGTTTTTCACCAGGAACACTTAGTGGATTCTTGAGGCATTCCTATCAGACATAGAATGTTAAATAATGGACTCTATATAAGGCAGAGCTCTTTATTTTTCATCCTGCCCTTCTCTGTGCATTGTCATTTTAACGTATAGTAGCTCAATATCTGTGTTTACATTAACTGCAATTCAAAAGTCATTTAAACTGTCAATATAACATCAGAGAATCTCTTGTTTCCTTCCTCCCACCTTCTCTATGAAAGGCCAAATAAAATAGGGATGGTAATCCGTAATCCACCTAGGAAATGTGTCCTACTCGTGGGAGGATTTGGACAGGGGACTGAGTCTTTTTATTTTTAGTCTATGTTTATAACAGAAGCCTTTTTTAGACCAGGAGCCTTGTAGGTATGGAAGTAGACATGGCCAGCAAAAGAAGCAAGCCATTAGTACTGGAGCATGTGTGTCAGCAGTAGCATCTGTGAGGACCAGATATAAAAGAGGGATCAATCAGCCACAAGGAGGAAAAAGGGCCTAGGAGTTATACAGACCAGAGAAGCTTTGGATTGGAGAGCAGGGTCCAAGGTGTGTGAGGTGATGAGGCTCGAAGAAGTTAAGGATGGTAGGAAGCGGGGATTGTAGAGTAAGGATATTTGAGTCAATGAGATGACGGTGACAGCAGAACGGATGGAAAGGGTCTGAACAGGCTGGATAAAGGCAGCAAATGAGGATGTGGTCACCTCTGGGGAGAAGGAGAAGACAACATTAAACGTGGGAGAGCAGAGACTATGGAGTAGATTCAGAAGAGCTGACAGGCCTTGGGTATCAGAAGCTGGTATGAAAGATGAAGGTGATTCAAAGCTGGAAGAACTGGGGCATTAGATTTGTGTTTTGCTGAGGCACTTCAAACTGGTGTGTTTAGAGTAACACAGAAACATGAACAAAATTCTTTCAGGAATAGAGGTAATATAGGCAGTCTTGATATAAAAGGGTAAATACAAATCATAGAATCATAGAATCATTTAGGTTGGAAGAGACCCTTGGGATCATCGAGT
>JAOXJM010000001.1:101219825-101234900 GCA_026413425.1 Tringa solitaria | reverse complement strand
TTAAGGTCCCTTCCAACTCTAACCATTCTATGATTCTGCCCATTACACTCCTGTGGCCTTATTAAATGGTGTAATACTTTATTAAAAGATATTCAGTAGTTATGAAATAATAAAAATTGTGTTTTCTCCCTTTTAATAGTCAAAATAATTTAATCAATAGTAAATGCTCAGTACATTCTGATAATTATTTTAAAACTATATTCACTACCCAGTGTACTTTTAAACCACCATCCTATTAAAAAAAATCTATTAATATGCAAAGAAATAATAAGGTACATAAAAATTGCTTATTTCACTGTGATTCGCATTTAACTAATGCATTACGCTAATAGATAGTATCATGGCTAGTTAATGAAAAATAGCATTAATTATAATTAATTAGAAGTTGCCATAGATTAAAATAGAAAATTAAAATAGTGTATAAAAAGCCATCAGATGAACAAGATTTAACCTGAGCTGTGATGCAGGAGTCTGGACTTTTAAAGATGACACATGAACACACACACTTAACTTCAGGCTATATAATTCCTCCCTCAACCACATAGCATGTCTGTCTATGCTAAGATTGTTTGGAAAATCTTATTCCAGTCTATTATAAAGTGATTTAAAACTTCAGTCACTGAGCAAATTTGGAGAAGCCATGCGAAAGGCAACACATCTAATTGGAAACTATAGCCCGTATCTGGGAAGGTCTAGTCTAGTCTCACCTAGTTTTCAAGCCAGGACTGCTGAAAAACAAACTGGGGACAGTTTGGTTCCCCCACCACCAGTGGAGGGAGCGGAAGAGTCACTCTCACCACTCCACATTTCTGTGACACACTCAGCACAGGATTTGAGGAGAAACAACTGTCCCTATTGAAAGAAGTGGCAGATGTGCAGGGGAACATACTAACCTTATTGAAGTACTCCTCAAATTCTTCCTAAAGGCTAATAGTTTTGGGAAGGTGCACAAGAAATCCTTTTCTGTGGGGTCCACAACAGGAAATAAACTCCTGCTCTGTGTTCAGTTTGTATATAAACTGAGAAGCGCTTGTATAGTACCAGCAAAGTGCAGGTGTTTTCTGGAGAAACTGTTTAAGTAAGATTGCTTAAAGGACAAAGAATAATTACTTGAAGATGAGCTGCTGCAACCTGGAGACTACAGTGGCAGAGAAATGAAGATGTTCAAATGGTGGGACAAAAGGTGGATGATTTTGCATCATGCTGCAACCAAATTTCACGTGTTTCACAAACTGTAGGTCTTTAGTCTTTCCTGACATAAATATAATGCAAGGATGAAACAAGAAACAGAGTCACGAACAGCAAGCCCTATTCAAAAATCCCTAGAAAGAGAGAAAAAAGGAAAAAAAGGAACTACACTTACAGGGACTAATCATCTCTTTGCTGAAAGGGGCTTGGGTATCATTCCTCCCACAGCTAGCAGCACCTATGACCAGCAGGACTCCATTATCCTCTTAGGTATAGATTGGGCAGTCACATAAACACAGAAAATAAGTAGTGGTATCTGGCCCAGAGCGGTGATATCACTGCTATTGAAGTTGCCCAGATTCAGTGGAAGAAGAAAACACACCAGAAATGCATAGACTAAGTAACAGAGAATTTAAACTGAGGCAGTTTTCGCAAATGTTAAAGAGGACAGTAAAAGAAAAGCACCTCTGAGCTACAGCCTCAAGTTTTACACTTTTGATCAAGTAACTTTATAACTTCAGAACTTTGACTGATTACTTTGTTACACTTTGTTACATTCAGGCATTGAGAGGATGTCTGTTATTTTTAGCATATAATTATGTGGGATTTTTTTCTGAACAATGCACAAATAAAAGTATTGTTGTAAAACACCTCAGGAAACCTAACTAATAGTCTACCTGGAATACCAAAACTCAGTTCACCAAAATTAAATAAATATTGTTCTTTGCGCTCCTTGAGTTCACCCAAAGTAAAGTATAATTATTAATTTATTCAAAAGTATCTTAAACTGCTATGTTATGCATGTGCGTTTATTTATTAAAATATTTTTTCTCACTTGAAAGAAATGTGAATATTGATAGATTAGTAAAAGTTTTAACTAGCAGTTTACATTAGTTGCAAGCCATTCAAGATAAATGCTTTCTAACTCTATGGATTATAATTAAACACATTAATAAAAAAAAGTCTTAAAATCCAGACATCACCCTTACTGTAAGAATATGAGACTGATAGGAGCAGGGGCCTGCAGCAACTTAAAGGCTATAAACAGGACCTACCTATTGTGGGAACTCATCTCCTGGGAGATACTATTTATTAGAGAGCACTGATGAAACAGCCAAAACAAATATATAGGCATGGATGGTCAAGTCTTTTTTAGAGACATGACCAGCAAAAGCACTGACACATCTGGGAGGGAAATTTATACTTCCCACAGAAAATCACTCCATGTAACCCTACCATATTCATGTCTGTTTATTTTCATATAAACTTCAAGAAATTCTGGGCCTTGAGGTCATTTGCCTAAAAAGCGACCACAAGCCAGCCAAACATATGCTTTTTAGCCTGCAAATCAGCAGGCACAGTGGATTTCATATACATTAGTGAAAAAGTGCTCCCTCCTTTACACAAGTGACCTCAAATTCTGAAGGATAAACTCTTAAGTGGTACAGCAAAGCCACCTCTTCTTATCTTGCATCTTTATAGCCATGTTGGTTTACTACTACATGTCTTTTGTGATTTCCTAAATTACACGGACCACTTATTTTGTGCATGAGCAACATTTAGTGCTAATAAAAGCACTAAAGTTATTCCTCTTCCATTCTCCCACAGGAATACCAAGTTCTTCAATAACCAGTTTTAAACCCTGAATTTCACATAGCAACAAAATCACAGCTTAATGCAAGGTCACTGAGTCTAATCATCCCTAACCAGAAATGAAAATTTGTTCTTTTCTTTTGGTTTTGATAGTTCAGAGCTAATTAATCACTGTAACTCAAGCACTTAACTATTTCACAGGTATGTTAGGGGCAACAAAAGAATGAAGTATTCATTATTTTGGGATCTTTGTGCATTTTCTTTATCCTTGCAAAAAATTAATCAAGCACCTTAGTCTGTTTTTCAAGTCTGTCAATACCATTACTACTTTTAATGCAAAACCCCCTCTTGTTTATTTGAGCTCTAGCAAAATGCATAAATGCATTTGTCTCGGGTTTCCATCAGTACCACAGCAAACTTCCTGCAGAGTAAGATCCCACACTCAGTAAACTTTGTTTACACCATTTCTGCTGCTGTTCTCAGCCTCACCCCCTTACAACCCTGTGGGTTATTTTAGGTGACCCCACTTGACAGCTCTGGTAGATGGGGCTGTGCCAGCCCACCCTGAGACTGGCTCAAACTAAAAGCGTGCATGCCTGACTCCAGCTTAAGTAAAAAGCCTGGTCAGCTGGCACTGGAAAGGGAATAAAAAGAGTGTATCAGGGCAGAGTGGAATCACAGATAATTTCCAGGGTGAATGAAAAACCTGAGCAAACTATTCATATGGCACACTTGGGAAGGATGGTAAAGAAAAACCCAAACCGCAGATCGGAGTTCATCTAAACAAAAGGATTAAGGCTTACCACAGTTAAGCCTTCCCACTAAAGGGTATAAGAAAGTTTTTAATTAAAACCTCTTTCTGTTAGTCACCCACAGTAAATTGGGACAAGAAAGAAAAAGATGTACTTTGAGACAGGGGTAATTCCCTTCAGATGGCCATAGCCACACAACCTTGAACTGTGGCAAGACTGGGCACACTATTTACAGTGTTGTGGCATGATGCCTTTAACCTTCCCCTGTCAAACACTGGATGGGCTCTATCCTTCAAATAAAATACAGTAAATAATACAGAAACCAGATAGACTTACTCTTGCAATGTAATTCGAACACCTCAAGAAATTGCCCTCTGACTCCTCTGGGGTACCAGCTCCCTGGCTGAAACTGAATAAATGAATGAATGAATGAATACATAATTTGAGGTGTGTAAATACAGTAAAATAGCTTAAATCACTTTCCAGAGAAGCTAAAAATCACCAGTTATCCTGTCGACTGAAGTGGACTGGGAGTCATCAGTTACAGCAAAAGCATCCAAAGGTGGCAACCAAACCCAAGAAGTGGTAAAGTCTTAAACCTCTCAAATGTAACCACAAGAGGTTTTGTGACTACATCTGCAATACTACATTGCAAATGTCTTGAGTTTTCAAAACTGTTCTGTTTAGGATCCTGTACTCCAATTGGCGTCAAACATATTAGTAGCAATTCTTTGCTTTTACTTAAATCTTCATGCTTTTAACAAATTAATCCTCTTAACGTCCCTGCTGGGTAGATAGGCAAAAACCTTTCTTGTCTGTAAAACTGAGATAAGAAGTGCCTTGCCTACAGACATGCAGTTAGGACTGGGCAAAACAGGGTTAAAACTGAGTAAAGAGTGGCTCTCATTTGTGCTCCAACAACTAGACTACACCATTTAGATTGTGCCAACTATTAAAATGAAATATAAACAGAAGTTATAAAAAAAAACTAAGACAGATAAACCTTCCTTCATTAATGCTCTCACTAATAATAGGGATGAAACACATGACAACGTATGTATTTTTGTGTCCCTTGCATTGTGGGGAAAATTATTTTGAGAAAAAAAAAACAACAAGATTTTGAATAATATCAGACACATTTTTTAGATGATGCAAAGGCACACATTAGAAATGTAAAAAAATATATGCAAAACCAGGTAATTAAATTAATTATGAATGGTTTTGTTCATTACATGTCTGCTGTGATTCATAATGAGAACATTTGGTACCCTTCAGTTTTATAAATCATCATTACGTGGCATGTAACCATTGCCAAATAAGTCCATTTTCACCATATTTAAAAACATATTTTCAAAATAATTTATTCTAGAAAGTTAATATTGCTCACCTATCAAGTACATATAATCTCTCTCCAGTTATTACGACATGGATCAGGGAGCTGGTACCTTGTACCATTTGATTCATAGCATGACTATTTTTTCTAAAGCCATTTGATTTTTGAGAATTCTCAAATATCTTAAAATGTCATATAGGTTGAATGTTATTCTCATTATAACTGTAGTTAGTACATATGTGAGTTAGGTTTACAAGATGGTCTTCTAAGCCTCAAAATAGCTATGAAAGGACAGAATTTATTACTCCTATCTCAGCCTGTCAAATTTAAAATAAAGGAAATAAGAGAAGACATACTCAAGCCTTTCTGAATAAAAAAGTGTCTTATCAAACACTCATTGATAGAATTTTCATTCTCATATAATCCCTAAAGACATTAAAAATAACCAACTAGAAAATACCCAATGTAGCTTTTTCATATTATACTATACCATGCTACAAGATTCTCCATTTGTGCAAGCTTGCAGTGGAAGTGAACAGCTTTCACAGGCTGCACCATCTGTAGACCCCTTTCCACAAAAAAGTCTTGTTTTCAATATAACACAAACACATCACAATTTATATGTATGGTCTTTCTATGTAAAGAATATCTGTACATAGACAGACATTGTAACTTTTCCAGACATAATTTTGTGAGAAGGCCTCACTTTTGGACAGAGAGCAAGAAATCACTCTAAGCAGATTACTTAAAAAAAATAAAGAAATCTCATTTACTTAAAGATATATGCCCTGAGGTTTGGACTACCAAAGAACTTTTTTAAGTTATAATGTGATAGGTAGAGCAAACACTAAGACCTAACGAAGTATTTTCTGGATAGTAAAGGCAAAATCATCTGCTACGACTATGCATGAGCAGACCAAGTCTTTGGGCATGCACAGCAAGAAAATGCTTCTAGGTCGTGCCAGAAGTACCACATACATGTTCCACAGGCTGTTTGTGGATGCAGACGCATGTGAATCCTGGTCTCAAACTCATCGCTTGTGTTTCTGATCGAAGGGTGCCCAGTCTGTCATTCAGAGCTTCTTTTCCAACCAGACTGCCAAGCATCTGAGAGTCCCAGCAGGTGGCCAAGGTAGGCTTTTTCTGTCTAGAGAAAAACTTTCTGGGAATTAAAAAGAAGAACATGCATGGGGAGACCCAAGCATATGGTCGCCCCTGTAACTGTTTATGGTTGTAAATGGTTGTGGTACTTATCACATGGCTACCACTTCCATTAAAGTATGTGCCTAAGTATGTATACTGCTAGATTCTAGTATAGTACAGTACACTGAAAATAAATAACTTAAACAGCTACTGAAGTTACTGCAATTACTAAACAGCCAGTCTAGTAGCATGTTCAATGTTTTCTCTAAGTGGTTTAACAGCAATTTTCAGAGATTAAATGACATTTGTTTATAATTTCTCTATATTTAATATTTCTTCAACTAACTTTTAAATATTATATAAAACTCTTCTTCTACCTAATTTCATAAATGTCAGTTAATTCGCTACAACTATCTTTGAAATATTGTTTCCATACCTTTATTAAGCTTATTATTGTATTCTTAGTTTTCTACTTGATTTGATAGGATCACCTTGGCATACATTATTGTTGTAAAATGCAACAACACCTAGTACAAAACCTAAGAAACCACCTTCTCTGCATCTCAGAGAAGCCATATTTTGACTCCAGCAGAAACGTGCAAAAATTTCAATATGGTCTTGCAACAGACTCATTTAGTGCTGTCTTTATATGCTACCAATTTAAAGAAAAATATATGGCTAACCCCCATTTTCAAAAAGGGAAAAAAGGAAGAGCTGGGGAATTACAGGCAGTCAGTCTCAGCTCTGTGCCAGCAAGATCATGGAGCAGATCCTCCTGGAATCACTGCTAAAGCAGATGGAAAATAATGAGGCGATTGGTGACAGCCAACATGGTTTCACCAAGGGCAAGTCATGACTGACAAATCTGGTGGCCTTCTACGATAGTGCTACAGCATTGGTAGAGAGAGAGCAGGTACAGGAGAGAGCAACAGACATCATTTACCTGGACTTGTGCAAAGTGTTTGACACTGTCACAGACAACATTCCAGTTTCCAAATTAGAAAGGCACAGATAGACCACTTGATGGACCACTGGATAAGGAACTGGCTAGGTGGCTGCACTCAAAGGGTTGTGGTCTATGGCTTGAAGTCCAAGAGGAGACCAGTGACAAGTAGCATTCCTCAGGGGTCAGTACTGGGACCAGTGCAGTTCAACATCTTTGTCAGACACATGGGCAGTGAGATTGAGTGCATCCTCAGCAAGTTTGCGGAAGACACCAAGCTTGACGGCGTGGTCGACAAGCTGGAGGCAAGGGATGCCATCCAGAGGGACCTGGACAGGCTTGAGAGGTGGGCCCATGCAAACCTCATGAAGTTTAACCAAGCCAAGTGCAAAGTCCTGCACCTGGGGCACGGCAATCCCAGGCACAAATACAGATTGGGTAGAGAATGGCTAAAAAGCAGCCCTGAGGAGGACTTGGAAGTGTTGGTGGATGAGAAGCTCAACATCAGCTGGCAATGTGAGCTCACAGAGCAGAAAGCTAACTATGTCCTGGCCTGCATCAAAAGAAGCATGGCCAGCAGGGTGCGCGAGGTGATTCTAGCTCTAACATTTTTTTACTAAAGTAAATTTCCTAGGAACCCTACTGAGACAGTCTTCTTTGAAGGAAACATACCACTGTAGGTGCCTAAAAAACCTCTGATTCTTTGTCTAATTCAACCTTGAGAAACATCAATGCACTGGTTTTGTATTTCTTCAATTAATGTGGACAAATCCCGTATCACAATATGGAACAGAAAAAATAAGAAACTCTTTTGTGGGTTATGGCTTTGTTTTTTGGGGTTTGGTTGTGTAGTTTTTTGTTGTTTTAAATTTGTCTTGGTCAACTTCTGAGTTCAGAGGCAGAAGGTTCTCTAAAAAGATTTGTAAGTAGTATTTGTTTCTTCAAGCACTTAGCTGTGAAATCACCTAATATCTGAGAAAGATGTGCTTGTAATATAATGCAGCAAATGAAAAAACAGCTGCAGATGTTAAGGAGATTAGAAGAACGGATTAATTTCACAATTTCATAGAATCAGTTTCTAGCAGACAAGTTAAAAAACTCTTCTTCTAAATTACTGGTGGCAACTGATAAACAGAACACGAAGAAAACATGAAACTAGAGGATGGATTACATTTCTATATGTAATTTCTTGTAAATACAAAGGTGTCCACTTCATAAATCTACAATAGCATACCGATTACATCTGTATGCAATGTTAGAAAAGAAATTAAACTTCGTATTTTCTAACTAAAGGGTATTTTAGAAAGGGTCATATAAAAGTAGGAAAGACAAGTAGCACTGCAGACAAAATTTAGGAATGTAATATTGGGTCTCATTTTACTCCCTTTTCCTCATTGTTCTGCTAAATTAAAAGCTATTTTCTATTTTAACATAAAATAAAAAAAAACAAAACACCACAGCAAAATACCCAACAGAACAACCAACATTGTGGAGATGGGGAAGAAAAAGACTTTTTAACAGTCTTTCTGTTAATTAAAAATATATTGAGTAAAATTTGAAAGTTTATATGGAAAATATAGCAGGAATAGACATTGAAGCTTGCAGAAAGAAAGAAATAGAAGTATCCTTCCTTCCATTTCTGTTCCACAGAATGTGACTCCGCACAAATGTAAAAACACAATGAACCTCAGGCACCTGAAGTTACAGAAAGGACATGTTTTATTTGACAGTATTCTATATAAAAATATGTGCTTTTTCAACAATATTTTTCTAAGTACTTTCCTGTGAAGTGCTGAGGTTAGAAATTTCCTTTGAATAATCTGTATGTCCTAACACTTTAGCAGTGAAAATTTTCTTCTGATTAAATTTATTCTTTAAAGCAGACCTGACATCTTCCAAGCTAGGAAGCCTTGGAAGGTCACAGATTCTGTCTCCATAGGAGGCCAAGCTGTTTAGCAGAAAGTATGACCTACTGTGGAAACCAATGACCTAGTAAAAAAATAAACAGTACTCTGCTGTAAAATGGTGGAGCCAGCTGAGAAATAGAGAGCTCAATAATGTCCTGCAGAGATCAAATCATGTTAAGTGATGCTATTAAAATGAATCACATTTTAAAAGTCTTTACCTGAGACATTAACAAATTAGTAAAACACAAAAATATCTATTTTATCTTTTCAGCATATGTGAACAAAATTATTTCTTTGCAGCAGACTGAAGTCCAGACACTCAGATCAACATTCACTCAGGAAAATATTTGAAATATGTATATAAGCCAAGAGAGTTTAAGAATAAGTTTAAATGTTTTTAAACTCAATTATCTGCTGATTTCAATGTACTCTGAATCATGACCTCAACTTAATAATTTCATTTTTTTATTAATATTGTCCAATAATACTCAGTTTAAAAAGCTGAAAATAAAATGCCAGTGGAAAACATACAGTCTATTTCATCATTCTGTTGGACAGTAAGTTATAGAAAGCTCTGATTAAAAGTTAAAAAAACACAAAGCAATCACTTAACACTATTTTAAAAGGTCATATTTTGCATATGATTTCACAAAATTCAGTACCTAAGTTTATCAAATAATTTGGACACAGAAAAGGAAAGTATTTACTTGTCTAAATGTAAGGTCTAATTATCATTATGGTATTTGGAGGCTATTCTTTTGCATATAATACAAATACATGAGCTTAATCCTCAGAGCAAATCCTTACAGCACCCTCACCATCAGTGAGGCTACTATCTTGTTTAAATTTCTGAGAAATGGGCAAAGTTTTACGGTACTATTTTAAAGATAGACCTGTTCACCATTCTCCAAAAGAAACCTATGGGAAGTAAAAGTCATTAAGTGACGATGACTACATTTCAGCAGTGCTATATTCTTTCATCAAAGCAAGTTCATCTGGCTGTGGGTTTAAAAAGAGAAACAAAAATAACACACCAACAAGGTACAGCAGTGATTACTCATGGTGAAATTACGATACTTGCGCAACAATTACATTCACTTGTAATTACTGAGAAAGGTAGAAATACCAGTCCACATAGCAGGTGCCACACTATGGGGTGCTGCAGAGAGTAGTGATGAGCTGCTGTGATAGAATCAGATACGATAGATTAAAAGAAAGGCTTTGGAATGGCATTCAGCCCATACAGCCAAATATAATTTAATCAAACTATTTTCACAAGAATGAATCTTCTGCTATAGACTGAGCTCAGAAGTCCCCTTAAAAATACAGCTCCAGAGTTGAAGTTGAGGTGTTTCTCAGGAAAAATAACAAATTAAACTGTTTATTCAGTAACTGATCCTTCCTGTTTTAGTAAAATGGCAATAAAATTCAATAGAACACCATCTGCAAGGCTACCATACTGTTGCAAAATACAAAAAAAAAGTGGAAAGCTTCTTATAAGGCTGGAAATAAAGTACAAAGTAATCATTTCATGCTACAAAGAAAATCCTGCATTTGGGTTTCATATTGTTTTTTGGCTTCTAGGAAAATATGTATGTGAGTTAAAAGAACAGATGTCCCAAAGCTCAGCAAGAGAATGAACGTTTTGTCACACAGCTTTTTAACACATTCTAATAAACCTTTTCACAGATCATATTTCACAATCATTTCTAACCACATATACCTACAGAAAAGTAGGCAGGCAGTGTTCTCCTACAAGGCTAACCATCTGAGAGAAAAAGTGTTCTGATTATTTTATTATGTTTTATTACAAAGCAGTGCCATACATCTGGAGCTTAAGCTGTTTGTGATGTCCTGCATCTTCCAAGTAGAGAAAGTACTGTATTTTGTTAGCTACTGATGTTACAAGAGAAATTTTTATAATGGTTTGTGTTTGAAATAGGTACTCCCTGCCCAGTTATTCAATCTGTGGTTACACAACCTAATCCTCCTTTAACTTGAGTTAATGTAAATTTCCCAGTCAAAATCAAGAGTGAGGCTCACGTGAAATGGTAAGACCTCCTAATGAGTTGAACTTCACAGCAACCCAGAAGGACAGCTAATTATTATTATCAGCAAATTTGTCAGATCTAATACTTCCTTCAGAAAAATCAACTCAATCAGGTTTCCTGCCTGGTCCTTTCAGACATTTTCAGTGCAGAGCTTCTGCACTGTTGCTCTTAGTGTGCAGCAAGTCATTCGCTGACCAGCTATGCGTGGTTCGTGGGAACCTGAAGAAGTACTGATGTGTCCTCATGATGAAAAGACACCCCCTAGAAGTTACAGTCCCCAGATATAAATTTACACAGCAGGCCACAAATATTCTTGATCATGTAAATAAGCTGTCTGCTAAAAAATGAGCTATATACAGGCATGAAGCAACATGATCCAAGCTGAGTTCAGCATCTCTGTTTTAATGGCTGTGGTGCATAATAAATACAGATGACTTTCCAGAGCATACAAAGAATGAAATTCTCAATTGCTAACTCTCAATTTTTGGCTGAAGCGTAGGACTCTCTCCTAAAATACACAAAACCTGCAATAAGACAAAAATAAACTACAAGATGGTATAGAAAATTCTCAAATTCTTTTGGCCGATTCCTAGCTGGGGATTAAATTATTTAATGACAAATTCACTGTATTTCCCTGTTACAGAAAACTACTCATTAGGCCACATATAAAAAACTTAGAGAGGTAACTAGGAAAAATCAAGAAATCCATTTCTAGACCCTGTGGTAATATATCCTACGTGTGAACAGTGTTATTCCCGGGGAGCACAGATTTTATCCTTAAATAGAAAATTTCTGGCTTGTCTTAGCTTATTGAAATGTCTTTTTTGTTCAGACTTTCTACTGAGAATATGCCTTACTGTGAGAATACCATGTTCCCATTTGTATTACCAAATATGAAATCCATCTTTACACAGAAAATTATCATTATTCATCCTTATATAAGCAGATAAAAGTCCAAAAGGTTTTAAGGGATGGAAAAAGTCCCTTACCTTTTCCTTCAACAACTCATTCAAAGTTCAAAAAAGTAAGCAGGCCTGTAAACTATCAATTTTTTATTATAATTAAAAAAAAATCCAAGTACACTATTTTAAGTGTACTTGAGATGATACTACTGTTCTACCTTAGGCTCTTGAAAATCAATGAAAGAATGAACTAGGATTAAATGAGAGACATCTGCTATCACCTTCTCACCAAATATTGTACAACGTAAAGAAAGAGGAGGTGAGAAGATGAACTTGTGCTGTTGTATATCTGTATCCAAGTGTCATACACTATTGATTTACTTCCTTGAGGACTAGCATGAAAACAAACCAAGTCAACATAAGTATGAAGAACCATAAGTATATATATACTATATATTTAGACATAGTATAGGCACAATCTTTGTAGGTATAAACCAATATTCCACCTAAAGATTAAGTAGCCATGATGACAACATATTTGAAGATGACAAATGACATTCACAGCTGCCATAAGAGAGGCTTTTGCCAGAGCTGCCAGAGTAGCTCAGAGCTGACAGACAGCTCCAAGTGAGTCAGTCTGCCCTTGCCACCCTAGTGTAAGAGATATTGGGGGAAAAGTTTGACAAGCTCACTCTTAGCTATGCAGGAAGCACAAACAGCCATCATAAATTAGAGAATACACAGTATCTGTAATCCTACAGATTAAGTAAAGGGAACTAGTCAGTCATAAAATTTCTAACAACCAGGTTGATCTTAGATCTTAAAAAAAAGACAACCAAACCAACACCACTACCAGAAACAAAATCCCCTCAATATTTAATCTCATTTGAGTAGTCAGATCTCTCTAACTCACCTCTTTTCTCTAAATAAAAACAAGTAACACGGGTAATAAAGAGCAGATTATTTCAAGGTTTAAGATTTTTCTACTGAGAAATGTCATCGTTGCAAGGCGAACAAAGAAGCCACAGGTTGATAATCTCAGAGAAACTAGTGTTTCTGCTTCCAGTTTCTGAAGCTGGGCAACTGGCAGAACATCTGAGGAAAATGTCTTCAGTTATTTTTAACTAGCACAAACAATTCAGGCAGGTTGAGGTATAAAGAAAATAAATAGATTCAATTTGAACAAGCTGACCAAGTTAAGAAGTCATGACTTTATTGTAACAAAACAAACAAACAAAAGAAATTGTTTAAAAATCAAATTACAGCTTTCAGAGTTGTTCTTATTTTCAGATTTGAGTTCATGGTATGCTACTGTTACCATTATTTTTATAATTTTTGAGCTTTGAAATTGTTCTGTTTTACGAAAGTTGATATTCCTATATTCTCATTTAACTTAAGGATCTACCAAAAAAACCCCTCCTCATTTATCATGAGATCAGGGAAAAAAAGGGTAAGGTCTTTTAATAAATAAAATAATATACAATGTATATTTAGGAGATAAGATTAGCTATAGCTATCATATTAATCTTGTCTAAACCAGTTGTACATATGTGAGGTCTTGAACCTCTCTCCAACCTGCTACCAAAAATGTAAATGTCTGTATGACCTGTAACACTGATATGACTAATTAGCTGCAATCCTTCTGCAGACCAGATAGAAATAATGATAAGGAGAAGGTCAAGGAGAGAGGCTGAAGAATTGGTATAACTTATGTTGACTCCACATAGGCTCGACCATTAGAGACTTTGAGGCTGATATGTTCCTCTAACATGATAAATATGCCAGAGTCACTGAGAGGGAACAAGATTTCTGTCACTTTGACTTTTTCACATTCCCAGAGAATTAGACTTCTGACTTGCAGAAAAGCTGTAAAGCTTATCATCTCCTACTAGAGCTGTAAAATCAAAGCCAAAAGAGTTCAGATATTTATACAGAAGTCACCTACATTTATGTAAGTTTCCTGGTATAAAATTTATATGAAAGGTGCTCAGGTTTGGTGCAGTAAAATTCTGGGGCACTCATCAATGAACGAATTAAAAAGAAAACAGTTACAGAGTGTGGCTGTTCCAAATCACAACAACCATTCAGAAGATCTAGATTTTATTTCTCACGGTTAGAGATGCCCAGTATCACTACACATCCCACTTATCCCCTCTTCTGTGCTTCACAGCCCCATTTGTAACATGAAGACTATACAGCTACCTAAATCTCAAAGGTTTTCCTGGCTTAGTATAAGTCCAAAGATGATCAAAAAGAAGGTATCGTGACTCAGAACTGTTTTTTTTAAAAAAAGGGAACAAAAAATTTCAAAATACTCTATACAAAGGTAAGTAATAATGAAGTTCTTCTGTTTGAAATAATCACAGCACATACTAACATTCTGCCTTACTTAATACATTAGAAAAAATTTGTGGCTTAACAATTAAGAACCTATTTAGATAAATGGTTAATTGAGACTAAAAACACATTTCAAAGTTATTCCCAGTCCTCAGCCTCAAATGGTGCTCATTATATATGGTAGAGTTGACAGTCTTTTCAGAGGCACTTTAACCCAAGAACTGTTATCAATTACATTCATTACAAAGAGGCTCAAGCCTGCTCAGCTAGGAACACCAGCTTAGTTTATACTGGATAATAACAAACTATAAACATGGTTTCCAAATAAACCTTGTAAGGATTTTGATGAGAAGTAGAAAAAGTTGTTATCACTAGTTCTTCTGTGGAGCAAAGGAGAAGGGTAGCAACTATGACATTCAACAGAAACTGGAATTTATCATGGCACCCCCATTAAAGTACAGGCTAAAATAAACATCACATAGGCAGTAGGCTGTGGTACATCTAAAACAAAACCACAAAAATGTGAGACTACTTTGGTTTTTTAAAGACGAAAGACCCTCACAGCTGAGAAAGGACCTCTATACCTGGCAGGATTTTCATAAGCAAAAAACAGCTGCTGGAGCCACTTCTAATTGACATGTTCCAGAGTTTCAAACAAACTAATTAAAAAAAATCCAAACCAAAAGAAAAAAAAAAAAAAGAAAACAAATAAACAAAAAGGAGAAAACAAAACAATAAGCATTGTAATTATGCTCAGTCGGAAATTCTTATCTTAAAAATTTAGACAGATTTTCATTATTCCAAAATGCCAATTAATGTGAAAGAGTGTCTAGAGATAAAAGTTATGATTATCTGTGGAAAGTAAGAACTTGAAATCATTGAAAGAACTAGATTGATTGGGTTTTTTTCCTGAACAATGTTAGGAT
>JAOXJM010000001.1:101193213-101205695 GCA_026413425.1 Tringa solitaria | reverse complement strand
ACAAGACTCCAGTCTAGATATTTCATGTAGATGTAGCCTAAAAATTCTGGTCCCCTTATTCTTACTCTGAGAACCTGTGAAAAAGGCAGGTCCAGTCCCACCATCCTCATTCCACCTTGTTACTCTTTTGTCACCTATTAAAATAACCTATTATCAGTTAGGCATAAATTAAGTCAAATCTTAGAAGCTAAGAACGGTGTTACTCTATGAGCTAGGTGAGCCAGAACACCTAGATGTACTGACCCAGTTGCTCTGTAAAAGACCTCTGTACAGTTCAGTAACCTATTTGACTAGTTCAAGGAAATTTTGACAAACATTCCTTTAAATTGCACACAGGCTAAAGCAGCTTCAAATTCCTGTTCCAGGAAAAAAACCAGCAAAATACATATAACTACCTAATTAATTTTCTTTAAGATCTATTTTTTCTTAATTTTTTTTCTTTTTTTTTTAATTTATAAAATACAGTCTTTACAAACAATTGATTTTTAATTTACTTGCACAATCTTCAACACACATACAGTTCAGTGTCTGGCAGCAAAATCCACTGCAGAGTAATGAATTAGCAACCCAAACCTTAGGAATCAATCCAGTTAAAATGACTGAACATACACTTAATGACATTCTCATGATCTAGATCTAGTATTTGGAGAAAGACAAAAATTCTATCAAGTCGTTGATAAAGTTTCAGATATTTACAGTTCAATAAATGACAAGGGCACTTCCACTCCAGGTGAGCAGATACTTGTTTCCAGTCAGAAACCAAGATCAGTGTTGCGAAATGAACTTTGTTTCAGTCCAACAGCTGCATATTTACACTGAAACAAGCACTCTGCATTCTCACTGATTTTATTGCAACTTGGCAAAGTAAGCCTTGATTTATATTTAGATTCTAATGAAGTTAATCAGATATTGTCATGTGTGCATTACCATGGCAGGAGAGCACAAAGCTGTTCTGTCATGTTCCCAAAATCCCCTCCCCCACCATGTACCAACACAGCACTCAACTTGCTATTTTGGAAGTCTTCCTTAGTGGTGGGGAAAGTATTTGTAGGTGAAAGAAGGATAAGGAAGATAAGGCTGGAACTCTTTTAGCTCTCATGCATCACACATTTTTGGAGGTGTTATGGAGGGGATACGATTAACATTCCCATCTCTGCAGGGTTCAGGAATCAGATAACATCTTTAAAGGTTTTGTGACCTCTCTTGGAGCTCCCAGTTGTCACATGAAATTTCTATGCAGCTGTGTCCTGCATCAATCTTGACAAAATAAAGTAAATTTACTTCCCAGTCTAGGTAAAGCATCTGGATCAACAGTTTTTCCCACATCTTCTAGCAATTTGCTTGTTCAATATTTATACTACCCCTGTTTTATGCTATCAACTGAGATCTGCTGTACTTTGGAAGAAGTCTGTTTCCTCTAAGCAGTCATTTTAATAATAATTCACAATTTATAATTTTGGTGTTCACTTCTTATAAATAAAAGAAGTGGCTGAAACCTGCAGTTTCCATCCTAAGCTAACTCAGACTCCACAGCCATTCTTAAATCCACCTAATTCTTATATATTTTCCCTGCCATAAAGTTGTAATTGAGAAAAAATAATCCTGTATAGTTACATCATAATGTACACAAGGCTGAGGGTTAAGATTTTGGAAAGCTTTTAGTAGCTTCTAAACCACAGAAAACACAAATCAGTTTCCACACATTACATCTTTTTGTGTCTGACTTCTATGAGATGATAATGTGATGATGCCCAGTGATACAGTTTCATACTTTCTGGCTGACATTTAAATTTACAAGGACATGAGCTAAGTAAGATTCAGTTAGTGTCAGATACAACTGATAATAGTGATAATGTACTTGCTAGCACTTCTGAGCAAGATATAGTGCCTTGCCATCACAACTGGCACCTTAGTATACATTTAAAATTATTTAGAACTACCACCAAACTAGCACTTAGTGCTCCTTTCCATTCTCTGCCACACTGTTCTCTTCCTCCATAATTAATGCACCACTCTCGCCTCCTTTGGGTACCTTCCTGTGCTGAAAATAACACCGACTAAACAAAGGTAAAGATTTTGGTGCCTGATAACCAAATTCAGAGGCTCAGGTTCTAGTGCAATCAAATCCTTGCTCCAGGAGAATGGCTCACATCTTCATGAAGCTTCAGAGCTTCATCTTGCCCAAGGGGTGCACAGGATGGCAAAGAAAGAACTTTCCTTCTTCATAAAACACTTCAATTTGTCAATATTTGTTGTTAAATTGTTAAATATTTCATTATTGTAGCAAAACTGAAATTATGATATTGAAGTTTTAATGGATTCCTCATTTTGCATACTCTGTCCAGTAGATCATATTTATTTAAATCTGTGATGTATCACATACAAACATTCTTACCCAAAGCGCAGAATTTTGCCACTAACAAAATAAATATTTTCTTTATTTTTTTAGACTGTGTTACAATAAGATATTCTAGTGTTATGAAGACTGAAGGACTCCTTGAGTACTATAACCAGGCTAATTTATACAGTATTATACAAATACTAAATTTACTGAATTAGTCCCTGGTTGTCAGGAATTTGAATTTCAAGATTCCACTTATGGTACATAAGGCATTACAGCTTGGACCCTTCTCACATTGTTGGTATTTTGGATTTGTATCCTCCTCTTCATATGCTGCATAAATTTAATGCAAGATTTTTCTGTTATGATCAACACTCTAAACATGAGTCTTTTGGGGTAAAGAATACATTTTTCACTCTGATAATAGAATTTAACAAGGATTCATAAACACTACAGAATGAAGCCAAGGGCAGAATTTGTCCTTTTGTCTAAGAACTTTTAAAAGCTGGAATTCTTTTTGATTTTAGTCAGAGAGCAAAACTATTAACAAAGATCTTACCCATCTCATTTTTGTAAGGAACTTGGGCTTTGAGTCTTAAGCATCTGAAACTACAAAACCTCCACAGAAATTAAACTACTGTGACAAAAACGTGGGAAAAAGAGCCTTCTCCTTTTTTTTTCCTTTCTTCCCAAAGTATCTAATGATTAAAACAGCTTTTTAAATGTTTATTACCTTAATCTTAGCTTATAAGGGGAAAACTACTAATAAACTCCAAGGGTCAGTTTCCACATATGGTTGTATCAGTTCACCCCAATTTAAACTGGTGATTGTTCATAACCCATCTGAAGCTAAAAAGAGGTTACTTATACAAGGGGGCTCAAAGAATGGGCATAATACACAAAGGATGGAGAACAGGGTTTAGGAGACAGTAAAAGAATTAATGTACTACAGAAAGAAACCAATTAACTATACCGATTGATGATATCCCTCTAATAGGTCTTGACCATAAGACAGATGCAGGCTTGGAAGTTTATTTTTAGTTTTTTTCTTTGTTAGATGTACAATTTTGAAGATATATTAAACAAGGAAAAAAAATCCCTTCAGAATTAAAATTACATCTTACAGTAAAAGAAAAGTTTTGCATATGTACTCATAGCACAGAAAAAGAAAACTCAGATATACATAAAGTTCTTTCTTACAGAAAACTTATAGAGACAAAGAATTACTGATTAGGTGAGGTTAGATACAGTTCTAAGAAGAAGAGCAAATTCCAGTAATCAAACAGTCACTGTTTTCTGAACTAAAACAATAATAAACTAAATGTACTTATCGATTAAGTGAGAAAAAACTCTCTATGGGGAAATAGAAATGTGAATGCTGATGTCATGCAACAACAACTTCCTCTCTTTTTGCACTCTTTTGCAAAACCAGGAAAAATGTAGAAGCCCCTATCCATTTCTTTTTAAAGGAATTACTATAATAATAACAACAAAATAAAAACACAGAGTTAAATCTATCAAGAAATAGAAATAATACTTTCTACACTGCATGATCAACAGGGTCATTCTGGAAAGGGATGAGAAGGGAAAGGAAGACAAAGACACAGGGAGGCATTATGATATTTGTTTGTCACAAAGTTTTTCATATATTTCAGCCCACTGTATTAATTCTGTTCCCAAAAGGCCCTGTATTACTTTTAAATTGCAATTACAGACACAGCTATGATGACACTTTTCATGGCTACTGATTTCAAGACTTCCAAATTTCCCTTTTCTATAAGTTTTCACTTTTTATGAAGATGAGATGACACAGGAACTTCATGTTAGGTCATTTCATAAAGATGAGGGTTCAGACCTGAGCTAGAAGCCTTACTTTAGTCTTAACTGATTAAAATTCTGTGGCGGTCTGTGGGTTTTTATAAAAAATTTCTATCTATCTGCCACATTTTAAAAAGTGCAAAATCTAAGTGCATCAACTCGTGTACTCAGTAAAATGGCACTGAGCAACTGAACAGTTCCCACTGAGTAGCACCTGCACATGTTTTAACATTCATGTTAAACACATTGTAGTGAAAACCATATCATACCCCAAAGAGCAACTTCAGTGGTACACAAACACAGTATGCCACCTATTGCTGTAGCCATTAACAACAGTCTAGGGAGATGATTGTGAAAAGAAAAAGTAATACTAGCAAGGACTAATGTCTACACCCGTAGGTAGAAAAGACATAAAAGGCAAAATTCATTTTTTTAAGAATCATTGTAAAATCCCCCTTTTTTTTTACTGGGTCTTCCCAACGACAACTAAGCAGTGTGCTGGCCTATTCTGGATAAACTCCACCCTTTGAAACTGGGCCATCACCAGGGACTGATTTGGTTCTAAAAACTGACAAAATGTTTTCATGTAAAACACAAGTGTTTTGATATCAGTAGCCAAATAAGTCTGTAAATACTATGTTTATAAATACCATTGATAAGTAATCTATCTTATGCCTTTTGTTTCAAAATAACCTGAATCACAGAAGCAAACACTTGCTTCTTTTTTTCTCTCATCTTTTCTTTTCTGTGTTCACTAAGGTAAAGACAGATACACAGAGGGATGATTTGTAATTAAATTAAGTTCAGCAACAAAAGGTGTGTAAAATGCATTTACTCCAAAACAATAAACAAGTACATGATTAATTGCTTGCAATATGCCTACCTTTGATGTGTGAAAATAAAGATGATGCAGCAGCTGAGCACCTTTGAATCAATTCAACATCCACTTAGTAGACAAGTGCATCCTTTACTGCAGACTTAGACAGATTCCATGAAAGAATTTCCAAGATCTCTGGTGGAAATTCACCAGAATAGAAAAAAAATATATCCACTTAATTCTTCCTCCTCTACCACCATAACCTAGAACAATTCTCAGAGGAAAAAAAAAAAAAGTCTATAAAAAAAACTATGTGGTAGGGGAGAAACTAGAAAACATAACTACTTATTTTTAGACACCCTGGTAACAGAGAAATATAATCAACATTTGCGCATTCTTTATCTTCTGACATAATTTGTTGCAATTTCCTATGTATCCAGAGATTATACTCCTACAAACTGCAAAGGAATAAAATATAGAAGAAAACTCCTTCAGTAGTGACATCTAATCTCATTCATAGTCATTGTATTTTGAACACCTGAGCACTCTGCTGTACTACACTGTAGTACAGTAACACTTACTAAATACACCAGTACAGTAAATACTTATACACACAATTAAAATAGAGAGGAAGAGATGTGTTAATAACAAAGACCATTTCTCCTGTGTGCAGTTTTCTCTTATTCTGCCTGTAATTTCATACATTTAAGAGAGTTCACCCTACTTACTGTTTTGGGGTATCTACAATATTTCTGGAGGAATCTTGGATTGCTGTTGGTTTCTTTTGTTTTACTGGAGAAGCAGTTCCATTTCAGTGGTGAGTAATGCTAATACAGATTATCTGAAGGTTTGTTTAGGATTAATTCTTTACGGTACTCATCCAAAATGTGTTGCTGTCAAAGCAATAATTTACGCTGCATTTCAACAGGGATGCAAGTCAAAATCTATACTGGATAGGTTTGGGAAAATACTTTTTCCCCTCAAATCTTATAGATATATCTAGAATGCCAGAAAGTTGAGATGTTGAAATGTGAGCAACTGAATGTGAAGAAATGTAACAGTTCAGTTCACTGTAAATTGAAGATTTCGTAGCAGTGCTAAAATATTTACACCCACATCCCCACACACATCTGCACTCTCTCCCTACATCTCACACTCAGAGATATTACACCATTTTTCAAGTGGATGTTGAGAAAAAAAGAAGAAAGGGGAAGTCAAGTCACTAACTTAAAATTTTGTTTTCTTCTAGTAGCTGTAGGCTATTAACAGTTTAATATCAAAAAGATAAATCTGCAAATGTTCGTGTAATAAGAGGGCACCTTCAATCCTGCCACATGATTCAGGAACTATCTGTATTTGTACCTTTTTTATTATGATATCAAAACTTCAGCAAAAAGCACATTTATATAAATAAACCTAGTATTTTCCCTCAAAAAAATTACTAGATATGGAAATACTTAAGAGATAAAGACTAACAAAAGTAGCAATCCCTTTATTCCTAAACAGAACATGAGAAGCTCTGTCAAATGCAGGGAGATAAACAGCACTATGACTACAAGCAACTGGTGTTGCTAATATCTGCTTAGCTCCTTGGAGATTGGTTGCATTCATTTCCTATCAGATGACCACTCGAGTTTCACAGCCTGCTCTACAGCTTTTTTTACAATAGGGAGCGTTCTGTCCAAGCCCTGGCAAGTTGTCATTGATTGTTTCAAATGTTCTGTATTCAGCTATTCACAGAATGATTCCCTGGCTTTTCAAACTGTAAGCTAGCCTAGTGTGTCAAATATGCTTCTGAAGATAAAGGCATTTGTAAATGTAAAGGCATCTGTAAACGTGAAAGGTGCTTAACTATGTATGCAGCCTTTTACAAAGAGAAGGCAGCAAGCATGAGACTGTTCCCGATGAGAAAGAAAATAATTCAGCATCATTTTTCCTCTTTCTGAATTCAGATTTCAAAATAAAGATTTAGTAGACTCACACATAATGAAGTTTGGAATTTTAATAATACATCACCCCTGGCCTACCACTACTTCTCTATTTTCTGCACCACAGAAATGTTAGTACTGTGTTTCTCAAGGAGCTATGATCCCTTTACACTGTACAAAGTATATAAATACAGGAGCTGGGAGGCCTCAGTGGGCAAACCTACTGGCATCAAAACAATAAATGTTTTGGCATATATTTACAGACACAAAACCTTGGCATGCATTTGCATACATTACTCAGGAAAAAAGAAAAGTACCGGGGATCTGAGTGGAAGAAAAATGCAGTGAGACCCTAATAGTTCAATATTTAATTATTCCCTAAGCCTTCCCTCAAGCCATGATTCTGTTATTTTCTAACCTCTTCCCCATATTTCCACATCTCCTTCCCACAACTCTATTCCATTTAGAAATGCAGAAAGAATATGGAAGATTTTAAACTCTTTGGGCTCGGAGATTTAGGGTTGAGGAAGCAAACTGCCCTAATGTAGGCCAGTTCATGTGATTCACTGTACTTGTGAGGGTGGAAGGGTACAGAAAACCAGACAATTGACCAAGGTGAGGACTGGCCAACCAGGAAGGTCTGAATTTTATACCTGGCTGAGAAATAGGCTTATCTAAGTCACTTTAGCTCTGTGTGCCTTGGATTACCTGACCGTAAAATGAGCATCATTACGTTACTGAGCTCTCCAGTTAAGTTAAACAGTGTCTGTAAGAACTGCTGTGATAATTTTCCCGAATAAAGACTCACATAGTGGACTCCTAAAAAGAGTCAGAACAAGCTGATTCCTAAAGATTCACAGAAGGTTTGTCTCACCAGTACCAACGCTCAGCTGTTGGTAACAGAGGATGGCCCAATCTCTTCCCAGCCCTCAGTTCTGTTAGAACTTCATTCATGGGACAGTGTACTACACATACCTTGCTTAAATAGGACTCTTATCTTTGGAGCCTTATTCTGTAGGAAAATGAATATATTCTGCATCATCATCTTTTCTGAGCCATATCTAGAGGACTAGAGAAAGGTCATATTTCATCTCTTATTCTCTAATCAACTTCTAAATATACTCTATGCTCAGACATGCCTATGCCACTGATAGAGGCAACAGATTATTTTTTCTTTTGGTAATTTGCCAACAAGCCACCCTGATGTAACAGTTATCCAGACTCACAGATTCTTGGGAATCAAGAGATGTATGTGTCTTGAAGTGCATGCCTTGGACATATTCACATTCACGCCCAGAAAGTTCAGGACATGACCCATTGGACAAATCACTTTTAAATCTGCATAAGCCACACACACACGCAAAAAAAACCAACCAACCAAACAAAAAAAACCTCCTGCATGACTGAAAGAAGAAAGGAAATGAAGGATACGGGGAAATATGGATATGGACTTGAAAAATGGAAAGAATCTCCTTTTTAACAATTTTCTCCAGCAAATTTGTCTACAGCAAATTAATCTGTCTTTTCATTGATCATGAAACAGTATGCATCCAAAGTTTTAATGAAAATTAAATTAAATGAAATTGGGCCCTCTCTGGAAGGGAAAAGGACACCTAGTCACCTACGACTTACACACGTTCAGGTTCCTTAGTTGGTCTTGAACCTGATCTTCTCCTACAGTGGGCTGTTCTTTGTTCTCATAGCTCCTGTGTTGGCCTTCTGCAACTTGGGCAGTGTGGTTAGAGCCCTTGCCGGGGAAGACTGAGGCAACAAAGTTATTGAAACAGGTCCAGAGGAGGGCCACAAAGATAATCAGAGGGCTGAAGCACATCTCCTATGAGGTTGTTCAGCCTGGAGAAAAGAAAGCTCTGGGGACACCATATAGCAGTCCCTAAAGGGAGCCTACAGGAAAGATGGGGAGGGACTCTTTATCAGGGAGTGCAGTGATAGGATGAAGGGGAATGGCTTTAAACTGAAAGGGGAGATTTAGATTAGTATTAGGAAAAAATTCTTTACTGTGAGGGTGGTGAGGGACTGGAACAGGTTGCTCAGAGAAGTTGTGGATGCCCTGTCCCTTGAAGTGTTCAAGACCAGTCTGCATGGGGCTGTGAGCAATCTGGTCTAGTGGAAGGTGTCCCTGCCCAGGACAGAGGGGTTGGAACTAGATGATTTTTAAGGTCCCTTCCAACCCAAATCATTCTATGATTCTATACTCCTGGACACTATCCTGTCTAACCTGTTCTATGTGAACCTGCTTCGGCAGGAGGGTTAGACTAGATGATCTCTAGAGGTCCCTTCCAACCCCTACAATTCTGTGATTATGTTATTCTGCAAAATACTTTTTTATGATATTTCTCAATTTTATTTTTTTATGGTGCTGTATATAAGGGATGATGACCTTATCACGTGAGAAGCTGAAACAGATTAGTTTGATTTTGATACTCTGTCCACCAACATGTCTTCCAATTATCTACCATATAAAACTAAGTATGTATGTTTCTGCAAAAGAGATAGGAGCGATAGCAGCCTTACTAATTTTGGTAGTATATCTCTTACATCTGTTCCTTTCTCTCCTCCTACTAAATTTGGCACTGCTGTAGGAATCTGCATCAACTCATTTCCAAAAAATCTTCCCAAAGTTATTAAAGTATGTGCTTCTGACAATATCTATTTGGTCTAAATGTGTTGGAACACATGGAAGAGAAAAATATGTGGAAATATCAAGCAGGGGGAAGAATTCCTTTACTATATTGCTAAATACATGCAACAACCATTCTCCTCCCATCATTTTTGTGTGTTTGTTTTTTTTTTCCTGGAAAGCTCGGTCTCAGGCCAGTTGGCTGTCAGTAAAAAACAGAAGTAGCTGGAGGACATTTTGTCAATTGGAGAAAAAAAAAAGCAACAAATTCCACCAAAAAATCCAAGCTGAGCAGTTACCTGACTCAAAATTTCAATCACCCCAAGACCCGTTTCAGAAATATCTGCAGAATAACCAGTCTTGGAAGGTCAATACCTTCCAATGAGGGAATCTGATCAATGCTTATAAATATCTAAAAGGTGGGTGTCAAGAGAATGGGGCCAGACTCTTTTCAGTGGTGCCCAGCGTTGTGTCAAGCAATGGCTTCTGATTCCCAAAGGCTTGGGAGCAATTACCTAAATTTAAAGTGATCTAGCAATACTTTTATGGTCCCTGTGCCATATTCCAATTCTATTATTGAGGTTGGACCTATGACAGAAGTTTCTCACTCCTTTCCATCCTTCAATGCACAGCAGTCTACACTGCTATAACACTTCCGGTAGCCTCCTTGGATACATAGTAATCAAACAAGTCCTCAGTCCAGAAAAATGTGAGACTTTAGTACATCTGGAGGTCAATATGCATGTAGCCCTGATTAGTCATGAGGTAGGAGACACTCCGGTTTTCAATCGTCTCTCTCAAGTAAATATCTTGCAGCTGCCTGGACAAACCTTCCCATATATCTTTCAAAAATTTGTTCACGCCTTCAGCATGCTCTGTCTCAGCTGTTTGTCCCCATTCTACCTCAATTCAGCAGTCTAAAACTTTGGCATTTAATGTAGGTAGCCATTTACACTCCTACAGTGGGGACAGCCAGGCAGCTACAGAGAGAAACTTTTTCCACTTTTTTTAGTCACCTACTACAGGAGAGACTGGAAAACAAACTTCTTTATAAACGGATCATAGAATAAATGCCCAGAATAGAAAAGATAAATTCAAGTTATCATATTAGCAAGAAAGAAGATGGTAGGGTGTTGGGTTTTTTTCCAAGTAGTTTAATTTAAAAAATTGGTTCATCTTCCCTTAGGATTAATGAAGTTAAAGTGAGTGTACACTGTAGGAGAGTCAAGAAGGAGCACAAATATGCCCAAAGCAGCTCTAAGTTTAAATAAAACATGGTGTTAGCATGTTAGTTGTTTTTCTCAGTAACTTGTGAAGTTGTGTGGTGTACTGTAATTCAGAAAGCTCCACAGTGATCTTTCACAGTTTTATGAGTCTCCCTGAATCTTCTATGTGATGTGTGAAATAGCAGATCATCTGGAGCTGAGAAGAATGAGTGCAACAAGGAAGGTACCAAAAGGTGTATAATGCATATTTTAAGCTTGGTGGTATCTCTTGTGGAAAAAAAAAAGAAGAATTGTAGTGCTGGGAGGACATATAAAGTGCATATAAGTATATACACTTACAAAGTGTGTAATTGTCCAATTGCACCCAAATTAGAATTTTCAAGAAGTAAAAGAAGTTGTAGAATTTCTGCATATTCCAAGAAAAGACAGAAACCCTGCTATATAGGAAATCATTAAATTGAAAGATCAAGAAATAGCACAAATACAAAACACTCCATAGAGAGAATTCAAGGTAGTAGTCAATATGTATAAATGATGTGGCACAATGGATTTTGCCTACAGCGAGGAACTTTGTTATACCCACACCTACTTTCTAACTTCACTAGAAAAATCACTGCATTCCAGCAGTATGCGTTTGGATTATGTAGGGATCGTAATTACTTGCTGAGCCAAATGGGCAGTGCCAATGAGACTCTAGTTTATTTTGACATGCCACCCAATTACACCATTGAAGAAATAGGCACAAAATTTGTCATCATAAAAAACTTTGGGGAATGAAAAAATGCACATTACAGTCATGTTGGCAGTGCTAGCAGATGGTATGAAATTGCCACCATATGTGACTCTGAAGCGTAAAACAATGCCGAAGGAACAGCTGCCTACTGGAATAATTGTTAGGTGTCAAAACCAGGATGGATGTCTAAAGACTTAATGAAGGATTGGCTGAACGTTATTTGGAATAGGTGACCAGGTGTGCTGTTAACAAAAAGGAGGAAAGTTTGTCCTAGATGCATTCAAAGGGCATCTACCACTAGCAAAAAATATTATCAGAGAAGTTAATATTCTTCTCTGGTCATAATGGAAGGAAGGCATTCACAGCTGCAGGTAACTCAATATGTTAGTAAACAAACCCTTTGAAGACCATTTGAAGTCTGCATATTCAAAATGGCTTTACAGAGGTGATCATGCCATAATTCCTATAGAATTCCTACAAAAAAAATAGTGGAGCCAGGCACAACAATAGATTTAGACAGCATGGTAACAGATAAATCCAGGACTTGCAGTTCAAAGTATTAAGAAACTCCATATTTCATATTCCATGGATGGAACCAAAGGTGATTTGGTTGAATTCAAAGAAGTTGAAAGCAGGGAATTCACTTGAAATGACCAAGAAATTGTATATAAGCAAGAGAGGGATAGTGACAGAAAGGAAAAGGGATGAGATGTGTAATAAACATTTTTTGTCTATTTGGATTGGAGGGAGATATTGTCTCATATTCACAGAATCACAGAATCGCCTAGGTTGGAAGGGACCTTTAAAATCATTTAGTCTAACCATAAAAAAAGAAAAACCCCCAAAAAAACCCCACCAAACAAAACACACACCAGCAGTAAACCGTATTCCTGAGCACCGTGTCAATTCATCTTTTGAAAATCTCCAGGGATGGTGCCTCAACCACCTCCCTGGGCAGCCCATTCCAATGCCTGATAACCC
>JAOXJM010000001.1:101169873-101181786 GCA_026413425.1 Tringa solitaria | reverse complement strand
CTTGGGAGAAGAGACCGATCCCCACCTCTCTACAACCTCCTTTCAGGTAGTTGTAGAGAATGGTAAGGTATACATGGCCTCCTTTTCTCCAGACTAAACAACCTCAGTTCCATCAGCCTCTCCACATAAGACTTGTGCTCTAGATACCTCACCAGCTTTTGTTGCTCTTCTCTGGACATGCTCCAGAGTCATAATATCTTTCCTATACTGAGGGGCCTGCATAACCTGATACTTAATGCAGACCACCTTTAGGGTCTCAGGATGGACTTAAGAGTCTACTATTAGGTGTGTGAAGCCTCAGATTGTTGTTTAGATTTCAGATGTTTGAAACCAAGAAGCCAAGCTTTCAGTAGCTTCATTTTAGCCAAATAGCCGATGCTTAGGAAGGAAAATGAGATTTGGGCATGCAGGCTCAGCTGGTTTTAGGCTCTAACACACATTTGAGTTCCTTGCTCCCTGTACAGTCAGCGCAGAAAACTCCAGAAAGTAATTCAGTACTTGAGTGGTTGAATGTGCCTGTTTCTCTGTCCACTCAATATGGAAGTAACAGTAGATAAGTACAAAGGATCAGAAAATCTCACTGAGCTCCGTCTCTTATGATCAGGGACAGCTATGCAATGGGGTATTTCTTTTAAAGACTCTACAAAGCATCTGCACCATCATACCCAATTCAGGATGAATAACTTAACACCTTATAACACCTTGAAACGTGCTTTAAAATTTTAATAAAGGTCACAAGTCCACAACTATAATTTGACACAGAAGGGCAGCAAAAGTCAACTGCACTGCCAGGGAACATGCTCCTTTCACTAATTGGGGATTTTTTACAAAAAACATGCAGAAGACCCTAGGCACTCATGCTACCAGGAAGGAAAGCCTTGACTTGCCTCAATCCCCACCAATCTAATCCAAGAGGAAAACCCACACTCCTGAATTAGGCAACTCTACTCAGGTGACGTCAATTTGACCTGTCTTCTACGTGTGTCATAGGATTTGCAGACAGACAAGTTTTTTAAAAAAAATATTGCAGTACAGTAAAATGTTTTTTGGAATAAAGTAGCAACCTGAATATGTCTCATAAAATTTTCTATTAGTTACAAAACCATAGAATCATAGAATGGTTTGGGTTGGAAGGGACCTTACAATTCATCTAGTTCCAACCCCTCCATCTAAATATACCAAAAAATTACGCTGTCACAATCTACTCCCTCTGTGCCACTCCAACAGCAGGAAGACCTGGATACCTAACAGAAATATTTCTGGCATAGAAAGCCCAGCACCAGCTGACAGAAAGGCCATACACATACACAACACCTACCAACATACAAGCTTTGCCAAGGGACAAACAGGGCCTAATCAGAGCATGCTGCTGTCCAATAACTCTTGGCTGTGGAGCATCCCCCTGGTTCCACTGCAGTTAAGCACAATTTAGAGATATGGTTGAGCTGTTCTTACTTATCCAGGAACCTCTGTCCAGGGATTACCCCAGACATAAAAACTGTCCTAAAGTCTCCCTTCCCATATGTACCTCTTCCTGGAAAAGGGATAATGCAGGGGGAATGTAAAACTAACTGATTTTAAACACAGACATGTCCGAGAACTGGTAAGTGAAAGGATTTTGCTTTTGAGAAATTTCTGGACCTTCTGAGGACGTGCAATGAGAATAGATTGGTTATGATGTAAAGATTTAAGAAAAGCAAGAAACCATGAGATTAATCACATAGTGGAATTTAATCAATCCACCTTTAATTAAAACTACAATTATGTATTAAAAATGAAAGTTTTCAGTCACACATCCCAGTACATGGGAATGCACATGTTTAACTCTTCTTCGTATTCTGAAGTTACACATGCAAATTCCCACATCTCACAGTGATAGCGTTCCCCATAAATGCAAATAGATGATTATCCTCAGCTGATGCACCAGGGCAAGCATTTCAAACTGTATCAAACAAGTGTAAAAATTCTTAGAGATTAATGAATTTAAACTTCAAAACTAGCAGTCCTCCTCTGAATAAAATCCATTTGCAATTTCCTCTACAAAGAAACCTCTCCTGAAAAAATATACTGCCATTTCTAACTGGCAGAACCTTTCCTTTTTAATCAGTTCTTTTCCACTCATACTGAATCAAGGTTGGAAAGACAACTGCTCCTTAACAAGAGTCTGATACCTACTGTCACAGCATACTAGTCCCATGAATGTATTTTGTTATGATTAGGCTTGCTGGACCAATAATACAAATTTTATAGAAGCAGGTGATTACTTTAGAGTAACATTCTGTTTCTCTAAAGCTTGCTACTAGAGCTTGGCAGTAAATATACAGAAGCCAGCAATAGGCAGTTCCATGCTCAAACTTTATTGCAACTTTTTGGTTTTGACACAATGCTTCATCCTAATTGGCTTTTTATCCCCCACATGTGTTTTAATTAAATGATAAATAACCATCAGCAGAACATTGATAATTATTGTAGGTACATTAGAAATTAAAATCCCATGCTATAACTGTCTCCAAGTCAATGAAAATATTCATTACAACAGTGTACGTTATTGGACACTTCAATTGCTTATACTCACACGTTTAATCAGAGGCAATGCAACACATTAATAGAGAGAATCTCTGGGTGTAAAAAACTTAAGTCACAAAGACATTCTAAAGACTTCCAGGTCCATGAAAATTTACCCTTCTTTTTAATATAAATACTTCTCCAGAGTGAGAGAAATGTATTGATCTTGCCATTTGTGGATCATTGTAACTTTTACCCAATAATTCAAAAAGAAGAAAAGTGGTTTTGGGCCTGTCTGTTTGGGCTTTTTTGATCTTCATAGTTCAACATAATGTTCTTTGGTACCACTACAGTTGTTTATGGAGTCTTTCCTCTGTTTATAAAAACATGAGCCACACCTATTCAACTCTTAGCTCTTCTACTCAGAATTGCCTAAAGCTAAAAACCTATTTCCTCCCTTTTGCCCTTCCTTTTCCCAGCTAGGGAGTATGCAGCTGATATTAACGTATTATTTCTTCCTTCTCCAAATATGCTTGCCATTTTGACACTGGCAGCCCAGTTCTCCCTGGACCCTAGCAGAAACTGTTCTGAGGCAAGTCTTTAGTACATCGCTCATCTTTTTGAGGGCAGTGCCTTGCCATGCTGTCTGAGAATGCGTTTTTTGATGCCATGAAACTGTGGGTGAAAGTTCTTCATTGCTTAAGAAATATTTCTAACCTAGTTCATTCAATATATAGAGAAAAAGTGCATATGGGAGATCGGGGTTACAAGAAAATTCTACAGACTGTGTAAGCTATTCTACTGGGAGCAGATCTATCTTTGAAAAAAATAATGGAGGTGAACAATATGATTGATGTCAAAAGCTCTTAAATTTGTCTTTGTGTAAAGATCCCAGGATCCCAACTAATACTCCCCTAGTAACAATAGACAAAACCTTTCCCTGTCAGTGTTCTTCAAGCATTTTCAGCCTGGGTGTGTAACACGGGTATGTCCAACACTGTCTTAAAGACTTCCTGTGTTTGGAAAGGCTTATATTTTGAGAAATTCGTTCTCAGAATATAATTCAAGTTCCATCTGACACCAGTAGAACTAAATTTAAACGGAAAGACAACTAGGTAAGAGTTTCAGGCAGCATATGACGCTTCAGAAAAAAAATTACGTAGTCAAAAATTCAAATTTCCTCTGAAAAAATAGACTCGACAGAAAAATTTCAACTAAATCAAGACATAGGATGGCCAGTTTTATAGAGAATGTCTCATCTACTCTTCTCTGCACAATCTGTTTCCTTTCAGTGTGATATCTTCTCCATAAATAGAAGTAAGTGCATCTTAGGTCACCTTCAGCTATTAAATTCAGCTCTTAACATTACCTAGCATCTATCCATCCTGTTGAAATCACTATTTGAGTCTTAAGCTAAAACATATAAAAACTCATTCTTTATATATTTCTTTTGGCTCTCTTCCTTTCAACAACCTCAACCAGACAGAGAATAGAAATAGTGACACTATATTTCACGTAGTGGAAATTAAGCAATGCACTGAGAGCATTTCTCTGAACAGTTGATAATGGATTCCCATCATAGTTCTCAAAATTAGTCATCAAGTCACAATCTGAGATCAAATAAAGAGCTTTTCAAAGAAAATGAGCATGAACTGGCAATTAATACATTTAGACTGCAAACTTGAGGGTTTCCAATTATACCAATAGCGAGAATCTGAAGCAATCTCCTGAGTAATAATAATGAAGGCAACAATCTACCTATTGCTGAGGTGAAACTTGATGACTTTTGTAATCAGATTTGCTGTAATAGCAAGAATTCACTTCCTGGATTCAGTGATCCAGAGGATTGCTCACAATGCTTGTCTTCTAAAAGCTGATTTATTTTTTGTGATTCTACGTACCTTCCCCAAATATCCTGGGAAGGATGATGAAATGTGAAGGAGCAGAGAGGAATCCCAGTTTTCAACATTTGGAAATGTTATAAGAATAGAAATATAAATTAATAAGAGGTCATTATAAACCTTTTTTAAATTACATTTTTGACTACTGCAGTGAGCTCTACATAAAAACTGAATCCATACTTTTCCAAAACCAGAAAACATTTTTTTTTGTAAGAAACGGTTGATTTCCAAATTTTTATATAGAATTAGTTATATCCTCCTTATTATTTATAGAACATGATTTCTAAAACCAACATGACTCTAAGGATGAACACCAAATGGTATTTTTGTGAAGGAGTCCGACTGTGTTGCCAATAACCAGTTGCATAGCTTTCAATAAGTTCTTATAATCAATTTTAATTAAAATGAACAATTCAAATATTATGCATTGCAATCTCAAACGTTAATCTTCTTAGGAAAGGTAAAGAAACTTAGAAGGCTATGATTTAAAACATAGTCTCCAAATTTGAGTTTGTAAGCTTGTGGGTGTCAAACAATGGATCTACCTTTTGGATTGCCCTCTTGTGTGACCTTTGCCTGTGCAGAAGTTTCTTGGACAAGCAAAAGTCCCAGCAGGGAGACTGGAGATATCCAAGTGCTGAGAAATACATCCTCAGGTTTCTATAACTTGTAAGAGATGGCCTGTAAATTCCCTGACAAGGGGGAGGAAGGCCCTCCAAGTCTTCAATGGAATGACTCAAACACTCACAAGGCAATAAATAATGCAGGCCTGACATTCAAAGAACTGATAAGACTCACAGGTGCTTAAAAAAACAGTGGGAGGAATGTCTTGTGAAGACAAGATAGTTCTGCCCCTTGTGTGATGAGTTTGTTAGCTCTTTATTCAAGGCCATCGTGTCTGATAAGTGACCTTCGCTTCCTTGTCCACAAAAGGCATATGAAAACGCACACCCCTGCATATGCTAATGAAGATTATAGAGATCATGCTAAACATATATGACCACAGCACTCATCTCTCCAGCCAAATCATGCTACACATCACCTGAGAGAAGGGAGAAATCTGAGACGAGGCTGTCCTTGGCAAGGGGGGTGGACTGTGCTAATTCAGCAAACATAAAAGGGGAAAATAAGTGCCCCTAGAGGGAACAAAGATTGTGCCTGGGAATATCTTTCTCAAGAAAGAAGAAAATTATGCCTGGGAAGATTCTTCTAAGAAAGAAGAAAATTATACCTGGGAAGATTCCCTGAAAAAGACGTTGGAACCAGGACCAGTGATCTCTTTATCTCTGCCTTTTTCTCTATCTTTTCCTTTTTCTATCCTTCAGTTTCTTTTTTCTCTTTGAGTTGTTAAGTAATGGTTAGAGTTGTTAAGTAACAACCTTAACTACTGCTTGCCATAAGTTGTTGTGTAAGTAACGTGCTAAGTAACACAATCCTTACCTCACTGCTTGCCATAATTTTTTCTATAACTAGCCAATTATCATGGACTTATTAAGACCTATACTACTTATTTTGGGAAACTAATAAATGTTTGTATATTGACCTTGACATTTATCTCACCTTATTCTGCACAGCTGGTGATTTATGAATCTGAGTCACTTACCTTTCCTGTTTCCTGAGAATGGGACGTGACATAACAGTAATAGCAGACACATACAATAATGAAAGTTTAGACAAAAGCCACTTTGAAAACTTGGTTTGAGAAAATATTTTATATTGTTTTAACCTCTGAGAGGCCTGGAGTTGCCCTGTATTACAGAAAAGAAGTTCAATTAACAAGAGTTAGGTGACTGTATTTTTTTTTTTAGTTAAAAAAAAAAACTACCAAGAAAAAAAGAAAAAAAAACCGCAACCAACCAAAAAACCCCATCTCATCCCAGAAAATGAAATACTTTTGTTGAACTCTGATTCCAAAATTCAGTTACACAAGACAGGAGAAAGAAAGAAAGAAAGAAGTCAGCTAGCATTAACACAGGTACAGTGTGAAATTTTAGTCATAATACACAAAATTCCTGCATATTGAAAGATATTTTTATGTAATTACTGATAGTGAAATATAGAAAGTGACAGATTATTTATTTTTTTCAGTGAAGATTTCATATTTTGCGTTTAAAATATACTGTTACTGTATTCAACAATACAGTATATCTAAATCTATTTTAAAACAGTTCAAATTGTAGTTTACCCATAGTTTTTCTTATATTTTCTGTTACAATGAGCAGTACTCAGGATGTTTACAAGAGGTGCAAGGGTAAACACAGATAAACTTAGGAAAATAAATGTACTAGATTGAACTTCAACTTCTATAAACTGGTGAACTTCTATGGACTCAGTGAGACAACTATCAATTCTATTCTATAGAAACTGCTTGCAGCAATCTTTCCCAGATGCAAAGATGAAGATGCAGTATTTCAGAGACTTAAGCAGCCATATTCCCTTTGACCCTAAATACCTCATGGCATGCTCTCCAATCTCATGTAATAGCTACAAAAGTTTCTGCAAGCAGCAATGTACATCATTGACATACCAGTTTTGCCTCAAGTTATAAAGCAAGTCCTTTTTGTGCTAGCCTTACAAAAGCTGGAAAGTGAAAAACTTGTTTTACAAAAGGAGAATAAAAGAGCTTGAAATATTTACCTAAACAAAATGAAGAGCCAGAAGGCATACAGTTTTTCTCCCTAAATATGAAGGAGGAAAATGAGCTATTTCACCCCAGCAACATTATAGCAACACTGGCATTGGGCCAAATATGTGTGAACGGAACAAGACTAAATTCAGGCTGGATATTGAACGAAGGCTTCAAACCATCAGGGAAGTAAGAATGTAAAACTACTTTCTATTAGAAACAGCAGAAACAAAGGAAAAATATTATCGTTTTCAAGATTTGGCAAACTTATGATTAAAATATGACATGATATGTCATGTGACTGACAGCCCAAGAGGTCCTTGGCTAATTTATATCCTGTAGTCCTCTGAGAAAAAAAATTAAAATAAATCACTCATACTTTTCAATTGGAATCAGTTCTACCTCTAGCAGAAAATTACAAGTATCCCCTTTAAATCTGAGCAATGCTTGGTTTATGTTTCTCTAGTTGCTTACCCCATAGGAAAACCTTATCTGCTAGTCAATAGAAATTTCTGCTGTTTATTTTTATTTCAGTGTTAATGAAAATGTTTGTTTGCACAAAGCAGAGTTTTAGATCCTTGCAAACTGAGTCCAGAATAGTTGAGTGTATGTGTGTGCATGTGCGTGTGTCCATGAACCAATTGGCTAAAGGATGAACAGACTGATACAGTGCAAAACTAGATGGAGGAAATTATCAATCTGTTCTCTGTCAGATCCATTGTGTTTCTGGCAGAACAGACTATGGGAACACTCTTTCAGCTGCAGCATCCACTGCTTCATCTTAAACCCAACCACCTTGGGTTGGGTTTGGCTCAAGGCATTTAAAACTTCCTTTGTACAGAGTTGATAGATCACTGTGACACATACTTCACTAGTCTTCCAACTCTGACTGACAGTTAATAGCCCTCTAAGAGATGGTTGACAACTACAAAAGCCTAGGGAAAGGGAAAAGACCTTCATCACATGCAATTAACACCTGAACGGAAAGTGCACAGAAAATATCTGCCTAGGTTCTTAAATGAATAAACGTGGGGATAGACATCCAAAAGCAAGTCCTAGCTTTAGAAGTGCTGAACAATGTGCTGCAATGGTATACTTGGGGATACCAATATACTACAAATTACATTATTTTCATGATGGAAATGAAAATGGTGGAAGAGGTGCTTGCTGATAAAGTTCTGGTTGGAGGCTCAGTGAATGAAGTTTCAGCTGCTGAGTCTGCTGTCTTCTGACGTCCCTCCTTCTGACCATGGTCAGCTTTATCTATGTAACCCTCAATCCCCAGTCTCTAAAATAGGGATAACAAAAGTTCCCTAACTCACAGTTTTAAGAGGATTAGGAATTGTAATATCTAGACAGAGTGAGTAAGAAAGTAATTTATCATTTAAAGTTTATAAACATAAGACTGTTACTACAGTAGCTATTTTTGTATGCTAGGGCAATGCAATATTGTTAATAAGAAAAAAATTAGTCAAATGTATAGCAAATATTAATTAATTGAATAGCAAACAATGAGCTTTCTTATTTTGGCAGATGAATACTGTTGTTTGCCCAAGAAAATGGATATTTGTATGAGCACCAGTATTCCTTCAAATTCAGAAAAAGATTGTTCATATGCTCATACAAAAAAAAATAATATTAAAAGACATAATTATGCATAATTCTAATGAGTAATTAAATTTTGAAATTGTGTTAACAAGTATTTGCCAATTATTTGAAAAAGCTGTAACCTAAATACAGTGCTTTGTTAAAAAGAACATTAAGACAGCAAATTCAAAGAATAAAATATGACAAAATCACACTTCTAACCCCATGTCCATAGCAAAGTTTGGCAATGCGATAACATATTCTAACATCTACAGAACTTTTGTCACAATTAATACAGAGAATGAGCGATACTCAGAGAGTGGTGGTTTTGTACAGTTTATTTTCTTCTATTTTTTTAATTCCTTCCATTTTTTTTAAAATCTTTTTTTAATTTCCCTGTTAGGTATGGTGTGGCCTAATTCCTTATATACCCCATTTTGCTGAAGCATGTTTTCAACACTATTTTATATCTCTATATAGAATATTTTATCACCTTAAAGGGCTTCTCTTACTTTTTCCAAAAATCTTCAGCATGTCCTTGAAGTGAGGAAGTTGTCTGTGAATACTTCACAGATGGGAAACTGAGTCATATATAAATATAACATTTAGGAAATCTAATTTTGGGTGTTAGCTTGATGCCAAGATATATAATTTTCATATCAGAGAAGCTCCCATGTTTGAACAAAATTCTAAGTTGTCAGCATTTCTAAGAATCAGGATTCAGGGTGGGTTTCATTCCACTTAAATACATCTGAGCAAGAGAGAAACACATGGAGAGGAAATAGGCACTTAGAGGGCAAATATCTCATCCAAAGGTAAAGAAACAAGACAGGCATAACTCATACCTGAAAAGTACCTAGTTCTCTCCATCAACAAAGGGAGTCAAAATATAAAACTCACATGTAAACATCCAGAATTAGGTGAGATGAATCCAGCCCAGAATTCTTCAGGTTTTTGACCCGTGACATAAAGCACCCTGACGAGGGTTGTCACATCTGACAAGCACAAGTGAAGCACAATCTGTCCCCTGTCTTAGCTTAGACAACCTCAGTGGCACCAGCCCTTAGTAAGGACTGGCAAATTTAAAAATTATATTAATGTCCCCTGTCATTCATCAACTTAGACTTCTCTTGTTCAGTGGGAAATGGAAGAAAAATTACACACATCTATAAAAGCATAAATTTGCCCAGTGAGATGCCATGCCCTCTTAGCTTCATGGTGCAACTGATGGGACAGCCAGTTAATGAAAGAAAGCTTGCTCTTACGTCTCCTAAAAGCTCTGAAAAGTCTTTTTCCCCTTTTTTTTTGCCTTATTGAAGACAAAATCCCGTAAACACTGACTACCAAATCTATTAGAAGACAAACAGATCTGCCCTCCGGACTGTGGTTTATTTCAGATAAAAAACCTGTGGGAAGAGGGGGGAGGGGGGGAAGTAAAGGAAAAGAAAAGCCTTTTCTGGTTGTAAAGTAGAAAAGCAATATTCCATAAAAATCTCCAGCAACATCCACCTGCCACCAGGAATTTTACAAGCCAAGTAGATGACTGTTGCATTGGCTGCAAATGAAGCCCAGACCTACCATATGGCAGTGCTAATCCAGTCACCAAATGACCAGTAGTACAGGGAGAGGTCCTCTACCTCCCAGAAGCACTACCAAAGCAAGCCTGTCTCTTCACCCAGGGTATTCTGCTTGCAGGATTGGCTGTCCTATAATTTTTGTATTCCAAATGTGGACAAACACCAAAAAAAGTTTGAAGCTCTATGAGATAGGGATCCATACACATAGATAACATTGTATTTTTCCTCTAGAGATTACAAACCTAACCAAGCAAGTCAAACATACAGCAGTGGAAAACCCAACACGAACAGGCTTTTTTACGTAGGTATCTTCAGTACTTCACTATTATTGATGTTTGCCACTTGTTTATACAAAGCAGGTCTTTGATTCTTTGATTTTTAGACAATTATAAAGCCAATGACTGCGCTATGTACCACTCTCTCAGTACAGCCATTATGAAAAATAAAGCTCCTTTTTTCTGCATGATAGCAGGGAACAACAAAAGCCCTCATCCGACACAGTATAGGTCCAGGTAAGGCCACATCAGAAGTGTGAGATGAGAAGGGCTTGACAGCTGCAGAGACACTAAAGTATTTTTGGGAGGACTCTGAATGTTTCAGTCATGTACTCAGCCAGAACTGATCCCATTCCTCTATTCTTCTCAGAACTGATTTTACATTTTATAGCCTTTCCTGTCATACAGTTTAGCAGCATTGCATTCTGCTTTCCACAGTGCTTCATGTGTCACTCTTCCCTGCATGTAGGTCCTAATTTAATTTCCGTGAATAACCTCCCTTTCCCCCCACTCCACCCCTCATCACAACCTTTCTCACATCTTCACCAATCACTGTTTTTAAGGAGGCTCAGCTATTTTTCAAGGGATAATTAAAAAAAAAACATGAGCTTTTTTATACAACTGAGATGCTCTTCAACTTTACTTTCCACTCTGTTTCCTAAGGGGTATGATAAAATTATGGGCTACTCTTGATGGAGAAAGCAGATGTCCTCTTGTTCTCACACTGGGGTGGTGAGAGCTCAATCTCTTGTTATTGGCATAAATGTTTAATAGTCATGCAAGCAGAACTGTCTCATGATGGCTTGCTAATTACCCACTGTAACAGACTCTGGAAGTGATGCCCTCAGATTATTCTTCTTATTGCCTACGCTTCAAAAAATAATTACTCATCATATTTTCAGAAAAATCAAACAGTATGTTTTCACAGCAAAGGCTTAGTATACTAGCAATGAGGAGGATACTAAAAATAGAATAAGAGGCCAGTGGTTTCTTTGATTCATCAGCACTGTTTCTAGCTCTGCAGTCCGCAGTGTAGGACCAGGGTTTGTAAGGATATCAGAACTCCACTGAAGATGAGATCTTCCTCATATCCAAAGCTGTATGCATTACTATTGTTGAATGAGTAATTAGGTGCAATTTGCAGAAAATTAACATATAGTTTTTGTAAGAAAAGTCATTTATATCTAGGTTTGCCATTTTACATATTTGGTGGTGTAGAACTCCAAAATATAACTCAGAATTACAATTACACCATTCATTGAGCATTGATGTGTGTTCCTAGAACACAGAAACTGAAATAAGAAACACTGTATAATTCAATATCAGACAAGTTGAAACAGATAATTATCTAAAAGGATAACAGTGGGATCTTTTCAAATCTCATATTTTACTTTATCAAATCTGACTAAACATCTGGAATTTCAGATATTCTACTTCATTGC
>JAOXJM010000001.1:101137022-101150954 GCA_026413425.1 Tringa solitaria | reverse complement strand
GGTAAAGAATGTTTAAACATCTTAACAGATCACTTTCAGATCTATTTTCTGCATGTTCAAGTTCAGGAATTTTTGGGTTTGGGTTGGTACCAACATTCCTGAAATTATCTACACCATTGACATAACTGTGTAACTGCAAAGACAGAAAATTACCTTTTAAAGAGACATGGCAATAGTAAAAAAAAAATAAATCCCAAAAGCATAGTACCACATATTATTTCTCATTATTTGCAGATGTATAATATCAGGAAAATATACTAAAAAAATGGTGACATGCACAGATACTGGGCTATTTTACTCTGGGAAAGGACATATTACAAGTAGTTCTTTACAGAAATCTCAAACCAGACAATTATCTGATCCTAATGAAGTGGGAATAAATGAATAATCAAAAACCTCAGAAAATCTCATTCTATTAGTAATAAAGAACAATAGACAGAAAAGCAAAATATTCTGTACATCAGAGATGTATACTATTTTAATAAGTTTGTACAAAATATTCAAAAACTTCTTCGGATCAATTGCACAAGTTATACTTTTAAACTAGTAGATTCTTCAAATAATAACTTAAGTGCTTTTAATTCCTGACTAATTAGTAGGCTTATAAATTATCAATATTCACTATCATATCTTATTATTTTCAGAAGACTACAGCACGTTTTTCTGATTCCTCTAAAATAATAGGCAGCAGAAATTAAATTTAAAACTGGGTGCTCTATGACCATTTCATATTTTGTAATTTTTGACTTCTACTTTGTACAATGCTGTACAGAATGAAGCCCAACAAAAGCTCCTAATCCAAGGAACTTGAAATCTTTACTAAAGTAGGGAAGTAAAACATCATCATTCCCATCCACAGAGGGGAAGCCACTGTCAGAGTGAGATTTAAAATCAATAGCCTGAGGTCACAAGTCAAGTCAGTTGCACTTTTTTTAAATTTTACCAAATCCCCCATTATTGTCATTTGAATGAGCAAACACACTTGGCATACTTTAGGGGCAAGATATGTCTTAAAATACTAGAGACACTATTTGCAACACACCTGAAAAATGATTGTAAGTCTTGAAAGTACTGAATAAATTGTACTTCCAGGATAGTCACACTAAGGTACAATCTAGACTGATGTTTTTCTTGCAGATTTAAATAAGAAGACATATCATTTGTACCAATGCTCCAATGATGTTGTGCCACAGAACAAGCAGTTCACAATCACAATCTGTCTCCTGTAACAATTCTGCTCAAATTTTCAAGAGTTTCCAGCACAGGTTCTCTGTTGTAGACTTATGTAGCTGCAGGAGACTCACAGCCCTCATGAAAAAAGAATGGCATTTCCTTCCACTGCCTTTGTCTTTCAGACCTTCCAGCACTGCATGTTTATTACGTACCACCTTTACAAGTTCTAAAGGGCATCTGTTGATTCCACATTAGACTTTAAAAACAATGGACTTGTAAATGAAGATGGCAACTTTGAGTCACTACATCTGTCTCTCTGAAAAAACCCAACATATATCCTCCTCTTCTCTGTGAAAGTTTAGTCTGTATGAAGGTAGCAGCCAAGAAACCAGTCATTTTTCATGCACTGCAGCAGATCTTCTTAACACTGTTATTTACATACTATTGATTTGTTATGTTTGGCCATCTGTTTGTGGGTGAAATACTGTAGGCATATTTCATTTGCTTTTGACTTTGCTTGAAAAGCTTACCAAAATTTTCTCTTTTCTCCCTTTCTCCTATGTTCTTTTCATCCTGTTGAAAAAATGCTACATAATGATAATCCAAGACACTAACATTACTCTCAGTGAAGTATAATCTGCGGGTTTCTTTAGGATCTGAAGCACTGACTGGATGATTTAAAGTACTTCTTTCACTCTAGAGATTTTATTTTTCCCTTTCTACAATTAAATGGAAAACATGGTTTCACATAGTTTAACTCTATGTTCCTCTATTTAAAATCCTCCAAACAATGCCAATAATTTTGAATGAGTTAACACCTTTAAACAGCACATCAAGATTGCTCAAAAACACCCAAACACTTTAGGTAGGGAAAATATAATATCTACATTCCATTGCAAATTCAGCTAGAAGACAACCTGCTATACTAATACCTTGGAAGCAATATCGTGTATAAATCCTCTAACAGCAGCCGCTTTGAACACAGTAGCTGATCTGAAATGCCCTGTGATTTAAATCCAAGTCATACACAAAGTAATCCTCAAACAACTGAATCCTATTTAACTTCTCAAAACATCTAAATTTAAATGTAAGAAAAGCAAGCGTTTCTAAAACCCCACTTTTAAATACACATTTAACATTAATCTCTTTTTCTGACTCTTTCTTAAAGTATACCACCTGCACATCCATCTCAATTATACGTTCATGTATATACATATATTTAAATGTATAATATATGCAGCTTACTAAGAACAGATTTGAATGAGACTTTTCCTCAGTTCTAAGACTACCATTGCAATTATCAATGCCTGGTCACGGTTTGGATAGCAATATGCTGTATCTATGCTCTATAGATTTTTGACCTGGTAAGCAGGAAATAATATTTGGTATTCTTTTTTTCCCTTTCCCAATACAAGAAAATTACTTTCCAAAAAAAGCAAATAAAACCAAGTAAATTCCATTTTCCACCAGGCCCAAACCAAGGTATTTCAAATATCATAATGAGAAAAAAACTGAATAGTCACACAAGAACAAATAATTTATGGTAAGACTTACATCAGCGTTATATAAACACTTAGGCCTACTGTTATGGTACCCAACAAGTGCTGGATTTTGTGTGAAAGACAAAAGTCCTGATTCCAATTATTTCTCTCTCAACCGACGTGAGGAGAAATTTAATCTCTATATAATCCATCACCACTCCAAATCCAAATACAACTCCACCACATGCATTCCTTGATCTGAATATCTAGAATGCAGCTCAAGAAGCTTACTTTTAGTTACTTGCTCTCTGCCAGTGGCTATTTTTTTCCCACCAACCTAATGCCATGACCAAGTGACAAGCCCACACCCTCCAGCCTACCTCACATCATGTCAGGAAAGGACCCAGTGAAGCTGCCAACTCTAAATCAAAGAATTTATAATTGTTATAGATTATGACACTCAGAGGAATTGACTCTTATCCCTGAAGCCCATAATCATGAGGATTCAAAACCTAGTATTTCTCCAGCTTCTTAATTCTTACCCCTTTGCTTGAAGCTACTACCCATGTCAGAGTTGATAAAAAGGACTATTTCTGTGCCTCAGCCATTCCAGTTCAAAGCCTAGTGTCTTTACTGAGCTGCACGAAAAAGCAGCAAAAGTAGAGGCAAACATCCACTTCTGTCAGCTCTACTACAGCTTTACTAGACAGAAGTTAACTTCCACAAAGGACGAGGATGAAAGGTTGGAAATGGCATCTTCTAAGAGGCTGCAGCAAGATCCATCATCACCTATCCATCAGAGATCTCAGTGCCTCTGGAAGTTAACATCTGTGCTCAGTATCTCCCTATTTTTAACAGAGCACTTACAACTAAAAAAAAGTGGAAAAAGTTTATAAAGGGCACAATACTTGGTCTAACAGTAAAAAACTGAACTCATTTTAGCTTCCCATCTCCCCAGCTGCTTTTCAGTCTGTTCAGTGGTACTCCATCTTTCTTCTAAGCAGGAATAAAAGCAGTAATTCATCCACTGTTTGGGTTTCAAAGACTGCAATGCTTAAGTTTTTTTAAAAGGTTTGTTGATGCTGATAACTTTGCAGTGTGATGACACAGTGCTGTTGTATCATTTTTATTTGTAACATACTGATGTCTATTCAAGCCCTAAGAAAAGCCCTGTGCACCTTGTAAGGTTATTTCTATGGAAAAACATTTTAAATAAAATCAATAAATAATGTGACCTGAAGGTACAGCGGAGCTGCTCGCTCTGCCTATGAATTGCTAGTACAAGTCTCCCCTAAGCTCGTAAACTTCCTGTTGCCTGTCTGGTAGGCTTCAACACAGATTTGAATGATTCAGCTGGACACACTGGGACAAGTGAACCTAAAAGAAAACAGCAAAAATCAGTTCTTGGACGTGATAGGAATTCTGAATTTTTTCAAGTATAGAAGTCATCAAAACAGTTCAAAATGAAAGTGACATTCAGAACCAGAGCATAGTGTATTTCTACATGTGATTTTAAAAGGTTTCAGAAGATATCTTCTGTCCCTTCTGACAGCTCCTATTTTTAATTCAGTCACCTACTCCATTTTCATAAGACAGAAACTCTGTTCCCCTTTCTTCTGTATGCCAGGCTATTAAACTATCTCATGACATGTTGGGGGATGTGGGTTAGTGTAAGCATACCCAGTGGGGCAAAACTTCACAGGAAGACAGAAAGTAAGACCGGGAATTCAGCTTATACAACTAGGAAAATATTACTGTATTCCAATGACTGCACTGACCCACACAATCCCGTGTAATTTTTTTGTCATTTAAATTGTACACAGAATACAACTATTCTCTAAAATAACAATGATAGCACAACTGCTATCGTGAATTTAGTTAAATTTTATAAAGGTAGCCTGTAACAATATGGCTTATACATCTTCTTGTACAGGACATAGCAGCGTACATTTGTCAAATGACTATGTATGTGTATCCCAACTGGGCAGGATACAGACGTGCAGACCCCTTAAACTATAATAGTTACAGGTACAGTGGTAATGTTGGTGGGTAGAGAAAGCTTTAGGTTAGGGCTACAAAGAACTTTTTGGATACTATAACTGTTTGTCAGGGTGGTTCTTCTACACTGATAATGGCTATAATGTACCTGATGCTATACCAGTAACAACTATATTAACAAGAGAAAGTTGTTTTCTGGATTGGCATAAATAATACTGATGTAAGACTTCCCCCTCCCCCCCCACCCTCCTCTTGATTTTAGCTTTATCAGCTAAATAGTGACCTCTTTTCCTAATACAGCCTAGGTATTACAAACTCATAAGGACTAATTATTTTTATGCAGTACATAAAAAAAAATTAAAAAATATTTATTTGAAAAAATGACAGAGAATAAAGGTAGCATGACTTCCGCTTCTTCCTGCTCTGTTTCCTTGCCTTTTATTGACTATGAAGCAAATTGCATTTGAAATTGATGGGGGGAGCAGGGAAGAGAAACCCAAAACAACTCCTTACTGAAATGGCTACTGGATGAGGATTCATATTCTCTTGCTTGTCCACCTGGACAAGAACAGCACTAAATACAATACACTTTTAGTCAGGTATATCACATAGCTATGAGAAAGTAGTAAAAGGAGAGAGAGACGAATGAAAGGTTATTAACTAAGTTTAGGACCTTCTAATTAATAAAGTGATGTGTCAGCACCATCACTGAGCTGATCAATATCACAATCAATATTCTCATTTGCAACTTTATGGGTAATTAAGGGGAACAAGACATCATTTCGTTTTTAAAAACCCAATTCCCTATATATACCGTGCTTAGCACTGAGAGCAAATAATAAATGTTTATCTGACCAACTTTTGTAACGTTTACCTAAAGGAAATTAGTTTCCATCAGTTAGAGTAATTCAACATCAGAAACAAAAACCCGTTTTTTAGTCCTGCAGAATAGGAAAAAGAAAACGAATTTTGCAACTTCCAGAACTATATTTTCCTAACCAGAATAACTGTTTCCTCCAATTTTTATCCAAAAGCTTCCTGAAATTATTAACTTATACATCCAAGGAAAAACCAATTTAAGGTTTTTTTTTTCCAGATGACCATTTAGCAAACTCTACAGACTGACAAGCAAAACACTGAAGCAGTATCTGAGCATTAATCCCCACATGCCAATGAGCCAACAGATAGCAAAGCAGCAGTAGTAGATAGCAAATAATGATACTCTCCTCTTTCTCTCTGAAGACTGCCAGTTATTTCATTAACAGTCATTATTATCAGCAATATTATATATCTTGTATTTCTATATGCAAAATTGTTTCATTTTTCTAGGAAAAAAAAGTGAAGAAAACATCAGTAAACTTTACCAAAATGATCTTGTATTTTGATCTTTTTGCATCATAGAGAAACTGGTATTGTTGGGAGTCTACTTTACAAACAACAGAAAAACTTCTGTGACAAAATTAGTCTTTTGAATGCTTTAATATTCACTGCTATCATGACTTACACTTGGAAAAGAACAGCTAAAACTTAATCTTCTGCCTGTGGAAATCCAGCTTCCTACCACTTGAAGCAAAACACAGTCTCTGCTATTTTAGTGCAAGGCACATGTTGCACAACTGATTCAATTGTGGGGACAATGGCATTGTTGTATGCTAGTCAATTTACTACAATACTCCATTGCTCTCCTCCTTGACCCATAGATATCTAGACACATAAAAAAAGAAACTACATTTGAAAGAAGAAAGCTGTTCCTTGAAAGGTCAAGAGTGTATTACACAGAGCATAGATCATAAAGCAACACAACACTGCACTTGTTCTTTCAACTGTACTTGAAACCATTCATTTGTTTTCTTGTTATATAGCAAATATTTCAGACATATCTGAAGAATTTTTGCGGCATACAATATTTGCCATATGAGTGTGACACAGCAAGAGGATATGCAGTTATGTCCCCTATATATATATATGTGGACATTTGATTCATTTTATTATGAAATAATGATAAAATGTGCAACTTGTATTAAACTTCTGACAAATTCTTAGATTTTTTTATAGCATATTTATATTGGAATACATTCATGTATAAAAATTAGGCACTTCAAAATAATCTAGAATAGGCTGATAAAAAATACTTTGGCTAATAGCTTTTGCTGAAAAATGAATTGGCAATTATGCCGAATCCAAATATTTTCAGCTGAAATCAAATATTGGGAAGGGTTAGAATAGTTGATTTAATTATTTTTTTCAACAAAAGATTCAAATTTTACAGAAAGCACTGAGACAGTATTCAGGTGACATCTTTCCTTTACTTGCATGTCCTTCCCATCCTCTTTTCACTTTATGTGAGTCCTGTGGGTAGGATAACTCATGTGAGTTCTAGTCTTGCTCTTCTTTGGCCACCTTGCATCATTATGGTATGGAAGGTAATCTTTTATTTGTCCAGACACTTGTTTGAGATAGCAGGCCTTCCCTTGATGAAATTCCATTTTGTAAAAAATGCTTACAATATACTAGAGCAAAAACTGGAAGAAACAGGAATGCACACATATGTAATGAGATTGTGGATGGCAAAAATCAGCTCTAGCACTTGGTGGACTTTTTGAGAGTCATCTACCTCCTCTCCTTAATCTAATTCTAAGCTTGTATTAAAATGGCCAGAAGAAATTTGTAGATTTCTTTTAAAATCCTGAAAAGTATTGGCTTCACACTTACCCAAATCAATTTGTCTTCAGGTGAGCTTCTGAACTGAGAAAAGATCAGTTATTATACACCTAATGTAAAACCATGTGTTAGTCCCGAAGATAGAAGCATCAAGTTGCCCAACTTCAGTCAAAAGGTTTAAGAGCACTAACATGGAGGTGTGAAGAAAACTTGAAGCACAAGGAGGTCAAAGAGAGGTGAGAGGAATAAGAAATATTAAAACTTCTCCCTAAATATACTGAGATGCACAGCAACCCTTTCAATAAAATAAAAAGATATGAATTCATAATAAAAATTAACATTAATATTGACTAGAACAGAGTAAGAAGATTGGAAGTTTCTGTTCTCCCTCTTTTACAATTCAGGAATGTTTTCTGTTAAAATGAATACCAGTTTAAAACTTAATCTGAGCTTCTTTTTTTTTTTTTTTCTATATTCTACATATAGACTGTATTGCTAAAGGACACTATTAAAAAAGGAGGATCTTGTACATTTAGAAACACTGTATATTGAACAGCAACAATTAATGACAACAATTCATCCAAGAAGTCTTACAAAATCAAATTGAGAGCTTAAAACATTAGTCCCTAAATTCTGCTACTATATTTCTAGTTCCAAGTAGAAACACAAGAGAAGAAAGGACCACAACAACCAAGCTTGGAAGCCACAGTCTAAAGCAATCATTATTAAATTTAATAATAATTGAAGTTAGATAAAGATTATGGTGGGAAACAAAATACTGTGTATTATAGACTTTTTGGTTCTTCTCTGAAGCTTCTAAAGATGGTTATATACAGAGACAGGATATTAAACCAGGCAGATCAAGGTATGAACAAGTATGACTTTCCCATAAATTAAGAGATTAATCATTCAACCACCTACATATCTCCATATTTTGTACTGGCTCTGCAAATGCACGGCTAGACAATCTATACACAGATATAACTGCAGCTTTCGATCATGGACACACAAGAGTAGCTCTCATTAGCTCTTTTAATAGCTTGTAAGCAACGGCCATTATAAAGTATAACAGGAGGAAAGTATTTTCCATAAGAAATATTACTGAATATTAACCATGAGACATGGAATCCAAAAAAATACTAATGATGCTCTCCCAGTTCTGCTGACTTTGAATGCCAAACTGTAGCTCTAATCAGTAGAACTTACATACATATAAGTTAAAAGTAGTATTATTGGTATGTTCTGACATACTTGACTTAACATATTGAATGTCACCCTTTTTGTTTGCTTGTTTCCCTGTGTTTATTGGAACAGAATGCCAAGCTTCATCCTGCTGAGAACACTGCACCTTGTTTCTCCCTAAGTAGAGGAGAAAATCAGTGGTCTTTCTTTTGTAATTGCCAAATCTGTCATATCCCTTGTGACAACAAAGAAGTTACTCCCTGCAGATATATTCCCTTTGTATTGTAACCAGCTTCTAGCTGTTTGGCTTCTAGCTTTGGCTTCTAGCTGTTGCTGAGTTAGAACCAAACAGTGATGTACATTTTTAGGTGCCATCATTTGCTAGCTAGATGAATGCAGCATGGAAATGAATGGGTTATTAAAATATACAAAGGTTGTTGTTTTCAGGCTTTACTGCTGAAGCCTAGCAAAGTACATCACTCACCATCTAGTTCATGCCTTCAGAATAGTCTTTGCATTCTTATCAACCAGAAAGTTACTTTCCCATTAAATGAATGCTGAGATTCTGGTGCGCAATTTGTCTGACAAATATTTTTTTTCTTCCTACTGCATATTCCCTCCTGCTGGCATTTTTCAAGAACCTTTTTTTCCATTGTTTTGTCAATGTTGCTTTAATATTGCTTATATAACTCCACTGTTCTGCATTTGTTTGCTAAGCCAGGTAATTTTCCATACTAGTCTCAGTTCGATCATGTAAACCCTGATTCAACAGAGACTAGAACTATATGTCTTTTAAATTGAAGAATACGGATAGTTCTGTTTATCATGTGCTCAGACTCTTCGCTAGAAGTAGTTAGAAGGGAGATATCACCGCGCTATCAACTGCACAGTCGGAGCACTCTGTAGTCTTGTCGTTGCTGGAAAGTCATCTCACTTTAACTAGGTTGGTGCAGGCAACATAGCATAACCTTCAGCGTTTGTTAATCTCTCGTACCTTGGAGTATGATAGAAGTCTGCTTCACCCAGTATCTCTGTCGTACCTGAAGACCGTTGAGACCACTTCGGCGAACATGAGTTTCTGCACAGCAAATGACTCTTCCAGTTTAAATGCAATCAGAATCATCTTTATATGGATAAAGTTATTCCTACAAAAAATCATGAATAAATTATTCTGGTACCTTTATACAGAGGTTCTCCCATGTTCTCAAAAGTGGGTCATGCCAGTTTAATGAGTATCGATTCATAAAAGAGAATATCTGCTACTCTGGCACCCCCTAACAAATCTGAAAAAGATAGTGTGAAGGAACAATCAAAGCTGCGCTCTTTCTTGTTTATGAAAATGCACACTTGCTGCTACTTTTTAATTCAACTGCTTCATTGAGACTGTCAATTCATTACCAAATCTAAATCATACTTGTTTTTGTCTTGAAAGACAGCTTTGAGGTTAATTTATACTTGTTGCCACCTGCCGATTGCCCCCAAAATAAGTTTTGCTCTGACCTTATTGAAAATCTTTAAAGCCACTTATTATGTTATGTACTGCACTATTTATAAAACACCTGTCCTACATTTGACTGAAAAACCTAGCAAATTACTTGAAGTTTTGTTCATTCAAAACTAATCTTCTCACTCAAAGCCTGTCAGTACAGTACATCCCCTGATAGTTTTGTTTGTGTGCTGTTTGGTAAAATGATCATAATACTTTTTGATGCCAAACAAAGGAAACATTTTTAATATCATGTCTTAAAGTGTCTAGTAAAACCACAGTCATCCTTACAGTCTTTGTAGAATATTACTAAATATTCATCTGTGCTGTAACTAAATTCCATCTATGTTAGACTGGACATATTTTTGATGGTTTTGAATCAGCCTAGAGAACTAATGTTATTTATTTTTTATCTTCCTGACAGAATACGTTATTTGATTTTCCTGCACAGCATACAGTATCCAGATCTTGCCTTTACAGTAAAAACAAACTCTACTTATTCACCTTTTCTCTGTAATATTGCATAGACAACCATGCATAGAAAATCAAATATTTTCATCTTCACTCAGTCTGAGAATGTTTCCTTGTGAATCAGAATATTTATTGCATTTTCACCCAAAATATATAGGGTTGCATTTTATTCACTATTCCAGTACTCTATGTTTAACATGACAGCAGTCAATCTGCTTATGTGTATCACTTTCATCAGGCATTTTAGCTACATGTAACAGCAGCAGAATATTTATCTACAACTCAGAGGCTTCATCAGTTTAACACAAAGTAGTAAAATCAACTAACTTTTAATTCAGTTTAGTACTTTAGGGAAGTAATCCATACACTGCTGTTTCCCTCTACTTGGTCCATTCCATTGGATGAGTATCAGCACATTTACAGATTTCTGCGGAGGTGAAGGCAGGTGGTAACAGCTGCAGAGAAAGGGAAGAGAAAAAATTGGAGGCTGCTACCAAGATCTGCTTGTTTTTTAGCACTGAGTGCTTCTGCTGCCTGATTGCTACAGAGACTAGCCATCAGCCTAAGAAGGAGCTGTTATTAGCATCTGTGGCCAGGCAGGAGCAGAAGGGAGAAAAGCATCTTTATCTAAAATGAAGATTTCTGTTCCAAAGGGAGGAAGGATGAAAGGACTGGTGGTGGTAGCTACAAAATGAAGAAAAAAAAGAAGAGGAGGAAACCTGAGGAAAAGGAGTGAATTTGACAAAAGTAGTGCGCATGGAGAGCCAGATGGCAAATCCTGACACTCCTTCAGGCTTAATGGGATGGGGAAATGTTATAGTCTGTCTATTAGCATTTTCTAATGCAGTACATGCTCTCTGCCACACTAAGAGGCCTCACTGACATGCAGGCTCTGATAAACACCATATCTTTATTTTCCCATGTTCCCCAAATAACCACTTTCTATGTAAGCTACTGATTAGGTAATATTTATGTGTTATTTTGCAAAAATACAGCAAGGATTCAAAATTCAGATTCAGTAAAACTAAATTTGCAATAATTAAGCACTACATATTCTAAAAATCCACACAACTACAGTTACTGTAAGCTGCCTGTTATTTTAACCATTTTTTATCATTGCTATTTTATACTGCCTACACATTACAAATTATATAGGGTAAATGGAACATAGTGATAATCTGATTTATGGCTGGATCCCCTAGATGGTATCATATGCCAGCCAAAACATTTAATATTATCTTACTATTTCTTTTCGTGAATAAAAAAAAAATGAAAAAAACCAAACCAGCCCAAATTTCTTACTAAATCTTCTGACTTTTTGACATACAATTCATAGTCCCTTTTCCTATGTTCCTGTGTTGATAAGCACTTCATTGGTAAACATATACAACACTAACACTTGGGGAATAATAAATAAACGTATTCCAGCAAAAGCTCAAAGATAGCAGTACATAAAAGTATAGTTGCTCTAAGTCAAAGCCCAAATGTTCACAGACTTTCATACAGTAATACAAAGAGGCGCGGGGAGGGAGAAGTTGCATGTGTTCCTATTTCTGTAACTTTCATCTAAAATCAAATGCATGAAGTTTTGAGGATGACCTTTTTGGCATGTGTTTGTACTTTTCCAGACACCTTGGGAGAATTTCCACACTACAGAAAATAATAGGATTTGCGTGGCTACCAAAAACTGTGCCATTGCCTATAATGAGGCATTCAAGTAAAGAAAACAATACAGATCTGGTTATGCTTCATTGCTTTGTGTTACAATCTATAGTAACAAGTAAATTGTTTCACAAATCCTTTCATATTTTGAGATATCTGTTTATTTAAATTTAGAACATCAATAGTGCTTTTATGATTTGAAATTTTGTACCTTGTATGTAGAATTTTCCAAGATGTCCATCCTAGATTTTTCTTTTATGTTTTCAATTCAGCAGTGACAAGGAGCATTCATCAGGCCAGGAATTCACATGCATACAGTTCTATAAAGACATAAAGAAAAAAAAATATTTTTTTAACCACCTCTTAAATGCTCTCAAGAAGTCAGTAAAAATTAAAATCAGAAACATGCATGTCTGTACTGAATATACAGATAAAGTTAACAGAAAACAATACAGGTGCATGTTTGCTGCCTCGATTTGACTAAGAATAGCTCTGAATAAGTGATTACGTCCACTTGTATTTCTCTTAAATGGTAAAACCAAGTCCTAATAAGAAAGATGCCTAATACATTACAGGAACTATTATCCAGGAACAGTGTTTTCCTATTACCTGAATAAAACCAGTAGTATTACACCATTTATTTATTGTAATTTAGGAATATTTTCATTTTTAATTTTTATTTCATGTCATCTAGATTTAAGTGCATTTTCAAATAACACTTTATCTTATAATAAATTAACCAGTAAATCTTCAGCTGGTAATGGGAATTTAATTTTACACAGAGATTTTGTAAAGCACACTCTTTCATAGCCATAATAGTGAATGTCCCATCTATCTACAGGAATTTTTTCCCTTATAAGATTGTAAAGAGGAAGCAGTCTTAGGTATTTTTTTTTTTTCCCTGAAACATTTGGTTTACCTATAAAACCTTTTCTTTGGTCTAGTTCTAAAAACCTAATGGCAAGAATATGTCTGATTCCATTCAAGTCAAGTTTGGAAATCATTAGAAAATTCAATTAACTTTGAACTGCCCTTTAATAAGAAACAATTCAATCTGCTCAATTTTGTATTGTTTCCTTTTTTTAATGTTGACAAATTTCAAATTTCTTGGTTTTGTCCTTCTTAGAAAACATGCTGGTTTATAAATTTACTCTCATTGATACTAGACAACTTCAAGATTTCCAGGGGCATCAATAAATTTGAAAGACACCTAGGCATAGTTAATGAGGTCTGTATTCATAGCAACTAAGCTCTTTATACGATACATTGCATTAGGTTATACAGTAAAGGTAAAATCAGACAAAATGTATGATATCTGGATTTTTATTTACACACACATACATATATATGTCTACACAAACAATCCTATTCTTTCACTTGCCTTATAGTAACCATCACAAGACTCCAAGAGCTGTCAGATGGAGCTTAAATTTTGTACTTAAAACAATTTGAAATATTAATCCCTGAGGCTTCTTCAACAGCACCTACTCAGCTCCACCTTTTATATCTAATAGCATTCGATTTCTGTAATGAACCACGTTTTCTATTTAACAGTAGCTGAAGCTGTGGAAAATGTGGAAGTTAATGATATTCTAGAGCTTATTACTTGAATTTCTATAAAGCAGTAATCTTAGATTTTTCCAATACTTATGCTATACGTGTGCATATCCATCATATTCACCTTAAACCAGGACAAGTATTAAAAATTTGATCTTTCTCTGTAAATTGAGTTTGCTTTGCTTCCATATGCTGGCTTTGTTTTTGGGAAGGACATACAAACTAGAATTTATTCTGGTAGGAAATTATAATGCAACCTTT
>JAOXJM010000001.1:101117526-101130323 GCA_026413425.1 Tringa solitaria | reverse complement strand
GTTCGCTCCCAAACACACACTGGGCACACACTGATCAATCCATTCACACATAGGCTTTAGTTACTAATAAGCAACATGAACATGACAGACAAGCACACCATTCAAGAATTTAAATGAATATACACATTAATTTACTTTTCCAGGTAAATTTAGAATCAAAATATGGATTGGCATGTGAATGAGTACATAACAAATTTTATAGTTAAGGGTGGGTTTTTTTGGTGGAGGGTAGTTATTGATACATATTTGATTGCTGAAAGAATGCTAAAGAATATTAGTTGTTGTGATGTGATCATGGTTCTATTCCTCATTTTTCATTTTTCATTTTTTTTCCCTCTTTGAAAAATAGCTACAATGTTCACTCTCTTTATGTTTCACTTCACTCCATAGCAAATTGGTTACAATACTGTCTATACAAGAGAGAATTTTTTGTAAAACTTAATTCATTATTTATAAGGTGCTTTGAGGTGTTCAAAACAGCATATAGCAATGAAAAGAAAGTGGAAAGTATCCAAGGATACAAGTCCTTTGAAGGACTACAGCCTTTTAAAGGGTTGAAAAGATTCAAGGATTTGAATCCTTGAATCTTTTCAACTCCTTCAACTCCTTGAATTCCAAGGATTCTCAAGAAATAGTCCATATTTTGATCTAGAAATGTTTGTGATCTAGATGTAGTCATGTTTCCTGATTCCTTGGCATCTTTTTAACTCCAGTTTTACTAAACATTTAAGACCAGGTGTTCCAGACCAGAATCTTAAAAAGGAAGCATTCATAATACAGTATTTGTATGCTCAATGTCAGTTCTTTACTATTGCAGTAGAAAATCATGTCACTTTTTTTTTTCCCATTCTCTGTGAAAATAGCTATTTAAAATTCCTAATGTTTTTCCAATTTCTTATACAACATTCTTTACTTACTGTGATTTAGTGACATTTCTGAAGTTGTAAACCATTTTTATATCATTATGTAAAGCAGATAGAACTGAGATATTAAGTAATTCATAAAAACAAATGGACTTCACTTCCATCAATCCATTCCAAAAATTGTCAACCATAATGAGAAATTGTAAGAAGAAACTGGGAGAAGAACAGAGCCGGATTAGAGATGATCACCAAGACGGAAAAAATATAACTGCTTTCTCAGTATCTATATGTATAACGTTTCATGAATATTACTTATAAGTTGTTTTTGAAAATGGAACCTAGACAAACTTGACATTTTTGTTAGAACTATTTTCAGTCTCACCTTCTTCTTTGGTATTACCTTCAAGTGATACTTGGTACATGTATCAGAAAAAAAACCACAAAACAACAACAAACGCCAAACCCAAAGTAAAACTTAGGCAAGGTATTTCTTTCTAGTACAGTTCCAATCTTCTAAACTAATTTAGGCTGCCACTAACTTGCTAGGCAAGGAGTCCAGATTGGATCAAAACTTCTTCATCTGTGCATTTAATTTCCAGTTCCAGCCCACAATTCCTAAGACACTGTAACACTGTTTCTTTAAAAGGAATTTCTTCTAATTCATTGCATGAATGAATAGAAAAAGCTGCAAACAAAATACAAAGTAATGTGATTTTTTTTGTCGCTTTGAGGTGACAACAGTTTGCAATCAGTGGCCAATACCTTGATTGTGTCCTATTCTTTTGCAAGTAAGACATTTTTAATAGTTTGAGAAAGGAAATAACACATGATTTTATACTAATCAGTTGTCAAGAACTCAACTTTTTCTTTTTTCTTCCTCATATACATATAAACTAAACTTGAATGTTATTGTTTAAGCCATAAAGCAAAAAATATTTCTTATAGCAATCACCTGTCAGCATTTCCATTATTTCTAGCACTACAAGGCTTCCCTATTTTCCTTATTTTTGCAGCTCAACATTTAAAGGAAAACCTTTTAGCTCAGAGCTGGCTAGTGCCTGAACATTACATGGCTTCAGATAGGAAGAAATCTTTGTTCACTAGCAGCAAATCCAGGAACCATCCTCATTCTCCTGAGGTGAGGGGCTGCTTGCTGTTTGGTCCTATAACAAGTAAGCCTTAGCTTTTGGTTTTGTTCCCAAGATACTATGCTACTTTGTTGTTCAGATAAAAATCAGGGGCTGAAAGCAAGGAGGTAAATTGTTGCAAGAAGGTGAAAGCCCTTGAAGACAGCAGAATTTTGTTCTCTTACCTGGGAGCAACCAATCATGAAGGACTGGGAAAAGCTTCCAGAGGGCCCAAGAAAGCTTGGAAAGCAGGGATGTAGTGACAGAGATTGAGAGTAGGGGGTCTACAGAGAGAAGCTGGGAATAGGTCCATGAGCTGGACTTCAGAGCCAAGAGAAGGAAAAAACCTTATGTTACGGGCCTGGAGAGGGATGACATAGATCCGAACTAAAAATTACTTCTGGACTGAGAGTAAAATGCCTCAGTCCTACGGGGACGCAATGGCTCAATGTCGCAGTCTATTTTCTACTAGATGTACTACAGATTCAAACCCCTCACGGTGTTCCGGGGATTCTCACCATAAGGTTACAGGGTTGACATATCCAACTGAAAGCTCTGGGTGTTGAATTATTCCTCCAAAAGGGAGTGCAAAAGATTCAGGGACCGTTATCCACATCCTCACTAGGCTCCAGCAATGCCACCTCCAGTTCACTGGGTTTTGCAATTTAAGTGTGAAGAGCAAACAGATACTCTGAAACACTTTGAAAAAGAAAAGACATCACAAGATGCAAAAGCTGAAACCAGCACATCTTTTTCAACAATATAAACTATATTTCCAAGCTTTTGGTGCTTCCATGTCTGTTGAAAAAGAAAAAGGGCAAAAGCCCTTGAAAAATTAAAAAAACCCAGAAGGAGATCTTTTGTTGTTTGGTTTCGGTTTTAAACAAACTTGCTCCCTTATGTTTAGCTCACATTTTATTTCCCTTACTCTCATTTTACTTTCATACTGCATAGGAAAAAAGATGTGTACAGTCACTAACTTCAAGATGGTGTAGAAGTAATATGCTAAAACAAAAAAAATCAGCTGTAGTTTAATGCTTTTGCAAAACATCAAACACCTCCTTTAAATAAAGCAACCAAAACTAAAACCATCTCACTAGTTTTAGCAGTGTTTTCTATGTATGAATATATTAACAGCAAGAATCTCAGCCCAAATTCCTAATTTAAAAATTTTTCAGTGCACTAGAGGTCTCCAGTAGGTGTCTTGACTATGAGATTATATGAGATTAAAGAAAGATCCATTTCTGTAAATATCTGTATCAATGTACGATCTTGCATGCTCCAGAACATTTAATTTTAAGTTATTTATTTTTGCATTTTTTCAGCTTTACTGTATCTTCAGAGAAGCCCAACTGTAACAGACTGTGTCCAAAAATGTGTACACTTGCACCCTCTGACAAAAAATAGAAATCAATGGGTCAGACAATACTGTGTACAGAAAAGTTTTATATGACAATAATTTGCAAATCACTAAATTTTCTACTTTCCCATCAACCCCATGACAGAATTTTGGCCAATATTTTAAATGTATCCAAAAGTAACATGTCTACTGTTATGATCAGAATGTTAAGTAAGACTTGACAGCTTTTTTCTATTTGTTGGAAATCAACCAACCCTTCCTATATGTTTCAATTGCTGTCTACTTATCTCAGTACAGTATTAACTAGTTCATTACTGTATACGACATAGTTTTAGACATTAGTTTGAAACATTTGTTCTGAATACCTTTAAAACTAATATAACAGTCATATAAATCATATAGTTTAGGCCTCTAATGTTAATCTTCACTGACTGTTCTTTTCCCTCACCCTGTCTGAGCACAAGGTAATATCGTCCTAACAATTTCTCTAACTCCCTTTATGGAGTCTCAGAAATTTCTGCATTTTTTGCAAGCACTTACAGCAGCAGTTTGCACTGCCCCAAATTTATCAAAATACCAGTTCGTTACATCAGAGATTCTGTTTTCCTTGTGTAGTTTTCTAGGAGCAGCAGCTGTTGCATTTACCTGAAATTCCAATTGGTGATGAATGCAAAAAATGTCAACAAATGTAAGGCAGAAGACAGAAATCCTACTTCTGATCTCACAGTAATATCTGCAGTCAACATTTAAAAAAATAGCCTAACGATGTAAGATTTCCTATGCCTTTTTTTCTGGTGGTCAGATTCTCTTCAACCAGAGAAGGTTGGTGACTGGGTTATAAGGTGTTTTAGCAATCTATTTTAAGAGTACATAAGACTCTAATGTAACCATTCCACAATATTTTTCTTTCTCCAGATACAGTTCCACTTGAAGCAGATAATCACACTGATTTAAGTAATAAACTTATATCTTAATCTGCTGATAATTTTTGTAGAGAAGATATTAACTACACAGTACGCACATAAAATTAAAGGCTTTGTCCAACTGCTGTCCAATCCACCTAGGTATTAATTGTGATTCCAAACCCAGAAATTTTATTGCACTGGCCTACTAAAAAATGCTTAATAAGATTACAATGTACACTTTTGCTTCTTTCCATTCCTAGCCATAGAAGCTGTCAGCCCTGTCATTTTGTTATGAGTTTTGTTCTTCATTTCTGTATTGTTATTAGACAGTTTGTGAGACTTTTTCTTTTAATTGGTCTCAGTTCTTAAATATGACTGGCTTCACATCCAACCCATCTGCGCTACCAATTTGCATCCCTTAGTGTACAATTCTTAACCATTCAGTAATTTCAATCATTCCTATTTGTAAATTGCTATGTGACTAATTTCCATGTTGTACAGGTTTATTGTCATGATAACGACAAATGCTGAGAAATTTACAATATCTCTCTATTTTCATCCCTATCTTCAAAATGTTTGCTGACATACACAATTCAGTGGCTGTACAAGCATTAATAGGTTTGTATATAAATGATCCATTTGTGTACAGAGGACACCACTGGACTGCAGTTTCAGCATATTTCATATCTGAAACAGAATTCCTAAAATGCTTGTAGATTCTGTTCTTCATGTGTAAATATATTTATCATTCATTCATTATTTACCTTTTTGAATTATGAAAAAAAATCTGATGTACAAATCCTGAATTCCATTATTACAACTACAATTATAAAAAGCTGAACACAAGCCTTGAACTCTCAAAGAATGAAAAGATAGTTTCAAAGTGGAATTAAAAACTGTATGCTTTTAGGACTAGTAACATCTTCAGAACTGCAATCACTTTTTCCAGTGCATGTGTCACAGTACTGCAAAGTACTAATCCTACGTATTGACTCTTCAGCCCACTCAGATAACAGGTCACTTTTTAGAGGACTGGCAATCAAACAGAAACAGTTCTCTGTATCTTATGAAGAAAACTATTAAAATAAATTTAATAAAGAATATGTTGTGTATGAAACCAAGGAGTATTAGTCATTGAAATTAATATGAACACTTTATAAGAATGTTCAAGATCATGCAAATAATAGCAAGGTATACAAATTGTATAGTTGTATTGTTGCAGGTTTATGACTGCTATATGCCTTCCAGTGATGACTAAATTATTTTCTATTTACGTCAACAGAAACCAGTGTTTAGGTATAGGCCACTTTAATTAATTCATATAATATATACAGACACTTCATCGTGAAAGTTCATCAAGCTGAGTGAGAACTATCCATTTTCTAGTAATTTAATATTTTTTTTCCTGGAAATATAATTTTACCTTTCTTTTTAAATTTTCGTTTAAAAATATCTTTATTTGAAATCATAATATGAACTGTATCATCACAATAGAAGTATTCCTAATATGGGCGAGCAGAACATACTGTGAAACAACATTACATTGAAGAGTGTGTTTAGGATGCATTTCTCTCTATTTTAAAATAATGTTTTCACAATACAAGTTATTATTTCTTACAGAGCAAGTTGTGGAGGATTTGCACTTCGTCTAAGTTATATAGCATGCTATTTAGTACCATGTCCACTGATTAGTTTTAGAAGACTGTTTTCTAAAACCACTGTGATTTGATTCAGTCCTTTGCTGACTGGCTTCAATCTTGGTTTAAGTTCTACTGGCCACAGAGCATCTGCATCTTGGACTCACTTAACCCTCTCACTTCCTTTTTTGTCCTCTTCTTATTTTCACTTCACCCTTTTCATTTCCCATCTCCTTACTTTTCCAATTTCTACTCTTCAAATTACTACACTATGTGTTGCGTACTGTACTATGTGTGCAGCACATCCTTCTCCCCTATATTATATATGCCATGTCTGTTTTCATTGTAAAATTTCCAGGGCAGATACTATCTCTGTTTTTATATGTGCATGAACATTCCTCTTGTTGATCAGTCTCCAAGGTAAATATAACTAAACTTGACCAAAAGTTTTCTCCCAAAAAATGCTAAAATGTGGCCTATTGACAATTATGTCTCTTTAGTCGGTAAGTAAGCAGCAGGCACATATATATATAGAGAGAGATAAGAGATTTTTCAAACTCTTTGCCTCCTCTCACAAAAATGTTATCGTATTTGATGCATGAGTAAAATCGAGACTTATTTGTTTGAATGAGGCAAGGCAACGAGGAAGACAGAAACTGAATGCACCAGTTTCAGTTATCCTAAATTATCTGAGCATAGTTAATCACAGGTTGGGAAGGGGAATGGGTGACAGGATCTCTTAAGATGTCTACCAGCTATGTTCTCTGTTATTTTAGGCAAGTGGCTTATAGACAATCTTATTTTCTGTTCTGAAGCAAAGCTTTAGAAAGGGTAACTCTTTATAAATGAAATAATATTAGGAAAATTTAAAAGTGAATATACTTTCAATATTGTTTTGATTATCCATCACAGCTTAGGAGTTTAGAAAATCATGGAATTATAGAATCATTTTGGTTTGAAGAAACCTTTAAGATCATCAAGTCCAACCGTTAATCTTGCACTGCCAAGTTACCACTAAACCATGTTCCTACACCTACGCATTTTTTAAATACCTCCAGGAATGGCAACTGAACCATCTGAACAATAGTGAAGTGGTATTTTGGTTGGTTGGTTTTTAATCACCCATTCCTGAATAAGTTTGTATCTCTCAGATGACTTGGTCCCTTTATTAATTACCCCAGTAGGATAAAAGTTATAGATCTAATCTGGTTCCAAACTCGTTGTAAATCAACACTTTGTTTAATACTACAAAAATGATAGCAAACAGACATACTAAGTCATACAGCATCCCACTTTCCTTTTCAGTAGCTTGCTGATGCATGTCATAAACATGGTATGAGAATCATGTGCTTTCACTTTATAGGAAAAATATGCAGAATAGTCTAAAACCTTCAACAATGCATTACAAAATTGTGCTGCCTAAGTAAATTCACATTGTACTATCCGGCTATAATAAAATATGTTAGGCATATTAAGTCATTGAAATGACTACAAATATCTACTGAAAAGAACAATGTTAACTCTGGCTGCTTTATAAGGGAAAGTTAGAACATTAACATACATCAAAGTTAACTGAAGCAGTAGTATTTTTGTTACTGATTTTAAGGGGTGCTGCTTTCTAATAAATTGACAATTCAAACAATTTCATCTGGAAAAAATAATCACATTTTTGTTAAAAAAACAAAAGCAATGTTACAACACTGAAAATTGACATGGTGAAAACAAATATATAAAACCTTTTGGCTGCTGTTAAAACTTTCTAATACCAGAAATAATAATAGTATATAGTAATAGACCAGTAATCACACCAATTTCTTGTTATGGATTGCTGTGTGAAGGGTAAGTGAAGACTTAGAGTGTGAAGGGTGACATAGCTTCCTCTGCAGTGGCAGCCTCCATGTTGCCAGCTACCCATCTTGCTACTGCATATTCAACCTCCTCAAAACCACCACGACGTGTTTTTTTTCTGTGGGATCCTTTCACTGCCCTGCTTAAAGCCCAGCACATAAACTCTTCTCCTCACCCACATGAAGCGCACACATTGTATGTTCAGTCTCTTCCCATGTTTTTTTCCCAATTTATCCTAAACCAGAAGGGAACATAGGTTTTCAGGCTTCACTAGGACCTACCTGGTAGTAAGCAGAACCTACCACCACCACCACCTTAACTCATGAGAGGCACATAATTTTGTACCTGTTCATGCCTCAGTAGCAGACATGACAGCTTGGGAACCTGAAGTTGTGGTGATGTCTAGACTGCTGCTTCTGGTTGATGGTATGGGAAGGAAGTTAAATACCTATAGGACAGCATGGATTAACTGTTAAAAGCTAGTTTGCAAATAAAAGATTAATACACCATGAATTTTGAACCCAAAGAAAAACAAAAAAAAAATAATTGTTGAACAAGAAGAAGCTTTCAGTCAGAAAATAAACACTGGCCAGAGAAAGATTAACATCCAAATAAGACCTACTATTAGTCACATAACAGTAGCAAACTATAGCAGAATACTGAAGCCATAAATGTCTAAATTTCCATTTATATGTGATTATGAGGAACCATACAGCAGCATGATCCAGATTTAGAGTCCAGCCTTTGCCAAGGATATATTCCCCAGCATGCTTCAGCTGGAATAATATATTCTCCATCCTTCAGTTTCTTCTTTTCTTTTCTCACTCTCTCTGGGATGTTAGACTTATCTTACAGGCTCTCCATACCTCTCTAGGGTGACTTCTAATTTTAAGCAAAATAAATGATGAACAAGGCCACAGAAGAACTCTCTTCACCCACCTTCTCCATTCCCCCACACGCCGATGTGATCCCTTATCATGGTCAGGCACAGTTTAAATGAAGTGCCTCAGATTCTCACAGAGCATCAGCTGTGCAAGCCAGGTGTTAACTAATATTTTTGCCTCATTAAAGAGGAACCAAATTTCCCCCAAACTGAAGATAGTAATGAATCACAGAAAACATCTACTTACTGATACAGAAAACAAAGTTAATTTCTCTCCCATCTTCACGGAAATGGAAAGAACTCTTAGTTCTGTTCAAGTAATTAATGTTATGACATGCAAAAATAACATTTAAATATAAAAGAGAAATATGGACACAGGAGCCAAGAGAGCCCCACAGCTGCATGACCCTGACAACATCTCCAGATGTCAACTCTGTTGCTTGCCAGTAGTGAAACTGAAAAAGGAGCCAGCAGAGGTGACACCAAGGAGTTAGCAACAGACCAGCATGCTGCTGCTAGAACAAGCGTTGCAGTTTGGCAGCTGGTCCCTACTTTTGCCAAGTATGCCCTGTTTGTTTCCACAGCTGTTAAATGTGTTTGCTGAAAGAGCAGAAAGAAGAAATAGCAGCTAGAGATATACCAGTGACTGCAGGAAGAAGTAGGAAGCCAGTGTGCAACTTACTCCCAGTTAACAATTTGCTTTAGAAAATGTATTGCTAGTTATTAGGAAAAATCTGAGATATTCTTAGATGACATTCATGCATAAAATATATAGCATATTTATGTTTATATCTTCAAAACACTGTGGGAAATTATCACAGAGTTAACAAATATATTTGCTGTAAACAACTTTTCCCCACTTTCTATATATATTTTAAATTACCTTATAATAATCTGCTCCTTCCAGCAGAGAAAATTATTTTAGGCAAAATGAAATCTGTACTACTTGTTCCAATTTACATGAAGGCAAAAGGATACAAAATTAAACAATGTTAAGTTAGGTAACTTGTTACAAATCCTTGTGATGCATTGAGCATAAATACGTTTCATAAAACAAAGCAGCAATTAAAAATTACAAAATCAAAATTAGCGCTTTTTAATAAATTAAAAATAATCTTATTTTTAAGTACTATCTCTCTCTTTTAAGTTTAGCTTAAAAAAAAGGTTAAATTTTAGAAAATAAAGAATTGTATTAAGATGAATTAAGAAACTCTAAATATTTAGACTTCAAGAACAGGTAAGGTAAACACATCATTTCAAGATGCAACAAACAAGCCATATTCAGTTTCTGGCTAAATCTTATCAATTTCTTTGCTTCTAGCAATGTTTTCATCTTCTGAGAGGAGTAATTTCTGGTTTGATTAGCATAACTGACCTTGGTTTACACCTGTGAAAGCAAGCATCATTAATACGGCTAAAAAGAATGCATATTCAGTTAAAATGTGGCCTCCAGATATATGCAAAACATTGATTTACTCAAATTCAGTTACCCTCTCCTAGGTAAGGTATACAGATCCTTTGAAAATACAGATATGAGCTCAAACTGATATTCTCTTTGCTATGATACTAATTTATAGCTTAAACAAAATCAACTACATAGATATTTTTTTTTTAATATATAAAAGAGTCTTTCCTAACCTAAAGTCTATTAAAAGAAATTAAGGAGGTTAGAAGACACATTGATTATTTTATCTCTGCTGGAGTTCCTCACACAGTTTTATCCAATCTATATTTTTCATAATTCGTAATAATTTTTTTCCTTTCTTGGAACAATAATGAAATTTATGCAAAGTTAGTTTCATTGAGTTTCATTAGTTGGTAGGAGAAAAATGGAAAAAAAAACCCCAGGCATCTTTTTATTTCACATCATTTTTCCAATTGAAAAAAATGGAAAATGAATATTCGATATTGTTTATTTTTTCTCTCCCTCCATTTTGTTGTTTTTGGTTTGTCTTTTTTACACTAGTTTTAAGTGTTGTACCTAATGATAGGGGTTTCATTCAGAATGTTCTAGCGAGATATCTGTAGGCTACCTTGTCCTCGTGCCTATCTAGGTCGTAGCACACATGCAGTAAGAAGATTATATAGGTCAAGCCAACTTTTCTGTTAATCTCAAGACAGTGGTTAGGGTTCCCCATATTCCCCTAAAGTTTATAGTAGAATGCATCTTTCTATCGAGTATAGGCCTACTATGATGCCAGTGTAAACAGTCAATGCCATTACAATTTTTATTAGTTCTTTTTTTGTACAGACCAGTTCTAATCAGCTGCAGCCTAGCCCTGTCTTCATGAGTGCGCCTGAAAGTGCTCTCCCTGACAGAGCTGAATGAGTGAAGTCAAATCTGAGAGGTCCTAGAAAGTGGTGGTTGAAAACCAACCCTTTCCACCAGGCGTATTGTCATAAGTGATTACCAAAAGTTCCTTTATTATAAACTATACCGGAGAAATCCAGACCATTAGAAGCGTAATGAGAGACCATATGTTGTGAGCAACGAACATGAGACTAAACTTAACATTCCTCTCCTTCAACTCCAGTGGTGTGGTCAGTAGTTGTGCCCAGCATAAGGAGAACTGGCTGACCACAATTCAGTCTATATAGCAGAGTTGATATTGTTAAATGGTAACAGTACATCAGGCACTATAAATTAATTTTTCACGAGACAGAATATCTACTCATGAATATATACACTACTGAGAAAGGAAGGACCAGGTTTCCACGATAGAAATAGGCACTGTTTTGCAAAACACAAACTGTTAAGGCAGGTATTTTGTGTCCAGTATATTACAAGGATGCTTTGCAGTATTGCAGAGGATTCTAGGTTAAATGGATGATTAAGGTATTAAAGATAGTAGAAAATCTCCCTTGTTCCTGGATCTCTTTTCCCCATGTAACAATGATCTGGAACAATTGTAATGATTAAGTTCTTATTGTTAAATAAGAGATAATAGAGTCTCAGTAGAGCCTGCTTATGTTTGAAACCACTTCCGTGGTTATTCAGGGACAGCTTGAAATTATCTTCTCTTGAAAGCACATTGGAAAACTCGTTAATACAAACATTCATGGTCAGGGAAGGAAAACTTTCAGAACCGGAAACTGATCATGATTTTTTTGTTGGCTTTTGTGGGTTTTCACTCAAGTGCTGGTTTCCTAGCAGAAAATAAAAGCATATAATGCTCATTCTGTTCTAAAGACCAATATATGGAAATATCAAAGTCCTCCCTGGTATTTTATAAGTCTCAAAGTAAATACATGTTTTATTGCTATTTTGACACCTGTTTGCCCCTTTTACAAAACTCTGTCCCTGTGTAGTAGGAATTGATTTATAAATGTTCCATGGAAGGAATAACTAGCTTAGAGCCAGAGTGGAAGCACCATATGTATTTCCATAAAGCTTTGCACTAACCTGTATACAGTAATATCTAAGTGCTTAACTGATGATGGTCATTTTTTCTTTCATAAAGTACATGCAGATCATAAGTTATTAAAGCATGGCTCTCATGTTTGTGGAGTTGATGACAATGTGGACTGTCAAGTAGTCTGAAACCATGGCTACTGGAAGAAGAGTGTTAGCAGGATCTCCTAAAGGTCAGCTATCCAAGATTATATTTGTCCACTGGCTATTTTCCATATGAAGCTTCAAGAAGCTTCTCAGAAGTCTGAGGAAAACTGATTTATTTTTTTTCTTTGAAAAAGCATTGGAGGCTTGGGCTATCTGAGCCCAGGTAAGGCTTCTGCTGCTAAAGGATAAGTATGGATGGAACTAGAGCAGGGCAGCTGGATGGGGAATGATGAGAGAGGAAGAACCTTTGATTTCTCTATCACCAGTCAAACAAAAAATGTGGTATGGAGACTATGATGCTGCATCAGCAGTAGTTTCTGGTACATACAGCTAAGCACTGTCTTAGCCAGTGTTCTAGATCCTGACACAGACAAAACAGGAAGAGGGCACAAATACAAGTTGGGTGGAGAATGGCTGGATAGCAGCCCTGAGGAGAAGGACTTGGGAGTGCTCATGGATGGCTCAACATGAGCCGGCAGTGCGTGCTGGCAGCCCAGAGAGCCAACCGCTTCCTGAGCTGCATCAGGAAAAGTGTGGCCAGCAGGTCTCGGGAGGTGATTCTACCCCTCTACTCTGTGCTCGTGAGACCCCACCTGGAGTACTGTGTCCAGCTTT
>JAOXJM010000001.1:101099883-101110620 GCA_026413425.1 Tringa solitaria | reverse complement strand
CAATGTAAAGAAATAAGTCCATTGCTTAGTCATAGAATATCTACGTGTACTTCCCAAGTAAATAGTATCCAAACAAATGAGCCCAAAATAATATGTACTAAGCTTTTCCATGGCCAATAACAAGATACCAATCAAATTAAGCTTTTACTGTATGTAAATTAGCATTCACTCTCAAAACTTTGATAATACAAAGGGCATTCAGAAGCTGAGTAACTTATGTCTTATATATCAATGAAGTCAAGTAATAAGATGACAAAGAGGGAAGTAAGATTCAGGTAAGCAAAAGGGAATTGTTTTGTAGAAAGTATTTAATGATGGATGGCTTCAGAGTGTTCTGAAGCCTGATATCTGTATCATTGGTTCATGATTAAAAATTCATTAGGTCTTGCAAATTCATTAGGCCTGGATAATATTTTGTAAATAGAAGCAGCATGTGAAAAATTTGAATGAATGTAAGGGCTTAATAGAATAATCAAGGCTTGAACTAGTGCTCCACAAAACAACAATACATAAATATGTATGTGTAAAGGACTAAATCGTGCTCACTCTACTTACACGAGCAGCCTCATTAACTTTGGTTATTCTGGAATCAACCAAACTACTTAAAGTAATAAAACAAGTAACACCCGAATAATTTTGGTGGCCATTCCACCACCCTTATTTCTACTGGTAATAACTGTTATGTAAGCATAACCCATAAAATGCATGCAACCACATCAATAATTTCCCACTGAAGGAATTCTTTTTCTCAATAGTAGTTTGCTCCTGTTCCCACTCACATTAATTCCAATTCAATTCAGTGAGGGAAGTTTTATGTCAACGTTAGTTTAATGTTTAGTTAAGATAATGACATTTTTATGAAACTGTTTCCATTAGAGATTATTAGACTTCTGTCATTGATTACTCTAGGTCTAGGATTTTACCCTATGTGTTAGATAAGAATCCATCATTTACACTTATTTTTTTGTCAACTCCTGGTAATTTATTAATCAATGGTACTCATATTCCAAAAGTTCAAAGGGAAGTGAAAAAGCATGCATTGCCCTAGACAAAGTGAAGAATAGACTTTTAAAGAAAACCAGTATCTAAAAAAATTTTGGTCTGAAGTCAGAAGTTACCAATAGGTAACCATCACTGGCACAAAGCAACTCGCCCTTACTCTGCTCTGAACAACAGAGTAGCAAAGGAATCTACCAGTTCAAATAGTGGAACGTGCAGCACACTGACCCGTACTTTCAAACACTGATTTGAAATACCTTGGAATGATCTCAAGTTACTTGAATAATTATGGAAGGCCCTGCTTGACTTTGAACCCAAAAGGAAGTGTTCATGCGCCTGATACTAACATCTCCTGGGTTTAAGGAAATAGTAGAACCTCCTCTTTTAATCCATCCATATTATATGTTTGCTTTTCCCATCTAGCAGCAGCTATGGTGGACATCAAGAACCTAGGAATAGCTAGCTTAACCTAGATGAGCTGAACAATGTGAACTCTAAGGAGCTAGGGAACAAACCTGAGTTCACCATGCAATGTAGATATACTGTCTGCCAGATACTGCCATTGTAGATGACCTGTTCAGCTGCAATGACTCCTTAGCCTGTCATCATCTCCTCCTGCTTCACAATATTAAGGTTTTGACTTTTTCCTGTGGTAATAACAGATATTCAAATAGTCAGGAAAATTTTGTTTCAACATTACTCCTATTTCTTTAGGATCAAAGGTTTGCCTTTCTCCCTCCCCTGCTAATTTGCCCACTTCTATGTGGTGGCATAAAATGCATAATAGAGAGTGTAACGTTCCCTTATGTTACTCTGTGCTTGAAAGTTTTCCTTAGAGGACAGGTGAAAGAAGTGACTGTTGTTTAAATCCTTTAGTCTCTCCAACAACTTGATGGGACTATTTTTCAAACTTGAAGAACTCAATCAGGACTCACCTTTAAGAGAGTGAAATGTTTTCAAGAGTTACAAGAAAATATCTCAAATCTGTATGCGGTTCAAACAAGTGAACCCCTCTCTACATGACCTTCTCATTTGAGAATTATGCAAATTTGCTATTCTGTTACAACCATCAAAAATATTAAAGGGGAAATAAAACACCCAGAAAACATGGAGAGGAGTGAAAGAAATGCACTGTCAGAAAAAGTTATTATTATATTGTAATACCATGGCAAAGGCTTTGTTAGAGGAAGCAATTGAGGAAAAACATGTAATATTTCACACTAGAAAAGGACAGAAAACTAGACAAAAATAAATACAAATGCAACTCTAAAAAGATAAATAGCGTTGTTACGATTGATATAGATGCTACCATACCTTAACGCTTTCTCAGAAGCAATTCAAATACTATTTTCATCCATCTTCATATCTTTTTCAATCTACACACTTATAATTTACTGCCTTTTGCATAACTGCCCTTTTTACTCCTCTATACACTATTTTGAACTCTACTTTTTCATTTAGCAAGGCTTACTTTCATACATTTTTTTTGATATCCCAGCTACAGCTGGACATCTCATAGCGCCTGCAAACATAACTGACCCTAATCATTACATGGCAATAATCACTTTAATGAGTCCTCACCTAGTCAAGCTAGTGACATAGTGTCAGCTTTTTAGTTACCAAATAAGAAACTTTGAATCAGGATTTCAGTTACACAGGTTTTTGATCACCATGTTTTTTCAAGGACGTCATCAGTTAGATCTCCAGCAAATGCACTGACTGTCTGGGTAGAAGGCATTGCCAGCCACCACTCCGACTCCAGCTGACACTAATTTCTGCAGAAGGCAAGAATCCCAATCTTTCAGCCTTAACAAGTTAACAGAAGCAGATATTTTCCAGTTAAAGGCGAAGGCCACAGAACATACAGCATTGATGCTTTTGCAGGTGATGTATTGCACTGCACTCATGCCAGTAATCAACTTTGCCACATATTTTCTTTCGAGGCTCGGCTAAGTCATCTGTTCTCATTGTAAATCAGTGCTACACTGGCACAGTGGGGAGGACAGTATGCTCTCCTGCTTGTCATTTGTCTGACTTGTAAAATTAGTTTCAGTCTTTCATGGAGAAGCACATAGAGCAGCTTTGTCAAACAAGCAGAACCCTGCTGGTGTTGAGACCTTCCCCACAGCTGCAAGGCTCCAGCTGCACAAGTTAGACCAGCCTCACCAATTGTAGGGAAGCCCACCCACACTCGCTCTCTAAGTGATATGATCATGTAAATATTAACAATAAAGAGAATGTTGAACCTAAGAATGAGCAAATGTCCTCATTAAACCAGTGGAAAAAGTGCATTCAATCTATTAATTTATGCTAGAATTTTAAACACTTCTCAACCTGTCTTGGAATTACTACTATTTAGAAGCAAATTCATGATGACACGTATTAAACATTTGTTAACATTTAACTTAAAGCCTTGCTGGTTTTGGATATTTGGTTTGTTATTTGAAGTTTTTAATTCAGAGTCAAACCAGGAAACTAAATATTTTAGCAATTCATACGGTCTTTTCCAAAGTTCAAATGGAATTTTCATTTATCTATTAATTTATTCTTAGTATTTGAAATGTGGGACAGAGAAACCAAAACACCACCTGTGGTTCTTTTTTATTCTTAACATATCCTCTACTTATAATTTTAAATATTGCATCAAAGGAAGCCTCTTAAGATAATCATGTTCATTGTCATTCCAGAAAAATAATACAGTATTATCTCCTAGTGATGTGATTCACATCTATAATAAAGCTAAACCCTACCTTCTACTTTCTTCTTCTCTCTCAAAGTCTTAATAATACCTGGAAGATAACTAGAGAAAGGAAGTCATATCTGATCTCTATACCCTCCATTTTATCCTAGAGACATTGTTTTAATTAAAAATAGCATATGCCTGATTCAGACTATGCACTCATTGTTCATACTTGAAGAAATACTATGAAGAAGTAGAGTGATTAATATTTCGTATATGAAAAGGAAGAAATGATCAACACTGTGTGAAGGCTTGGAACATACATTATGTTATGCAATGTTACAGCCATCAACCAGACGATTACTCTGTCCCCTGGGAATGGGAAGAAAATGCTTGACAGTAAAGTTAAAACATATATCGTCATGTAGCAAAAACCTCCATTTACACACAAGCCAAATACAAAGCACCTATTGCAGCTTCATAGCTTTTAGTTCTTTAACATGTAGACAGTTAAATTTTACAAAATTGAAAGTCAACTTCAAAATACTGGTTTTGATAAACTAATGCATTAGTCAGAACAGGTAACAACTGAGAATTTTGTGTAGCCTTAACTTTCAAAACTTTCTCTGACAGGCTTGATGAGCAGAACAGCCTAACACCAAGTCATTGTAATATCTCTTTTATAATCAGTTCATTCCCTGGTACAGGCTGGGGAAGCTAGTATCTCAATGGCCACATCTCAGCCTGACTAGAGGATGATAAAGGCACTCATTTGTTTGTAAGGTAGCTAGAATATCCTTACTTCTGCTTCAAGTGATAAGGATTTCTTCTTTCATCTATCTGTTGAAATATACATAAAGTATTTTGCTTCTTAGTTCTAATTTCTTAGCTTTCCACCAGAATCATTACTCCAATCTCACAGTATCTATGCTGGACTCTACACAATAGCTCTTACAAAGAATTTTTGAGGACTTACAAAGGTCTGGAATATATCCTTCTAGTTCTATATTTCTTTGAATCAAAGAAAAGTCTCTCACAAATAACAAGAGCTACAAGGTTCTGTTACAGAAACCAATGGCACTTCTCTTAAAAAGGGCTCTCTCCTTTTCATATCTTATGTCTTATTAATGATCGTTTATGTTGGAAGGGACCTTTAAGATCATAGAGTCCAACCATCAACCGAACACTGCCAAAACCATCACTAAACCATGTACCTAAGCACCTTGTCTACCCATTTTTTAAATACCTCCAGGGATCGCGATTCCACCACTTCCTTGGGCAGCCTGTTCCAATGCTTAATAACCCTTTCAGTGAAGAAATTTTTCTTAATATCCAGTCTAAACCTCTTCTGGTGCTACTTGAGGCCATTTCCTCTTGTCCAATCACTTGTTACTTGGGAAAAGAGACTGACCCTCACCTCGCTACAACCTAGCGAGGTAGTTTTAGGGACCGCTAAGATCTCCCCTCAGCCTCCTTTTCTGCAGGCTGAACAACCCCAGTTCCCTCAGCTGCTCTTTATAAGACTTGTTCTCCAGACCCCTCACCAGCTCCGTTGCCCTTCTTTGTACTTGTTCCAGAATCTTAATGTCTTTCTTATAGGGAAGGGCCCAAAACTAAACACAGTATTGAAGATGGGGCCTCACCAGTGCTAAGCACAGGGTCTACCAGTGTTGTTATGAAGCACTGCACAGATAAAAGTATGCATTTCTTTTCTAATACCAGTCTTATAACTTCATTAAACCAAAATTAAATACAGTCCCAGCCTTATAATGAGATGGAAAGCCTTTTTTAATATAGACTTCCATCATTTAACTCACCATCCTTTACCTTTGGTTTCTTCCTTCCCTGCTTGACAATTCAGTATTGATACTGCCAGTATTAGAAAACTTCTATATAAATTTGGGAGACAGAAATTAGGATGTAGCAAACTGTAGTTCAAATAACCCTTAATTAATATTTTTCCAGGCATATCAGCCACAGCATGGGTATATGCACACCATTTGTCAATACAGTTGATGTATTCAGTAAGTATTTTAATGTATCTGCTACAAGCAAGTAACAATAAATTCTGAAACGTAGTGTGAATATAAGCACCCAGACCATAGGCTTCGTCTGCTGTATGTGGAGACAGCGCAAATTGTTAGCATGTGTTTTGTGATTATCCATGCTTTACTCCTATTTTTCTATTCTCAGTAGATTCCAGACAGTGATAGCAACTACTTTAGACATTGCAGCACTATGTTTAGTCTTTGCATTGTTCATGAGATGTTTGTCAAGAACATCCTCTCGCGGCTGTTGGCTATTAAAGGGTTATTCAGTGTAAGATTCATCTAATTTAAGTTTTGCTGCTGAAAAGACACTTAGTCTAAAAGAGTTATATAGGCTCCTGTGGTAATTAATGAAGAGTGAGAGGTACCTCCAAACACTGTTTTTACCCCATTAATCTTAGGGTTTTTTAAGGAAAAAATAATTCCCTCTGTGGAGGCTTTCAACATAGATGACAAGAATCCCACTTACGCTTTCCAAAACCAGAATGCTTTTGAGTGTCACTTTTTTTTTTTTTTTTTTGCGTTGTTTTGTTTTTATATAAATGGAGAAAAAATACCTAGGAGTAAATTAAGACTAGATGTTTTTCTACAGTTTCTCTAAATTTTTGATAGTCTAATTACATACTTGCTACAGACTGTAAGATATGTTCTATGTATTATTTTCATGTCTAAATGAGACTATAAAAGCATCAGGATATGAGTACACACAACCAAAATAATACACTGCTAAGGTCACAGATATTCAATTAAACACTAATCTTACTCATTTTCTATATCGTATTTGGTGATGCTGTCATTTCTCATGGTCTGGGCATTTCTTTAATGGCTCTCAGCTTTTTAGCATCCAATAGTAATCTGTCAGAGACTAGAATCCTGCCTTGACACACTTTACGAGTGTTTCAGTTTTCTGAAGGCTGCAACTAGAAATCTGGGTATAATAGTTGGACAATATGAACTGTAACAAAGGTACAGAATTGACTAAGGGAAATCAGAGAAAAAGAGCAGGCAAACTTTAGAGGAAACCAGTCTTTTTTTTCTATCAGATGAGGGGAATGAAATTGAAACTGTGCCCTACTACCAGTAGTACATCTTGCAGCTTTCTAGAGGATACTGGTGCTCAGGACAGCTGCCAATGTGTGTAAATCTTCAGCCCTCCAGAATCAAGATGTCATTTTAGCCCTTAGACTTATTCTGAACCTAAACAGGGAGAGAACTTTGCCTCTGTCGCATATATGGATGAATTTGGCCATTAGGTTAAAATTGACTAAGAAGGAACATGTAGGAAAATACATATATTTATAACTTCATTATGAAACAAGACCAAGAAAAGCTTTGCATAGTTAGAAAGGTATAATGTCTTTTCCTCTCCCTCAGTTAATTTTTTTTTTTAGATTCTCACATGTCTGGGTTGTCACATTTATTTTCCCAATGTGACAGCAGATGATACTTCTACCACAAAACGTCTCTGTTATGCTTTTCAAGTTTTCTGACATGTCAGAATCTGATCATACAAGATGCTGAATGTAGATGGTCAAACCCTGTGTTACACTGGAAACTATTTGAAAAGTGTGAGAACCCAAATTTTGTGAAGCTTATAGTTTCAATGTTATAAACAGTGACAGCGTATACACAACATGTGAAAAAGTCCAATGTATTCTATTTTAAATTTTCTTTCATTCCTTTCCTCAAGAAAGTAAGTGCTAAGTGTCCTCATGATGGAAAATATCAGTCTAAAGTATCCTAAGCACAAGTATTGAAGTTACAGCTTTTGTTGTTTGTGTTTATGCTGCCTCTAGTATTATTTGGAGTAGCAACAGCTCGTTCAGCTGTGTGGGGATTGAAAGTCTTGTCTCATATGGCCGTTACATGTACACCTGAGTCTGCTTTAAAATTGACAATCTTCCCACAAATATTCCGTTCCAGTCTTCAGGCTGGCTCAATATCACTTCTTGTGACTGAACCCTGAAAAAAGTAAACGAAAAAAATAAAAAAGCACACTTGACCCAGGTGCCTGCTTTCCATGCTGCCTTTCTGTGACATAAATCAACATTTTTGTATGTCAGTGGCATTTGGCTGCTGTAGCTGAGCAATTACCTTCAGACATTGGTGTCTCCACCTCAGCTATACTCTGGGGAAAAGATGTGAATTTGGCCTGAAATATCCCATGTAACCCATTCGGGTCCTCTGTAACAGCAGTCAGTAAGCAGAGACCTTGTGCAGTTTCAATTCTGCAACAAAGGATGCTAGAGTCAGAGCTCTACTTTTGTAAAAGTGAGGTCAAGCTATTCTACCCTTTTTATAGCCATTTCAGAATCCTTCAAACATCTTCTTGTCTCTGACTGACTGTGAAGCAGAAGTTAATTGGAACTTGTAAGTTATATACATTAATATCACTTTTAAAGAAGAGTCTCAATAGTGAACTGTTAACATCTTGAACTTTCATATTGGAACCTAACAATAGGCTGTTTTTTCCCTTAAGACTCAATATGTTATTTTAAGAATTCTTAAGGATAAATGCATTAATTAAATTAAGAAATTATATTTTACCAGTTTCAAATTGTTTACTGTGTCATAATCCACTAATCCCTCCATTTCACCACAGATTTTATGATACTAAAAGAGTGCAATTGCAGCCTTACAATGCAGAAAGTAAAGGAAGAAGGAACCTTGGAAATAAACAAACTGTATGTCAGAACATTTTTTTTATATTATTTAGGTGAGTTCCAAGTTGCACAGTTTACATTTTAACTACTTGTTTCCATATAAATTGCTTTTAGCTACAATAAAAAAGAGAGGAAAAATAGGAGATATCTAGGTTTAGGTAGCTTACATGTTGTATTTGTGGTAACCATGTGCATACAGAAAAATTGAATGGAGGAGAAAAAATACTTATAAACTTTCATTTGGTTGGTAAGTTAGAGAAATCCTTTATTCACTTGGTCATCTTATTTGGTGTTTTCTTGTTTGCTGTTTGGGTGAAAAGAAGTATCTTCAGTAATCCTAACATATACTTTTTGTATCTTAAGATACAGAGCATCTTATGAAATATACTTCAAAAGACCTGACTATACTTAGCAGCTTTTTCCTACAGTACTGATAACATTATACACAAAAAGTGAATCTATGCACAATACAGTGATTTTCCTACTTTAAGGAGCCTTAACTTCCTGTTTTGCTGTCCCAAATTATCTGTTGAACAGCAATGACAATGCTGACAATGAACAATGAAGTTTACAGGTCCCATAAAGGAAAAATGGCCACACTTCAAGAAAGCTTTCTTTTTACTTGTCAAAGAAAGTTGTCTCCTTTAAATATCTGGGGAATCCAGCAGACAACATGACAGACTGCCCTGATTTCTGAAGTCTTACACAGGAATCACCCCAGGAAAGGGCTACTTTCCCTCTCTAGTGGTGAAAGAAGAAGTAAGAGACTGGACTGCTATACTGCCATGGGACACAGGCATCACAAGCAAGGAGGAGGCCCCTCACGTCTCATTTGAAATCTGAGGCTCAAAAGTTTTCATCATCATTTCTTGCACATTATCTTTTTATATTGAGTGAATTAAAATATATTACTTACTGTAGAAAGGGTTAGATTATAGAACTTAAATGATTTTTTTTATCCTTTACAGGATTCACGTGTGATAAAAGGAATATTGAAAATTCACCAGTGGGTAGGAAGGTTGTGACTTAAAGTTCTCCACTAAAAAAAGTGAGAGTGTAGTTTACAAAACCTCTGGTATTTTTAAGTTAATGGAAAGGCAGAGAGGGTAAGAATTTTTTGTTTGTGTCTATAGAATGTAAATAGAAAAAAAAAAATCAATCTATCTCTTCCCATTTATCTAGATGCTTACAGGGTCCTCACAAGCAGCTTGAGAGCTACGATATCATGAATGAGTTTTATCCTTGCACTCTTCAACCAGCACAGGAAGTATTCACCTTCTACTGAGTCATAAATGGAATGATTTTTCAAATCAGGAATTAACCTATATTTGAGAGCTCTTATCCGATAATCCACTTTTCTCATCCTTGCCTATTTCACAGAATATTAATCTGTACTGGTGTAGTAATGTAACACAAAGTCATCTCAATGCATCATCCACCTATGGCCAATTTTACAAAAGCACTGGGTTCCTTTTAAGACAGTTTCATATTATGCACAGATTTACTAAGTCTATTAAATGCTCTCTGACTCATGGTATAAACTGGGCAGAGTACAGAAAGAGGATTAGACATGAAAGCAATAGTCTTATAGGTTTTTGGCTACTCCTCAAAGGGCAGGTATTCAGGAGTATAAGGTACTGTTCACTGGGAAGCACAGAAAAACAAATACCACTTTCAGGAAAAAAGACACGTTACTTTCTCCAAGAGGCAAAGATTTGATCATTTGAATGTGAAAGGCAACAGGTTTTCACATTTGAAATAGAAATAGTTATCATGCCTGTTAGCAGCTTTTGTTATTTCTCCATTGTTATCATGAGCTAGGTTTATTAGTGTCCAGTCTTGTAACTTGAAACTGCTTCTCTTGCAATTTTCATATTGATTTTCATTATCAAAATAAAATGATATTTGTTTATGGTTTCTAACTCTTTGTACTAGCTGGCAAAAATCATGACACATTAATTAAACCTTTGTGTTAATGGGCTTAGAAGCAGTTCCCACCTCAATAAATCAGGACCTTCCAAATCTGCACAGTTTATTCAACTTACAATCAATGTTAATTTCCTTTTGGTTCAGCAACTTCATTTACTTCTACATTGAAAGTCCAATTATTTCTGATTACAATTCTAATGTATTAAAATTAATGTGATATACTACCTATATTGTAATTAATTGTAATTTAAGTTTTATTACTCTGTGATGTTTGAACTTATTTTGAAGCTAATGTCATAGAATAAACACTAGTGTTATTATCCCAAATTTTACTTTCTGATTTTCACACAATTCAGCTGCAATTTAGCTATGGTTACTATCTGCGCTGTTAACACCATGAAGTTTATTTTTGGTCATA
>JAOXJM010000001.1:101088868-101099783 GCA_026413425.1 Tringa solitaria | reverse complement strand
CATACGACATGTGACAAAAGAAAATTAGACATGCAAAGCTGCGGTTGCTTCTGCAATTCTAAAAGTTTGTCTGTCAGAGTTTGTGGGCTTTTGTAAATTTAACATACTGACATGTTCTCCATTTTATAGTTGTTTCTCTGATTTTTCAGATCCCTTAAAAAAATGTGACACTTCTAAGATGTTTCATCACTCACCTCCCTTTCTTTACATTCCTGCTTTATTAACAGATCTTCTGGTAGTCTTTCAAGATGTCTCATCCTTCAGTTTAACATCACTCTGAAGTAATGGATAAGGAATTCCTAATATTTCCTCTTGAGGCAGATTACATAATGAGGACAATTTTTTGAAGATTGTTTCAGATGAGAACCTATTAAAACTGCTGTGAAAAGGGGTTTCTATGAAGTTTTTTGAAACCTATTAGGATTTTCCCCTGAATTTCCATGCATTTTCCATGATTCTGCATTCATTTTAATCTTTTGTAGTAAATGATGACTAGCTGTAAATTCCCAGTTTTGCAACTGGTCGATTTATTTATGTCTTATTCTCTCCTTCAAGAATTATCTTTTTTACCTTTGTGACTTCTTTTACGGACAGAATCCATTTTTGGCTTTGTCTGTCAAAGCACTGCAATCTTCTTCCTCTAATTAGCAAATTAGACATTATTATATGCATCAGGATAAACAGCTGAAAAAATGATGAGAGATTTGAAGCACTCCTATGGTTAAATGATTAAGAGTCTTATGCAACAGTAAAAATCATTGGCGATTTCTTTGACTAAATCTGACAACTTCTTTAAAATCATTTGAGCGACCATTTGAGACATATTGACACTTCATTAGGCAAACAGACTAGAGTTCCTGGATGTATTGTATAGCACTTCCTTACACAAATCCCTTTAGCTAATTCACCTACATTATGTTAGTATGGCCATGAAAGAATAAGGCAGAGGTACTATTTGCTATCTTCTAACTGCAAAAACAGAAAAAAATGTGTTCAGATTATTTCTGCACTTGGTCAGATAAAGTGTTGAAGGAACATCCCTTTCACTTTCACTCCAATCTCTACACATTTATGAATCAGGCATAATCATCTAAGGAATCCTGGCTCTAATGGGGTGAATATTTCCCCACTGGTTTCAGTAGCTCCAAAAGTTCTGAGGTTTGTAATTCTGGATATAATCCACCAATCACTTGAGAAGAAGAACTGGCTAACTTCAAGCATAAACTGATTTTAACAAAATATGTCAGTTCACCATCCAGAAATGAATGATGGTGGTATCAAATTAGGTACTGAAAAACACTTGTAAGGGCTGGTCTATGGCATAGATAGGGTAAGGATTAACTGTTCACTGTGCCTCCAACGAAGTGTTAAGAGTCAAAAGAAGCTAGGAGAACCCAGATTAAAATTCAAAAATGAGTAAGTAAATTCTGAGTTAGGGTTGTTGGGGTTTTTTTTCCTTTGTGTAAAGCGTTCCAGAGCTGCAAAACCTTTTTCTCCTCCCCCTTTTTTTTTTCTCCCAGGGAATGTTGTGACTACTACAGTTTGTATTGGTTCAGGGGCTGAAGAAACTCTTAGAAGAAAAAGCCACTGATATTTGTTAAATACACAGAAGCACATCTGTCTTAGAAACACTTCCCTGACATTAAAAATAAATAGAATTGGAAATAAAAATACAGGAAGAAGTCTCATATCTGGCTGTCTAGCTCTTAATCTTGCCTTGGTGTTTGCTTAGGAACATAGGCAGAATACTGTACTAGGTGGACTTTTAGACCGATCCAGTATAAGATTTCTTGGGTAGTCAGCTCATGTAGTATTCTTATAGACATAAACTATTTTTTTCAGCTAACAAAGCTTTTTCTTAGTAGCAGCACAACAGTCCATCTAACAAGCAGCAGATTTGAAAAAAAAAAAAAAAAAAGCAATATTACAGATATACAAATGTTTACTTGGTGGCATTAGAATGGGTCAGAGGAATAACCAAGTCATTCAAACAATTTTTATATAGGTTGTGCTTTTCAGCGAGGCACTTTAGGGCTAAACTTCAGAATACTGACTCTCTAAATGATAGTTTCCTGTTCATAATCATCTTCAATCATCCCTCTCTCCTTCTCCCTTGCTCTAAGTGTAGCATATAAAGATATTTATGACAAATGCAGAACAAAGCTGGTGCACAAACTATGTAAGATATACTTGATCTCTTATGGACATTAAAACCTGTATCCCTCAGCTCTCAAGGAGGAAAAAACATCAGGCAGGTAGTTATCTTCCTTCTTTCTTATATATCCTCTATTACTTCTTAAATAAAGCCAATATGTTTATGACTATTGAAATTCAGAGATTTTGATTATTTTTATTTTAAAATAACATTTAATGTATGAAAAATATTTTTTTTTCTCTCACACGGTTCAGTCTCGCAATGGCAATGCAAGTACTGAGAACAGTTAAAATCAATTATTCTTCCTGGAACTTAAAGTATAATGCAAAACATAACATTTAAAAAAAAATCAACCTGAATTGTGAGACTATGACCCTACTTCTAGGCAGAGACTGCTCAGCACAGCCTCAGGACACTCAGTAATCTGGGTTTTAGTATTAGGTAATCAGTTGCTTAACAAAAAAAATAATATTCAAGCAAACTTGCTGGTTATTTGAGTAGAGGCTTAGTGAAGGCTGGCATTGTTAGTTTAATGGTTAAAATTATGCAGCTCAGGCAAACAGGCCCAAGTCTGGCCTTAGTGAAATCAACTACTTCTAACAAAACCTCCATTATAGTCATTGCAGTTAATGGCAACATAAAAATGGGATTTATAAAAAGTAAATCCTTCATAGCTATCTACAGAAGTTAACAATTGTTACTGAGAACAACAGTTGATATTTTCCAAGTGGAGAAATAAAATACTTTCTTACCTTTCTTCTAAATACACTTATGTAATGAACTTGCAACAGCTAGTTTTAACTCTTGCCTGCAAGTAAAACATTTATTGCCAGAATATACCCCAAAAGACATGCAAATCAAGAGTTTTAGAGAACATACCCAGCCCAAAGTTTTGCATTGTCATAGGAAAACCTGCCAGGAGCATAGAGTAGAGATAACAATCCCATCCATGTTTTCAGGCCAACTTTTTGGATAAATACTAGTTTGCAAAAACTGTTATATGTCAAATTAAAATAAAAGAAGAAACCAGCTGATTTCTTTGTGGTCAAATGCAGAGGAAACTGCTATTTAACCTGAGTAAATCCTACCTATATAACCAACAGAAGCAGAATCAGGGTCAGTTTTTTAAAAGCAACAGTCATATACATTTTTTAGTGTGGTGCATGCTTAAAATTTTGAGGCTGTGCTTTCAGAACCGCCCTACCACATGTAGGCAGACGAAGCATTTCCAGTGCAACCTCTCCTTCCCAAGGCTGTCAGCAGACGGCCAGAAAAGGTATGAGCAGACCTGTCTCTCTTTTCCTCTTCCGAGACCATTTACATACTACACATTACAGTGTAGAGGATTCCCTGCGCGTGAACTACAAAGGACTACAGCTGTGCCTTTTCTCTGTAAGATCAGGTATAGTTTGGACTGATGGAGGAAAAGAAATGAGGCTCAAGAGATTTTGATTCATCCAGAATCTAGTCTGACCACAAGTTCCAGGGCAGCAGGATGACATTCGGAGCAGACACTCTCACACCCGATTTTAACATCCTCTCTAGGCTGTAAACCCTTTGTTAGAATAGTAAAATCCTGTCCTATGAATACGTCACTATTACAGGAAGTAACAGCTACATAATTTTTCCTTTTTACATAGCATTCCCAACACCTCTCAGGTAGCATTAAATACATTAAAGATTAACCATACTGCAGATTAAACCTGAGAAGATAAAAATCACATAAATAATAAAAGTTGAAGTAGCATGCTATGCCAAAACCTATTTCATCAAATATGATGATGAAAAACTTATACTACTTTTTTCTTGGTATTGCTGGTCTTGTAAGGGGACATTAAGCAATAAGCTGCATCTTCCATGCTTCTAAACCTCAGGGACAAAGCATTACAGACAAAGCACCTCTGTCAGCCATCAGTAACCTGCTTTTCAGGAACTGAGACTCACTTCCACATTGGCTTGTAAGAACCACTCTGCATTTAAACATCCAGCAGAAATGAGCGATCGGGAGCACTGGTCGTGAGCACTGCCAGCGTGGGGTGATGGCCCCAGGCAGGAGCCCATGGCTGGGAGCAGCGAGGAGGGAGCAGGATGGGGTGAGAAAGCTGAGAAAAAGAGCCCCCAACACAACAAGCCAGAGAGAGAACACTGACCTAGCAGCAAAGAAAAGCAGGTATCAGTAAGCTTTCCTGTGAACAGTTTTAAGCATATTTTTACTTAGGTTTTTCTGTATTGATTTTGAGCATATTTTACCTTTCTTTTTTTCTTTTTTATAACTGCTAACATACTATATTACTCATTTTTTTATCCTTTTTTGAGTCATTGAAGGATTTTTGCCTCTCCATTTCCACAGAGTTTAAATATGGGAAGTGGTAAATGAGAATTTCTTTAATGTGTCAGCATATCTCTCTAGGGGAGGGGAAGTCTTCTGACAGTCTGATATTAATTTGTCTTACTTTTAACAATTAGTTCCTATTATTTAATAAAGTAAATTACCTATACCATTGCTGCCTATTTGTGCACAGTCATAAATCTACATATTGCATGTAAAATTGTTTTTCAGGCTGTTGATTTATTGCATTTTGCCAACAGAGAAAGTCTTTAGTTCATTATTTATACTTTCCTCAAAACTATTTTTTTCACCTCTCTAGTTAGATGATCAAGTTTAAAACAGATTTAGTAATTCAGCAATTTTTTTAAAAAATAGCTGATCTCAACTCCTTATCTGTTATTAATGGACTACCTTATCTCTAAAAGTTCTTTTTCTTCAGAATACTGACAAACTGAACTAGAGTTAAAACAAGAATTTCAACAGGTATGACACTAGGGACTAGGTGTTGGAAAACCTGACTTTAACTGTGGCTTTACCTTTTAAATGCTAATTTTCAATTGGGTGACCTTACCTCTGTTTACCTTTGTTTTCTCTCCCACTCTCTTTCTGTCTTCTCTATTTATACTATATTTTATTTTCTGCTATTGGTATTTATCAAATACATATCCCAAAGCAAAGGCCCCTTATTATTAATAAATACTACCACTACTAACAATCACTAATTGGATTCCGCAGAAAAGACTGCTTAACCTAGGCATTTTAAGCCAATTGCTACTTCTCCCTTTCCTTCATCTCTCACGCATCTCTTCTGGGTAAACATCTTAAAACACTTTCTCTTTGGTGTTTAAGAAAGGAGTTTTAATTGAAAGCTATCCACTTTGCTTGTGCATGAATTATCACAGAGCTACAAGACAATAAAATGTGGTGAATCAGGAGAGGTGGGCAGACAAGGGGATCAATAAAACTGCACTGATTACACGTCCCAGTAAAACTTCCTGAAAGTCAGTAACTCAATCCATAGAAATTTTGTTTTCAGTTTTGGTCTATAAAAGTCTAATTTAGCTTTCTGCAGGTCATTATAAGTCAGGTGTAGTCTTGTGCAAGATAACAAAGCTGCAGCCTAGCTCTGCATAGGTCAGTAAATATCTAGTAATGGTCTCTCCATGTTAGTAACAATTTAAAGTTGGCACTTAATAGAGGTAGAGATATTCCACAGTGCTACTGTTTACATTTCTGAGCAGTTTGTGGGCAGTGATATTTTAATTGCTTTTCCTCAAACAGTTCCCTTGCCAGATGACAGAAACAAATTCTAAGCTGTATGGTCACTGTTACATTATTAGAGTAAAGACTCTAGAGCCCAACTAAAGGCCAACACTGAACCCACCGCACTTTGGTCTGATACTTGCAATTAAGACAGAGAAACATGAAGTTTAAAGATTAAATTAATAAGAAATCACAATAAGGAAGATTCACAATTAACAAAAATATTACTTATTCCATAGAAGTGCAATGAATAATATGCTTTCTCCATGACAGACAAAATTTAAACAAAAACAGAAGTATAATTTACATTTCAATATATTAAAGAACATTCAAGAACATACTGAATATGGTGGTGACAAGACTTCATATTATATAGCATGAATTATATTATTTATATTTTTCCTGAATGTTAGCCACATATGCCATGAAAGTACCTTTCTTGCATCTATGCTTCTACAGATCTCCAGTAAAATGAGTGTTTAGTTATACATACATTTGTTGGATCACAAGATGTTCCCACCAAAAATTTCTTCTTATCTTTTCGAAAAAAAAGAGACAAGTCCAGCCATATACAGATTTGAGGTTTTCTTTTTTTAATAAAATGAAATATGTTTAAGGCATTTTGACACACTGATTATAGATGCAGTACCTGTGAGGACCTCAACCCTCATTCCTTTCAGGTTCTGCGTCCAGAATTAAGCCTATAGAGGCTTAGTGCACTTAATCATGATAAGACTAAAAGAAATCTAAATATTATGTTCAAAATAGAAATTTATCAGGATTTTCAAATTATGTCATAAACATTCTGCAGGATGTGCTTAATATAATGCCACATCCAGCTGAGAGAGGGAGTGAAAAACATGAGGTCAAAAAATTTGTTGTAGACAAAGCAGTCACCCAGTTCTAAAACCTGGTGTGCTCTTTGTAGGCAGCTGTTAACAGTTTTCTTCAATTTAGCTCATTTTCTTTGGCACTTAATGATTCCACTATAAAATCTCAGCCAGAAATACTACAAAAGAATATCTAAAAGGTATAGTTAGATTACACCTAACAAGGTAGTACTTGTAATTTTGTAATAACACAATTGGTAACATAATCTTTAAAGTACCCACAACAGAGACAAATGGTTACAAAATCTCAGAAATGTTTCAGTGTAGAATTATCATTGAAAGTACATATGTATGGAGGAAGCAAAGGGAAAAATACAGGGGGGTGAACAGTAGGTTCATAAAAAAAGACACAAATATGTTAGAAATGGCAAGAGTCACTGGAAAAGAGCTTATAAAGATTCATTTAGCCTTGTGGTTTGCTGTTTAATTTAGCCTTCTTAATTTTGATCATCTACCAAAATCTACTATGCCATACCGCTACCAACACTAACTTTCCATTTACTACTGTGGGATATTCATTTATATGTAGATGTTCGGCATCAGATGCATAAATTCAATGAAAGAGAGTCACTAAACATCTGCCACGGAAATTTTACAAAGAATCAGGTCTGTTGAAGGTGTAGCATCATCCAACTGTCTGTTCTTTCCATCACATACCATTTAATTTACCTTTTTTTTTTTTTACATGAAAAATAAAAACAGAAAGGGGGAAATACACCTCCTTCTCCTCCTTTTTTTGATGATTATGTGACAGTTTGTAAAGATAATAATAAAATATAAAAGATTCCCCAGGTGAAAAGAGAGCTGAGGGCACTACATTGTAAATAAACTCTTGTGTTATTGATTTGGAACTAGAAACACAACACTGAATCTGATACCAAGGGAGTGATTCATGTACTTACTGTGTCTGAACTGACAAGTGTCATGTGCCGTTGCAAATACCCAAGCGTTTGTAGGACAGTTGCAACACACAACTTGAATTCCTGCTCTTCTGCAGCAACAGGTGGAGGTGTGGGACATCCTTGGACATCTGAACAGCCACTAAATTTGTCCTTTTAGGCATCATTATAATTTCTGAAGTTATTTGTCTATAAAAAGTTGCTGCCTTGTATTAGTGGTAGCAGGATCATTCTCAACAACATACTGTCTACATTCAGAGCTACATTTGAAAAGATAGTTTTGGTCAAGTTTTTGTCTTATTTTAACTTGTATCACTTCAGGAAAGTATAGTTTTATTGGCATTTTCACATCCAGCATCCACCAATATAGTATGGCTGTACAAATGCCATTTTTAGATGAAGGAGTAGATCACCCATACAAATAAAATTCCAAGGTTTCTATGAATAAACTGATTAAGTGGGTGCCAGAAAATATACCTCCTATTGTCTGAAAAGTATTATTTTGATAATTTGTTTGAATTACTTAGCATCGACTTTATTATTTTTTCTGTTTTTTCCCACAAACTCAACAACATATGTCACAGTAGGGATGGATGCAATAGAAAGCAACAATATCCTCCAATTGCTGAGCCACTCACTGCTATGGAATCATTCCCTCCAACAAATCATATGACAGGCAGCACACTTGCAACAGGTCAAATAACACAGCTGATGCAATGGTGCAAGGCATATATGGAAGAGGGATACATTTTCCTTGACACCTGTCATACACAGCTCTGATGTCAGCTGTGCTTGGCATGTGGAACCAAAGAGTTAGAGAGAAGCTGTTGCACATAAAGTTGTCATCTCTGCTTCCAGGTTACTTCTGCCACATAGTGGTTTTCACAGCATTTCTATTGCTTCCCAACAGCTGCACACGTTATCTATTCTACTGCACATATGCAACCAGATCAGTATCTTCTGTATATGCCATAACATTTAAAATTTCAGGAAAATCCCCCTGGAGCTGGTGATAATCTGTATAGTTCCTTCTTGATTACATAGGTGAGTCGATGTGCCTTCCCAGAGAACAAGCTTTGCTACTTCACTGTTATCCCCTTGTTTTTATCAGGTGGAAAAAAAAACTAATTGCAGTGCTTTCTCCTTTCCCGTATATTAGCACAAGTTTATATTATTCTTAAACTACACAACTCAAGAACAAAATTACAGGATGTTGAAAAGTGAGATGCAGCTAACAAAGCCTAGAAAAAGCAAAACTGATCATCATGAGAACAGTCAAAATTAATTAACTCAGTAGAGCTCATTAAGGAAAGATGGAATTCAGTTGTGAAACAAAACATAGACTCTAATATACTGTCTTGGAAAGCAAGAACACACCTTGAATGTTAAAGAAGGAAGCTACCACAAACCAGGGACAACATTACATGCCAAAAATTGGTAATTGTCTATAAAGTAGTACAAGAACCAATTCAAAGTAACCTAATTTATCATGCTGTTTTTGAAATAAGTTCTTTGGACAGCAACATTTCACAAACTTGAGTTGACATCCAAACTATTATTCAATTTTGCCTTACAGTTCATTTTGTTCTTAAAATCCTTATCCCACATAGCTGTTGCTGAAGCTGTTGCTTACTCTGGAAAAAAAAAAAAAAAAAAACCCAACAACAAAACACATACCGATATCTTTTGGCAAATGTTTTACAAATTATTTGCTTTCTTTATATTTATAAATACATTCTTTCCTTTCTTTCAATCAAATAGAAAAAATCCTCTTATTTTAAGAGGACTGCTTATGAGAAAACTGAAAAATAAAATAGGGTCTGTGAAATACAAAATATGATAAAATTTGGTGCCGGAGTTTCTGTCATAGACTTAGAGTCTCAAGTATCTTGAAATTCAGTGTTCAAAGCATTTAAAATGACAGCCAGCTTTTCAGGGACTCGTGACTGTGCCCCACTTACAGCTCAACTTTAAACATGGAAGTAGAGAACAGACAAATGTGGGTCATCTGTGCAAGAGTGAATTTTACTTATTGTTGTTGTTGATTCCAGAAACTCCTATCCACTTACTGTCATAAAATACATCATCTCACTTGCACCTACTCTGTCTATCCCCTTATCCTAAGTATCTGGCCGATAACGGTCTTCCCTACAGCCTCCTGAGAAAGTATCTCAGATATCAGTGATGCGTGCATAACACGTTGAGATGAGAAAGAGAAGGTTTAGTCATACTTCCCCTATTTAAAAAACTATCATTCTTTTCAAAATTAAATCATATTTTATTTTTGGACTAGGATAGAGTGATAGAATAAGATCAGGATACAGAAAGAGAGACAAGATATTAAATGGAGAGTTCAGATACAGTCTTGGAGGCAGCTGCCACTCTGAGGGAAAAAACTGAAATAATTGATATTTTGTTATTAACAAATCCCTGCACTCTGATGACAGCGCATTATTAATTAATATACAGAGATTTCTGCAGTGTGACTTAGAAGTGGACATCAAGTCTCAATACTACTCATAACATCTTTCACTACTCCTCTTTCAGACAATCAGAATTCAGGGAGTTATAACACAGACAAACATATTTATGTGTATATTACAAAGATTTATAAATATACGTACTTTACAGGTGAGCAGGTGAACAGCAATTCTGCCTCCCGGTACACTAAAGACATCGGGGGATATTAAAAATGTTTCTTTTCTTCAAAGAAGTACAGCTATTATTCTTGTTCACCTTGATTTGTTTTATTTTACCTAACGAAAATACACAGTTTCCTTGAATCAGTGGATTTTAGTGCCTCGTGCAGGTTGTTGCAGCAGAAATGACAACACGTGTATTTCTAGGCAGCATAAATAGATCCTAGTGAAAGACACAAGGCTGCGCTACTTATTCAAGACCATTCAGCAATGAAGAGGCTTGGACTGTACTGCTTTTTGTCCTCTTGAAGTTGGAAGCTCATGTTTATTTCCATGTCTATTTATTCAGAACATGCTTCATGTTTGCAAGGTAGACAATTCATTCCCTGTCTCTTGTAAGGGAAACAATGGCTTATCCTCTTGTCTACAAAGTCCAGATAACCTTTTTAAAGAAATTCATACACTGCTGTTACTCCATAAAATAAAGCACTTTTAAGAATTACAATTTTAGTCTTACTGAAATCTTTTTCATGAAACCACAAAGTTTGTGTTACTATCTGAACCTCATCCAGACTTTCAATTTTCCTTTCGCCTACAAACACAACTCACTTTAAAGCCGTTTATTTTGCTGTATGGTGCCCAGGCCAGGCTGTCCGGGGGATGCTACAGCCTCTGCGGAGAGTGGCCGGGGCTGCCCCGAGCCGGACACAGCCGGTTCCAGCCGGCTCCAACCCACCCAC
>JAOXJM010000001.1:101062364-101076797 GCA_026413425.1 Tringa solitaria | reverse complement strand
GTCATCATTTTGCAGTGTATTTAAAAAAAAAATAAGTCTTAAAAATCAGTATTAGATCAACTTATTTCCATTCAGTTGCTTATTTGCTTTTAGTGGAAGTCTTTGAATAGAAGCATTCAAAGTATCAATACTACTTTAATTTAACCAGTCTCATCAAAAAATGACTATATCAATAATTGCATGGCAGCCATTGTTGTTGAGAGGTTTGTTAAAGGGTCAATTTAAAACTTCTTGAAAGTGCTACTAAAATAAGAAAAACCTAAATATGAAAAAGAAATAATACTGATATCATAGGCCCTACTTCAAAATGCTAATAACTCAAGTGACAAAGCTGGGTTAGAAATCTATGGTTTGCTGAAGCAAAATTAACCACACCTCAGTGGTCTTAGCTGCCTCTGGAGTATTCGATATTTAAGACAAGAATTACTATTTCTTAACTGACATACTGCTTATAAACAAAGTACAAAATATCCATGAGGAACAATAACAAATAAAGGAAATAATATTCTATATTGTCACATTTTTTCGTCTCCTTTGTACATCACGTAGAAATGATGTATTTATTAGAGAACTTTAGGAAGAACCATAGTTTCTAACTTGATTTTCAAGTCCTATAAAGGCTTTTGAAATGCCTAGTTCTAAATCTCATGGATATTATTCTGTTAGCTGATACGAATGCAAGTGGAAAATGTAATATTTTTTGGTGGCTGGTTTCATCATGTTCTGCTGTATAGGAACTGTGGGAGTGTGTCATTTCCAGACATGTTTACAGTGTCTTCAAAACATGAAGATAATCTTAAACAGCATTGATAGATACATTTTTTGAGCAAACCAGCCATATTTTAACTCTTCAGTAGCAACAGTGATAAGTTATTAATAATTGTTCTTTAGATTAAAAGTCTCTGATTTGATACTGAATTTAAAGTATGACTGCGTTTAGTCTATTTCTTTGACATATCTATTTCTCACTGCTCCCAGAAAAAACTCACATTTTTCTAGGTACTTCTCCTTCTCCAGGTGCCTTCCAATTTATCTTTCTTCTTTACTTGAGCAGCTTTTTTATTTGCACGAGTACCTGTGCACACATTAATTCCTGAACTCCCAATTTTACTCCTCTGTTCTTACCCTCCCATTTTATCTAGTCCATTTGATAGAGTGAAAAATTTCCTTCTCCAACTTTTTATCTTTTTTGAACACCTTCTTGTGTGCTTTTTTAGATGATTAAATTTCTTTTCCCTCTGCCCTCTAAGTGTTCTCATCCTATCTCTTTAGCATATGATCTCATTCACTCTGAAAACTGTATCAACATCGGAAAAGTCCTACTCACAAATACTATTTCATTGCTCACCTGCTTTCTAATACTGCTTTTATTTTTGCCTTTACTTTCTGGTTGTACTAATAGCAATAAGCCTAATACACTAAATCTACATGCTCTTTCCATCTTTCCAGGAACAAAACTTTGATAAATCAAGATGAGTTACCTTATTTCATCCTTTTAACCTACCAAGTACATATCTTCACATATATTATGTATATTTTTAGTGAAAAACTCATATATTTGTCCTGAAAAGGCAGTGTTAACTCTAGTATTGAATTCTCTGTACCCTTGTTTTCTTCTGTGTTTTTACAGTGTCAAAACAATGCAAGTAATCAATAAGTACATTGCTGTTTCTTTTATCAGGTTTTCTCATAGCTAACAGATTTATATTATGTTTCATCTTTTGCTCTTTGTCTAAATGTCTGTGGGTGGAAAACTAAGAAGATAGAGAAAGCTATGTGCCTATTAAATTTACAACATAATGTACTGTATAGTACAAGATAACCTTTATTTATGCCTAACAAGAGCCTAATCAACATACATTACTGAAATTAGTTTTTATTCTTTGCATGCTAAATATGTAACATATTTAAGGGGAAACCAAAGTAGTGTACCAAGTGCACACTAAATTACACTGATTCGGCATACAGTAGACACTTTAAATTGAGTATATGGCAACTTCCACTGATTTGATATTCTGTCAGGTTGTTAGAAATGGCAGAAGTATACATTAAGCAGGGAAGTGCCTGATTTATGTTTTTTTTTCCTGTTGTCTGCCTCTGCTGCTGTATCCATTTTGCAGACCTACTGAATGCTAAAGGAATGCATGCTGTATTTCTAAATGCACCCATTTTTATGATCAGCTTAAACCATCATTTGCATAATGGCTGAATTTGACTTGCAGGCTTTCAAGGGAATTGCAACCTATTCCATAGGGTAACTGGACAAAATTACCGCTGTTTTGAACTGAAAAATTCAATGCTGTCATTGTTACTAATACAAAATCGTTCCAACTACTTATACTACAAATACCTAATTTGTATATATGAGCCTACTTGAAGGCTATAATTTAAAAAAAAAATAATGATGGTAGCTTTACCAAATTATGGTCAAATATTCATTCTGATATGCTTACAGTACTGTCCAAGAAGACATTCTGGAATGGAGATATTTATCACTACGGTGATGACAGTTTCATTAAGTCCTTAGTACTTTAGGCTATGTATAACCTTTTTGGTAGAACTTCCATATAATTAGCCAACAGTCACAAAAATATTACTGTTTCCACTGCGATCCCATCATATTCTAGAGGCACACCAGGCATTCTTTTCACTAAACATGAACACTACATTAAGATCTTTCATTGCTGCACTCTTAAGTCAGACACACATCTTTCTTTGTTCTCCTTTTTCTAATTAGGTTACAGGGTGGTGGTTTTTTACATATTTTAATCAACTTTTTTGCTAATACTAAAAACACTAATGTATCTTCCATTTTCAGAACGCTGCACCACAACTGATTTTTGTTCACTGTTTAAGACCTTTGTAAAAGCTATTTTTCTTTCAATGAATAGGAACAAGAACATTAGCCAAGGCATCCTGAATAAGAATTTGAGACCAAAGAAACAATATGATCTGTTCCAAACAAATATACCAGCATGGGAGGGGGGAGAAAAAAAAAAAAAAAAGAAGATTACTTGTTTTAGAACATTGCATTACACACTGCACCTGAAACATCATTCTTTCATATCCTGTCCAAAATAGTACAACTATGAGCAACCCACAGACAGTAACATTTTGAGATATGGGATGCACAACACAGACAAATCAGAATCCATGCTCTGGTCAGCTTTATTACTATAGTACAGACATAGCCTACCAAATTTATTCACAAAAAAATTTCAAATTAAGACTAATTACACCTCAAAAATGATGGGAATTCTCTATCCAGGAATAATGGGTATTTCAAATGTATTTTCAGCAGAAGCCAACATGAAAAAAAAAGAAAGGGAAAGATTAAAACTAGCATATTTTGCAGTATTTTCAATACCATTTTCAAGCAAAACCAGAAATTGCCACTATGCACAGAACTCCCTGAATCTTATTCTTCATTGCAGACACTCACTATGTAAGTAAGATTGCACTACAGTTGAGCAGACGAGCATAACCAAACCACAGCAAGACATCTGAACAGCATATGTCATATTGTTATCATTTCAGGTATTTACTTAACGGAAGTCCAGAAATTTGTGTTTATCCAGTTTATTGAGAGTATTCTAATTTTGATCAAGATGACACACAACACCAATAGGGTGTGCATCGGGGAGAAGTAGATTTCTCTTGTAACTGAACAACTAGGAATCAAATTTTCATGGGAAAACAATGCATTTTAAAGTCTTCAGCGAACTTCTACAGGAAGGCTGAGAAATTTACTTTTCAAAACTGTGTCTGTTAGGTGCAATCTATATAGATTACTACAAAATAGGCCTGCAGTTTGGATCACCGTAGTGTATACAGCTTTTGTATAAGGTACCTACAGAGAACATCACTGTTAGAAGAAATAAGAATTTTACAGGCAATATAACATTTCAAAAAACACTTGAAATTATTCCTTCCTTATATTCTGACTGAGACATATGCATTCACCTATTACATTTGTTCCAACTTTTATCTTGAAGACATATTACCTTACATTCCATGAGAGAATCCCTTTTATTTTACTATTATACAGTTTCATGATGAGAAGTAAAAAAGGTTTTACAGAAGTGGAACAGGTACTGGACATGAGTGTAATAGGTATAGATGTACAACATCTACTATGTCTTCTTACCTCACATGATCACTGTATGACACAGTTCCTTCTCTCCTATCTTATTTTGAAACAACAGCATTGTTTCAATGCTCTTAATTTACCTTACGTTAAATTACCTTAGGTGATGTGGCATCATCTAAACAATGGAAAGGAACTATCTTTAGTACCAGCCAAAATACTATTTTGAATGTCTTTTTTCCTCAGTGTCACAAATCCCACCCCCCCAACAAGATGAATAAGGCGTACAATAGTATTTTCTTAGCTTCTTTGATAAAGGCCTATGAAACTTACAAGTTGTTGCTGAATTTACAATCATACATGTAACTAGCATCTCTCAATCTACATTTTTAAACTAACCAGAGTGCGTACGTAGGTCATACGTCCACATTCAATAGAAATGCTGCTTGCAGAGTGAAAACTCTGACAGGTGATAAGGTATTGTTTGATCCCTGATGTCTATTGTGTCAGGATGTGGAGATCTGACGAGCCCTGTGTAGCCACCTAATATAGGCTGTTTTAGAATGAGGATACCATTGCAGCTCAGAAGTCAAAAGTTGTGAACCAAAGTTTGCCATACAGTCAGTAAGAAGAAAGCTGATTTTGACCACCTAAATAGAAGCTTACGGCACTTAACCCAACACCCCTTAGACATCTGTTAGATTCTTTAGAACTATCTAATACCAAAAAAGGATTATTTAATGCTCTGTGCCACACAACTCTGCATATGTCTCCAGCCTTACTTCTCAAGTAAGACTGCTTATTATGGAATGAGTTGAAGAAGGGTACCCAGAATGGATGTGTTTCATAAACTAAAAGAATATTTTTGATGCTACCAAGTTGCTACAGGCACATGAATTGCTTGGATTTTATTAATGACTTGCAAATGAAAGCTTTTATGACTTTAACTAAACATGTCCACTCTACACTGTATACTGCCTTCTTTCTGATGCACACACTTTGGCCTTTGTCACTAAAATATGTTTATAGTACTATTCACAAAAAGAAAATACTGCATTAATGTGCGCACAGAGTCCGGCCGAACAAAATACCTGCCGGTTGAACCTACCCTACAAGACATTTTTACCATAAATTTAGTCTTTGAAAATATCCTTCATGACAGCAGTCCTGCTGTGGAAAGCAATTTTGTTAGCATTTGCAGTTTGTAATCTATGAAGAAAATCAGTCCATTTACCTCCTGATTCTAGCTGATACTCTCTGAAAGACCTTTTTCTTTAAAACCATTTTTCAATACAACATTTGAGGAAACCTTAAAAAGTTAATCATTTCAACCTCTCTAAATTTTTTAAGAATTGGATTCAGTTGAGCCTTAACAATTTTATAGACCACAATGCGGTGTTTACTTTCACCTGTAGCTTTATGGGAAAGTGAAGGCTTCAGTATCTCCAGTACTTCTGTTTTTGCTAGGTGGACAACTTCTGTAATCCACTTTTAGTCATCTCCTATAGCAGCAGAGGGCTGGCAGGTTATTTAAAAAGTAATCTTTTTTGATTTTTATTTATTTTGATTAGATAACTAAAAAAACCAATTTTTTGTTGTTCAACTCTGCAGATTATATAACAATTTTATATAAAGTAGCTTTAAATATTCAGCAAGTTATACATAATAACTTTTAGTGCTTTTAAAAGAGATTAGATATTAGTCTTTATTACTCTCCTGCCAGTAGCATTTGTGATTTCCTATGTATGTCTGAATAGTGTTAACAGAACTAAGAGACAGAATGTGGTATTCAAGGTACATTCTATTATATGAAGTGATCTTCAAAAGCTTTTTGTTTTTTAAGAAATGTTGCAAGAATTTTTGCAGCATATTTTCTATTTTGTTCAGACTTAAATGAGGTGCTTGTATTTTATCAAATTAAATTTGGAAAAAACCTTCATGTATATTTGTGTGCCCATTTAGTTTTGTCTGATGTACATATAGATAAATTTACTAATTAATACATTTGAAAATAGACGGATTTTTTTTTTTTCAAATTCCGGAATCCATGCTATTTGCTAACTGTTTAACAGTTATTCTAGCATATATTTATGGCTGAAAATTTAATACAATTAGCATTCTATCATCTTATTGAGTGCAGACAAATCAGAAGTAATAAAAAAAAAATTAATTGTAGAAAAATCATATTCTGTTGTCACAAACATAAATGAGCAAGTTATTGTTTAATTTTGCCCTAAGTTATTTCCTGTACACCATGTTTTTTAGGATACTGGGCCTTCAGACTGCTGAAATGCGGCAAAGCTATGTTTTAAGTACCTGCAACTGTTGTCAACTATAGCTAAATAGTTCTTCCCTTTTATTTCACATATGTTGAGACCCCAGGGTTTACCAGATTCTGTATGATAACTGATTAAACACTCAGAACTCTGACAGACTACAGAGACCTCCACAGGAGACTACTTAAGTCTGAAATACCTGTGCTTTAATCTTCATTCACTAACCACACTGAACAAATGGGAAGGTTTTACCATGAAGATTTCTTACTAAGATATCTTGAGCTCTCCTTACTGGCTCAACTAGAAGCAGCTGTGTTTTGATGGTGCTGAGCAAATTGATGCTGAACAGGGCTCCTGAGACATGGGTTTCATTCTGCTTGATATACCTCCGAGCCGCTCTGCAGGTCCCACTGGGAGGTCAGTCAGCACAGTGCACTCCCAGCGAAACACACCTGGAGAAGATGACAACAATGATGCCCACACCTTTCCCCAAAAATCCCAGTGGTGAAAACATTCTTCCCTTATGGCAGTATACTCAACTCGCTTCTCATTAGTCTATCCTAATCATTAACTTACATGGTTTTTTTCCTTTGTTCCTTCTTCTATGGGGATAGAGGGGAAAAGACACTCCTAGTCAAGTTTAGCTACTCCTCTTCAAGTAGAATAAGAGAAAAAGAAGAGGGAACAATGTTTGGTCAGGTAGTCTACTGGTAAAGTGCTTGAGAAGAGAGGAAGTTCCAATTTCTTCTATGATCTCTACTAAATACATCAAAATAACAACAGTAGAGAAGAAGATTTCAGTCCTCCTCCTTCTGGGTGAGTAAGCCAAACCCACGTGTCTGTCACTCCTCTTGGATCTGCCATGACACTTGTTTCACATCATGCAGATCTCCTTTATTAGATTGCATCAACTATGAGCAATACTGCCTGCCTTGATATCATTTCCTACATAAAAATCACAGAGCTAAGATCAGGATTGGATCTGTGTCACTGAAATTCGTGTCAATTTGCACTCCCAGGGTGCTCAGACACTCTCTGAACAAGAAGAAGTTTGGAAAGCACATGCCTCATTACTGTGCCAATTAATTCCTCCCTTGCCTTAATGCCTGCGTGTCTCAAAGCCTTTACTGTTGATCCAGGATTTGTAGGGAATAGAAGACTTTAATGGTAATTCATGTATCTGATTTTCACCCTATATGCCAGTACTGCGAAAAGGCACTCCCCTGGCAGAGAAAACTGATCCTGTCAATCTACAGATGGCTTCAGCTGCCACCCATGATGTTTCAGTAGGGAATCCCATAATCCTCATCTTCTGCCACCAAGACCTATAAGCAGCTATCGTTTCAGAGAGTCATGAGGTAATGTCTGATGCTTTCAGAGATGAGTCGTTTTCTTCTGTTGGAAGCTTGTACTTGTACTGGCTCCAGGAACAGGCCTTTTCACTTTCAGGGACTTTGTTCAGAAGCTATAATATTTTAAAGAAGTTTTATATGATAGGCACTGAATCATTCCTAGAGTAGCAGTCTTTTCACCAATTCTTTATTAACTGTACTTCTTCTGAAGTTGGACATATGCCTGTTCCTTTGTAAAGAAATTGAGTTGTTTCTGTCACAGCAGGCAGTTCTCAGCAAGCTTTAGATCCTATTCCCCACCCTCGCTATATGCTAGACAATTTAACATGTTTCTCTCACAGGGACTGTACACGGGGATAATAAATGACTAGCCATTCCAAATCCTGCTGTGCCTCTGGCATTTTCCTCTTGATGATCTCAAGAGCACTATTAACACCAAATATACACCTGTGGCTAAGAGATAAAATAGCAAAGTACCTTCTTCTCTTGGAAGAATGCCTTGCAGCACAAGACTCATTAATCTCCCGACTATTTTGTTTGGGTGCTCCCAACCACGCATTTAAGAACTAGTCTACATTTCATCTGATACACAAAGCGACACTCAATGAAAACTGTGATTTCTTCTACAACACCCCCACCCCTCCCCCTTTTCTAAATCGTCTGGAACTGGAAGGCCTGTGTCATAAAATTTTCAGTTAATTTTAATTGAACATCAACTAAAGAATGACAGAAGCATTGTTTCCCTCGAATCACCAAGACCAATTTTTTCCAAGTCCCATTTGAGAGAAGTGCCAAGTTACACATTTGTTGGTATAGTCCCGCAGTCCCAGAGTATGCCTGACCCCCCAGTACTAACAAAGTACTAGGTATCAACTTTGCCATTTTCCTATTACAGGGAATGCTTTTGCAATTGGAGCATGCTGGGCAACATCTGCTGAAGCTGCTACTGTCTCTCTCTTTTTATGTGCCACAATAATCTGCTTCCTATGGAAAATATAGTGCCAAATGGAGGGAAAAGAGGGCCAGATCAAAAGGGGGAAAATGGGCAAAATTTGTGCAGTGGGTTGAAGTTTAACACAAGTGAAGATGAAAGAACAGGCAAGCAGATGATTGTCTCTGTTACTGGTCTCACCAATGCTGCTTATGTCTCTGCCAACTTGCTTAACTAATCTTCCTACCATTCAGTAGGTTGACACCAAACACAAATAGCAGCTGCAAAGCATGCATAAAAATGCTGGAATTCAAATCTCTAGATGATAAGGCAATACAATAGCACAGTCTTGATTCTTCCTCTTGTTTATTTATTATGGCAAGGCTAGCAATGAACCGTTCCAAGCAAACAGTGCCAGCTCAGAGGGCAGAGTTAAGTAAAAATTAATAAACTGAGCTAGCTAGGAAAACAGGAGTGGTAAAGGTGAAAGGCAGTATTTTCTGAGAGAGATTAGAATCTATCAGAAAAACTGTTACCATTGGAAAAGCAATTGAGAAAACTAAGGTAATTCTGTCAGGCTGTGCCCTGCCTCTGGGCTGGCTTAGGGATGAAAATTCCTTCACAGAGCTTGCCTTTACAGTTCCAGTTTAGAAGACAGGGCCAGGACTGAGAGCATTCATCCAGTTTCCTTCTCAGTGACCCTGGGTAAGGGTGAAAGATAGGACAGGGAGATAAATAAGAATATAGTAAAAGAAATAGTGTTTTATGGAACTGCATCTCCCTCACAGCATACTTCATATATCCTGTACCTACCCTCAACCCAGAAAACATATCTCTCCATTCATCAAATTTCAAAAAACAAGTACTTTTTTTTTTTTTTGGTAAAGCAGTTTAAAACCCTCTTTTGCTGTATATTTACCCTTCAGCTGACTGTTGTCAACTTGTTTTGTTGGCTCACAATGCCAACCCAGCCTGCAAACATGACAATTTCATCAACCTCAGCCCAGCTGGCAGCATTGCAGACAGTGTCTCCCATCACTCTGCTGTGCCCCTTGTCATCCACAGTTTCCTTCCCTGGACTGAGGGGCTCCCGCATCACTGGTCATTTTTGAAGGATGTTTATTCCAGGTCCTTATTCCCCATCCTAGAATTCTATCATTAGTCTTTCATCCTAAGATTTCTCCTCATTAAGCCCACTACACACAGGGATTTCACCTTTGCCAGCTCAGTTTTGGCATGTGCTGATTAACATTTAGCCCCTTTACCCAAATTGCAGGCTAATTCTTTGGACACCTCTCTCTATAACGATGACATGCTATTGATTAAGGATGACTGCATTTAAGCCCTCTAACCTGAAAAGGGACAAGCCATCCTGTTAGGGTACAGAGATGATGGAGCGTTTGAAAATGGAAACTTGTACATTTGGACCAAGAGTGAAATCATACACACTGAGCTGCTTTGGTTAAAAGACACTGCCACACACAAAATAAACCCCTACTCTCATTTCCTGTATCAACTGAAAATTAGGCCTCGTTATGCTCATTAGCATGTAAAATCTGATTCAACTCTACTGACTAGCGGAAGTAATATCAACAGTAACAATTGATCCACAGAAGTCTTTGGAACTACACTGTCATTTTTCCCCAATTTCATTCACTCACATATGGCTAATGACTGCAAAATATGCTACTGTAAAACATATGTTGCATTTGGCTCTCCCCATGTACATTTTCCTCACCACACTTGATGACCTTGCTGTTGATTATGCCACATTCCTCTGTCAAAGACAAAGATTTAAAAATAATGTATTCATTTGTGATTATTAATTTCTTGCTTTCTATATCCTTATCAACTATACTTAGTGATTTATTTTACTTTAACTTGAAAAATATTATTAGCTAGCTATATTTGCTACTTATATTACTACATGAGGAAGCTTTTGCATGTAAGAAACCAGGGACTCAGTTGTCCTTGATGTGCTCCTGTTTATCAGTCTCAGATTTGCAATAATTCCTGCCAAATCAGCCCTCCTTTGTTCCCCAAGCTTTTAGCTCTTCCAGTAGAAAAGTGCTCTCATAAATTGTGCTTCGTTTGGGGATAAAATATTCATCAAACTTCTCCATTACTATTTCATAATCATTTTCATCATCTTCGCACTTAAATGCTAAGGTTTAAAATATTTGTTCTGCCTTCATCTCTTTGACACACATAAAGGCTGCACGTGGCTACGCTTCCTTGCCCTCTACTTTGACCTCTAGGGCTATCCTGTAGCGGGTCAAGCATTATTTCCCATCAGGGCACACTCCTGAACAGCTAAACACAAAACCTTCATGGTAATCCATTTCCTCTTTTATTGCAAATACATAATTATCTCCGTGTTTTACAAAACACACCTTATGGATATACATCTGACTAATTTACCAACCGTAGCAATTAATTTACAAAAACTCCAAGTTCCATACATACACTTACTTACTGAACACATTTTCCTCTACCACTGACAAGGAAAATACTGGTTACCACTTCACTGTGGTTTTGAGGAAAAAAACATGCTGTTGTTTGTCTATTATCAAGAAAGTCAAATAACGAGTTAGATTTAAAAAAAAAAAAACAAAAAAAACCAAAAAAAACCCAAAAAACCAAACCAAAACACAAAAATAACATGTATACACAAAACTCCATCAAAACAACATTTCTGTCAAATGCTGTTTGTCTCTGCAAAAGCCTAGCTAGTTATTTGACTTTCTTACACATAAAAAAACTATAGTAAAGAACTAATCCCACATTAAAACTCAGAGCTATCTCAGCTTTACTGGTGACACCTCTCCACATCAATACTTTAGAACCACCACTTAAACATCACCAAAATTCATTTAATGAGCTGTTCTTTACAACTTTTAGTCACATATTTTTTGATTTATCTGAAGAGAACTTAGACCATACAAGCGCGGCCTCCTTTAAGACTCTACTAAATTATGTTTATGCTCTTTGTAAATAATTTTTACTAGATTCACCTGCCCTTTCAAAGAAACCAAACAGACCGTCACTCATTCACGAACCAAAATTCAACATGTACTTTTTGGCAGATGGGCATAGACAAGACAAACGCAAAAAAAAAAAAAAAAGAAAAAACCAAACAGCTTTATTTTTTATTTCTCCAGGAGCCAGCTCTGCCAGATCCTTTGTGGATTTCCTCACCATTTTTTTACTAAGATAGTATTGTCCACATCCAATAACAGTACTCCATAATAGGCTTAATGTTTGAGCCAGAACTTGACTCCTCCAAGGGGGAGTTAATATCATTAAGCATCAGAATAATTCAGGATATCACTTGTTGGGGCTGTACACAGGTATGTGATGAGCACAGGTCCTTATACCTCTGCATGTGTGTGCACATGCATACATGCTCACAAACACTGTGCTAGAGAGAAGGCATTCTTTCTTTCCCTTTTCAGTCCTTAACACCTTTCTCATTCCTCTCTCTGCTTTGCATTTAAAAACTTCATCTGGGCCAACGGTTGCAAGACGCAATATACACAGTGCAAATTTAATGGGCACAAATCAACACACTCTTATTTTACCCTCTTTATATAGATTATTTTTGAAGTAGCAAACACATTAATTGGTAGCACACTTACATAAAGCTACTGCCTATAAACAGTATCTGATCTTAGATATTTGAAGATGGGCATCTCGCTCAGCAACACAACTAACTCCGTGCAAACGTGAAAAAGGTACTACCTTACCTTTCTTGAAAGCGGTGTTTGTATGCATGGGGAGAAAAACACCACACAAACATATATTAGATTTCAAAATTTTTTGGAATGGTATCTACTTGTACAGGAGAAAGAAAAAAAAAATAAAAAAAAAAATCCATGTTTCACTTTTGTTTGAAATTCTAGTAGACTTTTCACCACGCTCCCTTGCCATTCTTTGTTCTTTTCCCTTGCAGTACTGATGCATACATATTTTTACAATTTCTTTGCTACTAGGAGCTGTCAAATTATCATGAGATTACACCACAGTATGTAGGTGTCCTTATGGGGGAAAAAAAAAAAAAAGAGTACCAGAGGCCTAAAATTCATAACTCCAAAGAATTTTTATGAAGTTTTCTTTTCTTACGTTCAAGTGATAACACAAAAGGAACCACAGAATCTGTGAAGTGTAATTCAAAACGAGAAACTAAGACTACTTGTTACTTTCATTACTCACTTTTCACCTTTCTCACAAAAGAATTAAAGTTTTATTGAACTTACAAAGTGAGTTTAAAAGGGCCACACCACTTACATCCAAACCTACAAACTTCCTCTATACCAAAGCATTTCCCCCTTAGAGGTTTTGTTGTTGGTTTTTTGTGGGTTTAGGGCTTTTTTAAAAACAGTATTTGGCTTCGCTTCCACTGTACTGCTTGTGCTGTATTAAGTGAAATAAAATCAATGCTATGTATACATCAATAAGTACTTTCAAACACATAAACATGTCTCCCCTTCTGCAATTTAAGAAATGCACAATTTTCCCATCAGTGCAATAAAAATAAAGTTAGTGGCAAAAATAATGAAATATTTTAGGTTTTTCAAAAAGTGCCTCCGTTTCACTCTTTTTTTTTTTTTTTTTTTACACTGTAGGTTTCAAGTGTAAGGAGAAAAGATAGAAACTCCCTTTATGTATAACACATTAAAAAAAAAGAAAGTTTTTCTAGTATTTCCATACAACTTAAAAAAAAAAACTGTTTACCTCTCTAGTCTCCTATGTATATAAAATTGAACTGTATACTTTTTCCAATGTTATTCTACTGTGAAGTGTTACTGAATTAAGAAGATGCAAGGCAAATTTAATTCAGGTATGAACCTATTGAAGACAACAGTCATGCCAGTCATAAATTTAACTAAAAATACTTGGGTTTTTTTAGTGAGGTAATTAATAATAATTTATAGTCTTAGACTTGCAACTTTCCTGAGGATACCTTAAAACAAGTATCAGAGAGTACACTGCAAGAGAAAGTCAAAAAAAGAATCTTGGAAGAAAAAAAAGAGAGTATATGAAGGATGAGAAGAGTATTGGCTTTCATTGGAAGAACTTGTATGTATTATCACCTATATCTTATCTACTAGTCAGTCCTGATGTATGATTCCCAGAGATATGTCTTTCTCAGCATCATGCCATGAGGCATTAGATAATACAAAGCATAACTGTAGTTAAAATTCTTATTACATACTACATTTTCCTACTGTTGCCTCTAAGGCAAAAAGAGACCATTGAACTGTATTGCATTGAAGCCTTCAAATGTAATTTCAGCCTAATGTTTTGCATTAATATGTGGCATCTCTAAGTGCTCTGCTCTACTTCAGAACACAGGAATGACTCACATACTGCAAGAGGCACATATCTGATTAAATACAGCAATGGTATTTACACTGCACAGCCACATGGCAAAATAGCTTAAGAAATGGTGAGAAGAAGGTTCCACCACAAAAAAAGGTGCAGACAGATTACCATTACTCCAAGAAGAAAGCAAAGAAAAAATTAGTCTGGCATTGATACTTTTTCAGAAATTTCTAAATTATCTTTAATAAATACAATTGGACATAGATATTTGCCTCTGCTAAGAGCATATAGCTTACTCATTCAGCAATGTCATGTTTTATAACTTTGAATATGCCAGTCAGATATCAACCTGGTTTAGACCTGCATATTTTCCAGGAACAGACTTTGTCTTTTCATCTGCCTTTAATACTAATCCATGCATTCCTGAATCCAGATTCAGAATCCAGTTCCCATCCATCACTG
>JAOXJM010000001.1:101021200-101040261 GCA_026413425.1 Tringa solitaria | reverse complement strand
TTTTTTTGCCCTTAAACATAAAATCTATTTTATGACTAACAGAAAAAAAAAAAAAGAGCAGGTGTTCTACCTTGTTTTGTCTCTTTCTATAAAAATATTGGTAACAAAGACTATTGGTCAGACTTCTCATTATTTCTTTCACAAAATTCAGAATTAGCTTTTGTTCAGTTATCAAAAAAAATAATATTCTTGATCTAAAAAAAAAAAGTAACTTTCACTTAATCTAGTGTTGAATTACTAAAACTGATGTCCAAACAACATAGCAAAATCAAGTAGTCTCCTAGCCATTTGCTTAAATCACAGATGTTGCATTAATAAAGCTTAGGAATACAAAAGAATCACTTTCAATATATAGTAATAGTGTTGCTAAGATAATACACTAAATTTTAAGTCCGTTTTATCTTTTCCTGGAAAAACCAAAAAGAAACCTAAAGACTACTATACTTAACTTTTGATGCCTGGACAGACATAATGTGTAGCTCAAGTTTGTTTCTTAAAAATCCAATTAGTTTATTCAAGCTTAAGTTTGTGCTTAGTCTATGAGAACTTTAACAAAAAGTTTCTACTCCAAATCAGCATATCAACTATGAGTCAAAACATCTAACGCTGATGGATTGTGAACTGAAACGTTTTTGAGTTTAAATTCTGCTTTAGATGAAAAAAAAAAATTTCCCAGAGAAAGAACATGCATACTACTAATATATTTTTAGTTTATAAGACAAAAAAAAAAGTGAAAGTAGTTAACTTACAGAAGAACCTTTACAGAAGGAGTACGCTATTTTATTATTAGTATAGTACTGTTCATCAGCTCCAGGCTATATCATTAATTTTTACACTAGGCAATACAATGACTGCAAGCGTTCTTAGGCAAAATACTTATTCAATTTTTCTTATACATGATAAAAAAAAAATATTTTCCCTGTTTTACAAGGAAGTAACAGAGAAAAATACATATGTCAGCCATTCAAGAAATTTGTAGGACATTTTGAATAAAGCAGGAGCAGCTCTCTGTATTGGTTAGATAACAAAATGAACCTTCAAAACAGTGACACTTGAGACATGCCAAAAGTTTAGGTAACTTGGCAGTTCCTTACCCATCATAGCTTTGCAAGTTTAAACTACCTTGTAATCCTGATTACAAGCTCTAAGTAACCCTCTACTTAATGTAAACAGTAATTTGATCAGGAATCTTACTTCACCAGGGACACCGATGGAATGATCTGTAGCAGAGGGCATATGGCTTTCCACGATATAAGCTGCCTGCTAGCTTGGGACAGTTATGTGATATACAATTTGCTCACACTTCCAAGCTACTGTACCTTTAGATCTTCAGAGTGAGCTGCCATTAGGTATAATTCTTGCTCTACCAACTACATTTTCTGAATTTTGTTTCCATTGAAAAATGGAGGGGCAGCAGGGGTGGAATGAAGCTCCAATATCAGTTTATAAAATCAATTTGACAGTTCAGTGTTAAAACTTTGGTGGAATGTGTCACTAATCATATACCTTGTTGTCAATTGCTACACAATTCACATCTCTCACTGTTTAATTGAAGTGCTTTGTACTCACATCTAGCACAGATGAGGAAGATCACTCCTTAACTATGAAATAAGAATTTTTCAGCAGCTGATGAATATTTCATTTCCAATCTTTTACCAAATGAAGTTTAGAATAAACTCTTTTCACTTAAGATTAAAATAACTGGATTCATAGGCTGAGAAGTTGCTACCCTCAGTCCTGGCAAGCAACAACTTGTTACCTTTTTAGCCTAATCGTTTTAGCATTACCATGATGGTACACTCTGTGATTTGTGGAGAACAGTCACAGATACTGGATGCATGTGACTTTTGCATTCTTCTTTGCCCATGCATACACTAAGCTATTATCCCTCCTGAGTCTAATCTTGTTAGGTATATTCATCCAGTAGCTTTGTTCTGATAGCTCTTTGTGTACGTGATGCTTGGCCTGCCTCAACTTCACCTTCCAGAACTGCTTTATTCTGGTTCTTTCACATTGTACCCATTATAAGTTGCTTTAAATGATAAGGAAAAAATTATATGATTTCATTGAGCAAAATCAAATCTTGGAATGCAATAATTTGTTCATCATGTTTTATGATTATGTTTAAAATAGTTATGTTGCTTTTTAATAATGCAAGAGTACTACTACTAAAGACACAGAATAAATAAGTTCATACCTACTTAAGACAGAATTGACAAATCTCAGTTTGCAATTATATTGTGCAAAGATGTGACAAATAAAAGGATTAGGTCAACTTTAACACAACTTCAAATAAAAGCTTAAAACTAAATTCTTAGTACAATGCCTGCCTAGCAATTCTGATATGCAAGTGAACTAGACATACAAGTCACTGCACTAGCTCATATGAAACATTTAGTTCTTACGATGTGCTTATTTCATGCTGGTTTAATTGTTGTCCTTAGAACTAAGGAAGAGACCTTGTTTGAGGTCTTTTTTTAATGTAGGCAGCATTTCAGTCTAATCTTGCTATATATTTGGAAAATGTGAATTTTCCCTAACTGAATGAAGGTAATGTATAAATGTAATGAGAATACATAGAAAGCACATTATGAAAATATCAATGGAAAACTTTTAACTAAAAGTAATTTAGTGGCTAAATAGCTCTAGAGTGTTATTCTGGAAACCAATATGATACTCAAATCAAGTTCGCACTTAATTTCAATAACTATGGCATGGCATATTGATTTCAGTTCCATCAGACAGCAAAAGGATCTAAAATAGTGAGTAATGATTTTGTGCTAAAAAGCTTATTCCCATTAAAACAGTTCTTCTGAGGTACAAGATATATCACTATCCTATATTCCAAGGACAAATCCTTCCATTACTATCAAACAAATATAATAAGGGGGAGAGGTGAATGAAATATCTGCCACAATGGTTGTACAAAGTCATATGTTCTAAAGCAACAACTGTCTAGTTCAGTCTATTACATGAATGTCCTTATAGAAGTCTGCAAAAATCAGTTGCAATACAACAACTAAATACAACTACATATAAGAATATGTACCACTCCTGAACAGTGTTGCAAGATAAACAAGAAAACAAAAGAAGCATCAGAATAGAAATCAATAGATCAGCTCTGGTGTGTTAGGAATTAGCTCTGACTAGTTAACAAAATAATTTGAGGATACAGTATCTAATATATGTTTAATCATCAGTATTTTGAGATGGATTCACTACTGAATATATCTGCATGCAACATGTGGGTGACCACAATAAGTGCTCCATTAGCACAGCATCATCTAGTAATTGATATCCAGGCATTAAACTGCTAGATTCTCTTCATTAGTGGTTGAATATATTCTATTCCTCTGGAATACTATATAAAAGAACAAGCCTACTGCCTCAATGTCGTACACACCTCTTAGAGAGCAACATACTTAATTTGTCATCATTGGCATCCCTATTTGAATTGACTGATTTGATAGGTTGAAGTGAAAAAAAACCATTTATTTGAGAAAACCCTGCTTTCAAAAGGAAAAACAAACAAACAAAAAAATATCACCATCTTCAGTCCCCTGGTTCTTCTGTTTATTTTCTTCATTTCAGTAGGACTTTTTTCGGTAGAGATATCATAGTGATGATTATAGACCATCTTGGCCAGCCAGGCCAAGAAACCTCTCATAGTGACTCTTAGGGCAGAAGGCACACATTTTGCCAGACAGCAGCACAAATTGGGTCCCATCAACCAAATTTACCTTTTCAGTAGCTCAGATGAATAACATATACACACCTTGCAATCAGTGAGTGACCAGAATGCTGTCTTCCTCTACCACCACATACTGTAAAACTGTCACTACACAGGATCATGTCCTCAGGTGGCAATCCAGGTATTTAGAGTCACTTACAAGCCATGAAAACTTCCTCCGTAACTCTGGGAAGTTGCTAAGGCACTTTACAATCCTAGATGACAAAGCGTACAGCATAAGAAGGCCAACTATAGGATCTATAGTTCTACAGATGGAGGAATCTGATGATAATCCCTCTGTCAAATCAAGGTTCTGGTCTACTGAGTCACCTCAGTCTCCCTCAGCAATTATCCACCTCATACTTCCAGAGCCCAACACTCCATCCCCAATTCTTTTAGATATTCCATACATGGAAGGTGTAATGTTTAATATCCCCAGTTGCTGGGAAGGCATACATGGGCGGAGTCAACTGAAACCTACTGCTCTGTTCAAAGTTTTTTTAATAGTTGTTCATTTTTCATACTCTGTGTTGGACATTTTTACACCCCCCATGCCAGTCTGACTGACTCAGGGAGGCATTTACATGACCACATGATCCATTCAACTACAGATAGCTGCTTATCTAAAACAAAAGCCACTGTCTGGTCCCCTTTCTATTGAGCTGGTTAGTTGCTTTGCCTTATTCCTTGAGCTTCATGGGCACGGCACCCCTGCCCTTTTCCACTGAGCTTTCTTCCATCGTAGGGTTTTGGGCTGTTTTTGTTTTTGTTTTTTGTTTTTTTTTTTTCAGTGAGTCACATTCCACTCCTACAGATTTTGTCAGTCGTAAGAACAAGGCAGGCCTTAAAATATTAGGGTTCACCATACTTTTTATGGCTTGTTCCTTCTCCAAAAAAAAAAAAAAAAGACAGTAGGCTTCATACAAAAAATAAAGGAAAATTCCATAGGGCTTCCATGGGTGGCAACAGCTGTTCCTGTGCAGGAAATCATTAATATGAAGACTTGCTTGAATCTCACTACTAATCCATCAATCTGAGAACAGTGTACACAAGTCACCGAGGCAACCTCTCATTGGTCAGTCACCAAGGGGAGCTGCTCCAGAGCCAGTCTCACCTGCAGGAGAGCAACAGATCTCAGCCCAAAGGGGGTTTTCCTGAGGTAAGAACATACCAGGGCAGTGGAGAGACCCGCCAGGTGCCAGCGGCTCCTGAGGGAGATGATAAAGAAGGCTGGGCCTTGCCAGAGCAACTGCACCAACTCCTCACCTATAGAAAGCAACCTGGGGATGGCAAATGACCAGGAGCACAGTGACCAGGACAGGCAAACAGGGCATGAGCTTGCAATTTGGACAGCAGTTTGGGCGGAAGGGCACACAGGAAGGGCTTAGTCATACTAGCAACTCAGGTCCCTGCCAGGATGGCATGCAGGCACCTTGGAGCTGAAACCAGTGTTTCTACAGAGAAAGCCCCTGTGATGTCTAATGCCTCTATGCAGGCGGAACTGGTAAGAATGGAGACTTCAGTACAGACAGCAGGTTGTAACAAGTGCCCAGACCCTTCTCCTGGAAAAAAGTACATACAAAAGCTGTGTGCAGGTTCACGATCTGTTGTGTCAGGTGGCTGAGCTGCAGGAAACAGTTAAAAGGCTGTGCAGCATTAGAGGGGTTGAGACAGAGGTAGGTAAGTGGTCCGCCATCAGCACTGGAACTTAAAACAAGAAAGCCATCTCTATTATTCTTTATACTTGCTTTTCCCCTCATTCTACTATGGTGAGAAAGGAAGAATCATAAGTATGACCTTCAGAAAGTCATTGTTCTTATGGAAGGAGGAGGCAGATCTTCAGTCACTAAGAGCACACTGGAATGAAACCCAAGTTCTTGAATTTTATCTTCTGTTGCAAATATTTTGTCAATAGGTTTCACAGGTTTATCTTTCACCCTTATTACAGCAGGTAGCCCATGCAAAGGACTGACTACTACTATCATCAGTCAGTTGGAACATACTCTGAGGGACAGAAATAAATATGATGGGTTTCCACAGTTACAAAATTGCTGTTGACTTGTATCAGTAGCAATAACAGTTCTACATAATAGAATTTCTAGGAGGGATTAGTTTGCTTTCCTAAGCAATGAAATAACACATATTTGAGTGTCCGAAGAAAGTCTTGCACTCAGAGCTCTACGCTATTTTTTCCCATATGTCTACTTGTCAGTCAAATTGGATTTTTGTTGCTTTTTTTTTAAGCCACTATTAGGAAATTGGGAAGAACTCGAGAACATTTATAAAAAGTGGCAGTGCTATTTAAGATTAGATATATCCTTTTCTAGACTCCTACATAAGAAATTCAGCTACAAAAGTTCACAGAAGTTACTACCAGCCAACTCCATGTATTCAGTAATACCAAGTAACAATGGAATTTTAAGTATAAACTTTTTCTGGTTTTTTTAGATTGCAATCTCATTTGCCGTACTGTTCAGCTTACCATCAAGTTGATAAGAAATGCTAAAATATCATTAGATTCCTCAGCTGCTTTCTAAGATAGAGAACAACAGACACTCACAAAGCACCATAAAGTAACCTTCAATGCTATTGACAAATATTCAGCAAGGAAGACCTAATGTTCAGGCCCTGTGCTTTCCACATGCAAATGGAAATTAGGATTCACTCAAAGTCAGAGGAATGACAGTTCCTCTTCACTTCTATTTCTTTCATGTCTGAAGGCCAACATTTTGAAATGTAATATTTTTAAAAAATTAAAGATCCAGAAGATCTACACAAGTCCAACAAATTAATCTTCCTTTGACTTACATAAACCAGGGAACTTCATAGGCATAACCACCAGTGCAACCATGGCAACATACCAAACAATTTCCATATCCTCTACCATCATCCCATCTCAAATCATTTAGCCCTGTCTCACACATTTCTGTGTATTTCTTTTTTTCCTTTATGTCTATATGGAAGCCATGTAGAAACTGGTTTTTAATTTTTTCTATTTAAATGTACTTGAAATAAAGTAGACAAAAGAATAGCTACATTGTATCCCTCACAACTAAAATGGTTAGACAATATGATCGGTTCTTGAAAAAAGAAACCCCACCAAATTCCCGATGCTATATGTCACACTTGTTCCTCTAAAATTAAATACTTTGCTTTCTAAGAAAATAAAATATTTCAGCTGGACTCCAAACCAACCTACATTACTGCATTCTGTAGTACCTTTTTTCCCCCCACAATTTTAATAAGCAAATTCTACCCTTTTCTCTTTGCCTTTCCATTGCATTCAACCAGGTTTTCATTGTATTCCTGTTTTTCTCTTTAGAGCAAGCAAACAAGCAAAGCCAGCCAGAGAGCCTGCCCTTTGAAACGGGCAGTGCTGTATATCTAATTTGGATTAGTCATGCATTCATTCCAAACTAAAAGCAATGTTTATGCTTATTTTTTTTTATTACACTTTGGCTCTTCAGCAAGTTCCATATTCATTAACACAAGTTGGCAGACAAGATTTTAGGCTGGTATGGGATTTATTCAGGAAACAGACGCAGTATGGGCATGAGGGAACATTTCTTTCTTATAAGTGCTGTGCACACCTTCTCATGTGGATTTGTGAGACATTTTATTTGCATAAACAGCTGTCTTCTTACCTCATTTCTACAGCAACAAATAGTACCGTGCAAGAAAGCTGCCATAAGAGATTCTTCAAACCACTCCCTCCACTTGTCTTTGCAGCTGGCTCTTCAAACTCAAAAAAATGAGCATTACATTCTTTCCCGATTCTATTGTAACATTTATTGCAAGAATGACATACTAAGACTTAATTCCTGTACATAATTTTGAGGACAAATATCAATATATTTTTAACTTTTAGCCATATCAAAAGTTATTGTATCTACTGTTATTCTGAAATTAGAACAACGTTCCAATAATTTAATAGGGAAAAAAACGTTCAATCAGGTAAAGAGCAGAATTTTGAAAAATAAAAATACTACAGATCACTTTTAGAGTTCAAATAAATGAAAAAAAGAGATAGTATATGTTTGTACTTTATCTCTGTAAAGAATATTTCAGAGGAAAATAAACAAAACATGTATATGGTAGTATATTTCAGAGTAACGTAACACAGACAGTGTTCCAGGCCAACAAAAAGAAACAATAGCGGAGTCGTTTTTTTTTTTTTTTAACAGGAATATTTGGATTACTTTACTCAGAGATTTTACATAAAGATGCTCTTACACAGTATGTCCCTAACTATTCCACTTACAACATGCCCCTGATGAGACTAATCTGTATTCAACTATTGCTGTGAGGTTATTTTTTTATATGATATTATAATGAATACTTACATCTCTTCTAAAATTCTCTAGGCCTATATCAAATACATATCTTTGGAAGGGTTGGGTGATTTAGGTCTCTGTAAAGAGAAAAGGAACTGATGCTGCATTTCTTTGTTAAGAATAAATAGTAGGAATTTGATGGGGGTAGGAGGAAGGTCAATCCTTGGTCCCTTTCCCAGGTATGCTCCACGTGAACCCGATTCTGTAATTCTTTCCTTGTGATTGTAAACCTACATCTCCTGATGGCTTTTTAAAAAAAAAAAATCACTACAAAATATTTAAAACTAACATGAAGTATGTTACATACATACATATACATGAAGTATACATGAGTATGAAGTTACAAAAAGCAGCATAGAAAGGATGAGGTAGAGAAAAACAAAAACAAGAAATCTAAGATCTGTAGCTTGTCTCCCTGCTTTTCTAGCCCTATATTTTGACCTGTACCATCCTCAAAAATCTCCCTTTTCCCTTCAGTCTCAGATTGACTTCACTGATCACTTCCTTAGTTTCTCTTTGTCCTTCCCTGTGGTATCTCATGCAATGTCCCAAAACTGAGAAGACAATGTGCCTCACCATATTTCCTTGCATCTCAGGGACTAAGACAAACAATAACCTTCATCAGAATTATTGTTAATATCACTTCTATAGAGTTTCCAATTAGTCCTGTGAAATCCATATTCTCGTAGCGAGTCTCAATCTTATACAGGAAAAAATAGAAATGACATATAAAAATGAGAGATTGTATACAAGTACTTTGGCTTAAGTAAACATGCAGAAAGTGCTTTGGAATTATATAAAGAGGTACATAGCCATTTGATGTCACTTTCCTGATCTTAGAGTTGATGGCAGACCCCCTACACCCAGGATCATATATGGAAATGCAGAAAATTTTACAGGCTGAAGTAAAGCATCAAAAAATATACAAAGTTTTTATGCTTCTTTTTAACTTTTTGAAAGCAGATACTGGCCATTCTGAATAGACATCCTAGTCCAGGTAGGATGAACACCACCACACATCTTCAGTCAAAGAGCCCAGTCTTGCTTTTCCTCTGATAAAATAATATCCTTCCCTCTCTTTTGACTCACGCAGTCAGACATTCCACCAAAAATCCTCCATGACTCCACCACATAAAGGGTGCCACAGACACAGAATTTTGCAGTGCTTTTCCTGAGCCACAGCTTCTGCAAACCAAAGTCCTATGTGAAAACCCGAAATGCTTCAGAAGTAAACTGAGGGTTCTGCCATAACAACATCAGAAAATCCCCATCTTGAAACTCTTCCCTCAGTGCCCAGATGATTTACACTGACCCGCATAAGTTGAAACAAGTCAATGTAGCAGTCAGTAGCAAGGCTCAAAAACAGGTCTGTTCTTACCTACTACCTGCCAAGTAGCTTTGATGATATCAGCAACTACTTTCCTTCCATCCCTCCTTTCAGGTTTCTGTGCAGTTTCTCATTGAATTTGGAAAATAGTTTTCCAAATTTGGGTCCCAAACAGATCACGGTCTTTATGCCCTTTATTATCTTTTTAGTATCATGCCACTGACCCATGTGAAGATAATTTCAGTCCCATTGGTACAGTGGCTGCTCTATTGGAAGCCAAGACATGTAACCCAACCTTCCACAGTCTTGAAGACTTTTCTGGCAAGTCTCATTAATGTCTCAACTCTCATTTGCTGAATGCAACTGGTAGGTGCTAAAATGTTGACAGGACAAGGTAAACAAAATTCAACATTCTCCATAAAGATTTTTCATTTTGCTATCTCCTTAAAAGAGGTCTCTAGTTAGAACATGTGCTTGTTTAAAGAAGACATCACACCAACAAGGACAAAAACTTTGAATCCTAGCTAGAAGGCCATCCTAAATAGGTTTTAAAACCTAAGTTTCAGTATGGCTCTGTTTAAATGGTAAAATTAAAAACTTCGTTCCAAGTTATTCACAGTGAAACTATCACCACTGCACAGTGAATAAGGAGCCCCTCCATTGAATACTGTAGTTACTCAGCTTTCATGAAACTTCTTGACATGGATACAATAGACCTACAAATCTGTCTTCCTAATTTTTTAGCAGCTTAAATAAAATGCATACAAAAAGTCATGTCAAAAAATATTGCCACTTACTTATTAAATGTCACACCAAAAGAAAAAAAAAAGACAGACATACCAGGAATCCAGGGGCTTATTAAATTTGTTTGTATTAATAGCTCTGTGTCCTTTATTAAGTTCTGTTGTTACTGGTTGCAACTAATGCCATTTTAGATATGTTCTGTATCCAGGACACACACATAAGGCTGTTGCAGATGAGAGAGGAGCTACAACACACCTACTCCCTTTTGAGGCAAGCACCCTGGGGCCAAGCCACTGACCCTAGAGTACCTAGACTGGTACTACATACTGAAGTTTAGCTATTTGAATAGCTTTTGGTCTCAAAAAGTTTTAGATTACTAAATTTGATATGGTTTACCCCACACCATTTGATAATGTTAAAATTTTAATTTTTTTTTCCAAACCAGAAGGCCATAGGACTTGTTCAAGTTCAGCTGAATGCCATTTGCTAATTACGTATCCTAGAAGGCTTATCTGCTTCATTCCAAATTCACATTTCCTCTCTAGAAGCCAGCCCAACTTGCTGTAAACATCTCCAACAGCATGTAGTTACTCTGTTCAGTTTTATCTGTGTTGGAAACCATCATATCATATGCGTGGCCAAGAAAGCCAGGCAAGGCTGTAACAACCTGAAAGTCTCTTTTGAAAGTGTTTTGGCACTAAAGACATGCTAAAAGGAAGCCAGTTGAAAGTGTCATCCAAACAAGGTAATAAACAACACATATTCTACAGCAAAGGGGAGTTGCCAAAAAATCTTACTAAAACATTGGAGTTGCAGATCAGACTCTCTTAACTAACAAGCCTCATCTCCTACAAATAAGGCTCACAAAGATAGTGCAGAAAGATCCACAAAAGTGGATATTTTTCCCCAGCATATATCAATAGTATGATGTTCACATAACATCTTTTGAAATAACCCAGTATCTTCTATTCCACTGGATTTTTTTCTACCACTCTTCCAAAAATAAAGAAAGAAACAAGAAAAAACAGGACTAATAGATCGTAAATTTCATATATCACCAGGAAAAATATTTCTCATGCTTTATTTCTCTGAAATCCGGATTTCTGTGCTTTACACTCTAATGACATCTTCAGTAGAGATGATTTAATGATCTTTCATATTTTGAACAAGATGGCCACAAACACTGTAAGTTATCCCTTGGAGAACTTTCTCTGATCTTTGTAGAATTAGGTGTTGGAATCTCATTGCTTGCTGTTCCAATATATCTTGCCAGTACTACCAGTTTTTTTCTCCAATTAAATTGCTGTTTAAGAAAACAGACACCTTTTTATTATTAGCTTCTAGAAGTGAAGACCTAATGTTACCTAACAATTACACTCTTTCCACATCTCCTGAATTGTGCATCTTAACACTGACTCTAAATTACAGCATTTGGTTTCATCTTCCACAAGTTTTCCATTCTTCCCCCTTATTCTTTCCTCTCTCATTTAATATTTGCACACTTTGCTTGGGAGGTAGATTTGATCTAACTACTCTTTTCACATTAGTATTTCTACTTGTTACTGTATCTGAATTGTTTGATAAACACATCAGTGGCACAGAGGTAATTGTAAATCAAATCACTTCTTTGATCCTCACATTTGCTATAGCTTTTGTTAGTGCAATACCTAGTTGTAACTGAAACTGTTGATAAATGCGAGCCCCTTATGCCAACAGCTATGCACATACTAGCTCTTCTTTCAACATCCCATATTTGCAATGCTCAAAGCTGAGCTGCAGCAATAAAACTTCAACTGTTTCCCCTTGTTCCTAAGATCTTCTATGAAATACACTCCAGATTTCTTGTATATTCATCTATATATGTTACTACATACATACAGATCTGCATATAAAATATTTTGTCTGCCTATGACTACATATTAAGACATGCTTTCACTTTATTTTCTTTGTTTCTTCTTTTCTCCATAATTGGGGACCAGGAACACTCTGAACTTCCATTTGCTGAAGTTCTTTTATATACCTTCAACCCAAATGAACAGTGAAGAACCACTCTCAGGTTACACAGCATTCAAACAACTAAAAAAGAACCTAAAAGGACAGTTTGATGTAGTTTTTCTCAGTAAAATGGTGCGCAAGAGTCTATAATCAAGTGCAATTTGAAGATTTGGAAATAGTTACTTTGACATTGAGGCTGTAAAAAAAGAATGTTCTAATTTCCATATTAGAAAGGCAGGACAGCCCAAACCTATGTTGCAAACCTTACCTTTTGGGGGATCTTTATGTACATATACACATACAGAGAGAAATTACACATAGGAGGGAAACTCTGGTCTATAGATCTATTGGTTTTGATTTTTCTTAAAGCTGAGTAATTCATTCTGGCAATGTGTGAGAGAATTAGTTTATTCGAGGGGTTTCTGTTTGCTTTGCATTTTTTTGTTCTTTGAGGGCTGCAGAACAGATAGCAGCACCACACAATAGAGTTGAACATTGTTGTAGTAAAAAGAAGCATTCAGAGCCAAATGGGTGTTTTGTTAACATTTTAGACCCTTGCAAAACACATTGACCTTGCAATATAGCAAGACTAAAACAGAAAAATATTTTAAAACAGTTTGGTTTATGAGGTTCAGCACAGAAATGACAATCCTTCATAAAGTCAACATCTGAGTGAGTCAGTATTCCCAGTGTTTCAAAGAGGCTGGAATGTTGCATTACAAACTGCTTTGTTTTTTATGCTTCTTTCTGCTCACAAGTCCAGTGATGGAAGTTGCTTGGAACCATGTAATGATTTTATTACAGTTTCCTCTGTTCTTCCATTTCTCATCATTCTTCCTATTTGTTTGTTACGGTCAATTGTTATGCATTGCTTCAAATTAAATTGTAAGCAATTTGGGGATGTACTACACTGGATATTCACAGAGTGCATTAGCATAAGGAAACTAAACCCTCTATCCTTCTTCGGTTGTCACTGAAAAGAAAAGAATGGTTTCAACTGTCTTCCCACGCCAGAACTAATACCAAGCTCAACTAGAGCTGAAGCCTTACTCTCCTCTGGCAATAGGAGAAGCCTATGGAGACTAGCTATCTCTGATTAAGGTTTACTAAAATGATGGGAGAGAGGGGCTAGGGGCCATGATCTTTACCTATGTTAATACAAAAATAAAACTACATGGGATAGCGATAGGCATCAGATCAAAAACTCATCTAGCCTAGTATGCTGCCTTTCATGGCAAGCTACAGAGATTAGCTGGGGAAGTAAACAAAACAACTGGAAATAATTTCCTCAAGTATTCTCCAAGCTTGCAACAGAAAGACTTCCCCAACTGAAGGTGGCATCTCCGTATTTAGGGTGTTTCATGGGTTTTCTCATCACAGAATTTTCCAGTTTCTCATATTTTGCACATTTATAACTTTAGCTTTCAGAGCATCCTGTAGCAAAGCATTCTCCATACTCTTTGCTTCCAACTCTTCACATGAAGAGCCTCCTCCTCTCATTCTTAGAAACATAATTTACCAGTTTCATTCAACACTGTTCCCATTTCAGAGCATCATATATTCCTTTAGGTTAGAAAAGACCTTTAAGACCATTGAGTCCAACTGTAAATATAACACTGCCAAGTCCACCACTAAGCCATGTCCTTAAGCCCCACATCTACACATCTCAGGGATGGTGACTCATCCACTCCCCTGAGTAGCTTGTTCCAATACTAGACAACCATTTCTGTGAAGGAAGGGCGGTGGGGGGTGTCCGTACCCCTCATGTTTTCACTTTTTCATGTATATGTCTTAGCCCAAAGATGAATTTACAGATACCGCACGTTTAATTCCAAGACCATGATTAAGTCTGTGTTTCACAAAAAGTATTCCACATAGGCAGGAACACTACTGTCAGAAACTAGACACTGAAATACAAGAAAAAGTGGACAGAGCTAAGAGTTTAGTAAACTAAGGAGATGGTTTTCTGTTTGGTCAAGGATACTCTAACAGGTTGTAAACAGTACTTCCCATCATGCATTGTGAAGAGAAGTGATAAGCAAAATCAGAAGCATAACAGTCTTATTACCACCACTGAAGGAAAAACAGTGCTTTGAATTTAATATTAAAAAAAGTGTTATGATATCCAGCTCCTTCCAAGATGTTACTTGTGACAGTCAAAATCACTTGGATAGAAAATTCAGCAAGCAGGTTTCATCTCTTAAGCAAAGAACACCAACAGTTTTCCCCTCCACAATATTCCCTGAAATACGTCAGATTGCTATTCAATGCTTAAAAATTGTTCCAAAATACTTACTTACCGAATGCTTTGGATAACAATGTTTGTTGACTTCATTTCCATGCACAGGAGCCTAACCTGCATGACAAACAAGCATAAGTAAGACTTAATGCAAATACAAACTACTAATTTCAGTACATAAATTTTTCATGTTTAGTGATGGAGAGGAACAACACTGAGGCACTGAAATTGTTCTGAAAACACACCATTCCGGAACTAGAAAGCAGTCCAAACTGTTGGCAACATTTTCTGGATCTAGTATAAGACAAAGGAAGCTGACCAAAGACTCTAGAGAAAACAGAAAATAGTGATCTGGAAGAATGAAGTGTCCTTTTAAAAAAAAAAAACCAACATTATCACTTTTTACCTTTTGTCTAGTCATTTATACCAGTAGCTGTCATATCAAAAAGGCAAATTTATACCATTTTTTACTAAAACAAATGAGCACATAAAACAGTGGACAAGGTGTCTTTATTTCAGGTTACAAATATATAGGCAGGGAAATCATTTCTGACCAGAAGAATAGGTCTTTAAAGCCTGAAGGACATGTAAAATGATACTGAAACTAGCATAACTTAACCGAACCTAATAATTTCCCAGGAAAAAGCCTTCAATTTATGCAATTCCTTCTGTATTTATTTTTTTCTGATTGCTTTACAATAATTAGAAAAAGCCTGACAAGCTCTTTCATGAAAAATTTTAAGGTCCTGATCTTGCAAGCACTGTACATATGCCAAACATTAGCATGTCAGTGATACTATACTATCCAAACCAATGGGACTACTATCATGTTTTACATTACAAAAAAATAATTAAAAAAAAGATATCTGCATTATCAAAGTCTCAGCCTCTACAAACTTTATTCCTTTATACAAACTCAATTTCCCAATTGCTAGAAGAAAAGACAATTGTTAAGAAGAGTGAAAAAAGTTCATTTTATTTTTTCAAACAGCAGCATCACGAAAGTGTCAAAGCTGTATCAAGGGAGCTGACATGGAACCAAGCATAAAATAAAATGAAAAAAAAGAACTTAAAGAGAGGCAAAGAAAAAGAAAGTCAGCTTAGGAGGAATTCATAGACCAGGAGAAATACCTCAAGACAAACTGCCCAAGGAGGAAGTGGAGATACTTAAAGAGATGCTCATGTTTTCAGAGACAGAAGTAGGAAGAAGAAAAGATTGAAAGTTGTGGATCTGAATCCCTTAAGGGAACATTAAACTAAAAAAAAGTCTATTCAAGCACATTAAGGCAGAGCCTATTTTTACATTCTGCAGCTGAAGAAAATATTCAGAACTAAGGAAGATTACTACTATTTAAAAAGTTGCAAAGACAATCTCATATAGACTTGTCAAGTTAGACAAGAAAAGACACGACCGAGAAAATGAGGATTTTATTGTTCAAGATTTTAAGCTAATGTGATAATCACTCTAACTCCCCCTCCAATTCCTTCCTCCTCAGTAGAGCAACTGGCTAAGTGATAGTGTGAGACAAGTTTCCCAAATGGTCACACTATTACCTGAAGGAACATTTCATTTACTGTACGTTAGATACAAGTAGTTTTATGTTACAAGGATCTTCTAGGCCTTCTGTGAACCAAGATTACCTGCTACTTCTCCCCCTCACCCCAAGTACTTATCTAAGAATACTTTTAGACAAACATGTACAAAAGCTCCTGGTATACAGTCCACAGAACAGAACTAATCTTGAAGCAGAGAAGAAACTAAAAAAAAGCACCACCATGTCTATGAGTACCAATATCAAGCCTGTTCCACAAAAATATATTATGAAACTATAAAGATATTCCCATCTTCATTCCTCACCCTAGAACCAGACCAAGTAGACAAAGTATGTCCATCTGTACTGGAGTCAAAAGCAGGATAGCCTGGTGGCAAAGGTAATAGATGGGGGCCCAGGTGGTGCACTTCTCAAGCCTGTTAATGAGGAGTAGAGGCTTGAGCAAAAGAGCAGTATTTATCTAGTGGATTAATACCTGTTTGCTGGTGGTTTAGGCAGGGATTTGGCTTCTATGACCACAGAACCTCTGGAGCAAGGGCTATTAAGTAAGGATGGGATTGTTTGACAAAGTGGTACATGAAAAGTTTTACCAAAACTCCAGTGAGAAGTTTTTTAAACTAGATATGCTGGGATAGATTTACTCTAACCTGAAAAGATGTGAAAAAGGGAGCAATTGGTGGAGCAGATGGACAGAGAACCGCAGGACAGCAAGTCTCTCACCCAGTAAAAACACCACAAATTCTGGCCCTTATCAAATGTCTGTATGACTGCAAACATAGCATGAGGGACAAGCAGGAAAAATTACATCAGTAACTATGCACAAAATTCTATAGCCTCTATCAGATTACACAGCAGGATTGGAAAGCTGCAAGGGAGGGATGCAGACTTTTTAGGAAAGAAGAGGTAGGTACAGATGAGGAGTAAACAAGAATATTGAATGCATAGAGTTTTGCTGTACAGTGAGCGAAGATCTTGAGAACTCATGGGTTAGAACTAGAGGACAGGTCTACATAGGTGATGCTGTAGTACATGACTCCTACAGGCCTAATCAAGAAGAGGAAGTAGATGAAGCCTTCTCTAAGCAGTTGGAGAAAGCCTCACAATTCTCATGGGTAACTATAGCCACCCAGGTATCTGATGGACATTCAATACAACCGGGCAGAAGCAATCAAGATTTCTGGAACAAATAAAAGGCAATTTCTTGATACATGCAATCAATTAAATGACTAGGTCAGATAGCCATAGATAGTCTGCCATACCTGCCGCTCAAAGAGAAACAGCTGCACAATAGCAAGGACAGCCTTGATTGACGTGACCATGAGACTTGGTAGTTAAAGATTTGGAGAGGAATGAGCAGGATCAACAACATAATTACAATCCTGGAATCCAAGAAATTGTTTTTAGCCTCTGCAGGGACCTGCTTGGCAGGATCCTATGGGAAACTGCCTGGGAGGGCAAAGGGACCCAGGAGAGCTGGCTAGTGTTCAAGGTCAGCCTTGTCAGTGCACAAGAAGAGCTCATCTTACTTTGCAGAAAGCCAAGCAAGCACAGCAGAAGGTGAGCACAGATAAACAAGGAGAGTTCTTCACTGAGTTCAGGCACCAAAGGGAAGGACAGAGCAGCTGAAAGCAGGGACAGCTACTTGGGAAGAATACAAAAGACGCTGCCTGCATAGGTAGGAAGAGAGTGTGATGTTTAGCTGGAGTTCAAACTAGCAAGGGAGATGAAGGCCAGGAAGGAGAGTTTCAGTATGTACACTGCTAGCGAACAGAAGACTAAAGAAGAGTGTTGGCCCACTGCTCAGTGAGAGCTGTAGACCTCATAACAACCCACAGGGAAAAGGATGAGGTACTCGGGGCTTTTTTTGCATCAGTTTTCACTGGTAAGTCTCAATGACAAGACAAGAACAAGTGCTTATAAGTAGATCAATCCTTTCTGGAGGACTTCATAATGAAAATATTTTCACCCATTACCTATTATTTACTACATGTAACATGCACATTTACATAGCACACAGTCTTGTCACTGACACCTAAAAAACAATCCCTCCTTATTAATATTTTTATGTAAGATTTGTTTGTAAAAATGAGGTCAAAAACCACGTACCTTCTAGTCACATAAAAGCATGCCCAAGATAGTTTTTCCATATTAAGAAATTTCCATATTTGTTAAAAGCATTTCACAGTTCTAATGAGGTGGTCTGTATCTGCCAACCTATTGCTCAAGAGACACATGCAATTTAATGATTTGAATAGTTTCCCATGCTGGCCTCCCATCACATAACCAACCATTGCATGAGCAATTCACCGGTCTACTGGTCTGAGCAAGCCAGCCAGAAAGGTCAGGTAAAGGATCAGTTTCATTCCATCTTTCGATTGAGTGATGGTGACCTCTGGAGAGCCACTGTCATCATCTCCTTTGCTCAACTTTGATATGTCCAGTAAGTCCCAAGTCTGTCAGCCTTGTGAAGAGTTGAGTAGGTAGTCCATCATTTCCGATCCCACTGGGAAGGTACACTGACTGGTAAATCATCTGCTTTAGAAATCTACCAGTATCCTGGTTGCCAGGTCAAGAGCAGATAATTATTTTTTCAAGAAATCGTTGGAAAATCACAAATATTTATTCAAACCTTTCCATCAAACACAGAAAAAAGGGCAAAACTTTCTGCATATACAAAACAACATTATTGCAGGCCTTATTTCTTGCTACTTCTGCAGTGACTAGTATGCCACAGGGAAAAGAATCCTCTTTTCGCAATTGATTTGTATTAAGCAAACTTGTTTGCTAGTGTGTTTATGTAATATTTGCCCCATTATTGTTTTCCTGTTCCTCTACCATTACTACATTGATTATCTAGTACCACTATAATAATTTGTTTACATATATATGCTTTTAGCATATATTTATATTTAAACATGCTGTCGTGGTTTTGACCAAATTGACCAACCAGAACAACAGACAGCCCCTCCCTCTCCCCTAAGGAAACAAGAGGAGAGGAAAGGGGGGGGAAGGAATAAAAAGAGTTTTGTTTTTTTTTTTTCTAAACTACTTTCATGAAAATATAAATAAATAATAATAATAAAGGGAAAAAAGTATACAGTATATACAAAACCGTATCAAGCTCCCAGGATGATCACGT
>JAOXJM010000001.1:100994646-101008613 GCA_026413425.1 Tringa solitaria | reverse complement strand
GTCCTTCTCTCAAATTACAAAATCCTTTGCGTGCTCTGCCAACTCCACCTCCCCAAGGAAGTGCATTCTACCCTAATACACCCATCAATATATAACAAACCACCATGACTCCATTTCAACAGTCAACAAAAAAATAACATATCACCTCTACCCACTATCTTGGAAGCAGAGTTCTACTTCACCTGCTATGGTTGAAAATGCAGAAATTTTACCACGGATGTTCTTTGTCAGTACAGAGGAACAATTTAGTACAAGGAACTCAGAGAGATAATAGGTCTACCCTTTGCCATATCAGAATTGCAAAAGTAAACAAATACCAACAGATCAATTAACATTAGAGGGGAGGGGAAGCAGTTAAAGCAATTAATCCTATGACCTTGGAGCAATTTGTTTCCTTGTTACTTCAAACCTAAAAGATTCTCTCTATCGAAAGAGCTATGAAAGACTTGCACAAAAATAATGTTTAGTTGGGTAGAGGAGCTCTCAAACCCACCTTGTACAAGTGCCTCCTCAAATTCAAAAATATGCTGCAGTTGCTGGCAAAGCATTTTCACTTTGTCTGTGTGTGGGTAGTGGCATGTGTGTACTTTAACTTTCTCAAAATTTCAAAGAAACACACACAAGACCATGTCAGTTGTATTACCAGCAGCCCTCAGTCCCATTAATAACAAAAGCATTCAAATCATATGCCAAACTAAACTGGTTCTCTCCTATAGTTATTTTAGAAAAATTAAATATGCCTATGTCATTATTATGAATAAAAGTGGTTTATTATGAATAAAAAGTAGTCTATGACTTTTTTTGGTAGTCCTAGAATTGTCTAGGTTGGAAGGGACCTTTAAGATCGTCTAGTCCAACCATCAACCTAAATGACAAAAAAACCCCACATCACTAAATGTCACTGAGTCAGGTGAGTAGCCTCTGTAACACCATTGAGCTGCTGGATGAAGTCAGAGCAGCAAGGGAATTCTTCTGTTTTCTTCTTTTCTAGGGATAGGAAACTAAGAGTAACTATGTCAAACGTGTTGGCACTTGTGATCGACCTGTTTGTCAGTATACTGCCACTCACAGCGTAGCTCAAACTTGCATCATAAAGTCATGATCATTCATACCAGCAGTTAAAACTAACACTGAAACACTTCTCAGAAAAAAAATACAGTATTTATGTAGCAGAAAAACAGTATAAATGCTGGGGTTTTTTCTACTGATACATGAAATAAGCAATAGAATAACAATGGTACGTGTCTGTGTTGCTGAGTTCAGACATTAGGTTTCTACAGTTTGTGACTAATACTGTAATCAAGAAAACTAACAAAAATAAAAAAGAAGAGCAATTATATAGTCAAAGAAGATTTTTCACATATGTCTGTTTAGGTGATAACCATATGATCAACGAAAAACTAAGATCTTTGGGGTTTTTTTAACAGCAGTCAGAAGAAACCTGAGGATATGCAATTCCCATTCACAGAGGGACTAGAACAAGAAAGAAACAGGCAATTCATTGAATGCATTAATTGTGGCACTGGTTGCCCAAATCTTTTAGAAACTCTGTTAAATACATATCTGCTTTAACAGAGGGTTATACTATCACTTTTCTTGGAGATAAAAGAGTTGTATCTAAATCCTTAACTGGAGGCAATTGCGAGCAGGTAGGTCTTTTGGGGATGCTCTCTGAGCAGCTTATGCCTCTGAAAAGCTACAAATTCAAAGGAAAAAAGAAAGCCTATTTTGGAATCACTCTCTCACAGAAGAGCAGAAAAATCAAGCCACAGTATCATAAGCCATATCCTAAATAGGAATATTAAACTGGGAATACAGGAATTGTCACCAGCTATCACAGGTCACTTCCATCATGTTTTTACCACATCTTCGTTGCTTATACATTTAATTACTTGGCTTGGTCTTAAATCAAAAGAAACATGCAAATTACTTTAATTTCACTTCTCTGTTTGTTCTCTCCTTCTTCCTTACTACCCCATGTACTGTCACAGGCCTTACATACAGATACTGACAATATAATATATACATATATAATACATCTCCCACTTCAAAAAATTCTCCCAATTCCTGGAAATTGGTAACAAAACAAATTTCCTTCTGCTTTTGCTCTATTAAGCTTTACTAATTCCCCTAGTGTTAATACTATACAGGATCCAGCATCCAGTTGTTCTTTTCCTGAGAGAACCATTTTATGTAACCACTAAACTATGTGGAGCATCCGTGTTCTTCAGACAGAAATGAAGCCAGGACCTCACTGATCCTAAAGATTTGCCTAAAGCAGCAGTGTGCTTCTTGTGATAAAAAGGCAACCATTACATACTGGAGTCCCATTGTTGTCCAGGGTTAGAGCTCCAATTGTGGTCAGCAAAAGAGAAATCCAGATAGCCTAGCCCACATACTTAAAAAACCAATACATCATCATAGTTCTAAAAATTATACTCTCAAATTCTTTTAAAGTCAATACCTTATTATGGACAAAATTGGGATGGCAGTGTTTCAGAGCACAACTTGCGTCAGAGCATAATTATGTTATTTTACTTTTAGGGAGCTCTATTTGCTGGCAATTTTTTTCCTGATAGCGTAGATGACCAGAAAGTCCAATGAGCTTTTCCATAAGATCTTGCAATACTGTGAAGTGAATTCATGTCAAGGCTAGCCTTCCATACTGCAATTTATCTTCAATATCTAAATTAGCTATAAAGTACTTACCATCAAAAAATACAAAAAGATGGAGATAATTGATGACAGCAAATCATGATGGCTGCCTCATGCATATTTACTTTGTTGGTGTTCTATGGTCCCTTCCAATTCTAAAAATTCAGTGAAATTAGGCACAATGAATAGTCTTACATCTTTCTTCACCCAAGTAAACATTTAATTTCTCTCTAATGGTTTACTTGGCCCCTGAGGTCCCATAAGTATTTCCTTAGAATATAGTATATGAAATGCATGTGGGCAATATGCTTTAAAATATGCTAATTCACTGTCAGGTGAGGATGGCAAGAAAAAAACTTTTGTCATAATCTCAGATGTTTTACAGTTCTGCTCAGAAGCATGTAATAGATTTTTTAGAGGACATAATACTGCTGCTTTTCACTGTAAATTTTTAAGATCACCTACCATACTAAAGAATTACTTCTCAGAAACCATCAGTAATGTTTTAATGTTATGATAGCCTTTGAGCTTTCTGCTACCAGGCAAAATATTCTGAATTGTCGTCTTGTCTTTCTAAAGCAAGATACCCTAGTTCACAAGACTTGTTTTAAAAGTGAGTTCCAACAAAAGCTTTGTATTGGCTTAGGAGCTTTGAAGGCTACATCAAAAAGCCATTTTAGGGTCAAAAATTTTCAGTAGAGATCTTTATACCTTATCATAATGGTTTCTTAGGTTTACTTACTTGCTCCTTTGAATTATCTCTATAAGCATTCCATAAGTCAAATAACGTAAACTGCTTATTCTACTGCAAAAGAAACATCCCCAATTATCCCAGTATATCTTATTTGTCCCTGAGTTCCAAAATAAACCAAAGATCTAGAAAGCCAACCCAAAATAGCTGTAAGTTTGCATAAGGAAAATAGGTGTTTTTCATATTTGTGCTATTATGAAAGAAGTACTCACCTAAAGGCATGAGAAACTAAAAAGGTACCTCACTTGACCTCAATATTTCAGAAAGTAAAGTTATTTACCTTTGCAAAGGTAAATGCATTATCCAAACATTTCCCACTTTTATTGTAGTCCCTGTTGACTCATTTTAAAAGACAAAACCAGGAGGCCAGGTGGCCAAGAACTAGAAAAGTCATTTTGTAGTTTATTTCATTATTAAACTAAAATTCACTTAAGTGAGGCTAAGGTTTCCAAGACCCCCATCACCTGAAAAAAATATAGTTTTAGCTGAGAGCACTTTGTACAGCTGGATTCAATTCAGATATGCAGGTAAACTAAGTCTGTCAAATAATTGGGATAGAAATTGTGCCAGATTTGACTCTTGGGTAATGCAACCCAAGGTTACTATCTCATTTACTCTCTGTTTTTTCCTAGCAATACATGTGAGTAATAGATTACAGAAATAATGTTTTCTATTTATAGTAGTGCAACACAGCTGCAATAGAAAAGAGAAAGACTGACAACTCTAGAAGAGTTTTCATTGTTTGGGGAATATTGTTGTGCAGGGTCTAACAACTGGCCGCTACCTCTAAGTACAAATATTACTTCAGGAAAAATAGCATTTCAGAGTAAATAGCATTGGTACACAGCAAACATTTTAACAGTAACAAAGTCTTGAAACAGCACAAAGACAAGACTATAGTTCAGGTCACATAATGATTTCCAATCGAACCAGCTATTCCTTACAAATAAGTTTCTTAAAGTCACTTTTGAGACTATATTCTATGACTTCAGGCTTGGTTCTCCAGTCCATCACAGGTCAGGTTCACCTCACATCACCAATGGCATAAACTGAAAGCAGCTCAGCATTGCCCAATGACAACATATGGTACTCCTCTCACCTTTTATTCCCAAGTTTAAGGAATACCTGTTGGATATTTTGGAGAGGAGGAAGTGGGGGGGACTGTGCAGGAGGAGGGTAAGTACATCCAAGTAGATGTAAGAAAGCAAACATTGATGGTGGCAATTGTCTGCTGAGAAAGGTCAGACTCATGTCATGAGCTTAAAGCTATAAGAAGTCTGCTTTCAAGCTCAAAGAACTAACCTAAGCACAGTTCACGATTTGCAGTAGTATAATCCCACCCCTTTTTCTGTGTGTGTATTTTTCTTGCTCTTGAAAAATTAGGTTTGATAGTTTGGAGATGTCTGCAAATAATTTTACACCAATATTTGGGAAGAAGCAAGCCTGTTTTAAACACTTTGAAAAGAAAACATTTTCACTAAACTGCACTTTCCTTTCTCTGTAACTTAACACAAAATCATAAAAGCAGAGAAAAATCTGACAGTAGCATAACTCATGAAGCAGAAGATTTTATCTGCTCATGGAAAATTAAATTCCTCCACCAGAACTCAGTCAAAAAATTTCAGTTACAATAAATAATAGCTAAAAGTAACCCATCCATTTTCAAAATAAAACAAAAATCTATCAATTGCAGTGGATCAATTTAACATCCACTCTTCTGCCAGCTGCTGTGACTACAAGGCATTTTTATTTCTTAAATGATGAGTTGAGAAAGTATCAAACTGCAAGACAAAAAATTTCATCTGCTGGCTACGTTTCCAATTCTGTTCCTAAATAAAGGAATCACAGAGAAAAAGATATTTTTAAGAACTTTAAAAGGTTAACATTGTGTTAGCATGTTTTTATTAATGTATTGTGAGCAAAATGGTCTAAACTTGGGGAATTTTTGCATTATTTAATTGGCTCCCAGTTAACACACGCTTCTAAGTGCAAACCCTGATATTGAGGGGAAAAAAAGAGAGCATAAGCAATTAAACACTAAAGCAAACACCTTTTCTCCCCTTGTCCAGACAACTTCTCTGCCCACCCCATCTCCCTGTAGCCCCTCCACCCACCTATGGCTGAGGGTGCACAGCACAACATTCATGAATAAGCAAATAAACCTTGTCAATTCCCTTTTTTTCAGGCCTCGCAGTATCTTTCATTTTCTAACAAAGAAAAGTAGCTTTAACTGTTGTCATTCAAATATATCAACAGAACTTCTCTTCTTTCAGCCACACTTAAATCTATATGTACCATTTTCTTGTGCGAATAAAGTGAGCTGAATGAAGGGCTGGGGGGATGGGGTGGGTATGAGTGCACAGGAGCTTTGAGTGCAGCCAAAGCAGAAGTGTTTTACAAATAAAAGGAAAGGACCGCTTGGTATTTTGCTAGTTCATCCTATAGTTGCCAACAGTTGCAATACTTGAAGTCTTGCTCGTTTGGATGCAAATCTAACTTATTTTCTTGTTATATCATATACAGCAAATACAGTGTATATGATCTACAGCAATTAAAAAATATATTAGAAAACCTGCCAAATGTTTCCGCACATACTGGGACAATTTAAGAAGCATTATCCATAGCTATTTCACCACAGACCTACCAGTAAAATTCTCTTACTAGAATGGTGGAAACAGTTCTAGCAATTCCAGCGTTGAAGGAAAAAACTGTATTTTTAAGTGAGGTAATACATGCATATTTTTATACATTCTATCCCTATGGATTTATAGGAGTTTGGGGAAAGTTTAGCTATGCAGGTAGATAAAAGTAAAAACTTAAAAGTCAGTGTCACACATTCTTAAGAGCAATAGCATAAAAAATGAACTAATATTATCAGAAATTGTCAAGGTTTTTAATCTATCAATTTCAAGAAACCAGTTCTGTTTGGAGAACTCCAAGCACTCAAAGAGGAGCCCAAATACTCTCTCAACAACAAGGAAAGAATTAACGGAGTATTATACTCAGTATAGAGTCTGCAAAACAAAGTTTCTGATCTACTTTTATTAAGACCTACCGTACTATTTAACATAATATGATTTAAATTAAAGTACAATCTGTAAAGAAGATCATTATCCCCCTCTTACTGCCATAAGTTCTTAATGACCACTTCTTTCCAGACTCCCAGACTCAGTCAAGGTAAGGGAACAACTTGATAAATAATATATGCAGTTCAACTGCAGTCTTATCTCTTACATCTGCAGCTTTTTAAATATGACTCTAGACAAATACCTTTGACCTCTCTGTGTGACACTTAATAGTAGTACCCTAAACGTGCACTTCCCACAGCAGTCCCTTATTGTATGCAAAAGCCAGACGGTGAACAACAACAAAAAGACCAGCAAGGGCAATCACAGCTCCATGTGAAAACATCCTACCTTTAGAACAAGGAAAAGGTCAGACATAACCCTAGGACCCAAGCCGTGACATTACAGTATAACAGTACATATGTTTCTTTCTCTTCCAGAGTCTCTCTGAAGCTTTTACAGCAAAATACCCAGCAAACTCTTGGACTCATGGAGCTGTCTGCAAACGTGACAGAGGAATCGCTTTCCTAGAGCTACCTCCCCCAAGCCTACTGCAGGCAAGAAGCAGCAAGAAAACAAATACAGGGCACTGCCAAGGGAGAAGCAGAGTTGCTGGGTTCAGGACTCTGGGGAGAAAAAAAAAAAAAACAAAAAAAACACAAACCAAAAAAAAAAAAGAGGGGAGCTTTGCCAGAGCATGGTAGATCACTCCACCTAGCAGCACATCCAGGGGTACTGCTGCAGATGCTCTCACCACCAGAAACAAAAGGATTAGAGTTCTTTACCTGCTTACATGGGAGGGAAGGTTGATAAGATCAGCTCCTAGACTTTCCTTACAGGCCTGCTTGTCTCTTGCTTTCTGAAAACCACAGGGTCAGAACAGACCTACCCAAAATGCTTCAGACACTGGTGCTGGAAGCAAGGCAGAATTCCAGGAGGAAAGGAGTGAGGTAGGTTATCTGTAGTGGGGTAGACCACTATCTTCATCTTTTAATAAAACAACAACAACAAATCCCATTGAAAGATGAATTTTGCTCCTCCAAGGCTATCATAACCATATGATTATAAGAATCATTAAAAGGGAATCCTTAAGATTTAAGGCATACAGGTTTTTTTTCCAATTGTTAAATCAAATGCAAGAAGACTTTATATTTTAATATCATGTTTATTTATAGCTTCTTAAATTAAGACATGCTTCTTACTTGAAAATTTCTTTCTTTCCAATATTTTTTGATTTTTAATTTTTTGAGCATTAGGTCTACTTCTAGAGAAACATCATGTTGGAGCAAGTGTTAGATTTCGGTAATTAAAAGGATTCCTGTTTTGTTTTCTGGCAAACTTCTGAGAACAAGGGACAAACAAGCCCAACAGTCAGCAGCAGTCTCTCACTTTGACACTATTGCTAGTGACAAATATAGATTTTTGCACACGGCTTAATCACATAGGAAAGAAGCACCTTTTTCCCCTTATGAAATATTCATTCTTATATGGTGGTCAAAGCAAAAAAAGGAAGGCTTTTAGTAAAGTTAGAACATCCTTAAAGTTTTTAGACTTGGTAGACCATAAAAAGAAAGTAGGAAAGCTAAAATTCAGAGGGTTATTAAAAGATCTAAGAAATCCTGCTGGCTAAACTTCTATAGCACTATTAATAAAGATGCTTTTGTAGGTAAGATAGAGAAAAAAGATTAAAAGGAGCAATGGACGAGAGGATGATTTTATACTGTATCTAATGTAAAAGGTGAAACTTATTCTCTGAATACTAACATATTAAAGGACATTTTGCTAATATTAGCAGTGATGACACTAAATCTGATTTTCTGAGTGTTAGAAGGTGACTGCTGTTTTATATTTAATTTTGTTCTTAAAGGATGGGTTTGCTTTACTGTCAGATGCACAGTTAATAAAATACAAAAACGTTTTCCCCAGTTTCCAAATTTCTTTACCAGGTCTGGATAAATTTGGTTTGCTAATGTTTTAAGCATACACAAGATAAATCCTGAGGTGTAATTTTCAAATTAATCTAAATGTCAAGGCTCTCTGCTTGATAGCCAATGAGTGGAGTATTTTTAGTGGTTTAGGTCCAATCTAAACCCTTCAGATGAGCACCTACAATATTTTTAATATTAAAATTGCGAGTGATCAGAGCCCTGTTTTAATTCTGTAGGTTCTGCCTACGTCTTTGTCATCTTCCTTTGCTTGAAAAGAATCAGAATTGTCCCCTGATGTTCTTTGATCAGATAATTCCTCTGCTCATTTTCTTGATCTACCAAGGAGCTTTTTTTTTTTTAAAGCATGAAGCTGAATCACCTTCAGGTTACAAAAAAAACACACTTCAGTTGCAAGTTTTATTGTGCACCCCGGCAAAGAAACTGCAGAGAGAATGGTCACCAATATGTTCTGCAACAAAGGGCTTAAGGGACATAAATAAGCCAGTGCTGAGTAAAAGGTAGAAAATATGACTGTGACAAGTTTCCGCAAACCAATATACACAGTAAAAAAGTAGCTACAGAGTCAAACAGCAAGGCCAAAAGTTATGCACATTTAACCACAAGCCTCAATTTACTGCAGATATCCCAGATTTTCCTGCAAGCACATACAGAGGCATCCAATTCACCTACAATTGACCTTTTTACTGCAGAAAATGATGGTTTGATTAACTCTGGCTGAGTAAGTGCCTCACTTACTGGCCTTCGGCTTGTTGTAGCACCCGGCTCACCCTCCCAGCTTTCCAGTGGCTCCATTTTGCCAAAGAGAGCTTGAAAGGCCTGAGCCTGGGCACATCTGCTCCTCCCTTGAGCACTCCACCTGCTGCGTGACACAAGTATGCCCCCATCTTAGGGATGGAGAGTACAACCGCTGAGCGGAGAAAAAGAACCCTCCTCACCCCAGCATCCCGAGGCTGGTGCTGCCAGGGAGTCCATGGTACACCTGATTTGGGGGTAGGGTGGCAGGCATCAGAGTGCCCTTCCTCCCTGAGCAGCCCTATCCTGGCATAGGACAGTGACTGGGCTCAGCCCCAGCCCATCCACCCCCGGGTGCAGCTGCAGTCCCAGGCCCCAGCCAGGCCGGGAAGGCAGGCCCTGGGCTGGGATGGGCTCAGGCCCAGCTCAGCAGGCCTCAGGGCCCAATCCAGGGTCTGAACGGCAGCCCTAGGCAGGGAGAGGGGTCTCAGCTGCTGCCTCTCCTCCCCACATCTCTCAGGCAGGAGGAGAGACCTTGGGAGACCTCCAGGAGAAAGGAGCTGACCTTGGGCTCCACTTACAGCAGGACACAGCGTGCTTGGGGCCCTGATGCCAACAAAAGTCATAGAACACCTATTGTTCCCGTCAGGAGGAAACTTATCGGTAGCACTGCCATGCATGCCTGTCTGCCTATTCCAGTTTTACAAAAAAGACAGAAGAAATAAGTCACCTTTAGTGAAAGGCCTCTACTTGCAGTATGAATAACTACACTTTTTGCCCCTTAAAGAAAACAAACATTTTTCTGTAAATGCCGATCAGGGAGGAGGAAGGAGCAGCATCTGTGTTACAGAAAGCTTGCTTTTCTTCCGAGCTGAAAAATAATTTTTAGTTCAAAGATTTTTGTTGCAGTATGCTTTGGAAAAAAACACTAGGGGTTAGTTATCCCTAAAAGTGCTCAATTATTGTTGTATCTGGTTTCACCAGAGAGTCAGTCACGAACCATCCGTATTTAGGCTGTGTACATGTTTGATACGACATGGAGGCTGCTCACCATGAAGGCCAATATCTCTAAGCCTAGTGTAGGGATTATTTTACACAGCAACATGCCACTGACTTGTCAAAAGACAAGGAAAAAAGCTTGTCTTCTTATGGGAGGAAAGCTATATAAATAATAATATTTCTAGCATGTAAATATTAAGTCTAAAAAGACAACAGTTGTATCTCACAAGAAGTGGATTCACATGTTAAAAAAAATAAGCATGACTGCCCCAGCCCCAGAATAAGGAGGAAGAAGAGGAATCAGTTTTAGAGAGAAATTTATCCTCCACAGGCCAAACAGAATTAATCTACACATAACTGATGATAAAACATCCACCAAGATGGGTGGCTCCAGTATTTGGAGCATGTCACATAGGGAATACAGTAGGAGGACCTCACAGATGACCCATTTCAGTCACACAGGCTAGATGGAAAGATGGCATCAACAGGGAGGGAGAGACAGCATCCAGTGACCTGAAGCAAACAAGTTCCATAAGTTGAACTTGAACAAATACAGATTTGGTATTTCTTCTGGGTGGCACATGAGGGTCCACAGATTCTCAGTCAAGTGTCTCATGGTTTTCCATTTCAGTTACATGGATTCACTATTTAAAGAGACTGAATTAGGAAAAAAACCCACCAAAAATCCAGCTTGGAAATGGAAAAATAAAACTAGTTCTACATAACAAATTTACTTATAGAATTACTCAAAAGATATCATTGCGAAAACTAGCAATGCGCTGTGACATTAGTTATACATATCTACCCTAATTTTGGAAGCTGTTTATGGCATCCAATATAATAAAATTCTAAATTTCTAAGTATATGTTATTGAGCTCACATCTGTCTAGGGTCTTGGTGAATTACTTAAATATCCCTTAATTTCCCCTTTACTACCTGCCGTAAGTCTGAATGGGATGTAAGAGAACACAGGACAGAATGTTGTCATCTTGTAGAAAAGTACCTGCTTTATGGCAGTAGAGCTAAAAAAAAAAACCAACCCAGCCATAAAATGCTCCGATTTCTCTGGGAAAGGAGGTAAAATACAAAGATTCAGAGCAGATAAAATATTGAAGAATAAATAAGAATTCTTTTTAATTAGATAAGTTGTTAATATTTATTTTAGAATACTAAAGTTAAGCTCAGAGCTCTGCAAAGTAACTATGAAGGTATTGCAAGAAATTGTTCTATCATTCAGTTCTAGATAACTTTAGGTTTATAAAATTTTCTTGTGATCTGTTCTTCTTGGACTCTTTCTACTAAGCACTCACATAAATGAAATTCTGTAGGATTAGGTTTTAGCAGTGGAATATTTATTCCAGTAAAATTCCTAGACACCAGAGCATCCTATGCCACAAAGCAAAGGATAATTTTTATAAATTTAAATACAGGTAACTAGGAATTTCAACTGTGTAAGCCTAAGAAGAACACTGAGTGCTTTATCCAAATGACCTTTCTTCCTTGCAAAATTCCATTACATCTATCATGTACCTTCATAGAGTCATATCTAGTGTTAGTAAAATATCAAACTAGATACAATTTTATAAAACACATGTACAGAAAAAGTCTTGTAAGAGTTTTTCAAGTCAGTAGTATAGCAGTTCTGGCAACAGAGGACCTTTTGAGGTGGAAGGATTATAACCTTTGTGGGTTAATGAAGCAACAGAAGGCTTCAGGAAGGATGATTTCCATGTACTATACTTGTGGTCTGTATGCAAGGGAAGAAAATGGGAGTAAGCTGAAAATGGACTTAGACATACTGGTTTTCCAAAGGAAAAAAAACCTTCAGACTAAATATAGTGAAACAGAAACAAGATTGCATTTTTAGAGAAGCTAAACTGGAAAAGTGGGTTAGATGATTTCTTGCACTAATAACCTGTGAAGAGTGAAGAGGAGCAAGACTCCTTCCTCCTCCAGCATCTCCCATGATTCTTCTGCTGTTTGTCCTCTGAACTTCATGATATAACTCACAAACTTCGGGCAAGTCCTCAGTTGTTACAGAAAAAAAAGTTGTATCCAACACCAACAAAACTGAAGCTCCCAGAATAGCAATTAAAGCCAACTACTTTGAAGAAGAACCTGACAGTGAATGAAAGAGGAGGGAGCAATAGAGAGGGGAAATTTATCCCGGGCCTTTTGGCCACTGAGGTGTTATTTACAGATTCTTACAGGCCCACTGTAAAAACCCTTATCATACTAACAGCTCCAATTTGTATTACCCATTAAATGCAGAGAACTAACACATCCACATGTTCATTTCAGGAAGATCTTATGCAGCCATCAGCAAGGAGATCCAACCCTAGCAGCTGCTAGAACCCCATGCTTCAGCCTCATCCATGTCATTGTGTTCTCAGACTTAGTTATCCTCCACTAGCTGCCACACTAAACACAATGGAAGGCAAACATGGAATTCATTAAATCCTACAGTGTCCTAACCAGTTACGATATGCTTCAGCAGAATTGGTAAGAGTTGGTTTGTTTTTTTCCAATTAATTAAATACTGGGCAGTATTTCTAAATGCCAGTTTGATTTCTTTTCAAGAAATAGCCATGCAAATTCAAGTTAAACAGAAACATTATTACTTCTCTCTATGTTCCAAGATATATAGAAAACTCATTTTAAATTAGGCAAACTCCATAATCTGAAACAACATATACACTTGTCCTCTGCTTTATATTTAATTGTTTAGTCCTCTGTTATTTTGCAGAATTATCCTGAAAGAACTAAGAGTCTTTAATTAATCAGTCTAAGGTTTTGAAGATTAATCTTCAAAATATTCTACCTCTTGATTCTACAAGAAGCTTAACAGATTTATTCTTAGCTTTTTCATGAACAACCCTCCTTACTTTAGCTCTAAACAGAAGTTTCATATATTTGAAATAGTCAAGTTGTTACAGCTTCCTTTAGTGTTCTTACCTGCCCTCTGCTTTGAGCCAGTTAATAGCCTGAGTCACTTTTTTCTCCTAAACCACAACTCCGCAATTAAATGCTAAACAACTGTTTGATGTGTTTGGTTTGGTGTTTCCCTTCACTCCCTCTGCCCACATGCTAATGACATTTGTCATTTTCTCAGACAACTAAGGCCACAGAGTGAAAACAATTCTCATAAACTGCAACTAAGGAAATACAGGCAAAGAACAAAGAATAAAATCTCTGGCACAGAAAAAAGAACCACCTCCCAAAAAAAGGAATAAAAATGTTTTTCTTCCAAGATCTGTGAATGCTTTAGATTATACAAAATCATTAGTAAATATTTTGTTTGTAAAAATCATTAGCAAGTATACATGTCCTTTTTAACGAATCTGATGTTTTGAAGTTGTCTGGCAAAAATCGGTAGGTTAAATGGAAGTTTGTTACTGCCATTTTGTCAGCTAGATTCTTCAATCAAATTCATATTCTGTTGCATGCTGTAAAGACCAGTATTAAAGGACATGCCTGGTAGATGTCTGCTAGATTTTAAAGACCAGAAGTAATAGCAAAAAGTAAATAAATGCATGCAATACAAGGGGAAGGTGGAACATCCATAAAAAACTTATTTCCACTATGCTGAACTGCAAAAATATGAATCATCTGGTTAGTCTTGAATAGAAAAAGTAGTTTACGACTAAGACTAACTGCAAATATCAAAATACCACAGATGAAAACATTTTGGTTGACAAATAAATACATTTGGAGACCTTATGCTTTGGTTAATTTTAGCAATTTTGCCTCAGTCAGAAGCAGCACTTTGTTTACAAATATTTAGTAGGTCAAGTATGAAGTGTACTTTGGAAAATT
>JAOXJM010000001.1:100971946-100994546 GCA_026413425.1 Tringa solitaria | reverse complement strand
AAAATTCTGTGTAGAACATTTTAATAATAAACTAAACGTTTGTCCTAATCTTACTCTAAATAAACACACAAAGACCACATAATCCTTCAGAATTAACCTTTGATTAAATACAAGTACTCATAGTAGAAAAGGAGTAGCTCTTTCTCAGCTCATTTTCCTTGCCTAAGGATATTACTTAGTTTTTAATTTAATTTAATTGTTTAAACTCCAAGATGCATCCAATTTCAAGCTCTTCTGTACAAAACCATACCAAGGAGTTGCCCCTGTGCTTCAGCATAAAAACAGTGGAGCAAGCAGAGAATTATACTCCAAAAGCCTTATGTTTCAAAAGTGGATCCTAATATACTCCTTCTTGGGCTACCATAGGTGTCTCCACACCTAGCTGTGGGCATAGGGGTGAATATTTCTGAATGGAATTCATCACATTTACACACATTTACTGTGTAACAACCACACAAAGGCCACTGAAACTAGGGGGAAAAAAAATAGTGATTATATGGCACAGATTAGGTGCTTTTTTCAGAGTAGACCAGAAAAGAGATCCCCTTAACTAAGCACAAACAGCCGTCAGTCCCCAAATAGCATCACTACCAAGTTCTACTAAGATGATTAAAAATAGCTCTTTTTTTAATTGCCCATAGAATAATTTCAGATTGACCTGCAAAATTCTCTTTTCTTCACTTATTTTATTTTCCAATACACTTATTTTAATATAGTTGTGGACATACACCTTTCCAATAAATAAACGATAGGGGCTTAACAATAAAAAAATCTCAGATTTCCCTAGCTTCAGAAGCAATGGAGGGAGATTACGATGCACCTTACCTTATTACACAAGCAGATGTGAAGGTTTATTCTAGTTCTTAGAAGTCTGATTACATAGGTGACATGCAGTGAATGTTAATCAGAGGATCCTTTCCGCTAGGTGAATCCTGTAGTATTGTTGACAACAGACTGAAATCAGCAGTACAGAGATGGACTTCCAGAAAGCTTATTTTGGTAATAATGAGAATCTGTGGCTTACAAAGCAGAAGTGTACTAAAAATACTGAAGAAATTAACTTAAAGAGAGGAAACATTAACTATGAACTCCCTGGCTTTTCTCAGTAAGTGTCAAAACCTCAAAGCTATTGAAACATTGTTTTTTGCATTTAATATTTACAGTACCGTGATAGTAGCAATGAGATAATTACGGCACTTCTGCTACCAAGGCCATGACTCACAAAAGCCAAATATCAGGTCATTATTTCTGTCATTCCACTAGAAGGGGTGAGGAGAGGAAAGGAGGGGAAAAGGGAAGAGGAGAGAAATATAAGCTTCTTACTTTGAGATGCTGTCTACAGAAGCAGAATATCTCTTTTCAACACAAAGCAATTTGTATCTTAAGCAACTGAATTATTATTAAGAGTTTTTAGTCCCTCCTCACCCCATTTTGTTTGTTGTGGTTTTCTTTATCTTTTGAATGATCAACCTGACAGACCAGTACAATATGCAAGAAGAGGGCATGGGAGGGGCACAGCCAAGATGTCAATTTGCAAAATGCCCCAGTTTTTGAGCCTGCAATACTTCAGGCTCTAATTAGCTCTTTGGTGGTGATAACATACAGAATAATTTTTCATATGGTGAAGCTAGCCATGCCACAATGAATTGCTATGAATTTTAATAGGGCATCTATACTATCTATGTTGTTACATGGGAACCCATTTTCCCAATATCATCCGTGTCTTTCAGAGATACAGTAGTTCAGCCTAACCTGAGAACCACTTAAATGAAAATGTTTCTAAGGCTCAACTGCGGGATCTCATAAAGTGTCATATTTTTGCTCAAGACGGATCAAACAATATATTGCGAGAATCATAAATTAAACAGGTACCTTCTGTTGATCAATTTTCCGAAAAATTTAGTCTATTCACAAATTTCACAACAATCTGAAATGATCCATTTTTCTGAAAGTATTGTGATAAGTTAATTGGAAACAAAGTCTTCCCTTTTATGTTGTCCCAGAAGATAAATAGGAAAGTTTACTACTTGTAAATTCAAGGTGGTTAAGTCTCTCTCCTCTTTTCAATTGCTATATTAGGAAATACAAAGTATAGTAGTAGGCTGCAAGATGCATGAGGAAATTCCTCAGTGGCATTAGGTGCTGGTAAAGCTGCAAAGCAAGTACTGTACATTTTTGGGCAATGTGATTCAAGAAAAATATGGACCAGTTGGGATTTCAGGGGAATGGAATTTTAAGAGAGTAACAAGCATGATCAAGGTTGAAAATAAATTATATTATTCGGTCTCACAAGGGTTGAAGGAGGATGTGATGACAGCATTTCTATCTTTTACACAAAGTATTAAGTAGGAGAGAACAAGCACTTCTTCATATCCACTGAAGATAAGGGAAGCAGTAGCGGGTTTAATAGCAACAAAGGACCTTCAGGTGAAGTGCATAGCACTACAGATGGCTAAGTACTGGAAGAGATTGCCTGGGGAGGCAGCAGAATTTCCATTATGTTTAGAACAAGCCAGATAAATATGCACTAGGAATAACATAAGACGACCCGATTCTGCCTTGGGGCTGAAAGTGAAACATGACCTCTTTAAGATTTCTTCCTAGTTTATTCTACAGGATTTCTGTGGGGATTCTTTGTTATCTGGCCTTCTCAGACCCCAGAAAGCTTCCTGCCTGGATGCACAACAGGTTTTCACTGCTATCCAGATGAGAAACTAGCAATTGACTCAGGCATGCAATACTGAGATGAAAGAAGTTTGCTTGCAAATCAGCATTATTAGTGGAAAATCCTTTGAGAGTTCTGCAGTAGGGCAAGATTTAAAAAGCTTGAATTTATGGACAGAATTGTCCAGTTGTGAATATGGACTTGCCGTGTGGATATCATTCAAGGCATTTTTCCTCAAATCACTTAAGGCCCATTTCAGACCACTAAACCTCATTTATAAGGCAATTTAATTCAAATCATCTTTATATTAGTAATGTATGTTCCATGTGCTCAACTGGATAGGATTGTGTTAGTCTCATTTATAGTCATAGATACAAGCCATTTTATCACATACAAAGACAACATTGTGCTACTGGATCACTAATAGAATGCAACTAAAACTCACATAAGGTTCTCTTTAAAGACTTATTTACTCCTTGTATTATCTTCTCACAGGTATTCCACACATAATATCTATCATTATTTCCAAATATGTCTTTTTCTCACAGTCCTTCATATTGGAACCAATATACCTGGACTAAGAGACAATTTTCTCAGGATCAAGTGTGAAAAAGTAAGATAAACTTTCCTGAAGAAACCAGAACACTGCAAATCCCAATGTCCTTCAAGTGTGAACTTCATCTCCTGACTTATTAAGCACTTAAATAGGGATAAATATATTTTAAAAATAAATTACCTGAAGTATTTCTGAAGAAACACATTACATGCTTTTTAGCTGCAATAAGAATGGCAGAATTACAAAAATGCTAGATGATTACTTGTGCTGCTTCATGCATTGCTGGAAGAAACTCAGATAGTAGCTAATCAGATTGGAGAATGTAAGTAATTTTTTAAAATCCTGGCCATAATTTTGAGTTGTTTGGTGCATTTTTGAAAAGACTCAAAAGTGATTAATTTATCCCCATATACTCCAAACTCCTGAAGAACACTTTGAGAAGGTTTTACAAATATTTTCATAAAAAGAACTAACTCTCAACAGGAACCTCACAACAAGGTCTATACACATGTCAAGGAAGACAAACACATGAAAGCCTTAGATTCTTTAACCTTTGGCTGAAAGAACATCTGTCTGGAGCTTTAATCTCCAGCAGCCAGATAGAGTAAGAAGCAGCTTCTGGTTTTATTGGATGTTGTTAATTATGAGAGTTCAAGACAAAAGTTATCAAACTGGAACATGTTACAAGAAGGTCTCCGCAAAAGATGTGCAGAGTATCTATAGATACAGACCACCAAGGATACCTTAAGATCATACATGAACTGTGATGATTTGTAAAGGTAGTTACATTAACTAAAAGAAATAACTTCTCTGGGGTATGGAGCGTTTGATAGAATCAGATTGTGGCAACAGTATAGGGTTCAGTTGCCCAAATTACCTCACAGCAACTTAGTTTGGGCATTTCTACATGGTACTATGTTATGCCATATAAATGTAACTTAAATGAGCATGAGTCATGTAGCCTAGCAACAGAAAACACAAGAGAGGATATTGCTCTTTAGAGCAGAAGTTGTAGGAGGATTAATAAATAAAAAATAAATTAAAAAAAATATTCATCACCCAACAAGACCAACCCACAGAAGACAAAACGACAAGACAGACAAAAGGAAGAAACAAATAAACAAAAATAACCTGGGAGCATATTGCTTGTGAAAAAGTCCCACAAGATTAACCGGTATTTAGAAGATAGGTCTTAACAATCAGAGGGGAACAGCCTTTCAGTAATAGAGAGGAGCAAACAAAAATGTTAGCAATTTTAGAAGACCAAATGCATTGGTTTAGCAGGTTGAACAGAAATGGAAGTTCTAGCACAAGGACTGCACATCAGCTGAAGCCTTACTTACAGAGGCCAAGCAGTGATGGGCTGGCCACAAGATAAGAATGGATAAAGTATAAATGCAAAAGCAGTTCCTATTGAATGAGATAAAATACAAAGACAGGAAGGAACTGAAACATATTACCCACAAACTGCTTCAAAGATGACCCAAAAAATCACACTTCACTGAATAAATTCAGCAACTAGTGTGCGAGGAGGTATATGTCTTCTGAAGAGAAATGGTTTCCTTTGCATTATCAGCTTTTTTTTTTGATAGAACTTTGTTTACCTGGCACACAATACCTTTTGGGCATAAGACTGTAAATCCAAAAATCACTTGGTTACTTCTTTTAAAATATTGCTGAGATAAGTAACGCTAGGGAGGGAGAGAGAACTTAAAATCCATTTTAACTGGAAATTCATTAAGTCCTACTGTGAAGTGGTGCTGGATGTTCAGGATTAGATTAATATCTACCACATTGATAGAAGACACCACATTAATGTCTCTTATTTGAGGTTACATCATGGGATTGGTACCTGCTGAACAGAGTAAAACTAAGCAAATTTCTTCAAGAGAAAAAAGGCCTCATAAAATACTCTCTTCATTTATATAAATTAGTTTTAATATTCAGTCTTAAGAAGAGCTGAACACTATCTGGTTTTATTACCCATGGGATTGGGCAGATTAAAATCTTTTGCTAAGCATTTTATTAAAATAAAGTAAGTGAGTTGATAGCAAGGTCAGAGTGTTATAAACAGTAAGTAGAGCTTAATACCATCCAGTACCAGGTTAAGTTCTGTTATCTATTTCATATTTTCCTTTCTCAGCCCCCTGTGTAGCTCCTCGCCTCTTTCAGCTCTCTGCCATTTCATGATGTCATTATCTTTCCTCAGAGACTATGTCACAAGTTCTGTATTGTTTTGCTTATGTTGACATCAATGACAACACTCTCTTAAATTTCTGAAGGAGCTGAAAACTGGCTGAAAGACCATGCCCAGAACATGGTCATCAGTGAAACAAAGTCTAGTTTGAGCCCAGCAAACTGTACCCCATGTTCAATACTGGAGCCAATCCTGTTTAACATCTTTGTTAATGATTTGAATGACATTACAGAGTGTACACCCTCAGCAAGTTTGCTAATGACACAAAACTAAGAGGAGTGCCTGATACACCAGAAGGGTGTCCTGTCATTCAAAGGGACCTTGACAGGCTGCAGGAGTGGCCTGACAGGAAGCTCATGAAGCTCAGCAAAGGAAAGTGCAGAGTCCCACACAACCCCATGCACCAGTATAAGCTGGGGCCACCCAGCTGGAAGCAGGTAGGCAGAAGAGAACCTGTGGGCCCTGATGGAAAACAAGTTGAACATGTGCCAACAATGCATTGTTGCCACAAAGGCAGCAAGTGGTATCCTGGGCTGAATTATGAGCAGTGTTGCCAGCAGGTCAAGGGAAGTGATCTTTCCTTTGTACTCAGTGCTGGAGAGGCCACACCTGGAGTACTTTTGTCTGCTTCTGGGCTCCAGTACATGAGAGATATGGACATAATAGACAGAGAATCCTCAAGGGAGGAAAGACTTATCAACATGTATATAAATGCCTGAAAGGAAGGGTGTAAAGAAGATGGAGCCAGGCTCTTTCTGGTAGAGCTTAGTGACAGGAGAAGCAGCAATGGGCACAAACAAATGCAGAAGATGTCATCTGAACATCAGGAAACACTTATTGTGAGGATGACTATGCACTGGCATGGGACAGACATGCTACTATTGGCTGTTTATTTATTTAGCTGATGAAATTGTTAGGCCTATACTCACACTGACTCACAGGCCATTTAAATGGCTTAACTTCCCTGACCCCTCTTTGAAGTCTCAAAGGCACCTTTGAGCCCCTTCCACCCACTCTGTATGCAACATAGATCGTAAGACCTTCAAGGCAACTGAAATTCCAGGAATGATAAGAAGTGACTACTCCATAAATGATCAGATTGTATAATTCTTCTACTGTTCCAATGTCAGAAAGATAAAGGAAATTGACTTAAGCTAATTACTTTAATGTTGTTCTTGCTCCTGGCTTCCATGACTTTTGAGAACCAGAGGTTTAGCTCTTCCACCACAGAAAGGGACTGGGATGATAAAGGTGAGGAGAGAAGGCTCTGATAAATGCCACTATTCCATATGGGAAAAAATACATACTACATTAAACTAAGAGCAAAAATAAGAAACTGTATTCAGTTAACATCCTCAGCTTGAGCACACTGGTTTACAGCAAGGAATGTGAAAGGATTTTAAGTAGAAGGCATGATGTTACCTATGGCTGATATCTACACTGTTTTCCCTGACCTACTGGAAGATTTTTCATTGAGTTCATGAGGAACACTGCAAGTCAGACATCTCTGAAAGATGGTTCCCTTTTCATTAACATAGTGTATGTTAAACCTATTTTTTTTTCTGCAAAGCTGGTAACTTGCCATTTTCCAGATTCACACAATACTTACAGTTACTGTAAAACAAAGTATAGTTTCATAGCTTTTGTAACCAGTACAGAAAACCCAAACCAACAAAAACCTCACCCAAAACACTAAGATATTTAACACATCACTACACATCAAACTTTATACTGGAAAAGAACTTAATTTGCCATGGTGGTGAGTACATTTTCAGGGAATTCAGGCTACTTACTGAACTGCAGAGTAGACCCAAACTAAATGTCAACACTGAATTTTCCTGTCTTTATTTTCATTATATTAACTGAAAATTTGTTTACGACAATTTTCACTCAAACAAAGTCCATCAATAATTTAAGAAGAAATAAAGGGTTACTGGTAAATCCCTCTTTCCCTGGAGAAGTTTCCCTCCATCTCCTCCATACTAAAACTGGCACATCACAAAGTGACAGATTAATTTTATGAGGATTGATTCATACCAGTCTCTGAAGAGTAATTACGTTCAATAAAGGCCTGTCAATATAATTTGGTATCAGTTGTCACTTTGTATCATGTCTAAAAGGTACAAGCACACACTGAGATGGACACAAAGCACAAGGACAGAAGGTGCTGTTCAGCTAGGAGAGGGAGCAGGTAAGTATTAAACACTTAAACTGCCTCACCTTAAAAAGTCAGGTGAACAGCTGAATCACCTCTAGAAGCCAGTCTTCAGTGGTCAAAAGCACAAGTACTCCCAAAATGAGAGGTTATAACTCCTTAGTCTCTTCTATTCAAAAGACACGCATCCCACACTTGCCTGCCTGCAGATCCACACCTTATCATTTTTCTTAAAATATTAGAAGAGAATAATAAGAATACAGTAGACCATAGAAAAAGTAACTGCCCTTTTTTCCCCCTCAAGTGAGCTTATGGCCTCATGCTTAACGCAGGCACCTATATGATGGGAGCCATAGGCCTGAATTGACACTTCAAGTTTTAGACTAGTTATTCTATCTCCTGGATGAAGTGTTTCAAATAAGAAGCCTGCAGATGAAAAGAACATACAGTAACAATCCTTTCAAAAATACATTTTGAAAGCAACAAGATTATATTCTGTCAGAAAGCTTATAAATACTTACATCAAGAAGAATTAGTGCTGGAAGCCTCTAATAGCAAAAGCCTGTTTACTTTAACACCAGAAAAACCACAAAGCAGAGAAATGAAACCCACCGTACAGCCCTTGCTTTATAGCACTTCCCATTAACCAATTCTAGACAGCTGGAATCAGAGCCTTTCCTAGTGAGGGCTGCCTGTGAAAGTGCTTCACACTTTCCCTGAGTTGTAATTCACACCCTGCCTGATTGATACAGCTGTACCACAAGTTGATGAGTTTCTTCTCCATTAAGATTGCATGGCCTAGTGGGGAGCATCTGCCCTTTGAAGAGCCAAGAAACATTCAGCTAAATGAGCAGAAGAAACTACAGCTGCAGGCAGGAAGGCTCATGCAGGGATGTTACGAGAAGAGAGGACTGACTAAGTTAGGAAAAAGTCCTTGCATATGAAAACTTTGTAGGACCGCTAGGATATATAGATCTGACTATTTAATAAAATAGTAAATGCCCAAGAATGGTGTTGTTTTGTTGTATTATTTTTTTTTTTTACATATGAACTTTCAGAGCAAGAATAGCAGATAACTAAGAGACATAGGTAAGCAGAAGATGATCCAGGAGAAAAGGTGAGACTAGGTTTCAGTTTTTAGAAACAGGGGTGGTGGCTCTGTGAAATTAGGTGGAAATTGGGGAGTTAAGATTTTTTTCATGGGCTGCTAGATGGCTCACTCTTACTAATTGTCATGACAGACAGAAGCTACATGCTCTTAAAATCCTGCTGTTAAGTGCTTAACTCTCTTATGTCCTTTTTTTCCCTTTACCACTTCAGAACAGATCTTCTGACCAAATTATGATTGGGCCCAGATGCGCAATCTGAATTGGAATTACTTTATTATGTATGATATTCATCTCATAATGAACCATTACTCACCATTTTATATTCTCATATTCCTATCAATGATCTAGAAAAGAAAGGTTTATCTACACCATGTCCATTCCATGTAGGATGTAGTTCTCAAGCTTTCATTTGCAGATCACTGGAGGCACAGAGATCATTTCTTTGTTTTTTTAAGGAAATCATTGGTCTGTATATAGTGAGTTTTTTGTAGGAGCCATACCTCAGTAATGACTTTTAGAAGTTTTTAGGTGATTTCATGACCAATTAAACTGAAATCCCCATACAATTTCTCTTTTCCTGAGCTTGGAATACCAGCTCCACATCTGCTGCTGGTAACTTTAAGGGTGATTATTCAGCTGTGACCACAATTTACAGACAGTAACAAATAAATGAGCAGAGGCTAAAGTTAAATAAAAAAGAGAGATTTGGGCTGTGAGATTTTCAGCCAATGGGGGAGATGTATTATTAGTAAATGCAAAGCCTAGTGGCCAGGAAAATGAAAGCACATATACAAAAAGAGGCAAGGAACAAACCAGCATTGTAGTTAATGCAAAATAAAAAAAAATTTGCAAGAGAATATTTCCCTTTTTCCTTTTATGTCAGAAAGGTTTTAAAATCAATACAATTTTTCAAAAATAAGTAAAGATTCTTCTGCCTGTTATCAAACCTCCAGGGGGGGAAATCTACATAAAGTCTTGATGCCTTCATTATGATATTATCTATTCTAAGAACATTCTCAATTATCATTATGATCATCATTAGCATGTTTTATAGCATGTTCATTTGTTTTTCCTCCTTCTGGAATGTTAATCAAAGATTAAATTTACTGTAAATCAATCAAAAACATTTTCTTCATTTTAAGTTTAATCACACAGTATTGCAGTGTATAATAAATGAAATATAAAAATACTGAGTCATTGTTGATGGTTCTTTCAATAATAATTTGAAAAACATTGAAGTTTATAGAACAATTATTTTGAGCATAACCTGCAGTTACTTTTAAAATTTATTAACTAGTGTCTTTTATAAAAATCTATAAATTCTGTGTAAATTATTTCTAGTTTCCTGACTCAATAATGTATTTGCAAGCTTAAGAACTCATACATTACAAAGTTTGTTCCTTCAGCCACACAAACATACCACCAAATGAAGGTGTCTTGAACCGCTCCCCTTATTAGGGTAAAGGAAGAAAAGCAATACAATGTAATTTCAGTTACTCCTCTGGCTGTGTTGTTAGAAATTTTTTGGTAAAAGGATCATGCTCTTTAATCCATATTCCTATGCTTAAAAAAATCTTGTACAGAAATCAGGCCTAAATTTCCTGATATGCCAATATTGTGAACACTTCTACAAATACAGTGGAAATACTAGACTCTGACACATATAGGCATTTAGCTGGAGTGTGCATAGAAAATTCTTGCATCCACCTTAAATAATATTGCTACATTTTAGGAAAGTGACAGTGTACTATATATTAATTTCATGACAGTAATGTTGAGTTTATGGCCTCAGAAGGAGAGAGCAGATCCTAGGTGACAGTAATTTTTAATTCTTTTTAAAAATGTGGTGTGTAGACATTGACTGGCTGACAGATGCCCACCCAGTCACTCTAATTCCCACTCCTCAAAAGGATAGGAAGAGAAAATATGGAAAAGCTCCTGGGTAAAGATGAAAACAGGGCAATTGCTTACCAATTATTGCCATGGGCAAAATTGACTCAATTTCAGGAAAATGAATTTAATTTATTGCTCATTAAAAATGGATTACAATGATGAGAAACAAAGCAAAATTACAAAACCTCACCCTACCCCCTCCTTCTTGCCAGGCTTAGCTTCATTCCTTCCTTCCCGACTCTTCTGCTGCCTTCCTGAGTGGGGCAGGGGGACGGGGAATGAAAGTTGTGGTCAGTTCATAACATTTCAACTCTGCTTCTCCTTCCTCCTCACACTGTTCCCATGCTCCAGCATGGGGTCTCTCCCACAAGATACATTCCTTCGTGAACTGATATAATGTGTGTCCTTTCCACAGGCTGCAGTTCTTCAAGAACTGATCCAGCATGGGTCCTCTCCTTGTGGTACAGTGCATCAGGAACAGACTGCTCCAGTGTGGTTCTTCCACAGGTCACAGTTCCTGCCAAGAAAACTTGCTCCTGCATGGGCTTCTCTCCTACTGGGAGCCTGCTCCTCTATGGGATCCTCCACAGGCTGCAGCTTCCTCCAGGGCACATCTACCTGGTCTAGTGTGGGGCCCTCCAGGGCTGGATGACTGTTCTACGATGGTCCTCTCCAGTAGCTGTAGGAAATAACTGCTCTGGCATGAGGTCCTCCCGGGCTGCAGGAGAATCCTTTCTGGGCTACCTGCAGCACCTTTTCACCCCACCTCTTATTGATGAGCAGTACTTTGCCCTTTCTTACAGGCTTTCGCTGAGGCACCACCATCCTGGTGGCTGCAGGGTTTAGCTGTGCCCGGCAGTGGCTTTGTTTGAAGGCTGGAACTGGCTGTGTCTGGGGTACAGAAAGAAAGTAAAACAAAAAGATATTTTAGACAACTTCCATTCTACAGTCCTTGCATACACAAAATTCTGAGGTTTAATTTTCAGGTTTTAATAAAATAGTTAAATGTCATCAAATTAGATATTTTCCTGGTAGTATGAAAAAGTATAAAATCATTTCACAACTGTATTTTTTATGGCATTGCTTTTTATCCAGGTTCATTTGATATAAAAGTACTTCCTTTGTGCTACAGTCTGACTTCAAATTACAATGCAGCTTCAGCTAAGAAATTGGAAATCAATTCCTAAAAACATTATATTGATGACAAATAAATGATAGGCAATTCACAACAGAACAACCTGAAAAACTTTTGGACAGAAAATCAACATAAGTATTCGTGTACATACCGGTGGAAAGTGAGTGATACTCTAGGCTTCCTGAATCATATGCAAGTTTTTATTTCAGAGACCAGAATTATTTGTGCAGAGAATGCTTATGGTATTCCTAATATGTGGTTCAAATTGTATAAATATGTGTGATAACCTTGAATCAGATACCTAGCTCTTTTCCATAGTAAAAAGGTATCACAAATTATAGACCTGAGAAAATCATGCATGAATATTTATTATCTCCTATAATTTGGATCTGATAATCTGTTGACAGACAGCCCTACAGACTGTGTTGGAAGACAATAAGCAAACCGAGGAGTTGGTCTTTGAACATGCTGGTAATATGATGACCAGATCAGATATTAATACTAAAAAGTGTTATGTATATACACATAGTTCCCAAAAGGTAGAAGCAGAAAGAAAATAGTTTTACTGTTGTGTCCATCTTATCATTTTCTATTATATGAATATTTTTGTTCTTTTCATAGTACCAGAAAGACGATACAAAATATTTCCATCACTGATCTCCTGAAAATACCAAAGTAAATGCTACCCCCAGGTTTGGCTCCTTTCCAGATATCTAAGCTGCACATGAGAAGTTAATGCACAAAAGAATATAAAAAACTGGACCTTGAGAATTGAGAGCTTTATGTAAAGTCAAAACTGTAGCTGTCCCCAAAGTTCATATCTGAGGATCCAAGCAACACTTGGTACTTTTATATCAAGTGTTTGGTAAATTTTAATCTAAAATGGGAATTATGTGCACGCAAAAAAGGGGGAAATGTGATTGCTATAATACATTTTTCTCACCTTAAAAAGGAGTTTGGAAACAACAGAATCAGATAAGAGGAAAAGTCAATGTTTTCCTTTGTAAAGAGCTAATGGAGACAAAATCTTAGCTGCTGTGTATAACTACTGTGTTTGACCAAATCTGTACAAACCCTTTTGTTCCTTAATAATGGAACAACATGTAGAAGGAAAGGTTTCCACAGCCAAGTGGCTAATTTGAGTGATCTGAAGACTTCATATAAAGCAGTTTGCATTTCTTCATACTTCATCATCTTATCATTTGTCGGTGAAGAGAGCAAAAGACAGCCACAGAAGCAGAGAAGACAATGTGTTCTGGCAAAGGAATGAAGGGGAACAATTAGACAGGATCCAGAGGCTGTTAGTAGAGGCAGCAAGGCAAATTAGTAGTGTGAAAAGATGATCTACTTTTCCTTACTGAACAGTGCTGCAATTATTTTCTCTTTCTTTATGGCAGGTCTTCCTACTCGCCCCTCCTTTGATTTTGCCGTACTGTTAATTGAGTGAAAGCTCTGTCAAGTTTCACCTAATCGGGCTGATATTCTTCTGCCTTATATTTTGCAGACAGAAATATGCTTGCATTCACTGTGCATTATACGTGTGGTGATTCTGAGATGTCCTGAATCAGTAGGTCTCATTACTAGAGTAATAGTAGATGCTGCCCCATCTGGAAACTACAGTCAGATTGATTCTGTAGCTTGCATAAAGACACGTGTGAGGACAGGAAGATTGCATGTATTTCTCTTTTCCTATTCAGACCAAACTTGAAGGCAGAAAAATATGACAAGCCTTACATCTAAAAAATAAGATGGAAATGTAAGGAATACACGTTGGTAGGTGATCTTTTTATTGTTCTATAAAGTTCAATATCTTGTGACTTTTCCTGTGACAATGCATATCACTAAGGACATTGCTTATATTACTAGCTGTGTGTTTCAATATAAGCAGTAATAAGCATTAGGGTGTAGCAGAAGGGAAAAAAAAGGTGGGAGGTAATTTTTTAAACATCTTTGGATGAAAACTACAAGTCACTGCAAGATGGCAAAACTAAAGAGTTCTACTTAACTTGAGATAGCTGAGTGAGCCTGTTGCCTGATAGCTGTTAGTGAGTCTAGGCTGATAATTCTTAGTTTGAGAAAACCATCTGGTAAGCACCATAGAAGCCAAACTGAATGCTTTGAAGCACTTGGAGCATATAGGCAATAGCAAGTAAGAGGCAAAAATATAGTTTGGGAAATAACATTTCAAACTAAATGATTTAGACTGAGTGGTTCATTTCTGTACATGCTTCATTTCTGTACATGCTTCAGCCTTGTAGAAACCACAGCACAGCCTTTCCTCAAGAAATTCTCTTTAAAGAAAGAGTAAAGAAGGCTAGATCCTGTATCTTGTAATCATACTGAGAAATACTGTACTCAGTGAATACCTCATGGAATAAGACACCCAGTGGTAATCAGAACAGCAAACCTGACCTAAAGACAATCTTGAATAGCTGAATACCCTGAAATCTCTTAACCCTATTAGGTGGCAAATCAAAGTATCAGATGTTTATCAACCATTTTTAACCAGACAGAGAAGTATCTTTCTTTGTGAGAAACCCCATAATCTTCAATGGGTTAGTCATAATGAGTAAGATAAGATAATACGGTTTGCGTGAATTTTTTTTACTGATATAATAAAGGGATGGTGTAAGATCCCACTATCAAGCTGCATACACATATCTCTATTATCTGTTTTCAGTATCTTTGTATTCCTTAAGAGATTATCACATGTCATACTTCACAGTTCCAAGGATTCAAAACATAAATCCCCTGCAAACTGAAAAAAAGAACAATTTCTTATTGTTAGGTTGTTTGGGGTTTTTTTTTGTGATGAGAGCTTTCCAAGGAATGGAAGTAATGCTTTCAAAACAATGGTAACACCTAGGCTAAAGCTGGCAAAGAAAAATCTTTCTGAAAAAGTTTAGGAATCGGAAAAAAAAAATCGAAAAAATATGTTCCACGCCTATTAAAATTTTGGGTTTCTCAATATAAATTTAGCTAACTAATATTCAATTTTAAAACGCTTTAAGCATGTCTGATGTTAAGTAAAACACATTACACAGTTTTTTTCTTTTGTTTTTTTCTTTTTTTTTAGCCCTTCAGTACAAAGCCTACAGCCTTTTACTTCTAACAGCAAAATTGTATTTATTGGGCCACACAGGCACTGCAGTTATGATATTGTGAAGAAGCATGACTGAATCCAAAATAAAAGATAGTTTTACACAAGTGCCAACTTCAGCAGATGTTGAAGAAAAAAAGATGCTTTACAGCACAAGGCCTCCCACAGCTTCTCCCATTACTCCCCTTGGGCATTAAGTTGTCCCTGGAGCTGCCACTTTAGGGCAGAGCACATCCTCATCTGTGCTCCACAGCAATCAGCTGTGCAGCCATTTTCCATCACTGCTATTTTCCAGCTTTGTCTGCTGCTAAGGAGAGGAAAGAGGTGAAGAAATACAAAGCTCTTTATTTCCCTCTCTCTCAACATTAGAGCTACAACTTCTAAATTTCTTTCTCAAAGTGAGACAATAGAGCTGGACACCACCTCCTCCTTCAGTAATCAAAATAGGTAAAGCAGATTTTTTTCCTTAAGGAATTCACAGAGCACAAACTTGTCCTCCTATAAAAGAGTGAGAAATGTTGTGGTTTGGGCTGAATCAGCCAATTATGAGTTAACAGATGCCCGACCCCCACCTCACGCTCAAAGGAGAGGAAGAGAGACAAAGAGATTTATGAGTTTAAAAGAAATTGAATTATTTTAATGAAATATTAATATTAAAATTAAAAAGGAAATAATGAAATAGATACAATATATACAAAATTGTATCAAGTGCCCAGGATGATATGCCCAGCAGGCACTGGGGAAGTCCCAGACTGGACTCCGCAACAGATAGGAACTGGATTTCAGCTTTGAAATCAGAAACACATGGATCGGGATCAAAGGCAGATGAACAGACAGGGTCCCCTTCAGATGTCGGCCGCTGAAGAGAGAGAGCTGACCCTTTGATCCCTCAGCTTTTATAATGAGCATGGGGCAGATGGGATGGAATACCCCTGTTGGTCAGTTTTGGGTCACCTGTCCTGTCCGCTCCTCCCTGCAGGTGGGACCCATCTACGTTTTTCTGTTTCCAGCCCTCCAACGGGGCAAATAACTAAGTTAGCTGACCTTGGTTGTTGTAGTAATTAGTATAAGCAAGAGCCTCTCTGCATAACGTTCCTTGGCATGAAGTGCAAACATTGGTTTTATCACTCAGAGAACAAACAGTTTTCAGCACAATATGCTGTTAATTTTGCAGAGTTAGAAGAGGCCTAGCCAAGAAGTTAAATTGCTGAACAGAAAGTTGGTTCTGTTTTACCTCAAACCAGGACAGTCATTTTAATTCCCCCATCAAAAGACTGTTCCACCCCAGCTCAGACAAAACTTAAGTCACATGCTCTTTTTTTGTACAGCGTACAGGGTTAATTCTGTTAATAAATTGTTAAGGACTCATAAAGAGGAGGAAAATACATATTAGACTTACTTATTTCAAGCCAGAAAACATGGAATCATTTAGGCATTCAACAGAGAATCATTGAGTAAGCAAATTTTCTAATACTTGCTCAGTTTAGTTTCTCTCTTTTTCCTTTGGAGACCGTGTTTCAGCCACAATACATTTATTGGATTCTGTTTTCAATGTCACAGTAACATGATGACCTATTCATAAAACTGGGGCAAAAGGCAGACTTCCCTATTGATCCAGCCCATCTTGATTAAAATTTATTTTCCAGCTGACTATGATTTGCAAACTCATCTGTGCTATTTACTCCTTCTTCCAGATAAGGGCAGAATGCATTGAATAAAATGAATTTTAATGCATATATTTTGAGTGTACACTACACTTCACCTCACATTAATGTTCTGGTTATTTTTTGTCTTTATATTTGGTTAGTGTGGCAAGGTTTTGATATTGTCAAGGCTACATAGAAGCTATCCCCATGTTCCATAAAGCCAAAGCCAGCCACCTCCAAGATGGACCTGCCACTGGGCAAGGCTGAGCCCATCAGCACCAATGGTAGCACCTCTGTGATAACGTATTTAAGAAGTGGAAAAAAACTGCTGTGCAACAGCAGGCGAAGGAGAGGGGTAAGAGAAACAACTCTGCAGACACCAAGGTCAGGGAAGAAAGAGGGGGAGGCGGTGTTCCAGGCACTGGAGCAGAGATTCACCTGTAGGCCAAGGTGAAGACCACGGTGAGGCAAGCTGTCCTCCTGGAGTCCATGGAGGTTAATGTGGAGGACTCCATGCCTGAGCAAGTGGATGTGTCTGAAGGGGGCTGTGACACCTTGGAGAGCCCTCGTTGTAGCAGGCTCCGGGCAGGACCTGGGGCCCTGTGGACTCAGGAGCCCAGGCTTCGGTAGGTTTGCTGGCAGGACTGGCTACACCATTGGGGACCCATGCAGGAGCAGTCTGTTCCTGAAGGACTGCACCCCATGGAAAGGACACACACTGGAGAAATGCAAGAAGAACTACAGCCTGTGGGAAGGGCTCACATTGGAAAAATTACTGGAGAACTGTCTCCTGTGGGAGGATCTCCCTGCTGGAGCAGGGCAAGAATGTAAGGAGTCCCCCCTGGGGAGAAGGAACAACAGAGACAACATATGATGAAATGACCCCAACCCCCATTCCCTGTCTCCTTGCACTGCTAGGGAGAAGAGGTAGAGAAATCAAGAGCGAAGTTGAGCCCAGGAAGAAGGCAAGGGCAGGGGAAAGGTGTTCTAAGATTTGGTTTTTGTTTCTCATTACTCTACTCTGATTTGATTGGTGATAAATTAAACTAATTTGCCCAAGTCGAGTCTGTTTTGCCTGTGATGATAATTGGTGAGTGATCTCTCCCTGTCATTATCTTGACACGTGAGCCTTTCATTATATTTTCTCTCCCCTCTCCTGCTGAGGAGAGGAGTGGTAGAGAGGCTTGGTGGGCACCTGGCATCCAACCAAGGCCAACCCACCACAGTCTTTCATCTAGTTTTTCTTCCATGTAGTAGCAATCATATTCAAGTGAATGTGGATCCTCTTTGTAAGTTTTTCAAAGGCATGATCATACTTTACTAAAATGCAAATACATCTAGTGCATATGCTTCATCCACTAATTTTGTAAGTCTATCAAAAAAGCAATCAAGTTTGAGTGGCATGATGTTTTTTTTTTTCTCCTTTTTGTTTATACTCATGCTGATTTTAAAAAATTAATGGTTTTCATTACAGCACCGAGATAATTCAATATAATGAAATGAGTACCCTATAATAATGAAACACAGCAAAAATACAAAATGTGAGAATTAGAACTTCATCTAAAAGTTGCGGGTAGCATTCAAATATTTCATTATACTGTATGTACATTTGTTTAGGAAAGCAAACTAAATAATGCCATGTAGAAAGAAATTACCTAGTAACAAAGATGTACTGAGCTGAAGGATGCATTTTATTCCCATGGTGTTGTTCATCTGTACTCTCATTCTAAGACTGTGGGTTAGAACCCTTTTGAACATACATTATTCTGACATTGAAATATGACAAATGAAAGGGTTGTTCAGGCAAAGTGGATGTGATCTATGTATGATCTAAAATCTTTTAATATCTATTCTGTCACTTTTAGGTGTTTGACACCTCAAAGATTTTAAAACCACAAATGACCATTCTGTATAAAGTAGGCCACAGATCTTTTCAACAGTTCCTGCAGGGAAAGAATTGTTCTTCTCTCCATGTAACTGGGAGATACAAAGTTCAATAACTTGCAGGTGAACTCAACTATAACTTTTCAACACATATGCAATCTTAACTGTAAAAAACCAGATTAATAACTCCCTTGGTAATCTGCTTCAGTGGAATATAGCCTTCATTTTGTACAGCTGAGTATTATCCCTAAATTGATTGTTTTCAAACTTCAGTTTCCAGGTATGGGTCTTGGTTTTTATTCTGTCAGTTTATTTAGCCTCCAGTGGTTGATATCTTATCCCATGACGGATATTTATAATCTATGATGAGCTCTTCCCTTAACCTTCTCTGCACTGAGCAAGTCTTTCAGTATGAGGTAAAATTTCCAAACCCTACCTAAGGCTCTTTGGAGTATTTTCCCATTTTTGACAATGCTTTTAACTTGATGAATTCACCATTTGTCGTATATTTTTCTGGCCAGGTACTGAAGCCAACACTGGTTGTTTAAAACAACTATTGCAATAACTAATATTATTACTTGTAGTTTTGACTATACTGAATTGTTTCCGAGGGCTGTTACTTATTGCCACGTACACCACAGCATCCAAAATATGAATGTGAATGTTCTCAGAGCATTTCTTCTCCTTGCAAGACCTTATGTGAGACCTCAAGCCGCAAAGACATCTTTGGGTTTATCTTTGGCTTGATTGAAGAACAGACCAGTTGGAAGACAGAATTGTGTAGGAGATAAAATGGAAAAAGTTATTAGTAATTTGCAGTTGTCATCCATAGCAACAAGATGAGCTGACAGTGCCAGGGCTGCAACTGATCTCTCTTTTCATTGATGAGGAGTAACAGCACTGCTTAAATGTCAGACATAATGATCACTGAACAATGCATTAACACTACCTTAGTATCTACTGCCTCAACTTTGCAGTGTCAGGTAGGCATCTCCATACTGGTTACAGTTCGTGATTCTCTACAGAGGGGAACTAAGTGAAATACCTGTTGCATACTAGGAGTTTCTGTAGTAATTTAATGTGTGGAAATTTTATAATGGTGTTTGAGTGTACTTTTCTGATTTGGATTAAATTTTGGGGTCTCATCTGGTAAAGGCCCTTAGTGGATCAGGCTGTGAGGAAAGTGTAGACAGAACCATTGCTGCTCCCAGCTTACAAAGAACAACCTATGTAAGACTGAATGCTGCAGTTTAATTTTTATTTATTTATTTTCTTTACAAGGAAAGTCACTTCTGAATTCTTGAATAGTACATATAATATTTATTTAGAGTGTACCAGAAAAAGGAAATCAGACTGCTAAGAACAGAAAAGCTTAGCTGCAAAACCCAATGTAAGTAGATTAACCACTTCAGCAGTCTCTAGTAAATCCCTTTCATTTGAACATATCTAAATGAGGCTTCCACATATACATCTTGCTTTAGATTTAATTTATTTTATTTTTAACAGATTTTAGAATAGGACAGGTTTCAAATTGAGATAAAACACTCCTTTTTGGATTTTGGTTAGAAATTCTGTTTCACCATGGATGGAAGACCACTGTTGAATTGCTGCAACTAACAACAATAAAATCAAGCCTTAATCCAAGAGCTCTTCTGAGCAAAAATAAGAAGCTGGACTTCTGTAATGCAGGAGGTTGGACTACATGACCTTGACATCCCTTCTAACCTAAATTACTCTATGATTGTATAAAAAACCCCCATATTGTAGCATTTCGCACTAGCTAGACTCATAGACACTCAGCATTATACAGCTACTAGCTTTACATTTTGAAATACTGACAATTCAAATTACAACACAGAGGATAATTTTTATTTTAAAATAAATTCTTCATTTATGAACCAAAATTCGCATATATAGAAAACTGGATGTAGTCAAATATTATATGTAAGGGGTTTAATTTTCTTTCCTATCTAAAAATAAACACAGAAATTTCTGTAAGGTCATAATACACCACTGTGGCCAAAAAAACCCCAAACAACGTATTGTTGTTTCAAAGCAACAATAAGGATGCTTACATTTACTTAGCTCTTACATTCCTCAGATGAGATTCAGGGCCTTATTTCTTCCTTTAAACCAAATAAAAGTAGAACGGGAGTGAAAGTCTCAAAATCTCGTTGATTTTTAAGACTGTAGTAAAGAGGATGGTCGGAAACCACCTCGTAATTGTTACAAGTCATTTAATTGAACAATCACATTCCCTTGTTTAAATGTGTTCATTAGGCCAAGCTCCTTGGAGGGGCCAAGTGTATGTGCAACAGCCCTGCTGTCAATGTCAGCCTGGCCCAACTCTATTAGGAAGGGTGTCAATGTTTATCCAATACCACGAGTCAAAAAAACCCCCAGCCTACTATAAACTTTCCTTAAATGTTGGATTTTATTAATTAATAGCACATGTCTGCAAAAGTTTGGACCAGCAGATCTTCCTTTAGACAACAAAACATTAATAAAGATATAATGCAGTTCACTAGACAGCAGAATTGTTTCTATGTATTGATATAATAATTGCAAGTATAACTATTAATGTTAACTGGGCTGCCGGGGAGTAACAGAGGCTACACACAGCTGTGGACACCTGCAGCACCCACCATCCTTGCTGGATCCCAAATCCTGCTTTTTTTTCCTGGCCACCCACATTTTCAGTGCCTGGCAGACCAAAAACCAGCAAGGGCTAAAGCTGCTTTTGCTTGGACTTAACTGGTTTGGGGCACGTCTCTGGACTGCAAACCTACCACTCCATGGAGCCCTACTGTAGTATGTCCAGGAAAATTGGATTTCAAGCTCTGTGCACACACCCCTAAGAGCCTGCTGTTCATATTGTAACTTCAGAGCATGGCTGCACATCTGCGAAACTGCCTGCTCAGTTTCAATGTTCCTCATTCCTGTGTTGTCACAGTGGCAGCCAGATTGCATAGGGATGACAGCGGGCATGTTTTAGGCAGAATCCATACTTTGTCTATCTAATTTCTTACCTGTTTTGCTGTTGAGCTCACCTATCCTCTCTCTCTAACTCCGGGCTTCTGTTCAGTTTGCACGGGAGGAGCGTCTGCTGTCAAATGGAGAGTCAGGCTTACAGTATAGTCCTATCCATGGGGTTCAGTGTCTGCACTGAAAGAAACCAATTTTCTTCCAAAGGCAATAAGAAATCCCTGCTTGTCAGAACAGAGGGGAAAGAAAACCACAACCCACACTATTTTTCAGAAGCCCTTCTCTTTTTTGAAGTGAAGTAGGACTTTGTTCTGTATCTGTTTATCCTAATGTTTTCAAATATTGCTCATCATCAAGCAATCAGAGCTGTATTCTATTTTTGGAACAAAAAGTAATATAGTTCACTTATATTTTTTAAGAACATGAAGTAACACAGTATTGCAGATAAATACCAAGTAGAAAAAGTGCAAAGGAATATTGGAATTTTAACTCAATGAGTATTGGGACACCACATTTTGGGACCTTTGAAAATCCTTGCTATGACGAAGGCTGCGCAGCATAGACCACTTGAAAATCCAGTTGTAATTTTGAGTGTTGAACCTTGGAAAAATCAATCATTGTGTAATTCTGAAAACAGAAGTATAGATAGACAACAAACCTAAAAAAACTCCACCCTGTATATTAAATATACATTCATTAGTGACTTAAAATGTGAAAAACAATGGTTTCTCCTTTCTTATCTTAAAATTGGAAGATCTTATATTGGTAGTAAAAAGAACAGGTAAAATATAATGGAGTGAAATAAATGCTGAACCTGTTCTAGTCACTAATTAACCTTGTCTCACTTGATAACAAGCTCAAGAACATTTCCTGCTTTCTTGTACACATACACATCAAAATTACACAGTAGAGAGTTCGAATGAGTTTGGGTTAATTTTGCAAATTCATTATACTCCAGATTGAAAGGTCTTTTTTCAAGAAATAAAAAAAATAATGTCAAATTAGGAGCTATATTTTCTTCATGATGTGGGTTTTTAACACTGCATTTTTAGAATTATTGGTTAGTGTTTCTTAAGGATGTATTAAAGTAACAGTAATGTCATGTGTCTTGACTAGTCCAAGAAGTACCTCACAAAACATATGCATGCCACTGGCTTGCACTTTTCATTGCAGTATACATTTCTTAGATATATGAAAAGCCAGTATGCAAAGTAAAAAGCCCCTTTTCCACAACTGCTATTAGACTGAAATTTTGCTTTGCTCCAAATACCTCAG
>JAOXJM010000001.1:100948797-100961042 GCA_026413425.1 Tringa solitaria | reverse complement strand
TCTTTGTATTACAAAAGTGCACGGTTTTTTCAGGATGCATAGATTTCTGGCTGCATATTAATTTTGCTGTAAAATGCACTGAGATGATAAGCTTGCAGCAACACAGTCCAACTCTATTATCTGCATCCTTCCAGGTGAAGATGTCTGGACTTCATGCAATTTTTGTCATTTCAGTATTTTACAGCTCAAACTTCTACATGGAGCCAGACCAATCTAAAATTTAAAATTACTGTTAACTTTTCCATCCCTCGGCAACCAATATGGCAGCTGATTTACTGGATCAAGAGAAATTTGCCTTCATGGAGATTAACTTTGTGAAAATGAACCAATCCTTGTATACCAGAACTTGCTTGAAACATGTACCAGAATAGCCTAAGTTTTGATTCATGCACATTTTGCCTGAATCATGCAACCCCACATCCCTCTCACCTTTACTTAGAGACTACACTTCTGAAGAAGGCACTTCTTCCCCCAAAAAGCATCTTTGTCCTTTAGCTGTATTTCCCTTAGGCTGCATCCAGGAGGCAAAAATAATCTGAGGAGTAGACTTCTCAGCTCTAAATCAAATAACTGGAGAATGAGAGGTTGTGTTTTGTTCTTCAAGTCTTTTCCTCTGATGTTGATTCTACCAGAGCTCTATGTCTTGGGATATGTTGACAGAAGCTGACGTATGAAAGAGTGGAATCAATACCAAAATTAGCTCTAATAGGCCAAATTTCACCTTGCACTCATTATTTATTCATAAAAATTCTTCAGGATTGTATGCTTTTATCCACTGTGTTAAAAATCAAGTAAAATCAAACTTCCATGTACATAATGATACATAGACAGGATTTTACATAGAGATCTTCTTTTAGACAAAAAAAAATAAATTAACAAAGTAGTGCAGGCATCACCTTTTGTAATTCAAAACATCCTCACAATTTCTTAAGAGACAGAGTGTAAACTTTCCAAGGGCAATGACTCAGGTGATCTACCTCACATTTTACATAGCTTCTGTGCAAACTATATCTTTAGACAGCTTGTGTTGTGACTAATGTAACAGGCATATTTTCCTCTTTGTGGATGCTTTAAAAGAAAATTCAAAAGGGGGTTGTTGTTAGAAGTTTATTTACCTGAAAGACCAGATAGTAATTTCCTTCACCTCTCCTCCACTCTTCCTTTTCTTTGTACATACCATTCTGTAATAGTGAAAGATACTTCCAGATCCACAGAGTATTTCAGTGTCAAACATAACCATTTTCACCGTACTTTAGTGAATGTATAGCTTATCTATATCTTTGAAAGGTATATTACAACAGACATACTGAGAGAAAGAAACACTAGTTACATAAGGACAATTAAAACAAATCTGAAGGATCCAGTGACTTTTGCATTCAAGTCCCCAAATTATCTCTACTTCAAGAGATATAAACCATCAAGTTTTATTTCTGAACACACTCTCTAGTTTATCATCTAGATAATAATTTTGTTGCTGTTAAGTCTAATTGAAGAATGAAGATTGAGATTCAAGATCCACAATCAGTCATCCAATAAATCTGAGGAGCTGATGTAGGAAAATTTTTCATCTAATTTTCACTTCATTTTCTTTATATTTTCTTGACTTTACTGCTGTTTATATGTACCATAAAACTCTGTAATGGGAGAAATGCATTAGTACTATTTCTATAAATTGGATATCTGAGGTCACTAGACAAAAAAGCAGTTTTCCCTTATGGTAATTACCAGGATTCATTCAAATATGATTGTAATTTATGGAGTAGTATCTTAGCTAGGTGATTAATGGATTAAAGATGTCTTCCTAGAAGGGCAAAATAATCAATACACTTCAGAACCAAGGTGTTACAGTCACTACAATACATCACAGATTAATGCTTCTGGGTCCCATTTGTCCCAAACATTAGTAATAAATAAACATTAGACCAAATTTACAGTGTCCCTGTAATAAGGCAACCTGATTTAGGAGGATAAATTTGAACCTGAGCTGTTCAGTCTGTCAAAACTCATGATCCCGACTAGCATTTGTTACGTCCTAATGCTTATTTTATTATAACTATTCCTTTGAAAGATACTGAGATTTCAGGGTTAAAAACAACCCAGTAAGTCTGTCACTGCAGCTGTTCCTGTCATACACAGTCACAGCATTTACACATTGGTACCTTTAGGCAAATATCTGAGTGCACTTATCAGCATTTCCTAATGTACTTGTCTTTGTAAGACAAAGTAGGAACTTCAAGAATTATCATAAAGAGTGCTTCAAAGAGGTACAGGAAGCTTGATTGTCACTTTAGGAAATTATGAACCCTTTAGAATATACCACTCATGTGAGAAATTTTTTGAGGCTAACAAAAGTCTTTAAAAGCCTGGTTATACTACATAATGTTAATCAATTAGGTCTTAACAAACACAGTACAAAACCCAGCTTAAGTCTGACAAGTAGCAAAAGTGGTAGGAAAAGATGAGTTTTGCTAAAGGGCCCTTCTGGCATACGGTGTCAGATAGAAAAACCTCACAAAATTGGGGGAAAGGGAGAAGAGGTGATACGGGCACCTTAGGCAAGCTAGAAAGCAGACAAACTGATCAGAGAAGAGTGTTAGAGAACTTGTGTAGACACAAGGGAACACTAGCAGGGCAAAAAAGTTCATTGGTGGAAGGACTTAATGAGTTTGTAACGTAGTTGATTTGGCAGTTAATTTTCATAAGGTTAAAAGTAAAGTAATAACAACTCCAAGGAGAAGGGGAAACATGACGTTTGTAATAGTCAGGAAAGAAAATAAGAATGGTCCCAGAAAGATTTTCTGTGGGCTGGTCAGATAGAAACAGGAAAATACAGAAATTGCTTCACATATTACATTCAGAGTAAGACCAAAGCGTGCTGAAAATGACTTAGAAATAAGTCATTTGGCTAAATTACATGAAAAAAAAATCAATAGTCTATGTGATAGAATTATTGTTAGTAATCAGGAACGTTAAGGGCTGGGGGTCATGCTGTTGGGCACTGTAAACAGCTGAGAATGGGGGACACACAGGAGAAATAGTCGTCTCAATTTTGCAGATGGGGAAGTTAAGCCCATATCAGTCATTTATCGGCAAATTGCATCAAACATTGAAATCTTTTTGTTTCTATTAAATTTAAGTATGCATTTGTAAACTATGCTGAATTACACGAAAAAAGTAGAAACTTTGGTGTACATACTTGTCTAACAGAAGCACAGATAGAGAGGGAAGGACAATCCTTCTGTCAGTGCTTCTCTTTATGCTACAACTCTTCCAAACAAAGATAGAGAAAAAAATTAAATTACAAGCTTTTCTGCAACAATGACGTTATAAGAACTTGTATTTTTAAAGAAGAGTAGCTATTAGTGGTTAAACTTAATACAATTACAAAATTGGTAGCTATAGTAAGAAAAATATTACTCCCATCTTGAAATAGCAAAGTCTGCATGGAAGACATATTATTGAATAACTATTCCACACAGACTGCTTCCATAATCATAGACAGTTCAACAATTATAGTCTGTGCATATGGTATCAAAGAGATGGGATTGTCTTTCAGTGCTAGCAATCAAGGAGTGAAAGCAGAAAAAAAAAAAGATCAATTATAAGATTATATATGGAAGTTATTAAAGTACAAAAACATATTGCTAAAAATAATTGTATTTATTCAGATACTAACCAATTTTAGAGCTCAAGTAATCATTCTATATAATAGAATGTCCCTTGAACTGGAGTAAAGCCCTACTTCATGATTTTATGGTGTCAATACCATAATTGACATCCTAGCTAATTTTTCTTGGAAATGTAGGAGATTTGTGAGATACAAATTTGTATTTGAAAGCAGAAGATTTTAAATGAATCATTTACTTAATCACATAATTTTTAGTTATAGCTAATAATCCTTTCTGTTAGCACTTCCTTAATCTGTTATACCAAATGTAAATATATATAACAAACCATTTAAAATTAGCATTCTGAAAGCCAGAATTTCAATATTCAGTAATAAAACAATGTAACTGCAACAAATACACATTCTCAACTTTCCAATCATGTACCACAATATAAATATTCTGAGACTATTGTACTATTCCATTAAATGCGCACTGAAGGAAAAAATTGCACTTCAGTCAAAGCTATATTCTAGTGTAATGAGACTTGCCACTTTAGGCTACTGCCCAGTAACATTAAGAAATAAAATCAACAGTTTATAGTGATTATCTATGCTCACAGATTTTTAAATATCTTTTCTATTCTCTGGGAAAACTAATGTTTTCTAGATAATAGATGCCACTTGAGCGATGAAACATTTAAGACAATAAATCTTTTTCTGCTCAGGACAGAAATTATTGTCTGTTGTAGAAGCTGCAAGTATTTGAAATCAAAAGGTTTTATTAATAGGGCTGGGTTGGAATTATGTGATTGTTCATTATTTGTGAACTTGACAATTATGTGTTTGGAGTTGAAAAAACACAGAAGGGGCTGATTCCTTTAGATTGTCTTATAATCAGCAAATAGCTTTTTAAAATTTATTAAAGAACTTCTACTGATAAGACAGCAGCTTGGTGTTCAGCAGACTTACATTTATTTTCTTAGTTACAATTTTCTTTTGCATCCATGCAAAAATCATTTAGGGCAAAATTCCAATTCCACTGAAATCAATGGCAAGTCTTCATTGACCTGTTGAAGTCCAAGGTCAATTTACATTTGTTGTTTCCTTTTTGTGAATAAAATAGAAATAGAATCTCAGATCCTTTCTCTTGTAGTACCTTAGTGCATGGACTGCCTTTCAGACATAATACATACTGAAGTTTTTGGGTTTTTTTCTATTTAACATTATTGAAAAATCACATTCTTTTATTACATTTTCCTGAGCAATGATAAGGAACCTTTTTCCAACAGTTTAAATGGAGAATTTGATCAAATATTGATTTCCAGTTTTTCTATATGCCCACTGTTAAACACCTTGTACAATCTTTACAATAAAATAAAATAAGTAATTTTTATTTTATTTTTAAACATTATTTTTAATTACCAAAATGAGGGATTAGTCTTTTGTTGCTTTTCCTCTTTTAAACAAAGAGGAGGTGGGTAAGGACTGTGGGATTGCCTTCTTCTACAGGGCAGCAAAGAATATTTCATTATTTATTCTGTTTACAGGTTTGGGGAAGTAAAACACAATGCCCACAGAAACACTCTGCAATCTTAATATATTTCATCTATCTAATGTATTCAAGAAAAAGATACCCCATTCTATATATTTAAATGAGCTTCTCCAATAAGGTTGCTGTTTTGTTGTTCTAAATTTTGAAAAATCACAGGAGGTATGTTCACAAAACCCATTAACAAATAAGGTTTGTGCTCACACTTCCTGCACACTGTTTAGAAAATTGATCCCTAAGGGCCTAATTAGCTATTATGCACTTTTCCTACTGAAAAAGGAAAAGAAACTTTTATGCTCAAAATAATTTAGCAGCTAAAATCTTCCAGAAGATTTAATCTCGCTTATTCAGTGTCTCACCCCAGAATTAAGCAAATCCCACAGGGCTTGATCCCAGCATCTAGTAAAAAGACCACACAGATTCACCCCACCGGATATCAGTATTTGTCATCTGCATAAAAAGCTGCAAATTTAGCATGTCTTAATCCTGCTAGATGATAAGTCCTCTTAACTTGTGTTGAAATTAGAGATGAAAAAGCAGAAAGTGGACCCTTCAAAAGAAAGAACTGAAAGTGTAGATGCTTGTGTAGCACCCTGGAATAAAAGAAGGTAACAACTAATATGAGGAGTATGCAGAAAAGGTGTGTTATAACGACTTGGAAGTCTCACTTTAATGCCTTCATGATGGTACGAATGGGCATCTTACTTTCATTTCTTAAGTGTGCTACTAATTTGTCCACAGCATTTAGCAAGCAAGTGCTCAGTTCCACTTAAAACATGGAGAAGGACAAGGAACATCCCTCACTGAAATATTTCTCTGTGTGTGACTTCTTGTTAGAAAAATTACTCAATGTGCCTATGACAGTATTTTTCTTGGTCTTCAACAATTGCTTACTCCCACTGGATTGCATTTTTACATTGTCTTGTGGAATCGTGCAGTAGCATGCACAATAGCTTTCCACAAAGATCAAAATTCTTGCCCTTCATAGATACCATCTACACCCTTGCAGGTGGAATCCTCAAACTAGGAGTTCTTTTAAGTCATTTATTTTCATAAAAGCAAATTTTACCAAGAGACACACACTACCTAGGAATCCAATTATCTGTTTGACAAATGTTGGGCTTTGGGATGTTTACTCCCTGCTCAGAACAAAAAGAAAATGAAAAACATGTTATTAAAAAACAAGAATGAGATTAATACAGTGCTTAATTCTGACATTACACTTTTAAGAAAACAAATAAACAGTAAATTTTCATCATAATTCAGACTTCTCAAAGGTTACGAGAGCATTTTAAAACTGTTGTAGAATCAAAATAATTAATAACAAGTTGTTCTTGAAGAAAAAAAAATCAAGATATTCCATTCTGAAAAAAGGTTAAATGAAATTTTTTTGCCTTAATGATGTTTAAAAAAATCTGAAAACAAAATCTGCCAAAATTTCTATCTTTCCTAGAAATGTTTTATTTTCAACAAATCATCATTTTACATAAAAAATATATTTTGGGAAAATTTAAATCAGCAAAATTATTTGAAGCACATCTAGTGTAGTGGTAAGAAATATGATCTCCTAGATTTATCTGAAGGTGAATGTGTTCCCTATTAGAGAATGGAATCAAGAAATATTATATCACAGTTCAAAAAACTATATAAATCAATGCAGACATGTATTTTGAAGGCTAAGCCTGTAAGTTGACCAAAAAGCTGACCAGCAGAATTTTAGAGAAAGAGAAATACAAAAATAATTATTCTGAGTGGTTTAACTAGAAAGTCAACATTAGCTGAAGTGGTAGATGGATTGTAGGTTTTATAGCATGGTTGTAGTTAAACAAAAAGCTTGTCAAATACACAGTCTCAGTGACATCTAAAGGCACTAAATGATTAATTACTGTTAATACTAATGGAAATTTTCAAAGAATAGAAGGCACTAGGTTGTTTGGGGTTTTTTTCTGAAATCTCACACAAAATAAAACATAATCTTAACACTTGAAGTAGCATAACTATGCCACTACAGAATGGAAATGAGTTACATATGATCATCCACATATGAGTATCTCACTCTAAGCATTTCACCACAATTCACTTTTTTGATTAAATCACTTTAAAATGAAGAACTGGGTGTAAGTATTTTGGAGTTAGGTCAAAGGCTATGGCAAAATAACATTGAAGCATATTTCATTGCCAATTCATTTCCATTGTTGACTCATCCATAATAGATATAAATCTGGTATTTTGGAATACTGATTTCAAAAGGGACTCTGTGTTCATTTGTAAAACACTTGGAAAAAAATCAGTAATAAAGACATGTTTTCTCTTGGTTTCCTGATAATTGATGTTTCTTCTACATATCTTGCAAGCTAAATTTATCCCCTGGTATTTTCACTGATTTCAACACAGTTCAGGCATGATGAACTTCAGTATTTTTCTATTTTATGAGGAATTTAATTTTAATGCCAATGCTGTATGATATTATTACTGTGGGAAGTAGCAAGCAAAGGAGACTGCATAACCATAGTGTGGAATCATATAAACACTAGAGGGGTAAAGGGCAGTCTGGTTTTCCTGATGGAAATCTGAATCACATAAAATACACAGAACAGTATTTTACTAGATCTTACGTATTTTTCAATTTAATTTCAGATTCTAACATCACATTTTATATTCTCCTAGCTAGCAAGGGTTTTAAATAACTTGCACTTATTGTGTATTTTGCAATTATAATAAGGTAGGGCAATTATACAGAGAGATTTTTTGCCATTTATTTCTAATTTGATACTTTCCCAAAAGCATGAAATCCAAATAAAGTCTTTGCAATTCTAAAAGAAGAAGAAAGGGTGTAAAAAGCTATTTATACGTAGGTAAAAATGGACAGTCTCTCTTATCAACCTGTTGTCAGTTTAAGAAAGTGAGTTTGGGGGATGGAAATCTATACTGGTATACAACAGTGAAAAACTGAGTAAATGTCAGCAGTACTTAATAAATTAAAAAGCAATTAAAATTATGTTAAATATTAGTTAAGAATGGATCTATGAGATATCTCAGAGCTGTTGCCATTCTGGAGGATTAAAAGCAAAGATTTTAACTGCAGTCTGTTTCAAATGTGCTCCAGTCTCTGGAGCAAAAGGAAGTGGCTCCAGATTTCAGAGAAAGAAAGGGCAAAACACTGCCTGGTGTGTGAAGAGTGAGGAAAAAACAAACAAACAAACAAACAAAAAAACCCAGTCCTTTGAACATCAAAGTAAGAGAAGGACAGGAAGGAGGTGCTCCAGATGGTGGAGTGGATATCTGGATATCCACACTGTAGCCTGCAAGGACCCCACACTGGAGCAGGTGGATTTTCCCTAAAAGAACGGTGGCACATGGAGAGCCAGCACTGGAGCAGGTTTATCACGAAGGACTGCAGCCTGTGGGAAGGACCTACACCGGAACAGGGGAAAACTGTGAGGAGGAAGGAAAAGCAGAGACGAGCTGTTATGGACCTAGTACAGCTCCTGGTGCCCCTTCATCCTGCTGCCAGGGAGAAGGTAGAGGAATTGGGAAGTTGAACATGGGAAAAAGGTTTTTGGGGAAAATGTTTTATGTTTTTTTTGTCTTTGTTACTCACAATCCAGATCTATAATAATTTACAATAAATTACATCAATTTTCCTCAAGTCCATTTTACCCATTTTGATAATCAGTAGGTGATCTCCCTATCTTTAAGTCAAGCCATATTTTTTCCATCCCATTTTTTCCCTCTGTCCTGTTGAGGAGGGACAGTGAGAGAGCAGCTGGGTGGGCATCGGCCAGCCAATGAAGGTCAACCTACCAAAATATGGTTAAATTATGAAGATTTTTAAAGGAAAAAGAAGAGAGTAACATGAAATTGCTGGTTAAAAATACTGTATTTTCAATATAAATTTTAATGATTATGGATAGCCATTATAATGTTTAATTTTAAGTACAATTTAATTGTAGAAATGTGTAAGCTTTCACAGAAGTTTAAGCAGGAAAGTCAGATAAAGTGTATTCTTTTAATGAAGCCTCAGCTTTTACACTTAAATGTTCGGACAGCTAGAATACATATTTGAAAAAGCACTATAAAAATGAATCACATAGAACTGTTGGGTTTTTTTTAAAATTTTAACAATTTATAGAGGAACTGTAGCTTAAAATATCTTTTGGACAGTATCTGGAGTAGCACAAATAACTCCTCCACTTTTAACTCAAGTTATCTTTAAGACCTGCTATGACTAAACAGTATTTCCTTAGATTTACAGTATTTCAAAAATACTACGTTACTACCTAAGGGTTTGGTTAGTTGCCCCATCTTCTTGCTGTAGCAATCTGGATAAATTAATAATAAACCTGCCCCTTAATGATTAAACAAAATATGTTTAGGAATGTAAATGAAGTACTAAGGTAGCTGTTAAAAAAATTATCCATCTGTTTGCAATAGATCGCAGTAGTTCCAAGCTTCTAGCTGTGCAATATCTAACAGGCTCTAACTATGATATGAAAGCTGAAGTCCATTCTTTTCCCTTCTCTAATTTTTCCCACCATTTGAATTGCCTTTGGAAGATTCTTATGAATAGAACATAAAGCATAAAATTTGTACTGCATGTATTTGTGCTCACAGGATATAGAAAACAGATTTATGCTTTACTTTCTAATGAAGTAACTCAGTTTGCCTTCAGGAGAAACTCATCTCTAAACAAAGTAGGGACACTGTTTCTGGCTACAGTGAATAGGTAAAATTTTAGTGGAGAGACATATGTTATTGTGGGCTGTTGGTCTGGGATAAGGGAGTATTGTTTTTATTTGGAGGTGGTGGTTTTTGTCATATGTTTACCTGGGAATGTCATATGTTTAGCATAGATTGCACATTGTGCAAAGGACTAGGGTACTGTGAAGAAAAGGTAAACTCAGTAGAATACTATGAGAAGAATAGGTATGCTTGCTTGATCCATGTATTGTTGTTATAAGGACTCATTATTATAAATTATATGGCATCCAGAACTTAAATTATAGAGGAAAGTATAAATTCAAACAAATTAATTTTACTTCTAGAAAAATTTTATCTGTATTCAAATTATGCACTTATGCAGGTATACATCATCTCTAAGGACTCAGAAACTGATTCAGGTACTTGTTAAACAATAAGCATAATTGGTAGCTTTCACTGTTTCTCTTAGCATTTTGAAATAAAACACTTGACAAAAAAAATAATGCAAGGTTGTTAACACCTTGACCTGCTCAGCAATTGTTTGTCCTCCCTAAAGTCAGAATGCAATATGAGCTATCGGAAGATCATACTGTTCTCCTATTATCCTTTTACTAATGCAAGAAATATGCCAAACGATGCATTCCAGAGTTGTCATCCAAAGTGAGACAAGGTCTTTAATACATGACATCTGGCTTCTTGCCTTTTTTTCCTATACTCTCTGAATAGCAGATGGATCTCAGTGCCAGAAGTATGTCTAAGTCACTAGATCAAGCAACACCCCCTTAAAAATTATGCATTGGTTAGCACATGCCCTACAAAACTGATGCTGAAGAAGCCTCCTGTGGAGCAGAGGGGAATATTATTTGTAGTTCTAGACCTGAGCATTAATCACAACAAGGTCAGACACACAAGCAAACCCCATACATTTAAATGATTCAAAGCTATCAAACCAAGCTTGTAAGGCTGTGTTTTCACTATAGCTATCCATGCTTTCCCTCATATAGTTTGTCACATTTGCAGACTTGTTTTATCTTTGAATACAAGTCCTTGCTAGCAATAATGGCTTTCCCCATGTGATTGTATAGCATCTTCCACCAGGAATTTCTAATGCTGACTGGGCCCGTGGGTCACCACTTGTAAATTTGGTTTGTATAGCACAACAGGATGTAGGAAATGAGAAGAAAAGCAGCAGCCATCCTCAGTAAATGTCATCTGGAAGCTCACAAAATAATTCTAAGTAAAATTTTTGTTTTAAAAATTCAGGGGTTTGATAGAGCAATATTTTTCTCTAAGTATTCCCTCAATTCAGGTAAAAACAGAAGAATTTTTTCCCCAAATGTCCATTAAAATAGCAATCACTGATGGAAAACAAGCACAGATGGAATTGTTTGAGCAGGTGCAACCAACTCTCCTTACATTTTAACATACACAGACAAAGTACCTACCTCATGCACTTGAAAATGATGCAGGAAGGGAGCATCAAATAAACAATGCAGGTTGGTAACTTGGAAACACAGAATCTCACTAACATGAGCATCTATCAATACTGTACATTTTTCTTGAATATTTTGAATAATAAATCCATTAATGTGTCACCAAAATTAGTTCTCAGTCCATGTAATAAAGGTCATTTTGGATGCTGAAGGACTGAGTGATTGAGGGGATCAGTAACCACAAACAGCGATCAAAACCAGTCCATTTGGCTATTGTGAACATCAGATAAGGTGAATAATGGTCTTAGCACCGTTCTCAAAATGCAAGAGCCCAAGCCATAAAACTGTTAGCGTTAACAGGTACTTTTACTGGTAGTCTCGGTAGAAAGGTCGTGCAATGCGAATACTACCAGATATGAACTACACACACACATCGCAGAGGCCTGAAGCTTACACAGATCCTGCCTTTGTTCTTCCCTGCCTGAGCTACAGGTTTTATTCTCAATGGCTACTAATTTGGAACTTTCTGTGAGCTCTAAAACTTAAAAATATTTGCTAGTGTCTTTTACCTATAAATCTAAAAATAGAAATTTGGAAGGAAAAAATCATTAAAATTTACTGTTGGTTTCTACTGTTAAAGGAAAGTATAACCAACAGAGAGTAGGAGGATGATGAGTAATCCTGGCACCCCTTCTGTATTTCAACTCCCTACACCATTTCTTGTTTGCTTAGCTGTCACATAAATTTATGAATTTACTGTTTTCAAAGGTATATACCAACAGTATAGAGAAAGTACAATATATATAAACTATTGAATTGTGTGAGCAACATAAACAAAAGGCCAAGTTCTTCTCTGGTGCCCCTGAATGCAACCTGACAGGCTCTCAGAAATCTGAATCCCATCTAACATCAAATTTCAAGTCACAGAAACATCAGTCATTTATGACATTAATTT
>JAOXJM010000001.1:100935957-100948697 GCA_026413425.1 Tringa solitaria | reverse complement strand
GATTTTTTTTTTTTATTCTAAATATTTCCCCCCAGAAAGGGCACCCTGGGAGTGTTGCATGCAGGAACTGGATATAGATTTCAGGATCCCTCCTCCAATCCCTGTGGGAGGCTGTAGCCTGCGCACAGACGTGTGTTCATATAACCTCCATGTGAGCAGTCGCTACCACCCATGGAGCAGCCTCCCTCCATACAATAACCCACCTTCTGCTTTCATCTTCATTCCCCAGCAGTGCCATCCTGGTGAACAGAAGCCCACCGGACCCAGGGGAGAGGACAGGCACAGTTCGGTCTGGTTGCTGTGCTGGGCATAGGGAGGTAAAAGAAGTGACAATGTAAAGGATGGTTTTCTGGAAGATAAGAGACTGCTAGGAAGTAGGAGAGGCTGGGGACAAAGGCTACCACTGAGCTGAGCATGCACCGCTCAGCCCAGCCCAATCTTCCCACTGGCAGTGGTGGCAGCAGCAGCAAGAACCTCGACTTATGCCTGTGCAGCCAGACACTTTTTATACAAATAATGCGAGGCTGTACGAAGCCTTCTGTTTGATATGTTGTCGGTTTTCTCTCGGGGCATACTGAACATAACATCAATCTATGCATTCAGAGAAAGTTAAGTCCTCTAGAAGGAAGATGCTATTGCATTTGGCCCTCGCTACCACTGAAAAAGACAAGTGCCCTGCTGAAAAGGATGCTCTGCCCTCCTCCCTAGGGAAGGACATTACCTGAAGCTGGTACCTCCAGAAATGTTTATGAGAGACACAGATAAGACATGAGTAGAATTCAAGAAAAGCTTCTGAGAGCAGAACATAAGTTAAATATTAATTTTCACACCCTATTGTTTGAATTCTCCTGTATAAAGTTGATCTCAAATGTGATAAACAGTATTATGACATGGATATTGAAAGATGCTTTCTTGCAAAAAGGGAGCAGGTGGTAATTCATACCACATGAGGTTGTTTATTAGCTTAGAATTGTCACAAGAATTGTTTGTAAGTGATCTTCAGATGCCATCATTAAAAAGTTCAGAGGACAATGCTTGAAAAAGTGAGTAATCTTAACAAGATTATTAATGTGTTTTATACGTTATATACTGATTATTATTTTCCAAATTTCAGAGGCATTAAAATGTTAATCTTAGAATGGTTTTACATGTAAATGAACATTTTTCAGTTAATTTCTTCTGATCTCTTAAAAAAAAATAAGAATAAAAGTTGATGGATTGATTGATGATGAATTGAACAGCACTTCCACCAAACAAGCAGTTCCTTCCGCCTCTAACCATCACCAATTTATCAACCATTTTTATTTTATTTTTTCTATTTTATTTTGTGCTAGATTAGATACAGTGCATTGCACAGACATTGAATGTTTGTACTACTGCACAGAAATGGGGACAGGACATGTATTGCTGTGACACACTGAAAGCCCATGGCACTCCAGCCTTACAATCAAATACCACCTCGATTAAAAAGACCAACATCCGGATACAACATCTCCAGTGAGCTCTAATTGACATAATCTTTCCCTCTCCCCCCATTTCTCCTCTAAATTATTACTTTAAGAAAACAGTGAGTTAGGATGAAGCCAGAATACAAACTCTTCAGTCCTCAACCATGCAACAGCAGGACAGAAGCCTTACTTTAGCTTAAATATCCCCAGCTTCCTTAATCTGTATCGTGAAGATTTCTTCCTGAAGTAATTTACCCTGTTTTTCTAGTCAGCCCTAAGCCTATGTTGTCAAGCTTTATTCACTGAAAAATAAGTTTCCAATTTCCAGATTTTTTGTTGGGTTTTTTTTCTTTCCTTTTTTTGAATTGGGAAATGCTTGTAATGGTTTCATAATAAAAAGCCTGCAGCTTAATATACAGCATCAGTTTTCACAAGGGAAATGCATATGTCTGCATGTGAAACTGTGGCCTATAGATTGATTACAGCTTCAGACTGCTTTGTTTTAGGATAATAATCATAACTGCTATAACTACAAGAAAAGGAATTGTTCAATTAAAATAAATGCCCTCTACTATAAATGCCAGTGTCACACCAGCAAGGTCTGCATAAAATACAAAACTGCTGACAAGAAGGGTTAAGCAACCAAAATATATCAATGCTAAGTCTCAACATAATTGTTTAAATGTCAGCTGAACCTTAGAGGACTACCTTTCCAAATCTTAAAACTAAATATGATTAATAGAAAAAAAGTTAAATATCAATCTCTAGACACAGCATAATATTTTAAAAGGCTGGGTTTAGAGATAATTAACTAAGGATCCATTTGAGAAAGGTTATAAGACTCAAGTAGCACAGTCAACATTTTGAATGTTATTAATCCTAAGATTTTAAGCCATTTAAACATTTAGATCTCATTTAAATACCCTCCCTTATATGTGATTTGCCATATTAACAAGGTCATTTGACAACAATTTTACACAATTGATGTAAATTACATGTCGATGGAAGATGAAATTCTACTTCCAGCTATGTGATTAAAGCCAAAAAAGAATAGAAAGAAAGTCTCCTCAAATGCTTTAAAAACCAAAGCTTGATATTCTCAAGGTATCCCTGAAACATGTAACAGTGTCTTGGATTCCTAAACAGGTATTTGTTAATACCTGAGTATAATTTGTAAACGAGCCTGTCAACATACATGTGCAGATCTGAATGCATATGTATATACCCATAAAATAATGCTAAAAGCATCATCAGCTTACAATGTTAATTATTTGAAAATCACATTTGTGCAATCTGAATTTAGTCCTCATGCTTATGACAGTTTTTTTAACAGTATGATCACACACATTAAAAGCTAATGAGTCCCCTACCTCTTCATTCAATGCACAGCTTGGATGGAAATAATTTATGAAAATCTTTTCAATTTTTTATTTCTCTTTATTTTCTATGTGTAGTTCTGGGTGGCACACTCTTCAAACACTGTTCTAAAAACAGAAACACAATTCACACATTTCTACTATGTGATGGCTTCCCAAATACCAATTTATTTTCTCAACCTTTCACCCCTCTAAAATGGTGGGGTTGTATTTGGTATTATATATGCTATAAAGAGGGATTACTAGATAACAGGGAGTTTAAGGTCAAAAGTATCAATTGATTTTGCATGTCAAGTTTGAGAAAGTGGCTAGAAACTGATTTTTCAGTGTTCCTAGCATTAGATTGCACTTTTCATGTTCAAAGTACAGCTTTATTGACTACGATTTTAGCTCTGATTTGTAAACATTTCTGCACGTAAGACATCAGAGAAATGAAGAACCTTGTAGGCAAGTGAGAAAAATTCGGTTGCAGTGATTTGATAGCATAAAATAACACGTCGTAGATAGGAATAAACTCCAGTTTCCCAAGGCAAGATCCAGCTGCATTCATAGTGAGCCCTTCTTTACTTTCCTGCAATCTCTTGCCTCATTCCAAATGTTGCTGGGGAGAGACAATTCATCAAAGGTCCCAGGATGAGTAATGGCCTTCTTGGCCTGATTAGTCCACAGACCAGTTCCACCCCGAGCATGGACTGGGTTGGGATACTGAGAAAAAAGCTGAGTGTGCTCATTGACTTTTGTCATCATATCCAGGCACAAGAAGTAAGAAGAATCTGTCCTTCCAAAACAGTTCAGCTGGTTTGCAGCCTTGCCCTTGCCACCTCATATATACACAGATTTTTTACTCTTCTCACACACCATCAAAACAGGAAGTCTAATCCCCATTCTGGTCACCTACAAAAGGGTGAATGCAAAGCATTTCATAACACTAAATGCACTTAAATGCTCCACTTCATCTGATACAATACCATAGAAAAAATGCAGGCTTCTGTCTTAATTTTCTCTGTATATACTGCAGGAGGCAAGAAACTAAGGTTTGAAAATGAGAAAAGTATCCAAGAGGAAAGTGAACAGGGAAGAAAGAAGGATGATGCATTCAAATACGAGTGTAATATTTTTTAATCATCTTAGAAGCTAGATCTAAGGAAAGCACAAGCCTTTGTGGAATACAATCCAGTATTGCACTCACTGTTGCTTTCAGTATATGAAGTTAAAACCATTGCTTTATTTATTAGCAGTGGCGGATCTCTTCCTTCAGAGTGTAGCCTGGGAACATGAGGTGAAAAAATCACTTAAGGAGTCTTCAACACTTATCACTACATCTGACCATCAAATTCATTTAGGCGATATTAGAAATGACATTCTGTTTTTTTACAACAAAACCATGCAAATTACACTGATTTTTACTTCATGCAGCCTTGAATATGCAGTGTAATACATCACCAAGGAGTAACCATGATGAACCAAAGTGTTTGCGCTTTCAAGTAAATAAATTCTTTTGTTCTTTCTGTGTAGTAAGATGTTTCTAAAAGTCACATTTTGCTGATTTATGCCTAAATGCAAAATTCCCAAGTGGTTTGTCCTTGTCCAAGAGAATATGCAGACTAGAAAACTCTGGTTCAGTATCACTGAACCAGAGATTTTCAAGACATTCAGTTAATCTTCATTCCTTGACTCAGCAAAGGAAATACAAGGGGAAAATGGGCTCTACTATAGCCAGTTTGGAATCTCCATATGTCTTCCAAGTTCTACTTCCATCTGTCTTCTGGGAAGCAGGATGACACCTGAAATACCAAAGGACCAGTTGGGATCTATGATCTTCTTCCCCAAATGTAACTATTTTCTTTTACAGCTTTAGTTTTGTACAACATGTAGGAGAACGAATTTAGAGGGAGGGAAATATCTGCAACTACTATTTAAAACTAGAAAGTTTCTCACTAAAGCTAGAGAATTTCTCAGTCTCACAGGTTCACTATCTCTGGGCACTTTGCCAATGTGCAGGACTACACATATATGTGACATAGCCTTGTGTTTCAAACAGATTAGTAGCCAGAATCAAAGCATCTGGTGTTGGCTGTGCAGAACCACTCTTCATAATTAGCTAAATATTTTATACCAGCACATATTTCATATGTCTTAGCCTGCTAATCCACCATTATACTCCATGGTGTTACTGATCTGCGTTCCTCATTCATCCATTCACTGTGACCAAAGGACATCAGTTTTTATTGGTTATTGTCCACAGCCTTTGCCTGATGGAGATGGAGGAATGTAGACTGATCATGTGACATAATAAATCCATAGGGATTAGTGATGATGTATATCATTTTCATGCTTGTGAGAGCACTGACACTGTGGTATTACTCATTGATAATGATCCATCTTTCCAGCATCTGCACCTCATTTCTGTGGAATATTTCTCTACATAAGCTATTCCCATTAACTAGAACAACAAATTTTAATTTTTTTCCAGTTTTCTCCTTTTGTTTTCAAAGTTACAAACATTTTAGGGACTGCTAAACAGAACTATCTTCGGCCAGCAGCTTCAACATATTGACCAATATTCCTTTGGCTTCATGTCTGCCTGTATCACAGCTTTCATTTTACATTTGATGTGCTATGAGTCTCCCTCTGCATATGTGACCATGTGGGGTTTGATGATAGCACTTTACCAATTACTGCTCACAGCTGCAGATCTTTCCCAATGGCATTTTCTTGATGCATAGCATTTTATGCTCTTTTTCAGGGCATGCCTCACACTGGTTGTGTTGCAAACATGTTATTGGAAGAACTAACTGTCATGACATTCCAATTTTGGCTAATATTTCTGCAGATCTTCGCCAGTTGCCTGACTTTTTTTATTTACAACACTAGAGATATATGTCCTGAGGGTCAAGAGAAAGCCTGAGAAAGACAGGAATGATCTGTAAGGAATACCTGTCTGATAAACTGGAATCGTCAGTACTTCCTTTACAGTAAAGCATCATTGAAAGGGGCAGAAGAGCCTCAGCTTTTCAGAATTTACCAGCTTGTAATTTTTACAGTTGTCTGCGAGGATTCTCTAAAGCCACTAGATGAAGCGTATGGGGGAATGTCAGGAGCTGGCCTTGACTGATTTCTGCCAACAAATTCAAAGTGTTTAAGGACCTTGAGGGCAGATCTTCAGAGCTTGTGAAGAGGTAGCACTCCTCAGCCTTTTCCCAGCTTGATTCTTCTCTCAGTCCTCCTTTGCTCCTCTTTGCTGTAGAGACAGTTCTTTGCCTTATGTCTGGATTGCATGGAGATCTCGACTCCCTGCTTCTGAGTAGATTTATGTTAGCTGTTTCCAGCCATTGCTTTAGAGTATAACTGGAGGTTTCATACCAGAGACATGACATATGTCCTTGTCTTTCCAGCCTATTGTGAACAAGGAAGGCAAAGTTATAATAGGTATCTGCTTTCTCACCTTCCAATAGTCAGACATCCTTATATACTTACATCTGCAAAGCCGATACTTTCTCCCACCAGAGGAACAGCAATTCTGTCAATGTCTCAAAGCAGGTTGTAGAGGCATATATAGAAGAACTCCGTGAACATGCATGGTGAAAAAGCACAGATAAAACACATATGAATAGTCTGAATTTTCATAATGAAGCAGTAAAAGTGCAGGTTGTGATGTAATGCATAAATTCACAAGGAAGAAAAGCCATTGTTAGAGAAAATATGGATATGCAAAAATAAAATTGACGTGAAGTCTTATTCTGTCAGTTACAGAAGACCATTGACAGATTATGTTATGGGAGAAAATGCTTCACTAATGCAGTTAATGTGGCATTATCCCAGATGTATCTAAATTGCTTCCATTATTCTGCACCACACAGCCTGAATGCTCCTATTTTTCTGTGTTTTTCTTTATGTTTGGGTTGTTTTTAACTGGCAGTCTGAGAGACCAAGAAAAATAAATTAAATTCTCAAACACATGTAGATGTTATACAAGCAAGTGCCTCTGTCTTGCTAACAAATGAGAATATTTTTATATCAGCTGGATTTGAACAGTCATTTAGATAGTTATTTGCAGTCCATTCAAGGTAACTAGTGGTTCTCATTGTTCAGTATCTGAGTATTTCTAAGTCTAACATGTATTTTATAGTATCGAGGGAAGTAATGAGCTTCTATGAATCCCTCTGTAAGTACCTTACACAAGTTCAAATACATATAACCTACAGTGGAATAAAAATTTTCTGTCCCATTTTGTTTCAACTCTGGTGCTTCCTCTTTCATTTTCATAATAATTTTGTTTCAGCTGAAGCTATTGTGTTCATATCTACTGCAGCAGGTGGTACAAAAGCTCTAACAGACATAGGGTAAAAGAATAAGTTTTAGCTCAGAAAACAAGAAGCAGCATCAGCGCTTCAGTCTCAGTACTGAATGGCTGAGGAGTCTGTTCAAATGGCATATTGCAAATCCTATCTGCTTGCAAAGTTTTTTTAGCCTCTAATAGTAAATCTTCTCTGGTTCTGGAGAAATGGAAGGACACACTAAAAATCCAATAATTTCAGGTAGAATATAAAATTGGGTCTTCATAATGTTCATAGCCAGTATTTTGTAAAAGTGTGTGACTCCAGATTACTCACACTTACCTTTTCATAGTCCAGCTCCAGAGATGCATAAAATATTTCTGCATGCAAGCCACCAACTGAGAGGGGAGCTACTGGTGGTAAAAGCACTTCTTATTTTACCTGTATGCCCAGTTTCTTTGCATGCAGCTCTGGGAGCTGGAAAGCAAGACTGAATACAGCTCAACGTCTGCACCTGTGAAGAGGAGGCAGTCTGCTAGTACTGCTTCACAGAGAGAAACTGGGGAAAAGGCAGCAAGAAACATAATAGACTGCTACTAGGCTTTCCCTACTGGTTTTTAAATTGCCCTTAGCATCTAAACCCAACAAACCAATCCTCTGACATGTTGCCTTTCACATTGTCTCTTGCTACAGCATACCTCACAGTATATAGCACTTGCTCAGTCATTTACTTATCGGTGTCAAAATCGGGCCAGTTTCCCACCTGTTGACTGCCCTCACCTGTGTTACAGAAGAAGTCTTGATTGAGTTGAAAAATGAAAAAAACAGAATCACTATCGGTTTTTTTACTAGAGGTAGAAACAAATACTGACCAATTCCAGTACACTACCATATTCTAAATGTTTCTAATCTTGGTATGAATGTCAAATTTAAAGTGAACTCTAAATAAGCAATAAAGAATTTTAAGAAAAAAGTAGAATGTTGTGACAGAGCAGTAAGAAATTGATCCAGTAGTACTGCAGATAGGGCAAACAGAACAGAGTGAAAGACGCAAGAATAAGCAAAGGACAAATTATGAAGGACCAGAATAATAATCCTATTAATCAGGTCAGAGTAATTTTTTTGGTTGAAGCACTTTACCACCCATGGCATGGAGATCTAATCCACAAGTAAGAACATAAATCCTTTCTTTCGATATTTTTAATGCAAAGTTTCAAGTATCCTGTTCTTTACCTGCAAGACTATAGCTTCAGTTCAGTTCCTTATCTTATTCATCTTTGTGCACTCATTAAAGCGAAATGGATGTAATGGCAACCCGTTATGACAGCTGAAGAGTGAGGAAGGGTAATATGCTCTTTTAACCTTTATGTCTCCAAACCTCATATAAGTGTTTATAGATGATATAGCAGTTAATTGTATCTCTAAATAATAAATATTCCAATATATAGTTCCTTATCATCCCACCCAGAGTATTTCGCTAATTTTAAAATCTTCTTTACTTGCAGAATCATGGGTCTCCCTTTCTCTTCCAGATATTATTTACCAATAAAACCCCATGGTTTCCTTTATCTCTTTGGTCTTTATCTCACAGAACATCAGCAACAATTTGTGACAAAAGAAGTATTTCTCCAAGGTTTTTCTCAGTTCTCTACCCTTTAAACAAAATTCAATTCCCCAATGGTGCCAAAAGATCTTCTCCCAGTTTGGAAAAAAAAAGAAACAACCCTCCTGAGGCCAGAGCATAAGAGTCATAATGTCAGCAGAAAAGAATAATAAAGAACCCATAACAATCATACAAGAGAACTGTAGAAAAAAACTGCTAAAGAAAAAAGCGAATGAGCACTACTTAAATGAGATGAAGGGCAACAAGAGGTCTCCCATTCTAGCTCTTTATCCTCATATCTCAATGCTTTATGTCATATTTATGACATGGTCATATTTCCTGCCCAATAAAAAAGGGAGAATATGAGAGGGAGACTGACATTGTTACTGATGGGCGTCTTCCTGTTCTAATTCAAGAAATTGAACTGAAACAGTTTAAGATATTAATTTTTATGTTAAAATTTGAAATAGCTGTGAGGTATTTAGCAAGTGGCAGTAGCAATGCTGTATGGAGAAGTCTTTTAAAGCATCTGCTAGAAATGGAAGAAATAAAATGTTGGCACTTAAACTGTCTCCTTGAATCTTGATTGCACTGTCACTAATGTTTTGTGGCCCCAAAGCCATTTTGCACTTTATGATTTTTTTTTATTTATTTTTAAACTCAGTTAAACTCAGTTATTTAGAAATCACTACTGTCCCATAAATTGCCAGAATCTTAAACCAAATGGGAGGATTCTGAAGATACCACTAAAATAATGTATTTAGCATTTAAGGCCTATAAAGAAAGATTTCTTTGTTCCTCTTTCTTTTAGAAAATATTCTGACCTGTGCAATTCTATTGTAATTTCTATTGTAAACCTATGTGCAAGCAATGTACTATCTCTGTAGTAAGAAGGATTTGTAGAATCAAGCACGACTCTATCTGAAAGGGTTTATTCTTTCCAAGCAATGAGCAGTTCATAGTAAATCTGTGTTATTTATGTCACTGGACATAATTAAATATAAATAATAATTTATATTATTTAATATAATAATAATACAATATTTAAATAATATTTAAATAACATTTAAATAATAATATTATTTAATATTATTATTATAAATAATAATTTAAACTTGTAAATACTGGCAATTTCACTGTGAAGCTTATAAGAAGAGTTCAGGAACTTTTTTTTTTTTTTTTTTTTTACTTTTTGATCCTTATGCCCATTTAACTAGAAAATCCTTAAACCTTTATTACTGAAGAAAGCAAATACATTTGAAAATCATCCACAGACTTGGAGGAGAAAAAGCTTGTAACTGAACAAAGTTGTTGAAACTTACCTACCAAAATGAAATTATTATAATGCCCTGTCCTGAAAGCTGTTAGGCAATGCTAACTGAGAGACCCTTTGAACCACAGACGAATTCCATCATCCTCTGCCTTCTGTTACAGGAAATTTATTAGTGTAGGATGAAGGAGTATTAAATATTGACATAAATATACTATGTGTATTTATGAATATTCTTTATTTTTATTGGAAGTGATACATTTTTTCTACAGTTAAAAAAATCTGGATACTTATGAAGTGAACCATTTTATAATTACTTATCAAATCTCACCGAGATTATTTCTAGTAGGAGGATACCTACACTGAACATAGCCCAACAATACATACTATTTTAGTGTGATAGTTCACTCCATTAACATGCCAGAACTAGATGAATCATAGGACTATAATTATGCTATTGAAGAAAACCAGAAGTGGGTAGATCATATATGCCTCAAAGCCTCCATCTTATGAAACAGAAAATTAAAAAAAAAAAAAAAAAGAAAATTCAATATAGATACAGAATAAACTTATTGTACAAATATTCACAGCTGAAAGTAATTGAACAAAGGGAATTATTCACCATTGTTCCATCTCAGACTCCAGAATTACTGTATTGCTAGGTATTGTGCTAACAAAATTAAAATAAAATAAAATAAAATATTTTTAAAATGCATGCAAGAAAATCCTTCAGAAATGCTTTCCATTTTAAAAAGGAAGTATAAACCAAGGAAAGCAAAGGCAACAAAATTTTATATACATAGTCACAGCTAGATGGAAGATTTCAAAAAATGGAATGAACAAAGGCAGCTTCTAAACCACAAATAATAAAAATGTACCCTTGATTCATAAATATCTAGTTTGTGCAATCATATAGTTTAACACTTTATTTTAAGTTGGGTACTCATTTATGAAAACTCCTGAATCAGGGCCTGTCTACAGGTAATATATGTGAATAGAAAGAAACCATGACTAGTCACATAGGTATTCCTGAAAGGAAGCAAAAGAAGTACTAAAATAACACAGTAAGAAGATTGTAGAAGAAATAATGGAGAATTTAAAAAATATGCTAAGGACAAGTTCAGCAAAAAATCCTTATGCTATGCTAGGAATTATTCACCAATGAAATGTTTGGCTGAATTGCTCCCCTGAAGCTGAAAAATGACTTTGCAGTAAAGAAAAAATAAAGTTTAAAATAAGAGAAAAATCAATAGTAGATAGTACAGGAACAATAATAAATTGAAAATAGGACTGTCTCTTATATTAAGAAAACTCTACAGAGCTGTGGAGGAATAAAGAAGCTTTACTTCTAATAAGGATAAAGCTTTTTAAGAAAAACTGAGTGCTGAGAAAATGCAGGAAAGTTATTTCCCTCCTCCACCCCTCTAAAACCCAAGCAAACAAAATAAATCCTGATAAAGTGTAATATTTAATAAGGGATGTTTACACACCAGAAAAAAGAGGATACCTCATATCTCACATATGACAGATTCTCCAGCACACATTTGTGCATTTCCTGTTCATCCTCTAAATGCGGCAGCTTGTTGGAGACAATAGCATCAGGAAACTTTGCTGGGTCTAGCAAAACTTGGCACAAATATGAGTGGCTTCAAAGACGGCAGATGACAAATAAATTCCTCAATAAATTCCTCAAGCAAGCGAAAAATAGACAACAGGATTATCCAGTTAAAGTTTTGGGACATCTTTATGGTTGTCATGGTTTAAACCCAGTGAGCGGCTCAGCCCCACACAGCCTTGCACCGACTCCCCCCCCGGTGGGTTGGTGGAGAGAGCTGAAAGGGTAAAAGTGAGAAAACTCATGGGTGGAGTTTAATAAGCAAAGCAAAAGTCATGCACGCAAGCAAAGCAAAACAAGAAATTCATTCACTGCTTCCCATCGGTAGGAAGGTGTTCAACCATCTACAGGACAGCAGGGCTCCATCACACTTAATGGTGACTTGGAAAGACAAATACCATCACTCCCATTGTCCCCACTTTGTCTTTCCTCCAGCTTTAGTTGCTGAACATGATGCCACATGGTGTAGGATATTTTGGTCAGTTGGGGTCACCTATCCCAGTTGTGTCCCCTTCCAACCTCTTGTGCTCCCCAAGCCTGCTCGCTGGTGGGGCAGGTAAGGAGCAGAAAACGGGTTGGTGCTGTGCAAGCACTGCTCATCAGCTGCTAAAATGTCCCTGTGTTATCAACACTGTTTTCAACACACATATGGAAAATAGCACCATACCAGCTACTATGAAAAGATTTAACTCTATCCCAGTCAAACCCGGTACAATGGTACACTTCAAATTGAAGTGTTACTTCAAATTCCATTTCTTTAGATGCTCTGTTGTGCATAAAACTTCTTGACACACAGAAAAAAACCTGAAATATTTGATAAATGAAAAATCACTGGTCAGTGAGGAGAATCTAAATGCTATCTAAATGCATTATAGAAATATATTGTTTAAAATAATTTATTCGGCACATTCCTATTAAAAACACTCTCACTTGACTAAGAATCAGAACCAGTGATGCACAAACCTGCATACCTAAGTTAAGCAGGTGGATTGAATATTCAACTAGAAAGGTAGCCATCTAAAAATGCTCTAATAGGAGTAACAAATACATGATGACTACGCAAGAAGCCGTGTGTATAGATGATGATTAATAATCATATAGCATAAAATACAGAAATATAGAAATTTTTTCCTAATATCCAATCTAAACCT
>JAOXJM010000001.1:100871121-100881701 GCA_026413425.1 Tringa solitaria | reverse complement strand
TTTCTTACAAGATCAATTAATAAATGTAATAAAATAAACAGGATTATAATTAGTATTTTTTTAACTCATTTTCTAGGTGTGACACATAAGGAAGCAACTTCAAAATATGAACAGATTTGAAGCAGTTACACTAAATTTACCTTTGTTATATTACTCAAACAACTGTTTTATCCCCTTTAGGAAAAACAGATGGAAAATTATTATCTTTAGGATCCCTTAACAGTTAGTCAGAACTGGGATTGCTAAAATATGTCATTAATTAATAAGGAGATTATGATTTTTAATATTCGATAGAATTAGATGACTTAGGACAGAAGAGGTTTTCAGTGTGTTATTTACCAACACAAGTTGAAGGAGAAGGAACTTAGAATAGAGTAGTTTCACATGAAGTGGGCTTTAGTTATTTTTAAAATATCTTTCTTAAAGAGTAAATATGCACTACCAATCAAAACTATGTGATAATAAAAAAGCTATAGTTTTAAAAGAGATTGGAAGTTTTTATGTTCTACTTTGTTTAATTAAAACATTATGATCACAATGAAACTCCATCTCTCAGAACCCAGAATTCAATACCATTACATGGAAAGTAAGAACTTCTTGCAGAATTTAGATACCCCAGTAAAAAATGCAGTCAAGAAAATATATATAAATATAGTTTTTACAAACATTTTACAGACTTTCCACAGGAGTGGTCCATAGACTAAGGGATATATACAAGTTTTATATCAAAGGGTGGGAAGTGGAGAGGACGGGGCTAAGGAGGTTGTATTGAATACTGGGGGACCTGAGAGTGATGTAAATGACATGGAATAATGGGTTGAGAATGTCATGGTTTCAGCTGGTATAGTGCTACGCTTTGGATTTGTGATGGGAATGGTGTTGTTAACGCACTAGTGGTTTTGGCTGTTGCTAAGCAGTCAAGGCCTTTTCTGCTTCTCACACCACCTCACCAGCTGGGATGGTGTGAAAGTGGGCTGGGAGTGCACAAAAATTTGGGAGCAGACACAACTGGGACAGCTGATCCCAACTGACCAGAGGTTTAATCTATACCATATGATGTTGCACTCAGCATATAAAGCTGTGGGAAGAAGAGGGAAGTGAGACATGTTTGGAGTCATGGTATTTTGACTTCCCAAATAAATGTTATGTGGGATGGAGCCCTGCTCTCCTGAAGATGACTGAATGATAACTAGACAATGGGAAGCAGTGAGTGAATACCTTGTTTTGCTTTGCTTGCATGCGTGACTTTTGCTTTATTTATTAAACTGTTTTTGTCTCAACCCAGAGGTTTTCTTACTTATACCCTTCTAACTCTCTCCCTCATCCCTCCTGGCTGGTGAGTGAGCAGCTGTGTGGTACTTGGTTGTTGACTGGAGTTAAACCACAACAGATTGAAAGACTTTCACATAACCTAAGATGACTGTTCTTAACCACACAGAAGAAACTATCAATATTATTCAGTCTTTGAGATGATTTGTCAGTTACCAATGGAATCCCAAACACAGAAGACTATGAGTGAAATAATTTCTTCATTGGATGATGGTAAGTTCCTGGAAGGTGTTACTCCTGCTGCTGACGCTAATGGAGTGGGGAGTAGAGAAAATGGGAAATAGCTGCTGCTGTAGGCATTACAGTGGTAGGCACTACTACTTTCTCTTCTATACATCATTTTAATGTTATATTTCAACTCATCATTCTCAGAACATCCGCTTTTTTTATCTGTTTAACAACAATATATTGTCTAAGATTTTTGTCACTTTTTCTATGTTCCTATCGCACTTCATTCCTGTTGGCCTGTTTCTCCTTCTGTTTCATTGTCAGGCAGGCTTATTCTCTCCTTTGTAATCTTTTCTTTGAGAAACTTAATGAATTGTGACTCTTTCAAACGTCTTTGACATTTCTCTTGCTACATTTGACCTTGAAGTAGTGAATACTTTTCATTTCTACTGACAAAATACTTTTGCATGTTGCAGAAATTGATATAATAAGCTGATGTTTGATTTAGTCCTTTTTTCTAATAAGCAACAAAAAAGGGAAGACAATCTTCTCACACAACCTAAACAGTCAAAGAAAAGCAACAATGTGTCAAACTTATAGTGAAAAAGACCATAGAAGGCCAAAGCCAACCACAACACAGGTTTCCAGTAGATCCTTTCATCAGTAAAATGAAGTTGAGTGAATCAAATATATAAATGGCCACTCACAATGGTTTGAGCAAATATATATTGAGCGTTTTGTAGGCAGCATGGCAAAGGAGACTTATGTGGAGTTTGCTGATGTTCATGTCTGCCACACTTGAGGGGCATCATGAGAAATGCTAGGAAAATATCTGTTTGGAAGCTCAGTGGGTCAGCAATAGCAATTTACCAGCTGGGAGCCAAAAGTGATTTCTCCGAACAGGAAAACAATTTTATAGGAAGAGAAGAAAGAGTCTTACAGAGTCTTGAAAATGGAATCAAAACACAGTATCTACCATGTTAAAAAGGGGGAGCAAGTGGAGAGATGTGAAGGTTCTCACGACTAATCTAATCAAAACCCAGCGTCCACCTGTCTAGAAGAAAGGAAACTTTGGCTGCAGGCTGGCCAATTTGGTGAGGCAGGCTTTTAACTGAAGGACTTGTGGGACAAGGTCCAAAGTGCTTGAGTACCACTGCAACTAACTGGGGAATAAGCCAGGCCAACCAGAGCAGCAATAAGGGTCCCTTAGCTGCCTCTCAAGATAAGAACCAGAAGACCAACCACCTCATGTGTATGTATATCAATACACACAGCCTGGGGAACAAACAGGGGGAATTGGAGCTCTGTGCCCAGTCAGAAAGGTATATTCATAGGAATAACTGATACATGGTGGCACAACTTACATGACTGCAGGATCATATTAGATGGCTATAAGCAGGAAGACAGGCAGGTAATAAGAGGAGGAAGAGTCATGCTCTATGTTAAGGGAAACCTTAGATATATAGAAGTCAACTACAATGGTTGTGGAAGCCCTATTAAAAGCCTCTGGGTCAAGGTCAAAGGGGCCATCTCTGAGAGCAATCTTACAGTGAGCATCCACTACCAACCTCCAAACCATAACAAAAAGGTCAATGAAGCAATGACTTAAGCAAGCTTTGAGTCAACTACCAGGACATTTGTTGGAAGAACAATACAGCAGCTCATATGTCATCCATCAAGTTCCTGGAATGCATAGAGGACTGCTTCCTTATACAAATGTTAGATATGCCAACCAGGAATGAGGCACTGCTGGACTTGCTACTCACAAACCAAGAAAACTTGCCTTGTAATATCTTGGTTAGTGATAGCCTTGGCTGCAGCGATCACAGTATTGTGGAGTTTGAGATCCCGCTGAGCACCCTGAAGGTTAGTACAAAGACAAAGGTTTTAGATTTTAGAAGGCCAAGCTTCAGGTCACTCAGAGCTCAGCTGGGAGTGGGAAGATTCTTCTTCTGTGGGAAGATTTCATGGTGGATAAAGAAGCTAGTGAGTGAGGGAGGTTTTAAGAGTGCTCTCCTGGAAGCATAGAACAGTTTATCCACTTTAAAGTTAAGGGAAGTAACTACAACAAGAGACCCCCTTAGCTTAACTGCGAGCTTCTGAGTCTGCTCAAATCTAAAAGAGAATTTTACCAGAGATGGAAAAGTGGACAAATACCTGTTGAGAACTACAAGGGCATTGCCATGGCATGAAGATATGCAGTTAGAAAAGCGAAAGCTCAGCTCAAGTTGAAATTGCCCAGAGATGCCAAAAACTGCAAGAAAGCATTCATCAGGTACGTAAACAACAAGCAGAAACAGAAGGAAAATATTGGCCTGCTATTAAACAGGAGAGGTGAATTAGTCACCAAGAACACTGAAAAGGCAGAGGTTCCCAACACTTTCTTCACCTCTGTCTTTACAAGCACTGTTAGACCCAGGCCTCAGGAACAACCATTCATGTTGATGAAAACACAGACCCACCTCCAGTGAAAGAATGCGAATATTATGTGAACTATTATGGGAGCTTGACCCCTACAAAATGATGGGCCTTGACTTTGTCCACCTGAGGGTGTTAAGAAAGCTGTCTCATGTAGTTGCAAAGCTGCTCTCCATAATCTTTGTCAAACGTGGAGATCGGTGGATGTCCCAGGAGACTGGAAAAATGCTAATGTCACCCCCATATACAAGAAGGTCTTAATGGAGGATCCAGGAAATTATAGGCCCATCAGTCTTATGTCAGTCCCTGGGAAATTTATGGAATGAATTCTGCTAGGGGCTATCACAAGTCAAATGAAGCACAAGACTGGAAAAAGTGAGTATAGATTCACCAAGGCCAAATCATTCTTCACAAACCTGATCAACTTCTATGACAACCTGCACGGGTGATGTGGGATGAGTGGTGGACATTGTCTACCTGGATTCCTCCCAGGCTTTTTACATGGTTTCCCACAGCCTCCTCCTAGAGAAACTGATGCATTAAGGTCTACACAAGTGATATGTGTGGTAAGTGAGGAATTGGCTTACAGGCCACACCCAGACGGTGGTGGTAAATGGCTCCTTTTCAAATAGGCAACCTGTCACAAGTAGGGTCCCCGAGGGATTGATACTGGGCTCAACTTATCTTAATATCTCCGTAAGTAATCTGAATGATGGGATCAATGTACCCTGATAAAGTTTGCTGCAGACACCAAACAGAGTGGAGAAGCGGATACTTCAGAAGTGAGAGCCACCCTGCAAGAAGACATGGATAGGCTGGAAGAGTGGACTAACAAGAACTTTATGAAGTTCAATAAGGACGAGAGTAGTGTCTTGCACCTGGGAAAACATAATCCAGGAGTGCAGCACAGACTGGGATCTACTTGGCTGGAAAGCAGCTCTGTGGAAAGGGAGCTGGGAGTCCTGGTGGACAACAAGCCCAGTAAGAGTGAACAGTGCACTGCTACTACAGCAAGGCCAGCAACAGGATGCTGGGCTGCATCAACAAGGGTATCACCACCAGAGATAAAGACATCATTATCCCACTCTACTCAATGCTTGTCATGCCACACCAGGAAATGTGTTCTATTTTGGTCCCCATTATACAAAAAAGATGTGGACAGGCTGGAGAGGCTCCAAAGAAGGGCCACAAAGAAGATCAAAGGACTGGGAAGCCTGCCATATGAGGAAAGGCTGAGAAAATTGGGTTTGTTCAGCCTTGAGAAAGGAAGGCTTAGAGGAGACCTTATCACCATGTTCCAGTATTTAAAGGGTGGCTACAAAGAAGATGGACTCTCACTTTTTTTACAAGGAATCACAAAGAAAAGACAAGGAGTAACGGGTACAAGTTAGTTCAAGGGAGATTCTGATTGGACACGAGGAAAAATTTTCACAATGAGAACAATTCACAATTGGAATAATCACCTCAGGGAAGTGGTGGATTCCCTGTTGTTGGACAAGTTTAAGAGTCACCTGTACAGAGTGCTGGGCCATCTTGTCTAGACCATACTTTAGCCATGAAAGGTTGCACCAGATGATCCTTGAGGTCTTCCAACCTGGTAGTCTATGATTCTACAATTCAAAATGATAAGACAGTAAAGCGATCCTTGCTGCATAAGTCAGGAGGAAGGTGAGCAAAGTGAGAGCAATGTTTATGAGGTCAAAAATCATAGCATCATAGAATGGTTTATGTTGGAAGGGACCTTAAAGATCATCTAGAATACAGTTACTAAATACTAAGATCATTTGCACTAGGTTAGTGTATGCTTCTGTTGCTGTGTAAGCAGTAGCTGTTAGCTGAATTGAAAATAAATTCTCTTTTATAAGAGTGCATGTAAACTAAGAAATTGAAGTCAATGGCAAAAAAAAAAAAAAAAAACAAAACAAAAAAACCCATCCCTAGCTTCTGTGCTTGGCTTCATTCCACTTGCATAACAGACACAGCTCTCTGCCTGTCACTGCATACGCCTCCACACACGCATGCTTTAACACAAGTACATTAAACTCTCAGAGCTGATGTACTGTAAAGTTATCTTTTGTTACTCACATATCTACCCACTCCTCAGCTTTCTGCCTTCTTGGGTAGCATGGACAAATAAGTCACTCTCTCAGCAATTAGGATCATGCAGCCTTCAGTTTTCATTGGTTGCTATTTTTCACTTATGCTTTAAAAAAGGTATTAGCCTTTTTTCCACAAGGGTAGTTTGGTTTATGTTTATGCATGAGTTTGTACATACCCACATATGCTGAGCTAAAAAAGTTAACTCACTAGTTGTCATTTCCTAATTGAAGTATAGCAAGTATTGCAAGAATTGTAATATCAAAAAACAAAATATATCTTAAATAAATATGTTTATATAAAGAGAAAAAAAATAGAGGCAGGGAGGCAGGAGGGCAATAGCTCTCTTGTTCTGATATTATTTTCTTTTTCTGTAACACAAATATTTAAAACTTCTACTGTTTTTTCTTAAATTTTGAGGGCATGGAGAAGTCTATTGCCCACTCTACGATCACCAAGAAGTACAAAATGTTTAATGGTAAGGTACAACACACTTCTTCAGTTCATTTTTTGACTCACTGGGAGCAAAGTCAATGTTTAGCCTTCATAAAAATACTAGCACTGAAATTACCAAAAAAAAAAAAAAATTGACTTAAAGATTCCACCCCGAAATGGTGAATTAGAAGAAGGCAAAAAAGTTTTCTCAGGAAAATGCTATGGAATTCACCTCAACCATGTGAAATTGAGGTTTGTTTCCAGTTTTGAATCAGAATGAAGAATTTGTTGGGTTGTTTTTTGTTTTGTTTTGTGTTTTTTTTCCCCAAACCTTTTACCAGTGCATTCTAGTTATGCTTCAGAATTAGTCCAGATCAATCAATACTTATGAAGTTGTACAGGCCATAGAAAATGACTTGAGGTAGTTCTGGTCTAGAAACCCACTTAGCCTGGGCAGTATAATGTCCATTTTGACTTTCAAGGGCTAAGTCACTATCTCAAACAATTGCTCAGTTCTGCAATATGTCTGTCTCTGCTTCTCCCCTATTCTAAGCAGAAATTCCAGCTTGAATGTGAGAAACCCTTGCAACTGCCATTTTGTCAATACCAATTTTTTACCACAAAGGAAATTTTGCATTCATTAAATGGCATTTTCCTATAAAAGAAAAATATGTTGTGGAAAAATATATAGAATACTTCTAAGGGTACTGAGAAAGTAGGAAGTGTGATTGTAAGGCAGATCTGACTTTTGAAACAATGGTTATTTGTGTGCTTTTTTCTTACATAAAATTCACAATACTCATTCTTCTGTACTTTCAACATATAGTAGCAAATGATCTGTTTCATATATTAGGGGAATGACTAGAAATATAAGGTAATGTGTGCACTGTGAAATGAAATATAACTATTGTGTCATACTACTACGTCTTTCATTGATACCTTTCCATACCGTATAAGAAAACCCCACTTTATACCTAACCCTTTTGTAAAAGTACTTTAGTGTATCAATTCTTGCATGTTTATCCACATGGAAAACATTTAAGGCTTATATTTAGGAATTAGTTTTGTAACAAGACTTAGGAGGATTAATATATATAATTACAATTTGCAGCTGTTATGTCCAAATCAGTTATCAAGATCACTGATGAACCAACTGACTTGGGTACTAGCCTGTACCAAAAGAGACATCATGTCCAATGATCCTTATGGTTTCAACTTTATAATTGCTCAAAAACTTAAAATAGTGGCCTTTTGGCTCTGCAGTGCTCTGGAGTGTAGAGCAGGATGGCACTTTCCTGCCGTCCTCAACCACAATGCTTAAGCCAGCATTTTTTCTCAGAGCCTTCCCCAAAAACCAGTTCCTGCTCTAAGAACAACCTTATCTCCCCAACCACATCCCAGTACTCCTTACCCATTCTTCCTTTCCTTTTCTCTGCCATTTTATCTCTGAATCTTTACATTATTTTCTGGAAAGTGAAGCAATTTCAAGGAAGGGCTGTGAAAGAATATTCCCACATACAAATCTTGTCAGTAACCTGGCGATTAGCACAGTGTATGGTAAGAGATTTAAGTGGGAAAACATTCAGGAAAAGAATGGAAAAGCATCCAGGCATCCTACCGGTATTAAGGATGAAGGGAAAGGGTAGGAAACAAATATTACGTACTCTTCTAGCCATGTTTTTCAACAAACATGACAGCTGCCATGCTGTTTTGTGAGAGCTGTGGCCTTGTCGTGGCATGTTTTACATGCTCTGAGTACACTTACAGAATTCAGTCCCTCAGGGGCATCGCATGCAGGAAATGCAATATTGTTGATTCTTATGATGCTTGAGTGTGAGACAGCAGTCTGTCTCAGCCGGGCATTTGATTCCCTAGGCTCAGATATTTCTGAGATACTATCTTTATATCTCGTGCAAAAGGAAAAGAGTAGGAGTTTGCACTGCCATACAGGTTAAAGCCCCAAATGTTTAACTTCTACTTCTGAGTATATCAATACAGATACACAAAAGTGCCTTGGTAAGTTAAATGCAGAAACTAAAAATATGAATTTAATACAACTAATGATTGTGTGACAGAAGGTAAATGACAGCTTGCTTGGAAGACAAAAAGAATTATGGAGCTGCGTAGGGGATGTTTGTTTAAAGCACTGCTCTGTGCTGACTCCTCCAGGGCAATATGGAAGTGATTGGGGATGTCAGAAGCAAGTCAGGGGACTGTAACCTCCTCCAGAAGTGCACAGGAAGATATGGTTGCACTCGCTGGGAGGTGGGGGAGGAATAGGGAAGGGTATAAGGAGTCTTATGTTTTTCTTGTCTCCATTTATTCCCCTTTGCTTCTTGCTTCATGGCAACATAGCTGTGCAGTGCTGCCTTTGTACCATGGCTGTCATCATGCAATAACGTTTCCTGAAGGAGAAATGTATCTCCAGGTCATTTTTGAAACTCCAAGAATTTCAGTAGTCTGTGTTTAAATGATGCATCACACAGAAAATTTTTTGCAGTCTCTTCTTCATCCAACATATACCTACCTTGTAAATAGAAACCACAGACTGCTTGTGTGTTTTGGAAAACTGAACAAAAAGTTCTTCCTCTGGATTCATTACTGGTTTTTTCACCTTCTCCTTTAAAATATCAATCTTCCAGCAAAAATTGACCGTCATATTAGATAGCCATTTCTCAAAACTTAACAATCCACATGAAAAGGTAGGAATTGAGGTTTGACTGTTTGACTGAAAAACCATAGATGCTGGACAAGAGAGCATTTCATAGGCAGAACTTTGTTTTTATTGTGAGGGCTAGCTACAACAACAATCCATCATTGGGATGCACTGAGAAACCAGAAATCTCATCCTAGAGACAAGCATTAAACCAAAAAAGCAGAAACTATCCCCTTGACAATGGCCAATTTGTCACACAGTTTTCTAAACAGTAAAATCAAGACATATTCTCCTGGCTTGGTCATTGTCATAGATATCCATATATTCCATCTCTTCAAGAAGATGAATGGAAATAATTCCCTAACTGTATCTCATTCTACTTCCTCACTTGTCAGCTGGAGAAGCAGGCTGGTGATCTAGCATGTCCCAGATCACCAACATGAATCTTTCCTCTATTTTGCTCATATAAAGTATGGGGAGTTCACTTTTCTCAGTTGGCAAAACAAAGCAGAACTGTTGCTAAACAAGGTAGCATTCCTAGAAAAGCTTAATCAATTTTCTTATGACTCAGCACAAAATGTCGGAAGCATTTGTATGAAATGTTACTGCATAAGCTAATGTACAAGACGCCATGCAAGAGAAAAGGGAAAATTGTAGGAGGGTGGAGGGGAGCGTTGTGTACTGGCTAGATGAGTTCTTTGAGGAACAGGTATTACAAACATGCTGCTGATATAATAACTAGAATGTACATTTTAGTCGTAACTGGAAAAGCTACTCATCACATTTAATTTATACCTAATTGAACAGAAATTAAATTCCTAGGGTGAGAAAATTAGGTAAATTTACTGGAAAAGACAAATAGTATAAGGATTATACTATTATAATGTACTATTGTGTATACTATATATTATACTATATACTATTATACTAACCTCTCGAGTAGCATGATCTAATACAGTAGACCCATACCAATTCATATTACATACAAATGAACAAGCAGGTAAAAAATTTAAAATGAAATATAACCTTAATTTCCTTATATTTATGATCAATAAATCATTATCCAAAATAATATATTCTCTTACAATACACTCTGCATTTTATCCTGAAATTATTTCAGTAACTATCAAGAATAAGCCCTAATCAACATCTTAGCATCAATTTATTACACATTTGTTTGTATTTTTACCAAGTGTTAAGAAGTGATTGCAAATCAATTTTGTATCTAAGATAGCTACTGAGGAAAAAGGACAGTCTTATATTTTGTGGAGGTTATTTAACTAAATGGAATAATTGAGCTAATTACAGCAACTTTCGGGACATACTTTCTTTCAATCTGGGAGGTTTCCATCATCTTAAAGGGAAATAAAATCCCTTTGGGCATTAAACTGTAGACAATTTGATGTAAATGTGTTTACAAAGGAAATAAAAGAGACTTTTTAACCTGTATTGCGCTATAACATAACAAGTACTAATC
>JAOXJM010000001.1:100825224-100836561 GCA_026413425.1 Tringa solitaria | reverse complement strand
TTTTCATTCTATTATGCAATGAATTTTGATGTCTCAAATTTTTCTGCAAGAAAGCGCAATAAATCAAACTCTTAGTTTTATTATAATAAATAAGTAGCTTTAAACATAATAAATCATTTCAGGATTAACAGAACTAATGAAAACTGGTGTGGATTTCATCTAAAGGTACGCATCTATGACATGGGCATTCTCAGGGGTTCACATTAGCAACACACTCATGATGTAGCTAGCTCACATACAATTAATTTCTTTATCAGGTCAGATTAAAAATATGTATGTCATTTTGAACTACAACTACTAGTATAGATGACATTCACCTTCAGTACTTTGGCCATATTTTTTGATGTTTACTATAGATTACTATTATTAAGAGTTGTAATTTTCCTATTTTTCTTAATTTATGGCGTAATCTTAGCAAAGCTGAGATGAAAAAATAGCTGTCAGTTCTCCTGAGATGGAAGGAGTTCAGGGTATTTTTCTGCAATATAAAGCATAAGAGCCATTTTGATCTGTATTTATATTACTGTATTTATATTACTAGAAATAGAAAATGCAGCTAACACTGAATATCTGTTTCTGCCAAGTGAGGCAGTCAAGGGAAATAAAAACTTTGTCACTAAAGGTGGAATCATTTGATTTAACATGGGATTCTTCCTAGGTTCCCTTTATAGTCACTGGAACCTGATCAGTTTAGCCAGTGGTGTCTAAGGCACAGCCCATCGAACTTAAAATTAGGTGTTTAAAACAGATCAGACATAAAAGTACATATTTCTTCTCATCAACTATGAAAGTAATGTATGGTGATCAGAGCTGTAAAGGCAAAGAAATTCCCACTAAGTATCTAAAATTCATTGAGATGTATAGAATGAAGATTTAGTATCTATTCTGAATTCCCAGAAAATTTCACAAACTGTTGGAGAAAAGATTAATGTCTTGATTTAACATTTCTATCTTGAGCTGAAAAAATAAAGAATGCATATATAGGTAAAAAAATTTTAGAAACAATAAAAGTATCTGTTGGACTAGTCTTATTTTACACTTTAGTTAAGCTCTAAAATACAACTGGACCAGTAAAATCCAATGATATAATAATACTGCAGGTTTCCAGGTCAATAGTGACATATGCAATGTCTGGAGTAAAAATATGTATAATTCTACTATGTAATACAATTATATGTATATTATGTGAATATATAAATAAATATTCTGTCATAATTATCTTTTTAAAATAAAACAGAATATGTTTCATGTTATAAAATTTTACTTGCAGACAAATTTTTTACAATTTTGCAATTAAAAGGGATTTTTGTAACAAGGATTATGTTACTATATTTTTTTTACTATTATTATATTATAAATGATTATATAATTATGTATTTTAAAAATTATATTCTGAAATTATATAGAACTTTCTTTGGGAAATACTATCATCTGCAATGCAGCTATAATAATTTTATTTCTGTCACTAGATGTAAGATGAACTATTCAAATCTGTCTGGATATAAAATATCTCTTAGGAATGTAGTCAGTCTGCACTGCTCTTATGCATTCTATGAAATAACTTTGAAAATAAAGTAGAGCAAGGAAAAAAAACACCTTGGAAATTTAAGCTCTTGGTCACTGTTGTATTTGTATAACTTGTCCCTTGAATTGATCAAAAATCCATATTCAAAATATTTGTGACAAAGTTGAAGCCAACAAAACAAACATCTACTCCCCTGAGATCAAGTTTAAAGCATTGTTTGGGGCGATTAACATTTCTTAAAAAAAAAAATATTCCCACTGATTTAAAGTGCTTGGTAGCATGAGTTTAAGGAGCTAAAATATGGTGCTATAGTCTATCATTCTTCAATATAAAATATCTGTGAGTCTACAGCATTTCTCCTAAAAGATTAACTTGTCCAAATCTTATTCGTATTAGCAAAATATTGTAGAGATAAAGAAATATTAACTCTTTTGAATATAAAATTAATTGTGTGACCAAAGATAATAAACATTTATTATCCAATACTATTTCACACACCTTATTTTTTCCATCTTGAAAACATGCAAAATGATTTCCATATTTTGCTGTTTTTTCAGGTTGAATATTGAACATATGCAGCAACACAACTGAAACACTGTCCATTTAAAGATGGAGCATATTGTAGTCCGTGAGAAAATTGATATGGGTGTATTTATATGAAACAAAAGTAGCAGCAAGAACTGAGGAAGAGAGCAACCTGTCCATATCCATGAGAATAGAAGACAGGGTTTCAAGTCACTGGCACAAATTGTCTGTCTAGAAATTGAAATCTGTTTGATGTATCTCCAATAAATGCACATCACCATCTGACTGTTATCTTATTTTCTATCGTATTTGTCTATTTTGGACCGCAAATTCCAACCTTAAGTGAAGTACTCAGAGTTTTATTTCCTTCTGGAATTTCCTAGTGGATTGGATGTCATTAATTTGCATGTTATCCATGCAAGAATACAGGAAGGAATGTCTTCAGTCAAAGCTGTCGAGTAAATCCATTGCAGGACAATTTCACTAACTCTTAAAAACTGGAACCATGAAGTTTAACAAGTTAATGAGTCTGAAAACCAGCTATGAACTCAATGATTAAGGAGCCAAATTCTAGCTAGATTCCCGGTAAATCAGCACCAATGCAGTGGTTTCAGTTTTTATACGTCAATTCAAAATATTTGAAGCTCTGCCCCAAGACTTTGTAAGTTAATGGAAGTTGTCATTGCAATAGGAACATACTAGAGATTTATATAATTGGGTTGTAGAAAAGTCTCTCTCATTTAAAATAGGGACTGCCAACTTTTCATCTCCTGTTAAAAATGAATTTTTGGTCCTTAAAAGTCAATAGCAAAAGTTTTATTTAAATTAGGCAAGTAAGGAATTGATATTTGAGTATGAAGATGATGTGTGCTCCTGAGCTTCTCTGAACAAAATCTCCTCTTGACATCTAAGAAGAGTGTCTATACAGCATTTGAAAATATTTGAGTTGTACTCAGATGGTTTCATTTTAGCTCCATATAACCATATGTAGGATGAAGGACAGGGCTTCTGTAACAGAGAAAAGTACCTTAATCAAGCTAAAGTCACTAACAAAAAATAATGAGAAAGATTTTCTCTCTCTCTGTTAGTCAAACTCCCTATTGCTTGTAGAGGCACCTGGAAATCCCCGTGCCAGGCCAGACCTCTGGGCCTGGCCCTCCCTCACACCCTCGGCTGGGGCTTGGCCACCCGGGCAGGGCCAACTTGGCCTCAGCTCAGTGCCCAGCAGGCAGAGAGTGCACCATATGGTGAGGGTTGGGGTTGAAAGGTGGTGGGTGGGAAGGGCAGTAAGAAGTCAGAGCTTGTCCCCCTGCCCTGGGAACCGCCTTTCAGCCCCACCATTACCCCCTGCCCAGCCCTAGTTCCTGATGAGCCAGGCCCAACATCAGCCCCGGCCTGTCCCAGGGACCATCTTCACTGTGGTGCCACCTGGGCATGGCCAGGCTGTGGCCAACCCTGGTCACTGCCCCTTCCCCAGCCCTGCTTGCTGATGGCTAAGGAATGGGCTTGTCACAGGGAGAGGGCAGGGGCCCAGGCCTCGCTGTGCTGCTCCAGGTCCTGCTGTGCCCTGGTCTGTCCTTCTGTTTATTCCCATATCTCTCACTGCGGCTGGTACTACACATTTCAGACTACAGATACATGACAAGAAAAGAACCTGTTTATGTAGTTTTGTTTTCGTTCAGTTGTTTAAACTTAAATGCCAGTAGGATTTATTTCCTCAATGGTTACAATTACTTTTTAATGCCACAGGTATGAAAAACTCCAATCACTCCTTCCAGTTAGCATTTCCTTACATCTGTTAGGAACAAATTACATTACCCATCCTACTGCCTATTCATCTAACCTTATTATTTACTTCACAATGTTTTCAGGCTTCATTATACTTGACTAGCCTCAATAATTTAGTGTCAACTATAAATTTTGCTTCTCTGAAGTCCTTTCTTCCCTTTTTACATGCCATATAATTAACTGTAGAAAATTTGACATGGAAAATATCAAACAACTGTTAGCCTTTGGACAAATGAAAAGATTTGATTTACACTCACATTGTCTGGCTTCTGCTTTTTGTTCCTAATTTTTAATCATTACCATTAATTTACTTCTCACTCTGACAATCTTCCCCGAATAGTCTCATATAAAGAATTAACTCTGAAACAGTGAGAAAAATCAAATACATTATTTTTAAGACAAACACATGATTATACCAATAGATTTTTAAAGAGTCTATCTATATCTAAAACACAAATACAAGCCACATTTGTTATATTTTAAATTGAGGTACCTTTATCTCCTCTTCCTCTGAAGCTGCTGCCTGTTCATTCATGTATGTGTGCAAGTACATGTGTATACATACACACAAAAAATCTGCTTTATATATTTCAGATTTCAAGATCACATAGTATTTTTGTGCTTGTGAGATGCTTGTGAGATGCTTGTGAGATGAAGCATTCAAGTCTCATCCCCTCCCCTTTTTTGTTTTGAGATGCACAAAAATCATAGGCACTACTCAATGGGAACTCTTGACTATCCCCAAACTAAAGTTGTTCTTCTTATCCATATTGATACGGACTAAGTATCCACAGTCCAACAATAAACAAGATTACTGTATGGTTATAATTAAAGCTGAGTGAGACACAATGTATGGATGATAATGTCCATATCTTCATCAAGAACTCAGAATCATCTTGACCAGGAAATAGTAAGAGGCTTCTCCTGTTTCTCTCAAATTTGGCTTCTGAGCAAATGGGAACAAAGCATATACTTGGAGTTAGAAATTTACTGATAATGCAGTTAGTGTTTTAACAATTTAATAGCCTTAACAGTCTAGTTAATACAGAAAAGTCTCATTGAAACAACTAACAAAATTGCAGCATGAAAACTTCCTAGTATCCACTGCTTCTCTCTGGTGTTAAGTTTGCATTTCTCATGTGCCTCTAGCTCTTGACCTTAGGTCAGAACTTTCAATAGCTTCAGTTTTTCCTAAGAAGACTGGGGGGGCTCAGGGGGTGTTAGGGCAAGGCAGCAACTACCAGAGCACTTTGCCAGGAGGAGGAGGGTGTGTATGGTGGCTGATTCTTCCTTGTCAGCCTTTGATATGCTCAAGTCTGTTTCTCTGACTTTCTCACCCCCGGCTGCTCCCTCCTCGCTTCTCCAAGTCGTAGCTGAAAGCTGTCCTGCACCCTTCTTCTGTTCATGGGCAGGTGTTTGTCATACAGGAAGTGCCTGGGGTGGTCAGGCCCTTCCCCATGGCGCTACTCACACAGGCCAGGCAACAATCATTTAGTCCTTAACAGTTGTTAAAGTATGATAAAAACATTGGAGGCCATAGCAAGTCTGGATAAAGCCCAAGATCCTGCCCTGTCAGGTCACAAAGCCTGCAGCCTGGTACTACTGACAGCAGAAGTCATATTTACCAGGCTGTAATCACAAACCAATTGTTACCTTTCTTTGCAGATAATTCCTCATAGTAGAGGGGTCAGGAGGAAGTTTGCATCTGTTTCCCTAATTGTAATACATGGGTTGCATTTGACTAGAGGGAGTTCCAGATCTGAAGCAGAAGAAGTTACTGTTGGTGTTCAAAGAGTGACCAGCACTAGAGCATGTTTTTTTTCATAGCACTAGTTCTTTATCTTCCGATCACAAATGGCTATTCTCAAATCATGAATTTGTGACTGCTTTGCAGATGTAAAATAACAGCATGGACATTAGCTAGTTAGTCTTAAGCAATATGTGCACCTGCAACATATGATCTGTTCCACCAAGTACAAGAAACATATGTCTCAAAGTGGCTGCTATTAAGTTCACCCAAGGAAAAAGGTACAACTCAGGCTGATTAATGAACTTCATTAACAACTATATACGTTTATATTCCCTTTTTACCCTTCCAAGTCCTTCCTGTGTACCTGATTCACCCCTCAATACTCTTTTCCCTTTACCTGATTTTACTCACTTATTTGGTGTTTGCAAGGTGGTTGCCTCAATAATTTATACCATAGTTAGCAATTCTGTCAAGTACTGCCCCCTTTTTTTATATATGTAATTTCCCATTTCTCATGCTGCTCTCCCATTTTACCACCTAAAAAGCATCTCTAACTTACCTTATGTTGAAACTGGTATGCAACCAAATATCAGCTAAGTCTTCTGTAGTACTTTTACCCTTCTTTAAAGTTTCATTTACTTTCTTTGACTCTGTCTAAATTTTATTGAATTTTTCTTCATCTGTTGTGCCATAGCATGCCAAAGTTTATTTTATACATCTCTGTATTTCCTACTCAAGTTTTCTCAAAATGGAACTACAGTTTTTGCCCAATTCTTTGCTAGATATTATTTATACAACGGTCCCGAAGGGAGTTATCTTTTGAAACTCCCCATTTAATCGCTTTATATATATTTTTATTCATTCTCCAGTTTTGATGAAATCTGTATACCTTCTCTAACAGATGATAGACTTAACCTTTTCAAATCTAAGGATTTCTAGTTTTACACTTTTCACTTTGAAGCCTATTTATTAAGGGTCTGCTGGAGGTTAGATATATTACGTTAGATATAACCTGTTAAGGTTAGCTATATTTACTCATTTTTCTTCTTGGACATCCAGTGTCATATTGCTAGGTTGTTTTTATACACACCCCCAGGATGCTAAACTTAATTATATTGTGGCAGCTTCAACTGCTACAGGCTAGCGGTGTTGGAACTTTCATGACTATTTCTTTACAATATTGTATAATTTAGGAAGTTGTTTTCTTCCTACATCCCTTGATAAGAAAACAATGGCCTATTTTCCTTTAATCTGAGCTTCCTATGGATGATAATGAACTGTCACTATAAGCATTTTTTAATGTTTTTGCAAATTTCCTTTCCATATCAGACTGTATTTTCAATATACAAGGCCAGTAGCTCAAATGACCTCCAACACACGACTTCTATACAGGTTTAAAGTTTATTATCCTGCTCCTCCACTTGCTTTTTCCACTCTAAATTGTACCCTGGGATCAAGGGGGAACAGTTTTAAACGGAAGGAGGATAGGTTTAGCTTGAATATAGAGAAGACATGTTTTACCATTGAGGTGGTGAGACACTGAATGGGTTTCCCAGAGAAGCTGTGGATGCCCCATCATCGAATGTGTTCAAGGTCAGGTTGGATGGGACTTTGAGAAACCTGATCCAGTAAAAGATGTCCCTGCTCATAGCAGGGGGGTTGGACTACATGATCTTCAAAGGTTCCTTCCAAACCAAACCATTCTATGATTAAGAAAGCAAGATCCTCTATTGGCTGGGTCTCTGGAAATGACAGATAAGATTATTCTAGGAGGCAAATCTTTCTCATGCTCTACACGAAAAGGGAAACTCAGTTGGTCAGCTTCCTCCCCAGTTTTCCTCAAACAAAATTCATCATTCAGTGCAAGCAGTATGGAACAAGCAGACACTCAGACAAGATTTTCTATGCTCTGAATGTTTTCAAAACATTGGAAACTACGTGACACACAGAGGGAAATATTTGAGAGAAAATTTGACACATAGTGCTCTAGACCCAAGGGTTCAAATCATGCTTGTTTCAGATTACAGTGGAAAGAGCAAAACTTGAAACACCTGATTTTGTTTATAAGCCTTGTGCATTGACTAAAGTGATGAAAGTCTGCCTTCGTTTACTATCACCTTAGGCCCAGAAAGAGAAAAAAATGGCTATTTTGACTACTTACATGGTCTGTAAAGTAAGATTTATGTGTAGTATGTGAAGAGCAATGTAAGATACCTTATGCTTAGACCTTGATGAGAATGACCAGTTTCACACATATAATACTAATCTCTGATGGATCTCTGAAATCATACAACAAAATATATACACACAAGTACCCACACACACTGTAGAATTTTTCATACAAATATCTGTAGGTATCATGGAATTTTCCTTACAAAAAGAATTTATTTGGACTATTTTACTGAGGCTGCATTAGGGGAGTACTTCAGAGCCAATTTGAAAATAGCAGGGGTCACAGTACATTAGCAAAGATCAGACCAATGAGAATTTTATTTTTTTTTCACAGCAGCCTAACAAGACATACATGAAGCTTAGATACTATTTCATAATGAAATAACAAGGTTGTGTTATTGCTACTCAGAGGGAACACTTTAAATGTGACTAAACTGCTAATTCTACTATAACTGTCCAAAGTGCCTTAAGGGCCATTTATTAAAAATAAAAAATAAATTGCTTCTGCCACTGTATAAATCCCTAAATATACAAGGTCTTGAGGGCAGCATTTTGAAGGAGAAATATTTAAATGTTAGAAGAAAAAGTAGGAGACTTTGGATTTTCATTTAGTTACAACAGAGCTACATGTGCCTGTTTCAAATTATGATAACATGCAGTTGAAATCAAAACTGAATACAATAAAAGATAATGCCTACACTACATCAAAACACAGTAAAAATACACACTTCATTTGGAAATCACTTTATTTATTACAGCTAGTAATAATCCCAATTACCAAAGGAGAAGAGAGGACATTCTTTATGGAAAAAAAATTCATCTTTTCAGTTCCATCCTACATCTAAATCATCAGATAATAACAATTACTCCTTGGAAGTTTAAACAATAAATTAAAGTTGGGTTACTTTACTTTTTTTTTTTTTTTAAATTGAAACCTAAAAATACCTAGAAGACCTGCTGCTGGTCATTCTACTGATGTCAGCTGACCTAATTTATTATATTTTTAGTGAGCAACTCAGTGCAGAACCAGTGTGGGCCAGACTCTGTTTTGGTTTAAAGTAAATGGAATTTAAAGTATTTCCATGTAATTAATTTAACATGTACAATCTTTGTGCTAAAAATCTGAAGAATTGTGCCCAGTCCTAGGGGCTGCATACTGCATATAGAATATTTCATAAATTCAAAGAAATTAAGAACTATCTTCTTATTTATCAAAGAATTCTATAATCAACCATTTTTGGCCTTATCTCAGCTCCTTTCCTTTTACTGCTCCATCATACAGCAAAAATATTATGCTGGATTTGTGACATAATTTCCATGTCTGCAAATCCACACATAGGATTATGGCTTAACCAAGGGATCATGCAGAAAATAAACTGTCAGCACAGGCTGTGAGTTTTGCTGCTGTACTAAAGCACAAATCATCAACAGTAGTGAACAGGACATAGACATTACTAACAACACAAGAACATTTTTTTTACTATGAATGTTCTCACTCAGACTCGTTCTGCTATGAGAGCTCGTTTGATCATCGCAACAGGCAAGCACATAGAGCAGAGGTAGAAATACCATGGGTAGCTTGACTACACCAATGGGTATCATGGATTATTTTCTTTCTTGATACATTTTTGGGGCTATTTTGAGGGGTTTGGCCCATGTGACACTGAATTGGCCTCCTGTTTATGTACAAATACTGTTATATATTTGGGATTATATATCCCAAATACAATCTTACCTTTTCCCTGCACTTTTTCAAGCCTAATGCAATTACAAAATGGGGCATTACACTCATCTTCTATCATGTCATTAGTCTGAAACTGCACCATTGTGCAAATTGAAAATAAGAATCTTGCAGAGATTTCAGATTTATTCCTTAGGATGCGGTAAGGTCCAATGTCCTAGAAGAGTTGTCCCTGAAATCCCCATAGATAGATATCTGCCTCATTCAGCAGCCAGACTCCCAGGAAACTATTTTTCCACTTTCTTCAGCACAGAGAGAACACTACTGTCATAAAACTGTGATAAATCAGGATACTGGCCCTTTTTATACTGAACCTAAATTGCAGACCTATTATAAGCCACACGGATGTACTTGACAGCATGATAGTGAGTTAGTGCACCATTCTTGCACCTCTGGAAATCCAGGGAATGGCACGGGCTTAAGCTGCAATTTAAATGAGGACAGCGGATCCATCCTTGTCTATTCTAACTCACAGGATGCCTTTCTCCTTGTATAACCATTTAAACTCATGTATCTTTATCGACTTCAATACATTTCCTCCAGAATCACAGTGGAGTAGGGCATATCTAGCCTGTAGGGTATAATAGAAATGTCAACAAATGTAGTTAATGTAGCCAGTATATTATGAAAGAGTTCCCAAGGACAGTCTTCAAAAATGGTTGGAAATTGTTGAAACCATTGTGGTGCAAACTAGAAGAGATTCAGCCCACATTAGGGTTGAATTTGACTATGAAATTTAAGAACTTATTCAAAAAAGTGAGATGTGCATTTGCTGAAAGATGTCACTTATAACTCCTGAGAAACTAATGAGCTATGCTGCTCTTACAGCAATTTAGCTGAATTTGATCTGTAACTTTAATAGATAATAAGCTTTATGTGACAAGTAACAACAGTAACCATTATACTGCAACATTTGTTTCCATCAATTTAATGCAACAATTCATTATAGCAGATCAAATTTAAAAAAAAAAAAAAAAAAAAAAAAAGTACAGTACCCACGAGCTCATATTTCAAAGCTTAAACCTTTAGCTTTGAATAGGTTTCCAATTTAATACATAGGAAGAAATTGTGGGAAAATTTAGTGTGCTACTTTAAGGTAGCTCTATACAGAAGGTCTTTCAGTGCTAACATATTATTTAAAAAAACATGCTCTATAAGCTACAGTAAGGTGGGCTTTTAAAACAGAGCATACATATTTTGATTCTCTCCCAATTAACCTTTTATGTAGTTATTTGATTGCAAAGCTCAATATATTAAAATAAGTTTGTGTCTGAAATAGGATAAAACAAAATGGCAACAACATATGTTTATATTGTTAGAAATCAATTATAGTGAATTCTATGTCGAATCAGTTGAGAAAAGTACTGTTGTCCTTCTTGGGCTAATAAGATTGATTCAGGGCAATCATGTCTTGTGTTTCATCATAGAATGAGTTGTTGTTCCATGCTGAATCATTGCGTGTAGTGTGAGGGATGCCGGCGCAATCAATAGCCTGTTCCCTACAAAACATAGTTCAAAGATTCTATGTGAATAACATTTTCCTATTCTCTCAAAATCCTTCCCAGCATCAAGTAGTGTGGCCACAGAAGGGGATTCCAGCTGATTTTTAACTTATTTAAAAAAAAATTATAGATTTTCTCTGCAGGAAGCAGAGAAATCATGCACTCTTTCCTGAAACTAACTTGATTAAAGTCAATGATCTCAGATAAATTTAAGATAACTAAGCTCTAACTCCTCTAGCAGTAATTATTGTCAAATCCTTTCTTAGAAAAGACCAAGTAACTGCTGTCATGACAGATAAAATGAGGAGGAAGGTAGACTTTTTCTTTTTGTTGG
>JAOXJM010000001.1:100813708-100824704 GCA_026413425.1 Tringa solitaria | reverse complement strand
ATGTATTTTCATGAAGGTTCTTGAGAGTGGTCCTTTTGTCCTTGCAGGCACAATGTAAATCAATTAATTTCAGGTTTCCTTTATTTTGCTGTAGTTTTTTTAATTACCATTGTTTTTTCTAGTTTTATTTGTCAGATATTTTTTCTTTATTTTTTTTATTGTTGTACAATAACTTTTGATTTTGACGAAAACAGGTGCTTGCTGTATGTCCGAACTTAACTGCTTTATGAATGTACATGGGCTTATATTACAAGTTTAACTAGATCAATATTTAGTCTAAGTCTAGATAGGTATGTTCCCTTTAATGGAAGTTTTTGCCATATTCATTACTAAAACATAGTATGATTTCTGTGAAATTATTTATTTATTAATGTGATTTATGTGAAATTTTAATTCATTTAATCAAAAAGGGTATAAAAAATCATTTACAGTAAGTTTCAAAGCTATTTAAAATATAATATAGTTATTTTAGGGTAAAAGAAGGAAAGATGGAAGAAGAAAAGAAGGAAATTTCTACACATGGAACATTTTTTTCCCTTTATATTGAAGTTAATTGATTTTTTTTTTTGCCCCAAAATAAATTTGTCACATTTTCACTTCAGCGGGAACCAGGAACATAAAAATAGACATAGAAATTAGTTTTTACACATACAGCTTTTAAGGGCATATTGTGACAACCATCAGTAAAAAATGACAATTACTCATATAGCTCAAACTGTTTCAATGTGCGTGTGACAGATACTGTGTTTGGGAGTTTAATTTTGTTCACAGCTACTCCTCATCTTTTCCTATATAGTTCTAAATTGATGGCAAGACAACCTGGAGAAAGATATTCAGGGGGAGAAGATTTCAGACGGCAAAAGGTAGAGCAGTCACATCAGGTTGCTTGTACCAACAAGGCCTAGAATGGCAAGCTCATGAAGAGCTTCTTAGGAACCAAAGGGAACTGGGAACAGTCTGCTGGAGCTTGAAAACCATTCACTTCCTGAAAGCAACAATATATTGAGCAGGGAAAATCTGTACATAATCAATTATTACTCCAGGTTTGTCTTCCCAAACAGATGGGTGTTCCCTGTTCAAAAAGGTTAAATAGTCTATTTACTTTTCTGTTAAAAAAATTTAAAAATATTTAGCAACCCTTTGATCTTCAGTAATTCATTTTACAGTGTAATAGAGACATAACTAGACATATCTTTCTCAAAGCTTTGGCCAACCTAGGTTAAGTGATAAGAGGAGTTGTAAAATCATATTTAAAAAACACTTATTAACATTTCAGTAGCTCTTTTCAACCAAATTCCAGTATCCCTGAAGGGTTTCAAATCCAAAGTATGCTTTCCGAATAGATGAGAAGTACTGTAGCTAACACACAGTTTAAAAGAAACCCACAAAACCCAAACAAAAAACCCCACCAACCAGAACTAACACTACTTTTCATACCCAAGCTACAAAAGCTGTGTCACTTCACTTTCAAAAACAAAATTACATAAGACAGCTTGAGCCAATCTAACACCTTGTCAAGCTCCCTACTGCATGCTGTCTCTGTTTACCTTGCATTAGCTGTAACATACATCAGGTCTCTCCATGAGACAATTTCAGATGGTTTTCTGCTGGGTTAGTGCAATCAATCTTTTCAGTGATGATCTTGAGTAGAGCCTAAAAAGAGGCAGAACCACAACACGTGAAAGAGGGAGGAGGAACTGCTTCTGGAGCCACATAAAAGGAAGCCTCCCTATTGGGCAGCAGTCAGAAGTGGAATTGACTCAGGGTCTCACGTAATTCCACCTGGAGAAAGATCAGGTTATAATCAATTTGACAACTTTAGTGCTTCAAATTTAACAAGCTTGAAAGAGATTTAAGGAGATTAATGTTCATTCTGATGACTAAATTAATGTAAGACATATCATTTTACTTGTTGATCATAGTATAGAGAAAGACCATACAATGTCACGTTATGTTGTCAAAATTTCAGGAACACCTGAAGACTGCTGTTGTTTAGAAGTTATATGGCACTGCTGATAAAATATGGCTTGTCTATGATCTCAGAAGTATGAAAAGTTAATTGTTGTGAGCACAGAATAAAGCTTGCTGCCTGTTCCATCTGCACCTCTCCAATGGCAAAAGCTTCCACCGTTTTGTAGACATTAGACTTTAGACATTAGACTTTGTGCACAAACTGTAGGTTGAACTGCATTCTTTCAATACCACAATGCACAACTTCTCTTGTCTCAGTTCTTAGAGTTATATATGGAGACTCAATGGAAACAGAATCACAGGAGAAATTAAAGGAAAAAACATACCAGTAGAAGGAAAAAAATTGATGAAAGGAGTTACTATCAGTGTATGCAATTATGTTTAGATATGTTTTTAATTGTCATATTGCCAACATTATCTAGATGTTTTGTAAGTGAAAAGGAGAATAGTTTTATAAAATGTTATTGCAATATTGTATTTATCATTAGTGAAGTTACAGGGTTATTAAAATTCTATTGGGACAGGAAAGGTAAACCTACTAGGTTCATATGTCATAGTTTAAAAGCTCTTAAAAGATACATGATGAATTTCACATGAGTTTGGCTTCAGAATTTTAAAATATTCATATAGTATAGACAAACTGCAACAAGCAAAGATAGAAGATTATACAAAAAGGCCTTAAACTGAAGAGATTAAATAACAGCTTCCTATATTAATTTATTTATTTCGTATCAGCAAAGGTAAGGGATAAGGATATATCTCTTTAGATTATGTCAGGTCATGCATATCTCAAGAGTAAAGCCTATCTCGTAGACCAGAGGACTGATGCAAAGTAATCTTTTCGAAAATGCAAAATAAAGTAATGTGAATATATGTGGGCATAGAGTGGGATAAAGAAGGCCAGTAACTGGTGATGGAAAAAGTAACCATAACTATGCATTTTTTGGCTTTTGTCATGACTCCCTCTGAAGATGTGTGCACACTTAGAAAAAAGTAATAGGAATAAAGAACTCTTTGAAAGATTGTCAACTTTTTTAATATCTCCTGGTTTTCTGAATCTCATTTTTTATTCGAGGGGACATACACACATACAACATTCTAAAAAGTGAAACAACAACCCAAATACTCAAATTATAGAACAAATTCTCATTTTCTCTATGCATGATCATCTTAAATTCCTATAAATACAAATAAAAACCCCAGGTGTATAGTGCAGAAATATTTCAGATGGAAGGTCACCTCTCATATGCAACTGTTCAGGATGAAAAAAAAAATGCTTGGAGAAATCTCAGGATTCACTGCTTAATCAACTTTTTCAGTCCACAGGAATAATCAGATTCTAAAATCACCACGTCTATTTCAATCATCAGGTGGATGTAGCAGTTGCCAAAGGCAGAGTCAGTGCTTTTTCCTTTCATTGAACTCCATAACATGCTGCATAGTTTCCTGGAATAAAGCTGAAGAACATTCTGACATAGACATATTTGTAAAAATGAAGCTAACCCCACTCTCCAGCTGGGAAAAACAAATTCAACATTTTCAGAATTCTAAGAAGGCTTATTTTCTCATTTAAAGCTGTAAATAGCGAAGTACACATGCATCTTGGCAAGTGGAGGCTTTTGCATTTTTTTAACAACACCTGCAAAAAGAAAGAGAAGAATGACAAACTAAAGTATGTGTGGGATGATCACATGTTAGAGGAATGGTTTTACATCCACTATATGATTTGTAAGACATGAATTCATTTTGATTTAAAGTGATAGACACTTCTTTCAAAGAAAACTGTACCAGAAAATATATCATTTTAGTTCTCCTGTTTTAAAGCTATTTTGCACTGAAGTACTTCTCTGCAAAGTTACTGCAAACAACATTTTACAGCAACCTAAGTTAAAATATTTATTATATGCAAGTGATAGTCTGTGACCTATTTCTATATAGGTCTCCACTTCGTTCACCTATCACCTTAAGATATACCAAGAAGCTTTTCCTTTTATCTTTCACTGAACATGCCCTAAACCAAAAAGCGCTTATATAAATCAGAATGATCAAGAAATGTGTTTGAAGTTCAACATTTTTAGCATCTCCAGCACAGTTTGTCCATATTAATATTAAAATGAAACAATCTCAGTGAACTACAGTACAATTTATGGAATAATTTAACTCCATAAATATTTTAGCAAACACATTATTAGCTCCTCTAAGTATGTGATCATATTAACTCTCTAATGCACTGGAAAAATCTGTATCCTTCTTAATTGAATAATAAGTCCTGCTTAAGGATATAGTGTATATTAAGGAATTAAAATCACCGTGATTTGTTTGTCCCTTAAAAGCAAGGTAAGAATTTATTGCTGATCTGCAGTTGTTTTGCTATGTCAGTAATCTAAGTTTGAAACAAATTTTTCAGATGTTTAGCACACAAGTTGTTCTAAATCTTGAGAACTGAGTATTAAATACTCAGATAATAAGTTTCTAATGTATTAAAGTGGGAGCTGAGAGATTCAAATTCTGCATGTGTTTGTTTTTGCGTCTTATTTGTCTAACTTGTCCTCTAGACTCATACAATAAGGTTCATGCTATCTCATCAGCATTATGTCTTTTATTATTGTTGCTTGCAAGATGGATTCCAAACTCGGGTGTTACACAGGCATCTCAGGTATGAAAAAACCCCAAAACATTCCAAATAAAAATATCACAAATCCAAATCAAAGTGCATTATCTGTTCAGAAATGACATTTTATTTGACACTGTCATGTTTAGCTTTCTTGTGTAACCCAATAGGAAATCAATAATTTAAAGGATATACAAATCAGTATGTACTTCCAAGCAAAGGATTTATTATCTCTTTTTAAACTTAATTTTATGCACTACAATTTAGAAGACCTACTTCTTTCTTTCACTAAGTCTACTGAAAGTGGTATGTCATTCATTTACTGATCTGACATCTGAACAAATAGTTGCTGCGATAATTACTAGGATGCTCCAAAGAAAGATCATGAATTGCAGAACAAAACAGCAGGATAAGAACTCTTTAGTGTCTGTCCTGCTTAATGTCCTTGACAATACAAAGGACAGAAAACAATACAGAAAAATTTTATATGTGGTTTGTTGGTTTTGACTTTCAATTTTGCTTGTGTTTCCCCCCCTCCTCCCCAAAAGCTATCAACTATTTCACCCTTAGAAATGCTATAATCCAGTTCCAACACAAAATCCGTTCAGACATGGAAAACCTTCAGCAGTGACAATTTTCAGAAATGGATCTTCTTCAAATGAAACCTGAAGGGCAGAAGTAAAAGCTGCAGTTGCACCCTTTCTTCAATCATTGTGGAAGGTTCTGCTCACCTAATTTATACAGTCATTCCAAACCTCACTTGACTTATTTAGTTATTACTGCCTAAGAAAACTCAGTTTCTGCATCTGACAACAGAGAACAAATGAGATGGTCTTAGTTGTCTCTTAAATGCATTATCCTGGAAAAATCTTTCGTGTGGATAGACAGCTTCTTCCCATCCACCTTAAGTGGTGGAAAAGAAAGGAGGGAAACTTCCCTTGAATGACCCCCTGCTGCTCCCCTTGAAGGGCAGTACCAACAGTCCCCCCACTCTCTTTGTCCAGCTAAGGAGAACCCCAGTTGCAGGTGGCAAGAGGAACAATAAAGTTACCTACCTCTCTTTCACACGCCTGGTATTCAGCTTAAATCTGGACCAGCTTAGTTATCTCAAGACAGCTATTACATCCCATTGCAGTGGCCTTCCTCAGAATGTATTTTATCAAGAAACACTGGAGCCACTGCTGCACTCTTATCCTGAAAGCAATCATCCTGGATCTGTAGTAGTGAGAGGTATTCTGAGATATTCAGGACTGTTACTTCTACTGACTACTTCCTGTGCAAAGCAGATGGGTAACATAGGCTTCCAAAACTACTCTTTTTTTTTTTTTTCTCATCACTCCTAATAGTTGTTTGCTTTTTGTACAGCAGCTGATGGCTCACCTGATCAATTCTCTGTAGTCAAATGTAGTTCTGTGAATGGGATCTTCCCTCAGAATTCATACAGAATTACTTGGCTTTAGAGTTTCTTTCACAGTGAAAGTTTTTCCCTGCATAGTATCTGCAGCACTTGTTACATAAACAGAAAGTTGATTGATTGATAAGACTTGACTTATTAATTGTGCAAAGGTACCAATTATGATATATTATTAGGATGTACTTTTGTCCCTGTAGATGTTGAGACTAGAATCACAGGAAGTCAAATATTATGACAACTATTCTTTTGGGCTTGGATAAGGATCTTGAAAGTTATTAAAATAAAATATGAATGGATAGACACACATACAATATAATTAAATGCATTAAAATAAAGCAGGAGTTCCTTAAATGACTCATACTTCCGTGTTACTAACAAAGGGAAAGAAGAACTGCTGCTGCAAGAAGGAAGAGTTGACAAAAAGAGTTGGTATACAAAAGGAACCAAAATAAATAGACAATCTTCTGAAACAAGAAAGCATGCAGCTGGATTCTCATATCAGAATATGACTATAAAGTAAGATAATAGGGATACAAAATGTGATATAAAATAATTTGCCTTCCATTTCAAAATCCTAGAAGGAATTTAAAATACTGAAGAGATGTTGCTGAGGTAAAAGAAGACTGTTCTAGTTTATCATACTGCATCAGTTAGAAAAGTTCTAGCTGGTTCTATGTTGTAGTTGAAAACAAAATCAGTCCTATAGATTCACCTTTTCTGAGTAGGAATTTATGCAATTTTTTTCCTGTTATCTTGTTTTTTTCATATGTGAAGACTTTTGAGGAGCAAGCTGTGTTCTGAAAATAATGTTTATTTAGTATGTGGTAAAAACTATTTAGAAAATGTGAAGGAAGAATCTGTGCTGATTAGTCTTTAAGAGGATTTATGAATACTTTCTTAGGTATTCTGCTTTTGTATTTTATGCTTGCTGACTGTAAGCTTTAGTGACCATAAATCATTCATCTAAAGGAAAGGCCTTAAGGTTGCACATCCCCAGTTTTATTCTGACTTATACTTTGATCATAATTGAATTTCAGGATTTCTGAAGAAATTGCACCGATAAATATAGTACAATCTTTTATTGGAAAAGGATAATAGATGTAGTGTAAGATTATCTCATTTATCTTGACATTCTTGTACCTTTTTTCTCTTCCCATGTATGTAACAATTACCTTTTGTTATTGATGCTGCTGTGAACAGGACAATAGAGGTCACTGCTGACGGTGTAAGTTGAGAGTTGGCCTTAGATTCCCTTCTTCAGAAGACACTATCATCTGTCCTTTTCAGAAAAAAGGAAATGCTGACATTTTGTAAACAAAATCTACTGGCTAAGCTGACAGCACATACAGTGTTCTGTATTCAAAGGCCCTTAAAATCTATTATCTGATGAACATTTGTGAAAAAATAAATATTACAATGTGTAGCATTATTTTACCATTTTAGTGAGGATATTTGCATATGGCAAAGACAGGGAAGTTTGTACACAATGTGAAGCTGACATGTTGGCATCACTAAAAAGATGTGGTCTAGTCACTTTTGAAAGGTCATTCTCCAAAGGAAATTATTTTTCTCTGTTATCTCACATACAATTGTTTAGTTTTCAAAGTTTCTGAAGGCATTCAGATTTCAGTGTAATAAAAATGGTGCATTGCATTAACTTTAAAAAAAGATTACGAATGACCTTTCAAGAGGCAAAAGACATAGCACAACTGGCAGCTTTATGTATTTATTTTCAATTAGATATAAAAATGCAGCAATGCTCCAATTTTCAGCTACATACTTGCATAGACAGGCATTTCAGCCGATGCAGATAATAAAGAAAGTTTAAATATTAAATGAAAAATAAATCTATATGAAAAAATAATGAGTATTTAAAGAAACAAATTAAAATTGATTGTGATATCAGTGAGGGGATATTGTGTATTTAAACAAATAAAACAGGAAAGCAAATATCTGTTTATGACTATCGCTACAATACTTGCCCTTTTTCATCAAGATTTTTTTCTTACCATTTTTAGGTACATGAGATATCCAATCAGGAAAAGCCAAACCTAACCAACAGATGCCCTCTATTAGTGTTCAATCAAAACACAAGCATGATTAAAGTTCATAGTATCTTCCTGACAGTCTATTAACTGCTCCTAAACTACAGATTTGGTGAGATGTGGACTGAGTGTTATCATCTTGCCACCTTGGCCTGGATCATCTGTGCTTATACCCAGGGTTTCATTCCAATTGATACCTGTCTTTGCGAAGGTAGGAGGAGAGTGGGGAAAGACAGCAGATTAAATGGTGCACACTTAACTTGTCACACAGGTAGCCAGTCACAACTTCCTATTTCAGGGTGTATCTGGAGAGCAATAGCTGTTCCTGGTCTGCTCCAAAATTTCTCAGATAACCCTGGGTCCTTAGAGAATTAGCTGTGGTGGCATGAAGCTCCATCTATGTTGACAACACTCAAAACTTCATTGTTTTTTATTCTATAAGCAGCTATCATTGCAGCAAAGATATGCTTTAAGGGTTTGCTGATGAAATCCTTCTGGGTCCGATCAGATTCATCTCATCCAGTATGCAGCCTTATCTCCAATTCTCAGCTTTCTCTTCCTTATTAAAGAACTCAGCCATAGGCAGGGTAGGGAGATTTCTTGATTAAAATAATTTGGGTTAGGTTGCAGCTCCAAGCTATTCTGGAAGAGACACTATGCACACTCAAAGAACAGAACTTTATTACTAAATGAATCTCAGCAAAGCATTTCTCAAATTGAATCTTGGAGCACACGTCTCACATACTATGACCTGCACAACAGGAATGACCTTATGCCTACTGAACTCATTTGACTCAGTACCCACTGAAGTGGGCACTTCATGGAGCTCTTTGGTCTTGGGTACATACCAAAAATGATGAGTAGATTCTGTGATGTGGAAGCCAATGTCGGTTGGGTAGTACTTGTCACTGCTTCCTCGGTTAATCTTGCCACACACCTAGATGTCCCTTATGATAGAACCCTTCATCTGAAACCATTATTCTTTATCAAATTCCAAGAAATCAAATGTGATATATTTTGAGTATTTTACATTATTGCTATCACAATACCAGTGTGCACAGAATAATAGGATTACAGGTGTATCAAAAAGCAGGAAGGATTCATCTATGCTTGAGTGATTTGTTTTATAATAACTTCCTTTCTTTTCTGAAAGATACCTAACAGAGAGGAGTTCAAATACTTTTTAAAGGATCTCTGTAAAAATAAACTGATAAAAAGCAATAATGAACTAACCCATTTCCCGGATGACCTAACTTTACTTCTTCCTTTGTCAACTCTGCCTTTTTATGGAGCACTGAAAAGCTGTTCTGACACTGTCGTGGAATTAGTATTGCTAGACGCATGCAAAAATATGTGCTTTTTCTTTGTAAGAACAGCCTACCTCCAGAATTCAAGCAGTTTATACAGGACAAAATTCTGAAAGTGATTTGGCCACTGGAGTACTATCCCCAATGTCAATGTCTTCATTATGTTATCATCCAGCACTTACACAAATTAATTATGACTATATCAAAAGAAAGCACAGATATCTGACTCCTACATCAGACTTCTGAAAATTTGCTTTTTGCATGTAACAGCAGTGGGTAATTTCAGAATTTGTGTTCTAATAGTTTCTGCATATAAAAATTTAGTCAGTAGAAAAGAATGGCACAAAAAGAACACAAACATCAATCAAAAATTCCAAGTGTCACTATCCCATCAGTAGCCAAGCACTGTTTATGTAAAAGGAACAGCTGAAATACGTACTGGATTTCATAGTCTAGCTTTTCCCATTTTGAACATAAGAGCTCTACTTCAAGCAGGCTTTTGTTTGAGATTTTTTTCTTTATTTAGTTAATTTATTTGGTGGTAAAAGATGGCTTGAAATTTGCAGGTTGAAGTGAGTGACAGTGCTTGCAGTAGCAAGGCCTTTAAGAAGGTTTTGTGTTTGCTCCCAAAAGGAGTCAGAATGGATTCATGTAGGGTCCTGGCAGAGTGTGTTCCCTGGCAACTTCTCTTTGACTACAAAATAAATAAAGAAAAGAAAGCGCAGTGAAAGCTTTTCTATTTTCAATTTTCAAATTCACTTTCAAATTAATTATTTTGTAGTATTAGTCTGCTTTCCACCTTTGCATGTCATCAGTAGGTGTACTCCTTAGGCAAGATAAACAAAATAGTGTATTCAGTGATTTTTACAATATCTGTAGAAAAAGTTGTTTTGTTAAAGTTCCAGGTAATAATGAATGTACTCTGAAGTCCCCTAGAGAGAAATTCCCTGCCTTGTGCCAGACCTTTTGTACTACCAGTTTGATATTTCCTCTAGTGGCACAAAGCTGGCAGGACTGGCATGCACTGGTTGGCTCACTGCCTTGGACTGTGCATTTTGGGGTAGTATTACCAGGACAGCATATAGCTCTGGTCTGTCAAGTTAGCATTGTTAGATTAGGAACACTATCCACTAAGGACAAGAGTGGCCTAGGAGCCTCACTAATAATAGCTATAACCTGTATGAAAATGCAATAGAAAGGAAGGTGGTACAGCCAGCTCCCTGCATACCGACCAGCGCTTCACAGACAAGAAGCTGGCTTATAACAGAGTTCCCAGCCTTCTCTTCCACATATAGGAGATACAAAGAGCAGTCATTTTAGTTTTCAGTAAGCTCTCCTGACTTCTTCCCTTCCCATCTGTTTTCCCTCCTCACAGCCATGTCTCAACTGCTAGCATCGCATCTGAGTGTTCGTATCTTCCGGTATAAGGATAAATATATGTATTCCAAATAAAAATATAGTTTATTAAAATAAAAAATAATAAAAAGATAGGTTTCTTTTTAAAAGTGTAGCATAAAATGCTTTCACAGTGATATCTAATTTTGTGTGTATGTGTTAAGGCACACAGACTTCTGTCCAGAAACTCATCAGTTCTCCTTCCTTCCTTCCTTCCGTCCTTCCTTCCTTCCTTCCTTCCTTCCTTCCTTCC
>JAOXJM010000001.1:100781779-100798751 GCA_026413425.1 Tringa solitaria | reverse complement strand
CTAAACTTGCTCCATGCTGAAAGTAACAGAATATATCTTTCTACCAGTCAAGAGGGATATCTTAGAAAGTTGATCTATCTGGGAAACCTCATAGACCATGCTAAGCTTCCAAAACAGATATATAAGACACTGATCACACATACACAAATCCTAATCTAAATTTGCTTCTTAACAATAATCATGCTAAAGAGCACTTTCTGTAAACCTTCTAGTTAGCCACCCGACTACTTCAGTCAATACTACCTAATAGAACAGCCCTCTTAAGATACATGGTGAAGTAATCGTTTGTCCCAAACAAATTAATGAGAATTAGAGGTCTTAGAAATCGGTAGGAATTAGTGTTCTGACCATTACTGCTTTGTTTCTTTCAAGTGTTGTACTTGAAGGAAAAAGGGATTTATTTGTCAGCCTATAGCATCAGGGATCCTCAGTCTGGTGAATGACTAATGGAAGATTGATTGTAGTTAGATGTACAGTCTCATTACAGAGGGATATTTGGAGAGTATTATGATGAAAAAAGCCAGCCAGAAAAAAGAGAAGAGCCAGGGAAAGAAGGAAGTTAACAAAATAACCCAAGGAATGTAATTATATGGGCACAAAAATTGGAGGATCACAGATACATAACTTACCTTTATGCAGTCTCTTTTAAACACTGGTTAAATTAATCCCTAATTTCCAACTAACCATGGAGCTTTTTGACACCAGCGAAGTCCGTACAAGTACAGATGATTCTGCTTTGCCAAACAGAGGTGTAAAGCCCTAATGCTGAAAACTCCTACACGCACAGCAGAGCCTGTTTAAGCATATGAAAGAAATTCGGCAGAATACATGAGCTGTACCAGAAAGAATGAATAGAAAGAAAGGTACAAATAAGAAGAAACTAGCACCTTAAATAAGTCAAGTACACTAAAATTCAGGAGATGATGACCAGAAAAGCTAGAGAAAGGAATAATTAAAAGTCACTCAAGATTTGCACGCCTTGCATGTTCTCCTGTCTCTTTACCATTGTTTAAAGACAGAAAAGTACCAAAGGCGTCATACAATTATTTCCCTACTTAGTTAATTATTTAGGTCTGATGCTCCTTAGCTTATTGATTAGTGCTTTATTTGAGAGTAACACCTTGAAATCATAGGACCTGCAAGGCACAAGATCTCTATCAGTAAGAGCATGGGTGTCAAAAAACAGCCCTTAATTAATCAGCATTGAATTATTAAAGCTTTATTCTATATTGAGGTCTACCATTTCTACAATCAGGAGAATAGACAATGAAGGAAGGGAAACTTGTTGTCTCAGAACAAACTAGCATTTGTCATGACCAATTTTTCAAAATGGATAATAAATGCAAGCTTTGGCAAGACTGGCTGTCATTAAGCTTTCATAACACTAAGGATTTATGAACTGGAAACCCCAGCGCAAACATTTTGTAGCTATGCAGATAAAACATGGATCACTGCTAAACACATCTTACAATGAAGGAGTATTTGTTAATTTGTGATGTGTTGTCTTTCTTGCAAATACATTGCAAGAAAGGAATTTAATTGGGGAGGGGGGGAGGAGGGGGGATTAAGTAAGGTGTCTGAAATAGTTTGTATATTATGGCTGCCTGTATTATTCATGAACTTGGACTTGACAATGCAAAATCTTCCTTTCTGTCATAAATTCCTTGGTAAAATATCATAGAAGCTATACTTCTATTGTTTCTATTATGATTGTCTGTTTAATACAATCACATCAATATAACTGTAACCATTTTGAGAACTGCAGGAGATCATGTGTCACTGACTGGCCTTTATTTACACATTTTGAGAACTTAATAATAGTTAAGCTTCAAATTAAAACTACCTCATATTTTCCACTTAGAGGTAAAAGTGTTCATAACTTTAAACCTGCTGAAATTTGAATGAGAGGTTACAAGTTCAGATGTTTACAAAATAATAAACTTTCTCATTCTTCTCCTTTCTGACCACCCACCCCCACCCCTCAAAGCCCCTTAAGTTCAAGAAATCCTCAAATATCATGCACTGGAACAAAGATTTGATAATGTGAGTCAGAGGGATGAATTTTTGCCATTTCCTTGAAGATCAAAATTTGTCAAATTCTGAAACTTAGAAATTGTAGTTGTATAAGTGTACAAGTGCACAAGAAAAAGTACATTTAAAAACAAAGTCCTGGCAATATCTTCAGACATTGCCAAAGCTTGTAATATATGGCCTTTGATTCATTATTTTTTTTCCTATATTTTTAGACATAGAGACAGCATGTGATAATAGTCCTTAAAAAGCGAATTACACTGAAGTCTGTGATCCTACCCAAAAAAACCCAAATCCAAGTTTATTAGAAAAATAAACAAAATTAAGTCCTTATTGTGAATCTCATTCTCTATTACTTCCTCATCTCCTTGCACCATCCCAGATTTTCTCTCTTCAAACAAAATAATTACAGCGTAACGTACTAACCATCCTGCTTAGAATGTTAGCACTCACTCTTTGATAATGGTGTGGTCCACACCTTATTTTGATCAGAATGAGTGAGACATAATTTTTTTGTTTTGTTTTGTTGTAATGAAATTGATTTGACTGGTGATTTGATAAATCTTGTTCAGATAAACACATATATTAAAAGTTCAAATTTGTGACTGGGGTCCATGCAAATCCTCAGTTCAGCTAAATCATTTCAGGAACACCATCCCCCCACCCCCGGTCCAAATAATGGGGGTAACAACTCAACAACTATAAATGTATGGGAAACAGTTTCTTTCGAAAGGTGAATCAGATAATAGCTCTTAAAAAAATACACGTTTTCACTCTTTAGTTTTTGAAAAATTGCGAATCATTGTTTTCTACATCAATGCTATTCAAGTGCTCAAACAGTGTATTATCAAGACTTGTTGGAAGCTCAAATTGGGATGGTTATCCAGAATTACCCATACGTTGAATTCTTGAAGTTCCCAAGACAGATTCTCCAATCCTCTTAGAATAACTTTCCCAGATGCATTATCTTGCATTCGACTAAATTAAAGAGCTTTTTTTTGGATTTGAACCTCTATCCAAGTGATTCAGATTTGCTTGGCTTTGTACTTTATCATATCCCACATACCTTTATTATCTCTAAGTTTCACCAGCAGGGTTGTATAGCATCATCTGGATCACTGATACAAACATCACACAGCAAACAAGCTCTGAGCTCTATGAACCCTACTAGATATGGTCCTATACATCCTTCTCAATAGCTACATCATAAGATCTGTCAAGTAAGACTTTAATCCATCTAATCAATTCCTTATATGTATATACTTGCAAAATTCTGAACTTTAATGTCATGTAGTATCAAGTCCAATGTCTGGAGTAAATCAAATATACTAGATCAACACATTTGCTTTTATCAGTCAGACCTTTAAACTTGGTGGAAAACATACCAAACCATTCTGGCTATCATTAATTATAATCTAGTCACTATTTATCTTGTTTACGGACCCCATAAATTACCTTTCCATTATTTTAGGTGTCAGGTTAACCTTTCTTGGCTGTCTACATTCTCTCTAGGTGCTCTCACCATATTTAAGAATTGCTCTGGTTTTTCAAAAGTATTTTAAGAAGTTATTGATTCAGATTAACCGACACATGGTTCTTTAATTGAAAATTATGTGAACCCATTTATTTGGAATTTTATAGTTTTTTTTTCAAACCTAAACAGTTATTAGGAAAAGTTTTTAATTGATTCAAGAGATAAGTTGGAAAAAAAAAGTTTCCCTTCAAATTATTTTTGTTCAGTTTTCCTAAAAATAGAAGCAGAAAATTTCTTTTCTGGGAACAGCTAAAAATACCGTCGAGGTTTTGGAGATGGTGCAATGTTAGTTTTGAAAACTCTCTTCTGGGGAGGGAATGGTGCCTCCATCAGTGACTCGCAGGGTTTCTAGGGCTACCAAACCTCTAGCAAATTAAATCTTGCCTAGCAATATGGCCATTCAGCTTCCAGGAGCCTCGCCAGCATGTCTGAGCAGCATTGCACTGCACTCTCTACACATACCCAAAGGTTAAACACTGAGCACTCCAGTGTCAGACTGTGTTTGCATGGGCCTGAAAGGAAAATAAATGCATCGTTCCCAATCAGGCATCAAAGCCTTTTACATGATAGTTGGAGAGAAACAGATATTCAGAGTGAGATCCGCAATAACTTGAATGCTAACAAAGTATGTCCTAGAATAAGCAAAGGGGAAAATAAAAGTGAGGTTCTATGCTACCACCTCTCCTCACCCATCCCATTTGAGATCTAATTCCAGGCTGCAAGGAGAAGCCGGCCTCCACTTTAGGTCTGTAACTCAATTGCTGCAATATGGGTTTGTAAGAAATTTCAATTAAAATTAAGGATTTACTCCTTCTTAAGGCAAGAGGAAGTGGTAGTATTTCCTGCCCGTTATATACTAACAAATATTTGGAGTACATTCAAGATATGGAAGACAGCGTAAAATAACAGAATAAATTTTAGTCCAGGTCTTCACCCTTCACCACTTCATCACCACAAAAGGTCATTATAACTGTTTATTCCATATCTTCTGATCTAGTTTCCTAGTTTTCTGCTAACCAAACCAACTTAACAGGTGAGAGTAGAAAACATTCTCTTCCTTTGTCCTATGCATGCAGAGAACAATATATAAACTGGTAATTAGTCGACTGCCTGGTAAGGAAAAATGTGAGTTTGGACACATTTTTGGGCACTGTATCTTTAACTAATCTTTAACACATGTGATGTTTATTCTGATTATATATGTTAGGTGAGACTTCTTCCGGGACACAGGGAAGCAAATATGTCATTTTAGGAGTGGATATAGGTATTATGTAGCTCATCACTGAAAAGACTGAATCAGTTCTAGGGCTGAAATTAAACTCTGGCTAAATTCCATTTTAGGTAAATAACATCTGGCTCTTTTACCTCTCCATTTTTAACCTGTGTCTTTAAATTTGGCTGTGGCTTTATGTGCTTTGAATTCAGCCCTGAAATATGTAAGCTGTTTTTAACTTAATTTAACTTGTTTAAATTAGGCTAGACCAGTAGGGACAAAGCAATTTACACCCTATTTCCTCATCCTATATTGTCAGTAAATCCCACATTATTAAAAATGTTCTTTTATGCAAATATAAAGTCTATTTAAATACATATTTTATCTTGTATTCTGAAATCCAAAGAAAGACATTACTTATGAATCCTCAAGAATGAGTATCAAATTCATCTCAGGTGTAAATTCATTCATAAATATATTTGACCTGAGGTGTTCTGTCTCAATGTTTAAAACTTTTTGTAGAGCCACTGTGCTGTCTTCAATGTTCCCAAAGAAAAGCATTGTTTTGGGAGTAGGGGGTAGATTGTTTCCACGTGGAAAAACTGGTGAAGCCTTTTAAAATTACTGATTCACAAACTGTAGTGATTGAAAGCTAAACTCAATTATAGTACTAAGGCGTATTGTTGCACAGTGTGATAATGGTATTTAATGGTATTTTCTGCCTTAAGTGGACTTTGATTCAAACAGGCTCAGATTTAAAAAAAAAAAGAGAGAGAGAGAGAGAAACCGTAGTAATTTATTATATGCTCAATATACACCTTGTAGATTTTTATATATATATATATATATATATATATATATCAGGTACAAGAACACCTGTAGAAAGAGCAGGAAGTTGTTTTCTTTTTTCGAGGTATTTACCTCTTTTCTTACCAGCAATTCTAAATATCTTTAAGAAGAACATGTAAGATTTGAGCAAAAGATAACAGATTTTGATTGTTTTCACTAACATAGTGGTGTTTCCATACTATTTTGTGACTAGTTACAATACACCTTAGTACTATAATTGAGATAAGCTTTCAATCACTACAATTTTTGAATCAGTAATTTTAGAACACTGATTTGGCTTCAGATGAGCAACCACATTCTCAGTTTCTCTATGAATGCGAGTTAGGTGAGAAAATGGAAAAAGAACATTTTCAACGAGGTTCGTTCTAGTGCAAACTGAAGTAGCTTCCAGCAATCTATTGTGCAATTCCTTTCACCACGAATAAGACACTGAAGCTAATTTAAATGTTACAACAAGGAGACTAAATTTGCACAGAGCAGAAGGGCAAATCATAGTCTAGAGAGAGAGGTGAACTGGGTATTTGAATTCCTGCAAAGGAGACGTATTATCCAGAACAAGAAACTTGCCTTGAATGCCAGCGCTCATAAACTTGGCAAGTGTCTGACTGAGAAACTCTTCAGAAGAACTGAAATATATCTAGAGAACTAGATGTTATTTTAAACAGAACTATTTAGTTGGAAAAAACCTATGTTATTTATAGGAAATGAAAGTGTTAGAAAGTCTAGCCCTCATCTGGTTTTGTTTGTTTTAATAACATTGTTCTATTTGCAGGGAAAAGCAAATGAAATATAGAGCCACCCAAATCTGTTACTTTACTTCAATTCTTCTCTGAATTGAACATATTCTAGATGATTAGCGCTGCCGGGCTGAAATTTGAATAATCATTAGAAATTGATATATGTTACCTTACTACCTTCACAAAAAATCCAGATAAAAAAGAAATCCTATTTTACAAATTATTTAGGTAACAAAACATAAGAATCTAAGGCATGGTCTAACAAATATTAGAGTTAAGTATAGTGATGCAGCCTTCATTTGCCCTACTTGGTAAATACATAACACTATTGGTAAGCGAGTCACATTCAGAAGTTATAGTTAACACAGACAAGGGCAGAGATGTAACATTTTTATGCTGAAAGGCAGTGGAATTATTTGGAGGAGTCCTGCCATGCCAGAATCCTGCTTCTCTTCCTGACTTTGTCATGGATAACGTCATCAAGTTCTCACTTCAATTATTGGTAAAATAGGGGGGCAGGAAACTGTATCTACCTAATTCCTGTAAGTATGAGATTAGCAGAGTCCATTTTCTTAACCAAGAGGATTTTGGATAACGGCCGGAGGAACAGTATGCCCTCTCTGAATATTTAGCTGTGCACAGACTATACAGGAAGCCTAGTGGAGATTGGCAGCATTTTCTCTGAACCTGGCATGTACCAAAGCCTTTGGTACTGGAGCAGCTTCAGTAGTGCTACAAAGCTCAAAAAGATCTTATCAGACCCCTGACTATGCTCTACTGAGCATACGTAAATGATGATTTTCAGAGGTTTATGCCTTATGCCCCAGCCAAATCAAGAGGATTTTTCTCAGAGACAGCAAAAGTCTCTTTGACCCAATAACTATTCTCCTGCCAAATGCTGGGTTCCTACCGCAAAGCCAAATGACCACGCTTCAAAGAAATGATTTTACAAAAATCTGGTACTGGCAAAATGGTCTGGATGACTTAAGTTTCTTTTTCTTTTTTTTTTTTTCTTTTTAATACATAGCTGATGCTTTCTGTTCAGCAAGTGAGTAAACAAACAAATGGCTTTAAGACAAACAAAAACACATACATAAAAGGTATCAGAAATACATGCAGCTACAATAAAATTGTAAACCACAATGACAAAAGGTGTGTACATATTTTTGCATCAATTAAAGAACTCGCTAAAAATAGAAAGTGATAAGGAGCCATACTAGTTACAATTTTGTGTTCAGATTTGCAGAAAAAGAAAAGGGGGATGGGAAAATGAAATGTCAGTGATTTTAGAATATTTCTTTTTCCATTTTAATTAGCAGTATTTCATTTGCATTTTGGAAATTTGGTTTATATTAACTTTAAAAATAGGTTGAACAATATTAAATAATACCAAAAAATAGCAAAGTATTTCATTTTTAGTTACAGTAAAAATCAATTCAAACAAAATCCCAATTTTTAATTAAAAAAAAAAAGCTTCAATTCATTCTCTACTGCATTCTTCTTAATTATTCAGATTAGCAACTAAGCTCACAATCCACTTTTCTGACACCTGTAATAATGCCTAGGGTCAGAGTCTTGGTACATAATTTCATCAGATGCAGTATAATATTATGTCTCAAAACTGCTGAATAGTTGAGATCCTTTGCCTGTTTCTAGACACAGACATTCTCATCGTTTACCTTATGTTTGCTCTGAAGTTTTCCAGATTGCTCCACAAGTCCATTCAATTCACCAAAATGGCATAATACAAAGACAGGGTCGGGGGGGAAGTGGGTTTTTCCTCATTTAGTAAGTCAAATCAGCTGAGGGAAAGGCCAAGCATGCTGAAGCCAGCACAAGGAAGGGAAAAGGAGAATGTCAGCTTCTCCTTTGGGTAACAGTGAACTATTATTCTGGTACAAATGTATGTGAAATTGTATTTTTATAATAAAAACAGTAAGGCAAAATGCTACTTTGGAAAAAACACGCTGGACTAATCCAGGTCCTAGCTGCTATGACAAGCAGCTGAACAGCATATGTAAAACATCATCAAAACCATCACATTATTTTAAATTATAACCTCAAGAAAAATTTTTATATATCTTGCATTCCTGTTACTGAATTTTCACAACCTGATGTGTGGTAGGCCCTTTTACTTCAGTAGGACTTAATTTCAGAAGTTTTATTTGTAGTGGTGAATCTGAATAATTTGAATTTGAGATGAATATTGGGCTTGAAACTGGATCCAAACAATCATATGTTTGTCAGCCTGAACCAATAACAGCAGGCATTGTGTTATGAATTTTCATTTGCAGTCTCAAATGAAAGATCTTTGTGCTGAAGTTGAGATTACATACTGTAAGAACCACTATGGATGATGGATGCTTAAGTGATCACTTGCTGTTGGCCTTGGACTGTGAAGCTGCAAGAAACACTGATATGAACAAAGCTAATGCAATTTCTGCTACTTTAAGATCATTCAACTGTCTATTGATGTGAGCAGAGATTTGATGGACACAACAATCTCTGGCTACTTGCTCCCAAGAGGTACATAAACTTGACTCGCAGTCATTTATTGTCCTAAATTTTTAATCTAAGAATAGTGGAATAGTCCAAGAATCCCTTGGAGAATAGTGATTGAAAACTAAAAAAGTAGAGCAAGTTTATTAATTGTTCAGCTGAGCTGGAATAGTTTTTGCTGTAACTGTTTTCTTACATCAAGAGTTTCCAATGGGTAGAAAAGTGAAAAATGTTGACGGGAGCTGGACACTTCTTGCAATAGTTTAAAATGAAAGAATTCATCATGAAGTTGTTCCCTCTTGAAGTACAACAGCATGCTCTATGTGCCTACTTATTGCTCATAATCCCGGCAGCTAAAGGGTCAAGGGCTGGAGGATTAGCCCTCCACCCTAGTCTCAAGGGAGTTTATTCCTTTCAGCAGTATGAGAAGATGTAAGAAAGTCCAGATCCTAATTGCATTTAGGACCACAGCATCGTTATCTTCTTTCTGAGGAAAGAATAGTTCTCTTAGGCTCCTGCAGGTGAGCCGCTAACAGCAGTCCCACAGGCAGTTCTCATCAGGCTGCGGGACATCATGCGGGACATGATGATCCATATTGCAAAACAAACACACAGAAAGCACTCAGGTTAGCCCTTCTGGAAGGCAGCCCTGAGGACTCAAAGTTTTCACAGTTCTAGTACCAGCGGAGGCTGGCTTTTCCCTTTAATATTCTCCCAGCAGTCTTCACTTATAACAGGAACAGTAAGTGAAAGTCATTTGAATGTAGAAATGTATTAACCTCCATATGACTGAAAATTGTACATACGTCATTGGAAACATTCAAAAAAATGTCGAAACATGTTCGGTTTTGTTTCATAGGTGCGTAGGTGTGTTTCTGATGTCTATGAAATGTGAGTGAGCAACTGATAATTAAATGATTTGTTTTCAACATTTTCTCCTATAGAAAGCCTGCCTGTCTCGCACTGCATTAAGTTTTAATTATTGCATAGAGACTGGTAGGTTGTTTTTTTACATGGTTTAATTATTGTTGATGAATTATAGTTATGATCCATGGACCAACCTAGTTGAAGATGAGGATGTCTTTTGATGAAAGAGGAGATTTATCAGTGCTCAGTAACTGTTCAGATAGCTATATCAAAGACCAGTTATTTTTAGGATTTCAGAATGGGGTTTTGTATGTGTTAGTTTGGGGATTTTTGTTCAATCCAACTCCAAACACTGAGCTTTTTTGTGCATCCTGCTTGTTTAACCCTTTTTTCCCCCTCATTTCTTTCTTTCTTAACCATGTGACATTGAAGCTGGAGAGACAGAAGACACACATGAAGACACAGTATATTGCAAAGTGACCTAAACAAACTGGAGAAAGAGCATCTGCAAGCAATGAAAAATTTAGCCCTAATAAGTGTAAAACATACTTAGAGAAAATAAATAGCAGAGCTACCAAATGAGAGGATATGAACAAGCTGCAGGACCCAGTGAGTTTTCCTTGACTTTGTTTTCTTAGTTCCTTTTAGTAATGTTTTTTATGTCAGCAAACACTACAAGTTAGAGGTAAAAGTTGTTGCTGTTCATTTTTGTTCTTTATTTTCTGTAAGAAGTTGCCAACAGTATGGAAAAAATTTAGGAGTTCACAGATTTTAGGAGTAGTTTAGATCTGGAAATTTATATTTAATGCTGAGATATTATCACTTGTAAGAAAACAAATGTGCACAGTTAGGTCACTTTTATCCATGTGTTATTTATTTAAATATATATAGCATTTGTGAATATACTGGATTTATACAACCATTCAGAAGGTACATATAAACTGAGGACAGGCATTTCCAACATTATTCCATCTGTGCATCCCAGGTCAGAAGTTCAGTCGCCAAGTTCATTAATTTTCTGTCTTATTGCAAATACTTGACAACTTTTCTGAGATTTCTGTGATGTTATGATAAAATAAATATATTTCCAGTAGGAAATGTATTTATCTCAAATTTATTTACTTCATATAGGTTGGTGAATGGCCTTCTGATATTAGCAACATTTTTTTTTCAATATTGGACCTGTGAAAGAGGTTAAGAGCTTCCAGATAATTCAATGGCATCACTCCAATAGATCTTATGTCCCAGGCATTCATGAGTCTAGTCAATTTAAACTAGTACTTTCTCCCGGTCTTTCTAATGTATACCTTATGCCACAGATGCTTTTGTTAGATGTGCTCTCTTACACTCCCTCAGTCATTCAGGCTCTGAATTGTAATCCCTGGCAGTCTGGAAGTGAAGGCCTTAAGGATCCTGATGGTGGTTTCTCCTAATGCCACTTCACACCATTCTAATAGCAACAGAGCCATAAAAATAATGTAAATATAAATTACTTCCATTTTAAAGCCTCTTTATATTACCAGACTGATGTGAAGTGCCCTTCTTATAAATGAGAATGAAGCCTCAGGAGCCTGGATTGATGTAATTCACATGCTGATAGACAAAAGGATAGGAACAAAGCAAGCAAAATGTAAATCTAGGAGTTTACTTCAGAGCTCATTTAATGCATATCTTCTTTTACTTTCCTTTGGTTCCTTGCCAAGTCACTCGCAGTACCTTAGACACCCTTAGACTTACGCACAGAAGAGGATGAGGTGTGTGGTTGTCTGAGCCTAAGGCTTCAGCTTCACTGCTTAAAATTTTTGGTGGTTAAAGACAAGGCACCTCCTCCCCTGCCAGAGTCCATTACCTGGGGAGCAAAGCTGAAAAATGAGAAAGCGCATTTTCTCCTGCTTGTGGAGTTTGTGTCCCAGCCCAGGCCCATCTCCCCCAGAGTAAACTCAGGCAGCAGGTATGGAGGTGCTGGTGTGGTAGGACAGAGATAGTTAAATACAAGGCAAATAAATGTCTAGGGGGAAGCATTTTCCTAAACCCAGAGCAGTAACTGTCACAGTGTCAGGCACCATTTATTTGCCAAAACATTAAGAAGTTGTGCGCAAATGAAATAAAAATTACCTTTGAAAATTGGTATTTGTTGACACTTAACCCAGCAGCACCTGGACATGGCTGGGCTGTGGCCAACCCTGGCCACCATCCCCAGCCTCACCTGGCTCTCCTAGCTGTGGGACAGGGTTGATCAGGGAGGCCAGCCTCTGCCTGCCCTGTGGTCTCCTAATGGCAGCCATGCCCTCCTGGTCCCTCCTTGCTGGGCCACGTCACACGGAGAGCTCCAGAGCCTCAATCTTTAACTCATCTGGGCATTTTACCACCCTAACAGTGGGGCTGCTCCTCCTAATACACACACTGCTTCACCAGGCAGGAGTACAGCCTTACAAAACCTGCTTGTTCCCCTGTAGTATAACCAAACAAAAGGAGTTTCTTGTAGAATAATGAGTAGGGTCTGCACCACCACAGCTGTCATTTATCCCCTGAGGGAGAGTCACTGCTACCTGTTTTTTAACCTGCTCTATTACTTTCATGGAGAGAAAAATTCATTTCTTTACACTATTAACAATAATACTGTGAACGTGTATGTTATGATATGCATTTTGCCAATATTCCCTCTTCATGTTTGCTTCTTGCTTAAAAATTTTAAGCAGATTGGATACAATATGTTTGGTCAAAAGTGCAATAAAACAGTATCAAAGGATGACTGAATGACTACTCAGCTATAATTGGAAAAACTAATCCAAGTATTTTAAATAAATAATTAAGCATATTTTTTTTCATGTGCAGCTTTCTATTAGAAATACAAGTTGCTCTTAAATTTTTATTAAAGACAAACAGGAACTCCTGGGAAAACAGCAAATTTTGACATTTCAACAAGTAGTGAAACATTTTATTTCAAATCCCACAAATTTCAAAAGCATAGTACTTATAAGTGTTGGTGAAATATCAACATGTATTTTGATTATCAAATCCACTTGTGTGGTGTAACTATACATAATTTATTATGTATTAATATTAGCCAATATAATAATCCCATAAGAGATAAAACACCAGATAAATCAAGTCTGGCAAAGTAATGAACAGATACCAGCATTTTTTCTGTTCAAATAGAATAAATAATGATATCAAGTCAGGCTAATTCTAGAGAAATGCTGCTACTTGTGAAATAGCCTGTTACAGTCATTCTTCAAGACTTTTTTCCTAGCAATCCAGCATGGTGTCTGCCTGGCGTGCAGAGAGCCGATCAGGAACAATTATCTTCAGTGCACTTCTGTGCTCTTGCCAGATTCCACCACTTTTAAGACAACAATTCCAATATTGCAATTTTAACATCATAGCTGAAGAATCTGTTTTTATACAATTAAATAATTGTTACCTTACTACTCTTGTCTTAAGCAGTCACAAATCAAGTGACAAGTATCCGAGCACATTTCATTATGTTTGGGAAAATAAGAGTTCCTGTCTAAACACTTGTTGCTCTCAGTTTTAAACCACTGTTTTTGTAAGTCAAAAGTTCTATTGTATAAAAAGTATATAGTACTTTTAGTAGACACTGAATGTCAATGTATTTTTCCTTATGGCTTTTTCCTAGCAGCTGCAATTCTGTCACTGTATCATGCAAAATATGCTGGAGTTAAATGGAGTCAGTGTTCCTAAGGGTAGCTGCATGTTTAATAAATCTGGGCATGAGATCAATGTTGTTGTTTGTGATGTTGAGCAGTGTACTTCATAGACAATCTAGGAATGCAGTCTTCATCTCATTTGACTGTCTTGGTGAAATGCTAGTATGACTACATTTACCATTATTAACAGCTGTATCCTAAAGGTATCAGATTCATGTTAGGGGAAAAGGTGTATTTGCATTGCACAGTCAAAAATGATAAGTCTCATTTTGTTGGCCCAAGAATTCCCATATTGTTTTCCAATACAAAAACTTGCAAAATATGCTTATTTTTGTATATTTTTCAGAGATCTGAAAAGAGAGGCAACATCTCTATTATGCGACTGTTGGCTCTTCACATTTGATCCAGAGACAAATGTGATGCATCTTTGGACCACTGTAAGAGGTTCTCCTAAAAGGTTACTCCCCCCCCAGTCCCAGGTCTGATAAAATATAACTCAAACACATTCTCAGATTCTAAGCTGTCTATGTCCCTAAAATGCCTTGGCTATGAAATGTCTCCCCTTTAGTTTTAAGATACTGTATAAAATACTTATGATGTACAATGAAGACTAATTCTGGTTACTAACTCTATTTCTTAATTTACTAGATGATGTCACTTTTTAGTTAATCACCAGGTATGTCTACCTGTATAATGATATGGTAAAACAGAAAAGTGTCAAAACATGGACAGCTGTTCTAGTGTAATTTCAGACATTTCAGGTCTGTCAACACTCTCAACAAAGCAAACTCATCTATTAGTAATTTATTTATCTTTGTTCTTTGACATTAAGGCCAACTGGAATGGAGTAGACACTGCTGCACTTTTTAAAGAGTCTCACCCTCCACAACAGTCTGGCTGCATCTAAAGGATCATTTGATGGATTGGACCAAAACCATGGTAGGGGCACGTTCGAAATCTCAGTCAGCTGAGATTCCAGTGGTCAAGAAAGTTCTCTCACACTTTTTTATTTGGTTGTATAATCACATATACTTATGCCAACAGCTTTTCTTAAAGCCTAGGAAAGAACAAAGGTGGTACATTATATATGACCGTGTCTGCATAAATAAAGCAGACATCTGAGTTTCAGTGGGACACATTCTGTCGGTGCCCTATGAGTCTGAAATATCCTGCATTTTCAATTAATAAATCATTTAATAAAATTGACAATTAAATTCTGTTTATAAAAGATATGAATTATGTTCCTTAGTTCTTTCATTGTAAGATATATTTTCCATTATCTTAGCTCTTCTTTAAAATTTCTCCAGGCTACTGATGTTTTGGTTTTGTTTTGTTTTGTTTTGTTTTGTTTTTTTAACTGGAGTTAATAAGAAATTAACATAGTATTCCTGAAACAATTACTTTGGTGCAAGAAAACAAAACAAAAAATTAAAAAAAAACCTTCAAGATGGCTTTAATGCAACTTGGTCTCTCTTTCAGAATACATCTAAATAATAGGGTTGCACTAAGAACTTGAGTTCAATTGATTATTCATCCAAATATTTTACAGACTTTCCATCCTTCAAGTATTGTTTCATTTTTTTATTCTAAAGATACAGTTTTACACTTGATCATACTAAAAAGCATGTTGTTTATTTGCAGTCATTTTACTAACAATAAAACAATTGTTCTTTTTACTGCATATTAGTTCCCTAATTCTTGTTCCATCCACAGATGTTGTCAATAATGATATTTTCTTCTAATTAGCTGCTAAAATATTAAATAGTGTAAAGCAATGAACAAACCCTTCTAGGTCTTCAGTAAAAACATGCGTTTTAAAATAAAAGAAATATTAGAAAATCTGTTATGTAACTGAATTCTTCTGGATACCACATAGACCTTGGAAAGAACTGTTTATCTCCTTGTGACAGAAACTATTCGTTGAAGACAGAAAAGTTTTGAAATTATATAGAAGCCTCTCTATCTTCAGTTTCCACATCTTGAACCAACAGTATTGATATCGGCTAGAAGGCACTCCGTGAAGAAACTGTCAGTTATATTTTACATAGGAAGGAGAAAGTTCAAGCTTGTATTCAACCTCATTTCCATGTGCAGAATAAAAGGAGGACATTTTTCAGATTACTTTCAAACAGGAAAAACATAAAATCTATACTGAAATCTGATATTTATTTTAATAGCATGTCGCTAAGAAAATTACCTGCTGGCATTATTTTTATGAGATATTATGGAAAATAAATTCCAGTTAGATACTTTCTGTAAATTGCATTGTAAAACTCAGAAAAACATGGGCTTTGAATGTGTAAGGGTGGGCTACGATTTCACTGTCCATGCGGTACTGGTTGCTCAATAGAGGAAGGGGAGCCAGGAGGCTATCATGACAGTGGGGCAGGCACAGGACAGGGATCTGACCAGCAAAGGTACAACCCGGTAAACACCCAAGCAAGAGGAGCAGAGAAGGTCTGATGCCAGTACCCAGGGTCTGCCAACAACTCAGTGCAAGGCCATGGTGATGAAGAAGGTCCCAGGTCAAGATGGAAAGTCGAGCCAGTGAGGCAGGGACAGAGGTGGGGGTTGGCTCTGCTGGGTGCACGGCCAGGCCGGGCTGCAGTGTAGCTCAGGCAGAGACCAAGGTTGATGGCCCAAGCTTCAGTGAACCCCCAAGGGAAGTGGGAGCACAGATCTTTCTCACCGTACTCAGAACCAAGGTTGTACAGCCGCATACCATCACTGACCTCAAGCACAGGCAGCTAAGCCCTAGGGGTATATTCAAGATCTTGATAGGCAATATAGATAAGTCAACCCTATTTTAGGAGGGAAAAGAGCTATAGGTATGCAAGCTGTACCATGTCACCCCCAGGGACATCAACTGGTCATGTTACCTACTGGTACAGACATAACCTCCAGTAATGGTTTGCTGAAAGATGCGCAGCAGAGTTCATGCTTTGTCTCTATCACAAGCAATGCAACCTACCAATTAAAACAAGATCTTTCTAGGTATTTGCTACAAGTTCACTTCCATCAGTATACAAAGCACCTACCTATTCCATTGAGCACATTTAGTTCTGCTCAATGCACACAAGGAGAAAACCTGCCAAAAAAAATAGAGGGGCAATCATTTCATAGAGTCCTTGCGCTTCATTGTTTGTTTGGTTTTTTTTGGAAAAGAGATGCCTTCTAAAATGAGTGCCTTGCCATCCAGATGGACATCACTGCACTGTTCATTTCGCATACACTTGGCAGCTTACCTAAGGTGAAAATAGATATCTCAAGATCTCATGCACCTCAGGATATGGATGTGTTGACAATGAGGAGCTGCTGAAAGGTACAATACCTTTTTATGCTCCCACAATCTGTGATTTGTGTGTGTTTGTCTCTGTTCTTGATCTTCATTGTCATGTACCATATTGAGAAAGAAGATCAGTAAAGAGCAAGTGTGTGTGGTTTTCCTCAGCACATATCTGCAATTTGTCAGTGTTAGCACTTCATGACTAATCTTTCCTCTCAGTTAATCTGATTAGACTGTGTTTCAAAGCTTCCTGTACATCAGCTTGCTGGTAACAGGGTCCAGCCA
>JAOXJM010000001.1:100763220-100781769 GCA_026413425.1 Tringa solitaria | reverse complement strand
TCATTTCTGCAAAGAATTTTGCTTCTTTTTCTGTCGAAGTTGCATGGCGTTATCATTGATGTTAAATCACTTTTGTTGTCCCCCAGATAAAAGTCAATAATTTATATAAATGATCACATGAGGCTCGCCATTTTCCTCTTTACTGTTTCAACTTTACTGTTACAGTTACAACTTCAGACAAAACATGGAATGGTTTTGAGCACACAGTTTCTTATAATATTCCCTGCTTTATATTTTTCTTTGCATACTGTCATATTGCCAAATTGCAGCTGTTATATAACTGCTGTGATGAGTTTTGAGCAAATTAAGTGTTCTGTGTAGCAGTCAGCTGGAATCACAGCAATGATTTGAAAGTCACTTCAGTAAGTGACAATAATGCATTTAATATGGGCCTTCCCAACCCACCTTTATCTTGGTGAGTTGTTGGAACACGGTGCTGGTGATTGACTGGTCACAGCCCATATGTAAGATTATGAAGCAGATATCGCTACTATCAGCACAATCTGTTATCTATCTGTTCAGCACATACAGACATATAGACAGGAAGCCCTATTCCCTATATGTCCACTAAGTCTACCAGAACAAGAAACCTCTCAGATTTGAAGACATCCAACTCCTGTATACAGACTTTCTCTTTTTCTTTCCAGGCCTAACATAGTGTAAAAGTTATGCTCATATTTAGGAAGCACCTTGTAAACCAGATCATATGCATTCAATGATGATTTATATATTACCATATTTTTTATGGTTTAGTATTGCTTCCAGCAATTAATTTTATTCCTTATTGCAAAGCTAGACACAGGAAGACTATGTTCTTTAAAAGTGATTACCTGTGCAACAATTGCATGCTTCTTCAGCAAGTTAATTTTCAATCAGTACAGTAATGTTTATTGCATCTGAAGCTCACTGTTTAACAGGGAGTTACACTGGCTTTGGATTATGCATTACTACTCAGACATTCTAAATGATAACATTAACATCCTCTGGTCACCTTTGCAACATTCCACACTCGGTTAAAACAGTGTCACAATATAATTTAATCTTTTTAATAAGGCTTGTAGTTCCTTATTTTTTAACTCTTAGCATGATCCATTAAATAAAGTCCATAAAGGAGAAATAGCATTTTGTAGAATTCTTTCTTTTCATGAAAAAAGAATGATAATGTGTGATACATATAGACAAACTAAGAAATCTCTTTAAAATGTAAAATGGAATAGAATTCTAGGAAAAAAATTACCCACTAATTGTTAGTGATTGCTTGCTAACCTTATATCAAATTATCAAACAAGGAACTAATCGCTTTCCTGCATTAACTATTATATAAGTATGTGTGTCATTTCTCCCAGTATGGGGCTGATCTCATTCACATTCAGATCAATAACAATTTTTCAATTTAGCTCAACAGGTGTTAGGTAGGCTTTTCTGGGAAAAGTGTCCTCCCCCAAGCTGACTAAAAACAGAGAGACTTGCTGTATAAAAAAAACCCTACATGACTGTCCCATGTTAAAGTGACAATGGAATTGATATTTAAATGTTAGACTACATGCTAAGAGCTTGCACCCAAAGTAGCACCATCCTCCTGACATACATTCCGTGCTTTTTGCAAGACTGTTTTCTTGCCTGAAACTTCCAAATATGGAAAATTTAGCAGCCAGAGTCATTGTCCTAGAAGTACTGTGAATAGTTGTACAGTTTTTTATGGCAAAGTACTGTTTTGCTTCACACTGAAGAAGACACTTCAGTATATTTCATTATTAATTTCAGAATTATTTTAGATCAAGATGGTCTCTGACGAACTGCTAGCTGAAGCTATAAATTGGGGGCTGGTTAAATCAGTTAAAAAGATATCACATCACTTTCATCACTTGCATCTTTCATAAAGCATATTTTTAAACATTAAGAAAGAGAAATAAGTTATCTCTATGTATCAGTCATCTCATTATAATAACTAATATGTGAGATCGTACAGGCAGAGTTTATCACAGAACCACAAAATGGTTTGGGTTGGAAGGGGCCTTTAAAGATCACCTACTCCAGCCTCCCTCCATCTTTCACTAGACTAGATTGCTCAGAGCCCCATCCATCCTGGTCTTGAGCAACTCTAATGATGGGACATCCACAACTCCTCTGGGCAACCTGTGCCACTGTCTCACCACCCTCATGATAAAAAAATTCTTCCTTTTGTCCAATCTTAACCTGCCCTCTTTCAGTTTAAAACTGTTGCCCCTTGTCCTGTCATTACAGGCCCTAGTAAAAAGTCTCTCTCCGTCTTATAAGACTCCCTTAAGCACTGGAGGGCCACAGTAAGGTCTCCCAAGAGCCTCCTCTTCCCCAGTCTGAACAACCCCAACTGTCTCAGCCTTTCTTCATAGAAGAGGTGTTCCAGCTCTCTGAGGATTTTCTTGTGCTTTTTCTTAAATTCTGTTAAAATGTCAGTTAAAATTCACATTGCTGTCCCTCCACACCATAGCATAAAAAATGCCTCACAAAAGAAAGTTTTGCCTGCTATGTGATCTTAAGTACAGATACAAAAATGAAATAAAATGAACACAATTAAAATTTAAACTGTACTTTCTCTCTAAAGTAAAACTGGTTGATCTGCTAAGTATAATTAACTCTATAAATTAAGATAAACACTTTCTAAAATTATTTTACCTTTACCTCATTTGTATTATTTGAAATAAATATCGTTCGTTAGAAGATTATCAGCACATTTTGTGCTCCTGAACTGATGACTAGGTATATTATTTCATAAATAACAATACATTACTCACCTGATACCTGCTTAAATCAGATGCTTCTGGGTTGTCAGATTTACTTAAAGGCTCTGAGATACCTAAGTTTTTTCCATCCACCTTAATAGCGTGCTAAAATCTAAAAGTAGACTCACTCTCAAGTTATTAGCTGAGTATCACTAACTTGTTGGATTTGAATACAAAAGTCTTCAGTAAAGTCATTAACTTAAAATGAAGATGTGAGATAAATGTCAAAAGACTGATAAGTCTTTCATGACACTTGTACAATAACATATATAGTTGGACTGAGCCAAAATGTAGCCCCAGTAGCTGAAGTTTTAGCCTCTGAAAATTATTTTTATCCAATACCAGGTTGGCCGTTCTTTCTTATGATTTAAAAATTAAAACATTTCAGTATTGGAGTTCCTTGTTCCTTTTTATTTTTTTTCTGATCGATTTCAATATAAAATATATTGTGCTATATCAATATTCTTCTTACTTCTGTGCCATGTTTGCATTGCATTATGTTTTCTTTTCATTTACTGTTTTTATGTTAAATCCTTCTTCAAATTTTCTCCATTAAAATTTCTCCTTTCAAGTTGGGAGGATTTGGAGGGCAATCTGTCCAAACTCATCTAGTACCCAACAAACCCCCAGCCCACCCTAATCTGAGTCACAAGCCTGAACAAAGTTATTCTTGGCATACTGTATACCAGTTTATATGTGAAATAAGGGAGAAGTACATTTTCCTTTGAGTGACTGAAATAGCATTTTCAACCTGATTCAGTAACACTGAAACTTCTGTTCATTTTTCTCATTAGCACCCTGACTAACGGAGGTAGGTTCAGTTGTTAGTTCAGGAAATTGTGAAACCAAGGGTTATAGTTTTGTTTATAGATTAAGTACTCTTGTATTTTGGGTGACATGAAAGAGGTCTTTGTGAAGTTAATGATTCATCCAGTGATCTCTGAATCACAGATTACCCTAGATAAGCACCTAAGCAATGACAGTTCCAAAGAATGAGAAAGTATTCACTGTGCAATATACAACACAGTAAAGTGCAGTTTGGGAGTTTATGTAGTGAAATTCCTGTTGGTGATGCATCTTAAGTGCAGAAATTCAACTTCATAATCAATGGCTCCATGAAGAAGCATTTTTTATTTGGCATTACAGTTTTGCATTCAATTAACAGGTTATTTCATCTGAAAGCCAGACAAACCTACAGAATTTTCTCTGGAACGTGCAGGTTTAATGTGCTGTATTTGATCTGACCTCCACTCCCAGTGCAGTATTATCCCTCTAAGACAAAATCCAAAATCATATGCATGACAGAGAGACATTTCCCTGCTATAATAAAGTGCACATCTTAAAGCTTGCTGAGATATTTTATTGGCATTGTGAAAAAAACACCACTACAGCACAGTAGGCATCTCAAAGAGAAAAGGGACATTGAAGGGAAGAGAAAACTGTCTACAAAATCAATGAGACAAAAAGATAAACATTCTACTAAAGCACTGAATGTTCAGTGTGTCTTATACAATTCTTTTAATAGAAAAACTGACATTTGATTTAACTGAGAAATTAGATAATTCTGACTTCAAAGGAAGAGAAGAAGATTGAACAGACAGATGAAATCAGCTACAAAAAGGTGTTCTGGACCCATCATGAGTAGAAAAGGAACTGAAGATTGAGGTCCCTGCTAGAGATCACTGATGACCAGAACAACCCAGTTTATTAGTAGTGTTCTGATTCTATAAGTGCCCTACTGCAGTAGGTAACCTCATTTAAAATGCTATTTCATTCTCTTTTTTTTTTATTATTTTTTTCATAATTTAGGACTGACTCCCCCACAGTTGTCAGCTCTTGTCTAGTTTCAGTATATCCTCCCTATTGACTTCTTTAATTTTCCAGAAAGTATTCAGCACCTAGCAGGAATCCACCATGAGGCTGAATTATCAAACCTCGCTTTCTTTACCTTTCTCTGAAAAATGAAGAGTCTTGTAATGCATGAAGGTAACTCAATGAGCTGTTGCATTATCAGAATAATTACAAGAAACTCAGCATAAGAATCAAACTTCCTCTATTCATGGCAGAAGTAAGGAAAGTTTAAATTCCCTGAGCCATTTTAGTTGTTGCAGCTGTAATGATTCTTTGGTAGAAAAAAAGACAGAATTTTTATATTTGGTAACTCATTAGAAAACAATAACATACATTCAAACTATTTTTTTAAAGTTAATGGACTTTTAGGGCAGGTAAGAGAAGGAACTGTGGGGAAAAAAAAAGATAAAAAGTTTTCTCATTTGTGGTTTGTTGATTTTACTTTTATCTAAACATGTGCACTTCCTTTTAAGGCTAGAAAATTTTAACTTCCACATAAACTTCGAAACTGATGCAGTGATTCAAAAAGTGATATATTATAACACCAAAAAAAAATGTACCTTAATTCTTGGAAATGTTGGTTAGTTGACTTTTATTTTCTAGCATTATAGCAAGCAGAGAAGATATTTTTCTCTGAAGTTTCACTGGCATCTGTTTTGTATGCGTCTCATCTACGCACCTTTGTGATGTGTCATCTTTCTCCTCCTTGTCACAGGTGAATACAGGACCTGGCCATAAACTTAACCTTGATATTAAATATTTTTGCCAAGAATCTTTGCTCTCTTTTCTGAGCACTGGACTTACTAGTCAAAATACAGGTCTCCTGAAAAGTAATGTTGATTCTTCTCAGGCTGCACAGTGCCAGTGCTGTTTGCCTGTCTGACATTAAACAGCAGTTTTTTCCCTTACTTTTGTTAAAAATTAATGAGATCAGAAGGATATAAAAAGCTGTTTTAAATTGCTTCTGAAGTATTTTCAGGGCATGGTATGTGTTAAAGCCTTTGAGTAACAGAAATATATGCCATTTGAGAATCTAGAGCTCCTTGGCTGAACCCATGTTCCATTGGTGGTGATGACATTTTACAAAAGGAAGAAGCAAAATGTCTGAGATGTGTTCTAATGAGACGGTAAGAAATATGCACAAATCATTGTGGGATAATGTATAGGAAAGGGAATAAGACAGAGGAGAGAACAATCCCGACAAGGTACAGAATAATCCAAGTAATGCATTGCCTCTGAAAGCCTTCAGAAATTAGAATTTGAGATCTTGTATCATCCATGGGAGGCAGGAAGCTGCCTACAGCTTCTTTTCAACAGAAAACAGTTGGAGGGGATTTGATATCTCTTCTTATAAAGAAGGGATTACTTCTTAGGGTGGAGTTTGGCCACTGGAGAGGAAGAATGCAGTGCTTAAGTCACCTGATCAGAAACAGATTTATCACTTACACTAAGAATTATTTTCAGCTGCTTGTACAAAAAGTATCCAACTAAGAAGATAACTGTTAGATTTGAGACACATATGTTCTGTAATAAAAACAAGACATACATATCATAATAATAATAATAACTCACGCTTCTTTAACCCTTAATTTCACACTAAATAGATGAGAGCATTTTTATTTTTGTCACTGAGCAATTTTACCAACAGCAGCACAAAGACTTTTGAATTTTTTTTGCACTGACCTTCTGTCAAGTCAAAACAACTCTGGTGCATCATCATGCCTAATGTGTCCAGTGAAATTTACATACAATACTTACTCACAGCAGGTCTGAATTTGGTATAGTAATTTTAATTTGAAAAAAAATGTGAAGACAGGTTCTTCCTAATGTGTAGTAAACTGACCACAGTAATTAAGAAAACTGACATCTTATGCCCCATGTATAAGTCACAGAGGATCACAAAGAGAAACATTCCTAAAAATAAAACTAACTGAAAACGGTGTAATAGAATATAAGAAACATGTAGGAAACAATAAAAGAGCACTGTGCATCCTTCCCAACAGGAAGAAAATGATTCCTGCAGATCTTCAATTATATTTCAAAACAAAATTCTTCAAGAAGAAACACACTTTGAAAATTCCACAGAGGATGTTTCTGGCAGAAGGGATATCTAAGATCAAAGTTTTGTCATCATAACTGAGCCTAAGGACACAGATAAGAATCTGCAGGCAGCACATGTGATTAGAAACAAACCTGAAGGTATAGCAAGCCACTATATTTTGTTATGGGCATTGTTCTAGAAATTCACACATGGCAAATGGAACTGGGATGGTCAGTAAATATCTGTAGATGAGAGCTGTGTTTTACTACACTGTTTCTGGTCATCCTGATAGTCTGGCTGTGTTGAAAACATCTAAAACATCTGGATCCATGTAGCAGAAAATAGAATCCTGGGGGGAAAAAAATAAAAAAAACTCTAGATAGAAGGCTCTTAGAATTAGCAATAATTGGACATTTACATTGATGATAATGAAACATCAGATTACACACAAATGGTATTACTCTCATAATTAGTTTCAACTTTATGCTGCCAGAACCAGCAGCATTATTAAGTTAGTTATACAAACCCAAGGTTTGGCTCCAGCAACCCTGACCACTACTGCTATTTCCAGACACTACTTAAGAACATGGTTTCTATGCTTAAGATTAAAACCGCAACTTTTTTGCCTGGTTGATGACTTATGTTTTGTCTTTACCCAAAATGTGAGTATTTTCATGATGTATAGATATATTTTTTCTCTTTAAGGCATGTGCTTAGAATTCAGAGAAAGAAAGAACAATTTTAAAGAGAAGGCAATGATGACTTTATTAATGGTGGGTAAGGGGAGAGCAACAGGCGTCATCTACCTGGACTTGTGCAAAGCATTAAAACATTTGACACTGTCCTGCATGACAACCTGGTCTCTAAATTGGAGAGAAAGATTTGATGGATGGACCACTTGGCGGATAAGTAATTGGTTGTTGTGGTCAACAGCTTGATGTCCAAGTGGAAACCAGCAATGAGCAGCAATGAGTGGGATTCCTCAGAGGTCCGTACTGGGACTGGCACTGTTTAACATCTTTGTCGGTAACACAGACAGTGGGATTGAGTGCACCCTCAACAAGTTTGTCAACGACACCAAGCTGTGTGTCGTAGTTGACACCCTGGAGGGAAGGGAACATTTTTTGAGATTATAAATTTGGATCCTGAAGGGACCAAGTGAAAGGCAGCTCCATGAAAAGTATTAAGTCAAAGATTTCCAGAGTAATTTAAAGGAACTATGCAAGTAGCTGCAAGTGAAGATAGAATTTGGAAGCTTGGAAGCTGTCACCTTCTAAAGACCCTTGGTCTAAAAAGGAATCAAGAATACAATGTTAAATTGTATTAATTTAAATGCAGTAGCATCTCTGGAGAAGAGCAAATACTTCAAACTCATTTCATAGAGATGTATTAAGGAAGGTTACTTTCAGATAGATTAATTTAGGGACATAATATCACCACAAACACTGTTGGTAAATCAGTGATGATGGAAATTAGGCTCTCCTGGCTGTTTTCACAGTTTGCTACCTTTTGTACATCTGCAATATGTCAGTCTCCTGACCACTTTCGCTGTTCTGTACATAACTGACCAGAATTGTACCAAATATGGGATGAAAACAGTGTCTAAGGTGGGTGGGGAGGTGAGGGATATACAAGGGGCTGTGGAGAAACTCCAAAATATGTTGCTATAGCTCTGTTACTAAACAAATTACATTAGCATACAGAGTAAGAACATTGTAATAGCTTTTGTTATTCAGGCTTAAGCTACATGAAAGTTTGTCACTATGCCAATATTATGTATCTATAGGTTTTAAGCCAAATGCAGCCTTGCAGGATCTTTAGTAAAATTACTTTAGTTTCATGCTCTCACTGTGGGATGCAAAATATTGTTTACTCAGTTAAGTAAATATATCTTGCATACTCAACCAGATCCCAATATGGGTACAAGATGGTCTTCCTGTCTGCTTTGTTTATAAGTTTCTTTGTTTCATTTTCAGTACTGAGTCCAATTTCAATTATGCCTACTGTTCTTCATACCAGTGAAATAAATGTTTGCAATTGCAGACACAATGATAGTAATGTATTAAGAGGAAGGTGTTGTTTCAAAGCAAAACTCACTGCTTCTTGACAGTGTCTGGTTGACTATGCTGATTGTTGGATTGATCTTTTATTGATATCTCCTTCAATGTATCTCTCCTTAGTGCTGGATTTGTGAGCAGGTTAATCTATGAAAATAATAAAACATCCATTATACTCATTAATAGCATAAATATTAACTGTCCAGAAAGGACTTTCCAGGTTGCTAACTTATTCCAAATTAAAGAGCTGGTATTTCCAGAACAGATGAAGACATGGTATGTTTCATGCTGCTTCACAGACTTGATATGTGTAAAAAGAATAACACACACTGGATGTGCCATGGTTGCACAATGAGTGTTGCAATCATCTGTATCACACTTGACTGCCTACATTCTCTTAAACAAGGAACATATGGTCCCAAAGATCTGAAAATGGCATATGTCTACACAATAGATTATAGTGGAGTGAAAAGGAACTCAGAGATATAGATATAAATGTGCTGTCCAATACTGTAAGCAGCCTAGCTGCAGCATTCAGTAGATCACGGTAAGTAAAGTTATCTTTTTTTTTTTTTGTCATTAGACCTTCTTCTGGAAGCTTATAGCAAATTAAAATGTCTTACAGACATTCTCTTCAAACAGAAGGATCATATCTTTGCACAAAGATCCATATAACATGAAGGAAAAAACAAAAACTTATTTATAGGTACATAAGCTTTAATACATATTTCTTTCTTAGCTGTATTTAATGTATTCATCTTGACTTCTGAAATCCAGTTTCTCTCTTTATTGGTTTGGGACTAAAGCCTAATTCTTGCAGTTTTTATGCTTCTAGACGACAGAATCCTCTCCACACAGCATGGATCTGGCAACTTTGCTTGAAACACTTTCCAGGAATATGTTTTCTAGTTCATACCTATATCAGAGAAATGTGAATGCTATTTAAAAATAATTTTTAAAAAATTTGGAATGTGATAGTTGAACTAATGTTTTATTTGATATACCTTTCTTATACTCTAAAGTCTTTATATCTTTCTTAGAGTCCAGAAGGCCTAATAACATTTGAGTTTTTCCATATTAACAAACAAATTCAACACATCGGGCCTGGATAACAAATAGCACAGAATAAGGTAACAGTGATTCTTGCCTGGCAGATGAAAATACCACAAGCTGCCTTCAGCTAGAATAGTAAATGCTTGAATAGCCCAAGGCTCTGTTAAACAAATGACCAGCAAAATCTGTCAGCACAAGTAGGTTAGCTTTTGTTTTCAAATAAATAAGTATAGCAAAACAAAGATCAGTGGGCAGGTATGCAACATTGTTTTAATAGTATCTCCAAAAGAGTTTACAAAAATGTATTGAAAGACGGGAAGAAGAAGAAACAGATGATTAATATACACTCTTCAGAAACATTCAGTTGCAAAAATGAAATTTTGGAAAAAAATGAAAAGGGGAGTAAAATGTGATTTTTGTCCAAATATCAGTCACATGCTAAGAGAAAATATAATAACAACTCTGCAAACTACAGTTTATTTTTAACTTCAAGTCTGTGAAGGGGGGAGAAGATCCTACTGTGCGATAAAACTGTCTGCTAGGAAAAAGTTAACAATCAATCTGCAATAATAGTTTTCATGGACTACAACTGAGAAACTGCCATCTCATTTGCAGAATGGGTTAAAAAAAGCTCATGATACACTTCAGACAGAAGAGGAGAACTTAAAAACCCAGACTGAAATCTTTGAGCATATCAGGAAAAGGGCAGAAGGGGGAGTAGCATATGGATGCTCCAGTATGGAGCTCATCAGCAATTGGCTTTCACTTTAATGGAGATTAAAAAAATGAGCAGCTACAGAGGGGGATTATGAATTTTGATTCAGTGCAGATAGTGGTCATTTTAATATAACCAATTTTGCGTGAGCATGTCTCTTCAGTTGCTTTGTGCATCTTAATGTTCTGAAACTCTGGAACACGAGAAGGCATAGGTAGCATTGCTTCTTTCATGTTGAATTACTTACCTGGATGATAAGACAATTATTATAGATTTTGGTTCATGTGTTAATAAAGAAATTGTTAAAAACATCTCATAGCTCATAGAAAAAATATAATGTTATGCTTCCTTCAACACCACACCAGCTCTTATATTTTTCTGGCCATCTACATTTCACTGTTTACGCCTCTCAGGGGTGCTGCCTCAAGGTCAAAGTGGTGCAAATTCATAGTCACTTCACTGCCAGTTTTGCTCTTCCAAGCAGTTTCAGAGTAAGCTCCAATTCTATTTACAATTTGTCTCTTGTGGAAAGGATGTTGGTTGTCATTTTTTTTCAATACTGTGATGTGGAATAGATATGTGCTGTTATGCTTCTGAGAGATTTGAGGAAAGCAAGCAACTGATTTCCAGACCAGACTTAGGTATTTATTACATATCAACATGAAAGTCATAGGAAAAATAAAGAAAAAAAAATAGAAAATTACAAGATATCCCATATTTTGAATACTGTCCTTCAAAAATGATGGAAATCCAGCACTCTTTCTGGAAAATACACATTTTTTTGCAACAAATTAATTGGTGTTAGCATTAAGAGTTGCTTATTTGCTTTATTTAATAGTTATTTGGGGTAGGTACTGTCTTCCTTATTGGGGGCGGGGTGGTGGTGCTTGTTTGGGGTTTTTTTAATAACTTTTTCTCAGAACACTGTTCACTTATTAGATACTTTAAATTTTGGAGCTATAAACCTCCATAAGCATAGGGTGGTTGGACTTTCTCTTCTGCTTATAACTGCCTTTCTTTCTGCCAATATAGATTCTTCCAGTCATTTTGCTCCAAAATGACGTCTCCTTGTCTTATCCCAGGAGACAGCACAAATAGAAATTATGTGAATGCGGCCCAACTATTCATTCAATCTAACAGGTAGGAAAATCATTGTTCTCTGGCATAACGAAAGCTTCTCTATCAGATAATGAAATTACTCCAGAAAAATCAGTATCAGGATAGAAGGTCATGGGATATACGGGAATACTGAGTTCAATATTCCTTTTCTACTGGTTTCTTTTCATAGTGCTTTTCATATGCTCCTTTAAGTCCTCCAGAGAGAATTTACTCTAAATCATGGCACCTACAAAAAAAAAAAAAGATTAAAAAAAAAGGACTTTAAGGTCTTGGTAGGCAGCAAGCTCAACAGGAGCCAGCAGCAGCAAAAATATCCTACAGTACCATAACCAGTAGAGTGTTGTGTGAAAAAAACCCAAACATTTATTATATTTGGAGAAAGAAGAAGGTTGTCAGTAGCACAAAACAGTGAGTTTTATCCGCAATGTGTTTTTTTTAAAAGCTTACTGAAAGGAAATCTCTCTTGTCATGCAAAGGACACATCCCATGTATTGTGTCCTGCCTGGCACTTTATTTTGCTTCTTTTATATGATGCAACTTCTATAGTAGTTGATGACATTTTAGTTCAACAGTTAAATGACAAGTCACATTTACATGACAATTCTCACACGTCCTTTACCAACTGATCAATAACAAGAGACATTATGATAAAAAATGCAGTAATTTCTGCTGTTAATATGTAACAGGCAACAAAAAAGTTCAGAGCATTAATCTTAATGATTTTTTATTTAGGTAGATCAACTTGGATATAACTAGAACAGAAAATTTGAATAGGTAGAAGGGACAATAATTGGAATTTGCAAAGCTATTTTTAAAAATTCCTATTATTTATTTCTCATCAATGTGATATCGCATAAAAATAACAGGAGATAATAACAGACAGAAAAGCTTTACCATAATATAAAAGATTCAAACAGTAATATCATCTTCCTCTGGTTTTCAGCACTAGGCTTTGCAGATAGGAAGCATGACAGAGGCAAAGGGGCCGAAAATTCTCTACTTAGGCCAATGGTGAGCTCAAGAGCCATAGCCTAAACTCTTAATGAAATATTAAGATTCTAACAATGAAAACTTCCTACCTAAAAGTTATTTTAGATCTTACATTAAATTCAACCTAAGAACTCCATAACCTAAACTGGGACAACCCTTCAATCCCTAGTGGTAGCCACTTCTGGTGATCTGGCTTACCGTGATGATAGCACAGCAACGGTCCTGACTCTTTAATCAAGCAGAAAACTCTCAGTTCTTTACCAACATACTTTCCTGGAGAGAAAAGGAAGCAGAGTCGGCAGTGACTCCCATTGAAATTAAGGGTGAAATATGGCAGAAAATAATCTGACAATTATGGAACACCCTGACAGCAAAGATATCTGTAAGATTGCTATGAATCCAGGCATACCATTAAATACATATTTTGGATAAACAAAATAAAAAAAAATAATTTATGTTTTAGAAATGCCCATTTAAATTATTTTTCTATTCTGTGTTACCAGTTTACAAAGATCATTTTCTCAAACTACTGCTTTCTAGTCTTGTTTCAGAATTAAGTCAGAATCTAGTCACAGTGGCAATCTCACTACACAATTTTTAAAAATACATTGTTAAGCAAATGCTTAGCTTGAAAAATTATTAGAAAATGTTATTCTTTCTTAGGAAGCTGTATATTGGGAAAAGGCATTTAGGATTACATTCAAGAACTTGGAGACTGACTTATGATTCCCAAAAATGGTATGTACATATAGAATGATTTCATGTACAAATACCAGATTTGTATGCACAGGTGCAGTTCTGTGCACGTCTGCAAGCTCAGATCAGCCTTCTGTTTCGGAAAAATCAGCATTCTAAGTTGAGCGCCTGATTGAACCTGTCCTATTTCTGATATGCAGGACTTCATTCCAGAAGTCCTTTTTATACACCAGTGTATATTGAAGAAGCACAGTGGTGCCATAACTGCCTCTTTGTTCAGTTATGTTTCTCTCTTAGAGATAATTTAATGGATGCGATGTCTATTTTGCTTACTTGAATAACTGGTACCATGAACTAACCCCTTATTCTGAGAAAATGGGGAATGGAATATTATTTCTGGAATTGGCTGTCAGCAACTCACAGAGCAGAGGCTGTGACTGCCACAAGCTATCATTATATACCAATTTTATACCCTACTGTTATAAGGATTCCTTCTAATTCACACCATTGCATATTCCTCTGCTTCTTGACCTTTCGCTTCCTTGTCAACTCAGCTGTTCTGATAAATATGACTCATGAAGTAAAGAGAGTTGGCTGGTCCATTCTCTTATAAATGGGAGAAAGAATGACGACATGACTTGTACTTACTCCTGCATGATGAGGCCCAGTGTTGAGGTAGTCCATACACAGTCAGGTGAAGAAGTTTCTTAATCTCCTATATGTTTTGTACAGATGATCAAGCCAAGTCAGGAGCTAAGTCCATTTTATTTCACTTCCTAGAAAAGGAAATTTATTAGAAACCTTGTCTTGAAATATCTACATTTTTTTTTCTGTTATATTGTGTTCCACAATTTTCCATTTTTGGTTTACCCTTGCACTTCCTTTATTTGTCAGTCTCTTAAACACTTCACCATAGCACAAAATAAGCTATAAATGTTCATACACACATGATCAGCTATTGTATTTCTAAGCTAAAACCAAATTATTCTGCTAAATAAAAACAGGTAGTTATAACAGTTTTAGGCAAGTAAAGACATGAGGCATTAAGGAAACTTGATGGACAGGGATTGAACCTTGCAGCTGAATGAGCAGGATAACTGATAACAAGCTTTACTGATAGTAAGATTAAACAACAGGCTACGTTCAGGAAAAAACCCTCTGAACATTGTATGTCAGCAATGCACAATGCCACAGAACAGACTATCCAGGAGTATAACAAAGATGAAATTAGCATTAGTATCTCCAGAGCTTAAAACAACATTATAAAAAAAATCACAGATAAGGTATTTCTTCCTGTACATAAACAAGCAATGTTAAACCAGCCCTTTCTTAATTTAGAAGTTAAAATTTACTTATAAAATCTGTGTGGATTAAATAAAGATAGAACCCATATCCATGGAAGTGGAAAGATTACTATGCATATTACATTTAGAATAAGAAAGAATTTGGTTAATGAAATGGTGAGAACAAACATCAAAGCTTATGCCTGTAAGAAAGAAATGTACATCAAAAACTACATTGTATAACATATGCATCCAAACCATCAGAATCATATGGAATAGTCTTTGGTGAGCAACCCATCCTTCTTTGTGGGAAGATATTTTTTAATAATAGATCCTGTTGATTCTCAGTATAACAGCATTACAAATAAACTAACTAAAAATTAAACGACAGCAATTTTAACCAGTACAGTCTTCTAATGCCTGTTGTGTGGCCCATGTTATATCTTTGTAAAAAAATCTTATACAAAGCCAAAACCTGTAACTAACTTGCCTTTTCACTGATGAAGCCATAGACCACAGGGTCGTTTTTTTCTTTAGAGACATTCAGTACTTTGGCTTAAGTAGCAAAGTGCAAGTTGATTAAAACTTGATGTTTATACATAGATAAACCATAATTCTTGATATATAGATGGTCACCCCAGAGCAGAGCTGAGACTCACTAGTAGAACAGTGTACAAAAAAACCCTAAAAGGTCATTACTTGAGTTTTATGTACTAATTAAATAGAGAATTACGCTTTCCACAGCCATTAGTCCAGTGCCTTTCAATAGAAAATTCATTCCAGGTCTTGCAGAGAGAAATACTTACCTTCAAAAAATATAGCACTTTCAGGAAAAAATTATTCAAATATATAGAGAAATATAAGTGTCCATTTGTGCTATTATTACTGTAGCCCTTGAATGAGAATAAACAAAGATTATCTGCAGAAGCTTGAACTTTGGCTCTGATTAAAAAAAAAAAAAATTAACAGGAATCAGATAAAATTTCCAATTTCTCTATCTTTTAATTAAAATCTGTTTTCTTAGGTATGAGGTGGCATTTAAAGTTTTTCTTTTCACCTAATTCATTAATGTTAATAGGTAAAGAATATTTCAAAATAAAAGAATGACTGACAGTGGAAAACGCTTTCTGCTTAGTCATTCTCCTTATTTGCTAGACTATCTCAATGTGATATGATAAAATCTTCTCTTCAGACTTTTCAGCTGACATGAGATCATGTTTGCAAATGCTTTCCATTTCAAACTTGTAATCCAAATCAGAGAAGATACAAGGATTAAGAACATGTGGAAGTATAATAACACTCTCAAGGCACTAAATGACAACAGGATAAGAGCTCTTGGAGCATTAACTATTTTTCTCCAACCCAGCAGGCTTTTCTTTTTAAAGGAACTTCTGAAAACATACATCTTGACAACTTTTCTGATTGAATTTCTAGTCTTTTTTTCCCCAGAAAGACCTTAACAAAGAGGAGCATTTTCTAAGACACACAAGAGAATTGAGGACTAGACACCAAGCTATTTGTTTGGCCCTGCAGAAGTCTTACATTACTTTTCTAGAATACCAGCTTTGTAAGAGTTTTTACCTTACCACATAACATACCTAGGCTGGAAAGACATATATTTGTGCTAAATTTCATCCTTATTTGAAAACATGGCTCAGAAGTTTCTAGTAACATGCTCTCTCTCCATCAAATCAAATCAAAGAATCATAGTTATCATTACCTGTAGCTCCCCAGTTACTTGTCTAAAATAAAAATTTAAAAATGATTACAGGAATGTCATAGCTGAGGGGACGCCCAGCAGCCAGAAAAAAAATAAAAAAAAACCAGAAAGTAAAGCAGATCAAAGTTAATTGGAGTAAGCAAGTCAAAGTCACAGTGAGTCTTACAGTTCCAGGTTGGAAAACAAGTATTAATATTAACATCTATATTGATGGAGACTTGCAGGCAATTTCATTGTTCTTCACAGCAAAGTGGAGATTAGAACAATTGAAAGAAAGGAAAGCTATAGTCACAAAATAAGGTCTATATTTGACACTGGTTTTCTCTCATAGGTCAAAGAAATCATTAGACGTGAAAATATGGTGAAAAGTGACAGAGTTCAAGTGTAATGGAAAAAGGAAATGTAATCTCTCAAGGGCCTTGCAACACAAGTTCTGAAAATTCTTAACACTGCTTAGATGCTTCACTGCTGGCTTTCATTCCCAGTACTACAAAATTATATCCAGAAATGCCTTTCATATCTTTAAGGTACATAATGTTATTAAGAACCTCATTGTACTTTCTTTCAGATACTTACCTTGTTAATGGAGAAGATAAAATCACTAGGTTTTTAAGAATTTATATCTATCAAAAAGTAACAGATTCTACTGCTGAATGGCTCCCTAAAATTATAAATGAATTTTCAGAATCGACTTAACATAGCAGCTTAATTTGGTATCCCAAAAGAGAAGTGGCATAGTGGTGAACACCTAAAAGATGCCCTCATGCAAAGTAATAGATCTTTTTCACTCAGACCAATGCCAGCAAGATATCTGTCTCAATGTCATATGTCACTGGGACATGATAGCACAAACAAAACATTTTTCACAAAAGTTATTCATTAAAATAGATCAATATGTCTGGTTTTAAAAAAATAATGAGTTTGATTCTAATACTAAATTAATATAATCATCCACAACTGTCACAACCTAAAGGGTTACCTGATCTGCTGGTGTGTAAGGATAACCACCATGAGTTTTTAAGATTCTGTAATACACAGGGACACAGAAGCTTTATCCTCTAAATTTCTCTACTTTATTACAGATTACCACAAATACCCCACAAATCACCAGCAGCAAGTATACTACAAAATCACCACTAGTAAAGCAAACATTACATATATATAGATCTCTCAAGCTATTACAAATTACTATCAGCAATAATATAATATCAATCAAAGATATAGGAACAATCAATAATAGGAGTAATAAATTGTATAGCAACAATCAATAATAGCAACAGCCAAGTAGGTGTATACTATTACAGTTTGCAACAAACATCATTAGTGAAGCAACTTATCAACAACATAACAGCAGCTATTATAGATTACTTACATCTTATATCTTAAGATATAAGATAAATATTACTTATATAAGATATATCCGTATCAAGTGAATTAGATTTCAGAAGGGACCAAACCATCCCAAAAGGGAGAACAAGCCAGCCTCAGAGGGGAACCCTAATATTCCAGAGGTGGGAGGACAAATGGGGGGTCCAAAGGGGGACCAGTAAGATGACAGATAGAGCTTCCCTTCAGAGGTGATCTATGTCACAGAGTCTGGAGTCAGCCAGGAGTCCTTGGGGAGACTGCAAGCTCTCACAGAAAGCCCCTGTGGAGATTCCAGCCTGTTTAGGGAAAAGGAAATATATGTGCAGCACAGAATGTTCTCAGAGAGAGAGGTTTCATTCAGGATAAAAATTAAGTCCTTTTTATAACATAAGAGGCCATAGGACATACTAATTTGAGCAGCCAATAGATGCTGTTAATTTCAGTTTTTCACCTGCAGCAGCCAACAGGTGATGAGCTTTTCTGTTCTTTCAGGGCAATTTTGTTTTTCCAGGCTGTTTTCCACCTTCTCAAATGAGAAGTTGCTGTTTCACTTCCTTGTTTTTGCACTTATCGGTAGTATCTCAGGATGTCTCTGACTTCTACATCCCCTGTTTGTACTTCAAAGATGCCAGCTGCACTTTTCAATGATGTTTCTGGTTCCCTGGGCTAGTTCCTAGGTTCCATCTTCCAGGCTAGCAGGCCTTCTGGCAGTATTTTTCAGCGGATATTTTCTTTTTCCCAGTAATTTTCCCCTTCTAACCAGGCCCCCTTTATTGCTGCTCACATCAGCAACATATTCTTAAGGGCTAAGGGTTATCTTTGAAGCATTTTCTGCTGTCATCACTACTTATGCAGCACCAGCAAGGTCTGATCACCTAACAACAAACTAGAAAG
>JAOXJM010000001.1:100739394-100749860 GCA_026413425.1 Tringa solitaria | reverse complement strand
TGATGTACCCCAGGATGCCATTGGCCTTCTTGGCCACAAGGGCACATTGCTGGCTATTTCAACAGGTCATCCTGTTGTAATAAAGATTATAGATGAGTTAAAAATATATATTTTAGGTCTTTTCAGGTATTCTATGATCAAATCACTAATGACTGAGTAAAGCTCCTTTTAAGTTTGTGATATTTCTGAGTGACCCTCGTATTTCTGAACAAAGCTTGTAAATTTATCACCTTCTTATGACCTTTTGCTGCCTAATAAACTATTTGTAACTTCTTAAGTATACTTTTAATAAATAGTAACTCACCTCCAGGTTTTGTTTTAATTTTTAACAGTCTAAGTTGTCACTTGTCTGCTGGAACAGAGAATAAAGCTGATTTCATTATCAGTCAAATCTTAATCTACTGCTTCGCCTTTGTTAAATGGTGTAATAGTCTGCATACAGGTTATATCTACTCATCTTTGAGTGCTTTTCAATTTCAGTATTCATGTCATTTGCTCAAAGTTTGAATTTATGTTAATAATACAAATCTATACCTGGTCATAAAGTGTTGATATTGATGATCTTTGCTGTTGGCATGACTTAGTACTTAGCAGTGAATTGCGGTAGAGGAGAAACTTACTGAAGCAACTTTGCCTTCTCCTTTATTTTCTTTTCATACGTAAAACTAGTAGAGACTGCAGTCTCATTTGTATGAAAAATCGAGATAGGAGGATGTGTCCACAAAATGAAAACTTCTTGGAGTACCATGAGTAAGACCACGCCTCCAGAGGAAAACAGATAGCAAACAAATCCTTGTGCAGACAGGGATAACACCGAAACAACCAGTTCAGTGAGAACAGCTGTTATCCAGTGAACAGAGTCAATACACAGTGAAAATCTAAAAGAAACAAAATGTTAAAAGAAACAACAGTGTTTGCACAGGCACGGCTATCTTTCAAGACTATTAACAGAAAAGAAATTAATTAATAGTAGGTTTACTACAAACCATATACAATGTTTTATTCTTGCCTATAGAGCAGGTTCTCTGGAATATGATGATCATGCAGCTGAGTGAAGGATTGTCTTATCTGCATATTACACTGAAAGTCAAAGTTAATGTTCTATGAATGCATACAATTCTTACCAATAGACTGTACAGCACATCTAGAGTAAGTGCAACTGGTACACATGAAACATAAAAAGAAACATTTCATGCAATACCTAAAATTACAATAACTTCAAAAAATATGTTACAGAATGGCAAGTCCTTCAAGATTTAAGCATAATGAAATCAAAGATACATAGGCTTAAAGCTACTATTCAAGTTCTGTCAGCCATACTATTAACTTAGTTGGATATTTTTAATGTTGAATAGATTCTACTCATAAATGTCACCACAGGTATATTTGTTCTCCAGAATGTGCATTAGTAATTTCAAACCTTTGAACGAAGGTCTCCCGTTGTCACACTTCTGCTGCGATCAGGATGTCAGTGTGATTTGGGATTTCAACTACCATGGCAGCTAAAATCCTGGATGGAAGTTAAGATTAATTTACTAGTTTTTAATAAGGCAGACAGACAGACAGAAGGACAGGCAGGAAGGAAGACAGGAAGGAAGAAAGAGCAAGCAACTAGCTTTCTGAGTCCAGCACTAAGTTATTCCTTAAATTTGTAGGCACTTCTCAGCAGTATATCCTGGATTCCTTTATTGCAAGCATCTTTCATTTTGAATCTAAATTACCTGGGTATCCCACCATAAATAGGAAATGTCAGTCAATTAATAATAGGTGTAAAGAAGCATAACACTGTAAAACAGCTACCACAATGCTTGATTTGTCTGATTTATTCTTGCTGTTTTCTAGTCCTTTTGAAATGATGAATGCTTTCTTTTCATTATTCTCTATTTAGAGCTATTCTTCTCATTTTCTATCTCACATTGAGTTGGCAAAGGTGAGAATTCACATTTGGGACAATTGAATTATCAAAAAAAATCAAACATGATTTTCAGCTACAGATGAATACATTATTCCTCTTTATTCCTACCCTCTTTCCTCCTATGAATCCATCAGCCCTTCTCACACAGTGACAGCAACTTTTTTGCATGATCAAAATACAATATGTGTCATAGTCTTTGTTATTTAGTAGCATTTCTAGTTACAGAAATAGTTAAAATTAATAAATATAGGAATTCCTACCTATTTTAGATTTAGGTTTTTCGCCTTTTGTGATTTTTTTGTTTAGAGAATTTTAACACGTAAAAAAAGTGTGATGTTAGATATTCTAGTCACCCTGTTATTACTGATATCACTGGACTTAGAAATTCTCTCACAAAGATGATTTTTTTTTTATTCAAGTGTCCCAGTAATCTGAAAATTTTCTAGTCTTTCAAATAACTTTACTCCCTGCCTATGTGCAATTTCACAGGGCAGGCTTCATTCAAATTGGGTCATGGTAGAATCAGTTTCCAAATTCCCCAAGACAGCCTAACTAATGATTTTAGTCTTGATCCTTTGTTGAGCTTCATGAAATGAATTCTCCCCATAAACCAAGCTCCAGTGGTATTAGCACTGGGTTTGAGGTTGTACCTGTTTTTCAACTCACTGTGTACTACTTCTAATTAAATTCACTGGATTGAAATTAAGATGGCATTTAGGGAAGCAGATATGCTGTTCTGTGCTTCAGAAACTAAGCGGGAAATTCTGAAAATAAAGAAATGAAAACAGACAAAGGGAAGGCAATGTGAGCAGCAACAGTGCTCATGATCTCCTTCTTCAGTTTTTCTCTTGGTGCTTCTGTAGTGTGTTTGAACTCCCACATAATCCCTCTTTGACTTTATTTTTTCTGCCAACTTTCCCTGACCATGACATTTTTTATCTCCTCAGTTCAGTCTTCAGTTTTTGAAACAGAATATAGTACCGGGAATCTAGTTTCAGTTTTAAAGAAAATAATGGAAAATTATTATTGTCTTCCCAAGACAATCTCAGTTAGACCTTTAAAAGAAAGCAGAGTTGCAATTTCTCTGTATAATGTCAGAGTGGCTTTGGTTCCACTGAAAACTGTTTACAGAAGAGGTAACATTCTGTGACAGTGCCTCTCAACACAGCTGCCAGCTTTGTAGGAAGGGTTGCCAGGACTAGCTTGCTGTAAAGCTGGAGAAAAGAAGCACCTAGACATCAAAAGTCTAGGGGATGTTTTCACTACAATTTCTTGAAAGGGAATCCTTCAGGCTTATCCTTGATTCTTCTGCTACAGTTTTCTAAGTTTGAACTCCCCTCTTAAATCTAACAAACAGGGGCTGGAAGTCCCCTATGCATTTCCCAAGCTTACACACACACCAATATACTGGTAACTCCATGTAGTTAATTATATTGTCCGAGTTGAATACATATAATTAAAAAGTAGAAAAATGCCTATTTATTACTAACTAAAAATATGCAGCAAGAATGCAGTGTGTCTTTCTAAACTTCATATCCATCCCATCTGTTTTTGTACTGTCTATGTACCCCACGGTGTTTCTTAGTCTCATTTGCTCAATCCTAGATACAATTCTACAGCATAAGATAGTCTTCCTTTCTGCTTATAGGACAGGTAGATAGCTATTGCCTTTTGGTCTGCTTTTACCTACTGCCTCTAGTTCCCCTTTTTTGAAACCATAACAAAAGTTAAAGTTTCCACCTATGGGAAGTTTCAGACATCTGTAATCAGAGTGATTGCACTGACACGTATATAACTGTCCCTGCTATACCCTAACTCTTGTACAGGACTATTACATCTCCTCCACTGAGTGACCGCAAAACACATGAAGCTGACAACAGGCCCACATTTAAGCATTTATGTATTAAACTACATATCTTACAGGAGGCACAAATGCAAACAGCATTATGCCGAGCAGAAAGATGGATCTCTTCAATAATTTTTTTCCTATTCTTTCTCTGAAACAAGTCTGTCTTGGGATATAATGGCCAGGGGCATGAAGGTTGGTGCCTGGTTAAGAAACCAAAAGCAGTTGTATAAATGGATGGCAGGAATCTTGCTAGTGTCTTAACAAGATACAGTAGTATTTAATACCAAGAGAGTTATGATGTTATCACAAGAATTGTCAATGCTGACTCTTCATATGATGTATCTTCCAGCAGGTAATATGTTTATATACACACTCCCACATGGTGAATACAACGTGTATTTAATGCCATACTGGAATTTAACTGCATTGAGGTTACACGCCAGCTTTTCAGCAATGCACAGTAACGCTATAAAAGCCATCTGTTAAAACCGTGGTAAGATTATAGGCAGTTAAACTGCTAAATGTTATTCGCCTGTCTTTTTTAGTTTTCCCTTCTGTTCACTGAGACTCACTGGAGCATGTGTATCTCACCAAAATAGGAGGTACAGTATTCAGACTAGTCTGCTATCAGTGAAACAGGATTATTTTGTCATTTTTCAAATATGTCTCAGAGCAATTGAGAATGATGCTACCTGGAGGTTGCTGTTATTGTTTGACTCTCCAGTGATGGCCAGCCCAGAGTTTAGGAACTTACATGGTACTATTGATTCCAAATGTATGCTGGCTCTTGTGGGATGAAGAAAGTGGTTAGCTAGGAAAAAAGATCAAGTCTGAATTGTCTGATATCAGTTCCACTCATCTCATCAAGATCTTTTTCCTAAGGGAGTTCTCCAGAAAGACTGATTTTGTCTGCTTCAAGCAACTGCTTGACCCTGTGCTAACTCACTCAAGCTAGCTCAACAAAACCAACCCAAGTTGGAGAGAAAGGAGCAACATTCTAAGCTGAATGGGGTACACTCAAAACCAGCACATTTTTTATAACCTTTTCTTCTTTCTATTCTGACGTAAAGGTCTAAAAGCTAGAGAATAAAAGATAGGGTAGAAAAGTAGTACCTTTAAGACTAAACTGAGTGATATCCCTTAAAATCAAGCACGCTTATGGAAATCATTGCATGCTTCTCACCTAAGACATTTAAAGCACTTTTTCTTACCAAATAAATTACAGTTGCAAAAAAAAAATAATCCCCCTCTACTCTTAAATACCCATGTTTCTGCTTGAGTTTTCCTATCAGTTGTGTGAAACATTCCCAAAAAACCAGTCAACCAAACTATGAGGTCTAATACAGAATCCATAGTTTTAAGTGAGATATCAAATGTTATGTCACCAGGACAGTTTTTAACATATAAACCCCCACATTTTGTATGTTATAATTAAAGTAAGCTATATTAACACTAATGGTAAGCTTTTTCAAAAGCCCCAGTTTTCAGGACTACCAGAACTGAAGTTTAATGCAAGTCCACACAAAATGCAGTGAAAGCCCACTCTTTAATACAGGTTCAAAGAAAAGGTTATTAGTATTCATCTTCCTTTTACCTATGGAAAGAGAACAAGACTAATATGGAGTAAGATCATGGCTTCATAAACTGACTTCAGATTGTTCTAGCTACCTCTTCAGACACTGCAGATACTAGCTTTGCTTCAAACATAGTCTGCAGACATTTTGAAAAATAAGTACTACTTTTTGGAATCAGGTCTTCAAATTGTTTTGAGAAACTTAAAGAAAGCTGCTCGTATTTTCTTTCTATCTGAGCCCAGTAAAGGGACACCTACAAATGTGAGTCACCAAAAGAAAAAAGTGCATTTTCCAGCAAGGTCACTGGATTTTCTCACAGACCTTGCCATTCTACTAAAAACCAAAGGCTCAAATCCTTCAAATTTTAAAATGTAGACCCAACTTTATCGCAGTGCATTCCATTGAAGTTATTAACACTTCTTACAGTGGAAAGTATATACACAAATATTTATAGATTTGTTGACTAACTAGGCAGAGGGCTAGCTTGTTAGATAAGGAGAGACAGAAATAAGCACCCTTGTATTCACACCTAGGTATAGAAAGTGGTGACATATTCTAGCAAATTCCTGAGTAGTTTGTATACAAAGTGACAGATTTAAGTTTTATAGGCTCCCTAATAAACCACCAGACCTGTATTCTGACAGCAAAAATAATAGGTTTACTACTTGCTTGAAAAGCACATGTATGAAATCTTACAGTAAATACCAGTATTGAACAAGTTGATTATGTAAGGAGAGGGGTAAGGTCTGCCTGTCCACTGAACTCCATGTCAAATAGGACAGAGAAGACAGCCTTCCTAATTTTGTACAATGCCATGTCTTTACATAAGATGAATCAGATTAATTCCAACTATTTCAATGTGAAATTTAATTCTTATAAATCTTATAATTTTTGGATAAGAAAGCCGTTCAGGGATGCTGCACAACTGTAATGATTAATGTTTGTGATGCCTATACATGTAGCTCTCAAGGGTAAATTTTCGGCATGATTCATTATTAATGGAAATTGCATGCCTAACTCCCTGTACACCATGCATAAAATGTGCTCCTTTACATCTATCATGATAGAAAAAGTAAGAAAATATTTATTTTTGTATTTTAAAATTATATTCAAAGTATCCCTGATGAGAAGATAATAAATATGCAAAATAGCTGAAGAGAAAAATAAGTAAAAGTGGAAAGAGGTTCTAGCACAATTTATTCTCAACAAAATAAGGTGATTTGCAATATCTTACTGTAAATAAAATCATTCTTTAAGGTTATACATTGTTATACTTTCAAAACAGAGTATATCTTCTTTATTTCTCCAGTAGTAATTATATAGGTTATATAATGCATTTTATATACTTAAAACTACTATTAGGGGAACAAAGAAAAAAAAATCACAGATAATCTTTTTCCTATGTTACTGAAACACATTGAGAAAGCATTTCTAGAGAAAGCAAGGTGTAGAACCACAGTAGTTTATTATGCCTTAATATGAAGGAGTTCCCCATTTTAAAAATGTGGATTCTTGATCAGACAAGTCGCCTTTCAAAATACTGGTAAGTAATTTAAATGTTTAGTTTCTGAATAACATTGCTGAAGTCCAAATAAAACTCTTTCTCTCCCTTACATATAAAACTTCATTCAAATAAAACACAGAATCGTAGAATATCTCAAGTTGGAAGAGACCCATAAGGATCATCAAATCCAACTCCTTGGACTCCCCTCCAAATACCTAAAACTAAATCATATGACTAAGACCATCATCCAGACTCTTCTTGAACTCTGACAGGTTTGGTGCTGTGACCAATTCCCTGGAGATCCTGTAGAAAAATAAAATGAGTGAGAGTTAAGTGCCATGAAATAAAGGAATATGTTATTTAGCTGATATAAACTGCAGTATCTCAGAAGACTTATCACAATACTATGCATAGCACCAAAGATATGGCCTGGGAAATTTTTTTTTTTTAAATGAATAAAATATACTTTAAATAGAAAACACACAGAAACATACCATGAAAAATCAGATAAACAATAGTGGAAGGCAGAAAAAAAATTCTAGGAAAAATCGTGTTGTAGTAGAAACAAAGCAGCCTTGGAAAGTGGGATACTCCAGGACTAACTGGAAACAAAACATGATTATGAATTGCTTACAGAGGAGTGGATGGGTGAATAACGATGTGACAAAATCCTTGTGATGCAAAATTAAACAGAAGAGTCAAAGCTAGAACAGATTGCTAACATTTCCAGCAGTCTCTCATACAAAACAACGCAGTAAAATGGGAAATGGAATTCAATATAAGTAAATGTAAAAGAACCTATGTGTGGCAGAATCAAACCCACCTCCTACGTATTATGCACATACACAGCCTCTTCCTCGCCTTCCCCCCAGCGTACGCACACAAATCCATTCAGGCATCTCCTAGTCACTACCTGGTTTTCTACTGAAACACTGTAGTCGGTGTTAAGTACCAACAAGGCAGTGTTAAAAAATATCAAGAAAGAAATTGAGGACAAAACAAAACCACAACATGCCACCGTATGAATCTATGGTTGCCCACATTTTGAGTACTCCCTGTCTGGCCACAGCTTCTCAAAAAGCATACAGAATCACTGGAAAAGATACAGAACAAATAGGAAGATTGCAGGCACAGTACACTCTCTTACCTAAGAGGGATTGAAAAGAACGTGTCCTTTTAGCTTGGAGGAGAAGAGGGAAGGAATGTTGTCCAAGGTGTAAGGAAATCATGAAGGACCAATTAGCTGAGTCAAGTGCTACTCACCCAACAACAATATCAGAGCAAAAGCAAGAAACAGGCTTAATACAAGTAAAAAGAGTGTGACTTATACCACACATTCAAAGCTGATTTTGCCACAGAACAGAGACAGTTGCAGTAAAAGCTCCATTGAGAGGATGCTAACAAGATGGCTTTGACAAAACTTTCACGTCAGGAAATTCCTAAATTGCTAATTCCAAGGAAAGGGAGGAATGTATCATGAGAAAGATCATCATATTCTCAGCCTTGGCCTCTTTCACTGGACATTCACCACTGGCCATTGTTGAAACCAGGAGACTGAGATGGATGGAACTCTGAAATGACATAACTGAGTAGTTCCCTATTTCTACATGAAAAGTCAGACTTGACTGCCATCGGCTGCTTTTATTCAAGCCCGGACTTTGAATTTCTTAACTTTGTATTTATTAACAACTTACATCTTTTGTCACTTTACAGTTAAGCAGTTGCTGAAACTAGGAAAAGTTGTCTACATCTACAGTCATAATTAAAATGTATGCATATTACTCAACAGTTAAATAAAAATTCTAATAAATTCCATTGACAGTTCCTATCTGTAAATACTTGAGATATTTCTGAACATATTTCATCACCATTTGCTAAATAGGAATAGCACGTTATACTGTAACTAATATTGTATCTCCATATAAGAGAACATCTAAAGCTACTACCTATGGCAATCTTACTGCCTACCTAATTCCCAAGCTATCTTGGGACCTTTTTAGTATCACTGCCCAGAGGGTGATCCTTAAAGCTACTAAGCGTGATTCTGCTAGATGCTACTAAGGAACCTCAGTGCCATCTTGGAACCCTCCTATGCAGTTTTCAGTTCTCTCATATGAACAGCCTAAAACTGGAGGTGTTATCAAAATCAGGGAGAAAAAGCAAAAAGGAAAATAACTTCTAACTCTCACCTCTAACTCTCACAGGGCTTTGTATAACAAAATCAAGTAGAAAGCAGTACAGGGTATAGAACGCAAAGATCTATTCTAAAATGTAACAGGTTAGTAACCATATACCATAATAAGCCAAGTTTCTGGATGGTCTTCAGATGTAATGTTGTATAGATTGTTTAGTCTTGAAAAACGCAAACAAATCCTAGACTGGCTTTGTTTTGTTGCTCTCTGGACATCTGGACACTGGAATTATTTGCTTTTCCACTTTAAGTGATCTCCTGTCATGTAATGAAAATGAGAAAGATTGGTCATAAATTGCTCTAATTTGGAACTCGGTAGTACAAATCATCTTTACTTCTGCAGAAAACAAAATAAATTCAAATTGCTTATATTGGGTAAACCTATATACCCACTTTTCATCAGCTTTTTCTGCTTTTTTCCCCCTGCAGAATGAAAAATACTGTTTGAGACAACCCATGTGAAAGTAATAAGTAGTATGAAATTAAACAGCAGCTGTAACACTTGTGCAAAATTTAATCTACAAAAAGTTGAAGCATCTAATCTTCCCATTTCAATTTATATCCCCAAATCTAGGCAAGGTGACTGAATGATGAAATAATCTTATTTTTGTGACTTGATATCATTTTAAATGTATTTTTTCCTATTTCTCTTGGCTATTCCATATTACTAGTTGGAGAAGTAGGAAAAGAATTAATTAAAATCAGAAATTATTATTTTATCTAATTTTTCTATCTACTACCACTTGACAGAACTTTATTTGAAGGAATTGAGTATGGTCTCACTGTTACAGTAATTTATTTTTCTAAATGAGAAGTGTTGGTTGACTAAGAGGCACCATAAATATTTATGTCATATCCTCTGTTTAAGCAGTCCAAATGCTGATGGTATACAGCAGCTAGCTAGAGCCCCCAAACAAAGACAGTCTACATACTGGGTTGCTGGGTGTCGAGGGCTTAACACATCAATATTTCAAACAGTCCACAGCCAGCACACATCTGTAGCATTTTCCTTTTCTGTGAATAGATAGCAAGATTCAATACAAGCAAATGAAAAATATAAATCTATTGTATCTATACACTGAACAGCAAATAATATTCTCTCATATTTTGTTTTCTGTTATTCAGCGGCTGAGTAATAAAGCAGATATTTCAGCAAGTTCCAGCTAAAGAATAAACTTGCATAGCTCCTAATCCATCATATTATCCCACACAGACCAAAACATCCACTCATATGGAACAGTGAAGAGGTGTAACTCCACCTCATGTAAAGGCCACAGGAGTTAATGGGACCATTAAAACATTTACATCTGAACATATGCTACATACAATACAATACAGATTACAGATGACAGGACAAGGAGCAATGGCTCAAGTTACACCAGGAGAAGTTCAGGTTAGATATTAGGAAACATTTCTTTACTGAAAGGGTTATC
>JAOXJM010000001.1:100685723-100696043 GCA_026413425.1 Tringa solitaria | reverse complement strand
ATTTTCCCTTCTTCAAGCTTCTTTATATATTCTTTGCAAGATTTTACTTGTTGATAGTTCTTTTTATCCTCCTTGTAAACATGAATTTACTCTTGCCTTTTTCTGTTTTTGATGTTGTCCTTGTTTTCGACAGGATTAGGTGAAAATGTATCAGAGGAGTCTCTTGATGTAGCTAGCTATTCAGTCAAGTCAGAAGCTTCTCCAATAGCCTTTTGGGTTTCTTTACTGTGATTAAGATGATTTCCAGACAAATTCATGTGAAAGTGCTATGTGAACCTTATTATCTCCCACATTTCAGTGGGCTTGGTACAGATGCTTTAATTCTTCATTTTGTCCTTCTGAAATGAAAATGCTTTATTTCAGGGTTAGTTTTGTTTATTCTCTAGTTTAATCTGAAATGCTTTCTAGTTGTTCAGTCCAAGATTATATTCTGCACTCTGATTTAGCTACTTAAAAAAAAAAACAAACACAAAACATATGTAAGATAATATAATGTCTAGTTGATACTTTGTGATGAAAACTCGCTAATCCCACCTTGATCAGATTTCTTTATTCCCAGTATTGGTACTATATGTTCTTGAACCTATATATGGAAAGTGGAAAACTCTAGAAATGAATTAACTTAGGAAGAAAACAGATGGCATTTTATTTTTACTATTCAATTGCTTATAAACATTTACTTCTGCCTTTGACTGACATTTTTAAATATGGCTTTTGCAAACTTGCAGGAATTTTTTATGACTTTGGAATAGCATGTAAAGTTACTTGACAGTAGTATAAAGAAGTTACCACTTAATATTTTACTTAACTAAAGCTGTTTTTCACCTGGGATCAGCGTATTGGTATTACATTCATTTAACAAGACTTCATTGATTATTAGTGTATATGGTTTTGAAGTGGATTCTCGACCATCTGTAGTTGTTTATCTAAAAAAATGTAAGCTCTAAATTTCTAAAAGCTTCTCGTGACAGAAATTACATTAATGTGTGTGTATGTATAATTTAAAAAAATAGATTAGGAATGTCTGGTGCCTGATCTCTATATTTATTTTTTTTTTTTGTAAGAAGGAAAATATGTCTCAGCATCATTTTACTCATGGCAGTTTCATGTAATGTGATTGAGGCTGAAGTTTTTTTGACTTATGCTTTTTACTACTAAAATGTTTTCAACTGTAAACTTTAATGTTCATTAAGAGTAACTTTTAGACAGCAGATAGTGGACTTTACTCACATTTCTTCTATAGCACGTAGATATATTGTATAAGTAAGTATATGGATATTACATGTGCTAATACTCTGTATGCATACATGTGTAAACTCTCCTAGAATATTTTATGCGCATGTTACTAAATGTTTAATAGGTCTTCTGGAACAATCTTCAGTTTCTTCTTTGCTTAGTCAAACTTCTAAAATGTTCCCCTTTGCAGAGCATATTAGAACATATCTTTTGAAGTTTCATCAGAAACTCCTGCGTGCTTAAGGCAAGTTAGACACCAGAATGGCTGCCTTATGAAAGCTACTCGTTTTATGGTATTCAGACAGATTCATATTTATCTACAGGTCAGTTTAAAATGGTGTTCTTTCAGTAAGCAGCAAGCCAATGCTCAGAGAAGATTTCTTTCCATCATAGTTACTGAAGGAAGAAAAGAATAATAGGATCAGGTAACAGATCCATTTCTACCAGATGGTTTTGGAAGATTCATTTTAACGTTAAAGCAAGCTAGAAAGTTATAATTTTAAAAAGTCCAAAATTGTGGTTAGTTGCTGTGTTTACCACAAAGGACATCTGTAAAAATCTTACTAAATCCAGGTGCACATTTAAAAAGTTATTTAACTTATTTAAATTATTAGACTGGAACTGACAAATTAAAAAACTGAATCATTGTTTATTTTAACCATGTCAGGCATCAGAAAGATCACTATCCTCCTACATTGTTTCTAAGCATTTTTGCTTGGGAAAATGACCAAAGTTTTCTTCATTTCTGCCTTTGCCAGGATTCATTTGTTCTGCAACTTTAAGCTGTTAGATATGCTCTAAATACTCTGAAAATTACAGATTGGTTGGATGGCAGTGTTAGTCAGCATCTTCAGCTGGCTGTGTCTTCCAGTAGGCTTTTTAAGGGTGATGGGTTAAGCATGCAGTATTGCTCAACTTTTGCATTTGGCCATGAGCCTCAATGAAGGTTTTCATTGTGGCATCCTTTGTGTGCCTAGCAGCTCCAAGAAATGTGGAGTGGCTCCGGAGACAGTGGGTAGCTCCCTCACTGAGTACCTTTTGTTCTGCACTTGCCCATACAGAAAGGGTTGAGGTAGGGAGGAGGTGGCACAACCTCCTTTGAAGAGTGGTGAAGGTTAGCAGAGGAGCAGTAGGGAGACTCCTAGTGAGGAAACACTATGGGGCCTGCAGGAAAGGAGTGCAGAAGCTGTGAGGAAGAGAACGTGGCAGCAAGACTGGATCAGAGCAAGAGAGTAGAGAGGCTACAGAAGCGTGTGGTGAGGAGACAAGGGTCTGTGGAGTAAGGACAAAGAGGAGAAAGCAACAGACATGGGCCTCTTTAGAGATGGTGGAAGAAGCCAATCAAAGAATGTGCTTAGAACTATTTACCCTATTTGGTTTATGTATGTTTATATTGTTATAATCATCAACATTAGAATGGTTCAAGCAAGAACACAGATAAATAAAATGTTGTCTTGTTTGTCTCTTTTAGTGGTGTAGCAACATAAACAGATGACCCTGGCACTGCTGAAAGTTTAATACATGAGTTTAGAGTTCAAGAAACAGCTGGAGTGCTGTTGATCTGTGTTTGTCTTTGCACTTGGATAGTGTTCTGGGACACTATTTTACTCCAATTTTAAGACATCTTACGTTGTCTCTTGTGCTGCCTAGAACAATTTTACAGCTGCCAACATGGAGGTTGCAGGTTTGATAATGTGATAGAATATGCTTTACGTATTGATTAACTTTTAAAATATTTCATAACTACAAATGCTAAAACAGCTTAATATGTCTGTATGTACTTCATTATTTCAAATTGTGTGGCTTTGACTGTACCACACATAAAATAAAATAAAAAATGCAAAATGGAAGTCTAGTTGAATTTAGATTTTTTTGGTATATTAACACTCTGGTTTTTTAGTATGATGGGTAAGTTTGGTAACCATTACAAATACCATAGCTGATCAAGGCAATGTGCTAAATATGTGTAAGTAAAAAAAGAACCAAACATGTTTCAAATATAGATATTATATTACTTTGAAAGACTTTAATATATTAAAGAAAACAACATTATTAGTTTTATAGATACATGTATATAACAAATGTTAAAATAATTGTATAAATATATAATTATATAAGATGCTGAGACCTTACATTGTTCTGAACTGTGTAAACCCTGATTTTGTAATAGTCATCCAGCAAGGATTTATTCCTAGGTTAAAGTCAGTTGTACAGTCCACCTAGCTATTGATGAGTTTTTCTTCCTGTCCTTTGCAAACGCCATGAAATAAGAATTTTAACATTTTGTTCTAGATTTAATCATGGTATATTTCAGATTTTGTTTGTTTTGAATGTAGAATCTTGCATTCTTCCCTGACTGTCCACCATGGTAAAAAGAGGGGAAACAAGCTCTGACTTTCCCACTCCTATCTCCTTGAATCTTGTGGGGTCTCCATGTTTATTCAGTATTTACCCACCTATAAGAATTCAAAAGACTCCTGTCACAGCAAGCTTTCAAGGTAATAGCTAAAGGACACATTCCAGTAACAAACATCAGCAATTCTCAGCTCACTTTCAAATGCTGTAATCCAGGATACTCTAACAAATTTAGTCAGTAAAATAAAAACCCTGATCTTCATTGCAATTTCATTATAACTTTCTTAAAAGGAAGATGCTCCATTTGGCATGCTGGCTTTTCTGTTACTGGACTGGTATTCTCACGTGGTTATAAGGCAGCAGCCTTCGTGATGCTACCTTTTATTTAAGTTTGTGTAGTCTATTGCTTATGATATTTGCTTCTGTTGATAACAGTTGATCTTAATGAGTGTTTTTGACCTTAAAAACCTTTGAAACTTCTTAGACTGAGTGTATGCCTCCAGGTTCACAGAAAAAATTGCACTTTCTAAAAAGATTTCTGTTCATTTCTATTTCATCAACCCATAACTAAATCTTTGTAAGTGTTGGGCATTAGGGGAGGTTTATTATTTATTTTTTTTAATTGGCTCCATGCTGACTATGATATGTAAGATCCACGTTAGCTCATGTTAACTCTGCATGGAGCTGTAATGTACATTAGTTTACGTTGGCTGCCCAGGCTTTCTCTGTACTTAGTGGGGAACGAGGCCTCTAACCTTCAATTTCTAGATTTCAAGTGCATAAGAAAAAAGCTGTTCATTTACTTGTTTTTACATCAGAGGTATCTATGCAATCAAGAAGCCATGTCATTATTTCTCCTTGCCTTGGCCACAAGTTCGTTAAGCTTGGTTCTTAACCTTGTACTCACAGTGATAAATTTGCATATTTCAAAGGTATTTTTGAAAAGGTTATTCTCCACAGCCAGTCCAGAGATGAGTTTTCATTTTTTGACTATGGGAGAAGGAGGAATAAATGGAGGGAGAATGTAGTCAGGCTGAAAATGGAGAAAATAGTAATTTTCCTTCAGTTCTTTAGTGAGTTCAAAGAACTGAAGAGTGGCTGGATGTGGTGAGCTTGGCAAGAGGGTAACCGTATATGAGAGCTGCGTTTGCTGCGTAGCTGCCTAACTTGGGTAGGAGTGGTTAACTTCTTCCCTACCCTCTGAAAGTGGGGATGGTACTCAGTAATAAGAAAATACTATTTTTTTATATTCTCCTGTCTTTTAGAACAATTTTTAAGTTCAGAAAAAGGAGTAATTTGTAACTTGAGTGCACAGAAGTAAAAATGAGAAAGTTGGATAATTTCCATTTTTAGAGTGGAAATAGTTCTCTACAGAGGACAGCTTACTGGATCAGTTTGTGAATTCAGCTTCCTCCTGGCTTATCAGAACTATTTTGCCAGTTTTATATCTTCTTTCAACTGCCTTTAAGTTTATGTCCCATCTGTTGGACATAAACAAGCTAGCAGGTTCTCTTGGGTTATAAGAGCTGCCAGTCTGATTCAGTGACAGTTTGAAGCAGAGCCTGTTATTGGATAGTGAGGATGTTGTGTTCAAGGAGTAGACGTGTACAGCATTGCAGATAAAATGGATATCGGGGAATAGGGAATCTGAGTGACTTGTGACTGAGAAAAAAGAAGGGGTAACAGATTCCACTGAGAGCTTGTTCTTTCAGAGTACTGGACCTTAAACAGTGAAAAGTAACTTGGCAAACACAGTTGTCAAAATCTCTAAATCAGCCATTTGCATGCATATTTGCAGATAATTGCTATCTAAAGATTCTGTATAGAAATAAAAGAAAATATTTTCTTCGGTTTCAGGGCGTCAGGGTTCAGCAGGTCTGTAACTTCTGTAAAGTTAAAAAGTTTTTGCTATTGCTTACTGATATAATGAATTGTACAGATTATCATGCTGAAATCTAGTTGCAGCTCACTGGAACTGCGGTCCCCAGTGTGCCTGTTCTTACCCATGCTGTGTCTTGCAGACGGGGGTTTTGACACTGCAAGTGTCCATGCTTCCTCTGCTGCATCTGTTGTCAGCTCCACCTGCCAGTATGTTATTGAACTGTAGTGCAATGCCTGGAGAGTTTTATTTATGAAATAGTCTGATTTTAATGTTGATGTTGAATTTGATGAAGAGTGTTTACTTGGTTCAAGAACTCTCAAATAATTTGGTTTTTGGGAACAATAAAATTGCTACAGTGGAGTAGTTTTATGTAAGAAGATACTCCATAAAGGTAAATGTGATTGTACAAGGAGAATATTGTGGTTACATATTAATAGGTACAGCCAAAAGTGACAGAAACACAGAGCTGTTATCGATATCTACTAATAAAATTATCATAAATGGGGAACATTTTATAAGTTAAGAGAATAGGAATTCCGTATTCGAGGTGTGATTATAACCACTCTGTAGTGCTTAAAATTTCAGGATAAGACTGAGCTGTTTTTATCACTTGTTTGCCCACGCCTGTACTTGTATTTTGCATGTTCTTTATTGGCTTTCTCTGATTAGAAGTAGAAAAATGAATATTTTTTTCCCTACCTGTATACAGCATATGTTTGCTTGTAATGTGCTGGTGGTCTGCAAGTTTGCCTGTAGCTTTTAGGAGGTGCAAAGCTAATAGTTTAAAAGCTTGGTCTGCTCTGGAACCTCTAAGTACACCACTTCATTTTCTGTACTGCTAGACTTTATTCACAGATATCAGTTCAATGGTGTGGTAAAACACATTAGCGTTTGAAGTCGGGATTTTTTTTTTAATGCAGCTACTGATTTGGAGCATTCAGATGACTTAAATGTTGGTTGTAAAGTTTTTCTTTATTCTTTTCTTGCTGTGAATTTCTACCCATTGGAATCATGTTAATAGTGTTGCTGCAAAGGTACAGTTAAGGTACATTTTCAAGGGCAGTGTTAAATGCAAAATATTGTGACACACCCTTATCTGTATGTTTCTCTTTGTTATCATGTATGCATGCATGTTTTCTGAGTTGCCTTAATAATTGCTTAGAACAATAGGATGTTTCCAGTGAACACTTAAAACATCTGGCTGTTGTGTTGTTTAATCCTTCTGCAGACATCCCCTTCGGATGTCCTGGTAGGAACTGTGTTTCTACTTTGACACCCATGTTTATCTGAAACTGTTTCACAAAAGGTTCTCAAACACACAAAAACCTCTTTGCTTTTGAGGACTTCCCTAGAACCTTTTTTTTTTTTTTTTCCTTCTGGATTAAAATTGGTGGCATGTGGCAGATCTCTTCAGGATCCTCAGCCTCATCCGCTCTGGCTAGTAGTGGCTCCCCAGGGAGCTGAACTTGCCCCTGACTACCCAGGACTGCTGAATTTCATCAGGCCCTCAAGGCTGCAACAGGGGGGGCAGGTGAAGCATGTGGACTGTGGCTGTTGCATGCTTCTGCTACTCTCAAGGCATGACTTTGAGGTTATTGTGCCAAAGTTACAGTTTGGACAGTTGTATATAACGAAATGGTTTAATTCCAAAAATTCAGTAGCATAAAAATTGGAACTTTAAAGTCCTAATAACTTCTATCAGTTCTCGGTCTATATTTAGAATATGAGAGGGTTGGATGAAAGGAAGATTTCAAGCATGTGAATTTCAAGCATGTACATTAAAAATAGATATGTTACCAAGTTTACATAATTTGCTGATAGTGATGTAGCTTCTCGGCTTACATTTGGAATAATAATGTAACAGATTTTCTATACTTTCAGATTAGGCTTCTCTCTTAAATTTTTTTTTACGTAAAATGTGGTTTGTAAAGGAAAAACCTTACACTTCTGTTCCTTTTCCAAAAGAATTGAGCTCGATCTTCTGATTGAGTCTGTTTTATGGAAGTACTGCATATATATCGTAAAATAGCTAGTTAAGTAGAAAAACAAAGCGTATCTATCTGAAAAATCTTAGATCAGAATGTGTACCATAATAGTTGAGCATAAACTACAACCAGAGTTTGAGTTATATGAATACCTTTTTCCAGCCTTTGTGGGCTAGGGCTTCATACATAACACATAACTCTATATATATGTAGTCAAAGAGTAGAGAGTATTTGCCCACTCTGTAGCCTGTATGTTACCCCTTGCTATGACAGATATCTTCATTGTCTCCTCTTTCATCTGTGGTTCTCGTTATGAAAATAGCTGAGTTTTCAAAGTAGAGTATTTTAACTTTATAGTCTGTAGGGCAAAGGGTTTAATGATTTGTGTATGCTGTATGTTTGCATAAATTGAGGAACATGTATCGTTTTGATGGATGGGTGAAACAGCTATAGAAAATGTAGATCAATAACTGAGTTTTACATGCAGTAGCTGAGCTCCTACATAGTTTTGGTTTACTTGGAAGAGATAACAGTTTTATGTACTTTGTTGAAGAGGGATTAGATAATGTAGGTGCTTCAAGTGCTTTGCCATATCATGGCTTTTAATAGAAAGGTAGTGATGTCTTTCCTCACATCTTACTGCAAAGTAAGCACTTTTTTTTTCTCAAGTTCACAAGCTTTTATTAAGTGTCAATAGTTTTTTTGTTTCAACAGACCATAGTTATCATAAAAGATTATTTTCATGGAGGGAAAGATAATTTCTCCTGTTGAACTCATTCTGTGGAAGATTTTGAGTATCAGAATATACTTTGAAATTATTTTTAAATGCATCCATATTGAGCTGCATTGTTTATGAGGTAACAGAAGTGAGACACTCAATTTTTTAGTTTTAATTTCATTTGTACCTTAAGGACAAAATCATAGTGAAGCTGGAGCGTAAAGGTGCGTCCGTAAGTCTTCCAAAAAAAGTTACTTAAGAGTCAAGGCAGAAAGTTCTATTCTGAAGTTAAAACTTGTAATGATTTTTCAGTATATTACCTATATATTCAGTGTATTGACGATGACCACTGTTAGCTTTGTTGTTGGGCCACTGTCGTTGTAGATGATCTTTTTGGGCACGTAGCTTTTGTATTTAGTTCAGTGTTTAACTTCAGTTGAAGCTTTCAAGATTTTTGAGTCTCACCACTCTTAAAAGCGCTTCAACTTGCTATCAGTTGGTCAAATAAAATACAAAATATAGATAAGTAAATTCAGTTAAGTTAGTGAAAATGTGGAACTTGTATACCCAAGATGCCTGGGATGCAGAAGCCAACATTTCCATAACCTGAAGAAATCACAGGTGCCTAAAGCGGTTATGTCAAGGATTTACTGTTGCATTCTAGCAGATGTGCTGATTTCTTGTGTTCGTGGCTGAATTTGTAAATCTTGATTCAATGAAAATGTGGCAAGAATAATTTGCATATTCATACAAAAGCAAGCTGTATGCTACTAGAGTCTAGAAAAACCATTGCTTTAAGCCAACGTGCTTGTTTCATCTACAAGTTGAAGCAATTTCCCTTACTTTTATTGATTTGTTGTTGTTATTTAATTAGTTTCACTCTTTAGAGGAATTTGTTGTCACATAGCTATAGTATTTAGGCAGATAAAAGCTAGCTAAAAGGAACACTTTGCAGAGGCTCTCACTTGAAGTTTTGTATACAAACCAGTTTCTTTGATCCACTTCCCAAATAGTTACATCTCTCACTTCCAGTGTATAGGCAAAGATACAAGTGGAGAAAAATGAAAGTGGAAGCCTAAAGTGAAAGAAAGAAACTTTGCTTTTGAGGACTTCCTCATTTTGAAAATATTCAATTTTTTTTTTCCCGGAGAAGACAGAAATAACGTCTTAAGGTGTATTGTGAGAATGATTGATTCAGATTGTTAAATATGTTGGAAATAATTATTATGCAAAATAGTAGTGAATGTATTGATACTTTGGTAATTTGCTGAGGGTTCTCATAATCACTCTGTACCTCATGGTTGTATGAGGTACATATGTATCCAAATTAATTGCTGAATTAATATTAGTTTGGTACTGTCAAAGAAGGAGAGTTCACGTACTGTTATATACCCTAAAAAGATGGAGGGAGATCTGAATACTGATTTAGAGATCTAAGCAGAGTTTAGTTTAGAAAATAAAATGAGATTAAAACTCTGAAGTAGCAGGGACTAAATTTACTTCTCCCTGTTACAGAATTCTTGTGATGGACTATTTAGTTTTCATCCAGGCAGCTCTACTGGAAGAGTCCTACAGTAATTTTGCAGGTAGATGCCAAGCAGGTTTTGGTTGTTTTATTTGTTTATTTGGGGTTTTTTTGTTTGTTTGGCTTGTTTGGTTTTGGTGGTTTGTTTTGGTTTTTTTTGTGTTTGAGCACTTGGCTTTTACTATTCTGTGTTACCACTAGCTTCTCAGTAATATTGAGAAAATTTTTAAACTACAGCTTTTCAAAACAGAAGATCATGTTGGTGGTATAAGTGAAAACATGGACTCTAATTTGTACTGTCAAATTGATATCTGTCTTTGTAATGGTGTATCAATTGACCTTTCAAGCTTTTGATACCAAATTGACTATGTAGCATTTTCAACAGCTTTCTTTCACTTACTTCTGTTTTCAATATTCCATTTAATTACTTAGCTCAGACTAATAAATGGTTTTGTTCTTACATCCTGAAAGTATAGTTTTACTTTAATTGCTATATCTGATTTCACATTTAGTGCTCAGTATCCTAGCAACTTAATTCCTTGGTAGTTTTTCTTACTTAATCGTTATTACTTCTGCAGTTTGACCAACCTTTTTTTTTTTCCTTGTCTGTGGCAATGCA
>JAOXJM010000001.1:100622410-100645161 GCA_026413425.1 Tringa solitaria | reverse complement strand
ATCAGGTGTGGAATAATATCTGAACACCACTTGCAACCAAAGTATTTCACAGTCATCTCACTTCTAAGAGCATAAGTACAGAGGAAATGTAAAGCATGGTTAGTATTGATACAGCTTATTACTTTTCAGAATGCTTTTAGGAGGTCTTCGCTTTCACACACAGTATGTGTGGGAACCAAGCATAATTACTGACTAAAACTTACTGAGACACTTCCAGTTTGCCAAGGTGAGGGGAAGTTAAACCCTTCTTTGGAGAAGTAAACTTTATGGACTAAAGGTCTATGACAGAATGGCTGTACTTATCAACTGGACCCTCTTTGGTCCTGTCTCCTCTGATGTCATTTACCTTTGTGAGGCAGAGTAATTCTCTGGTTAGGTGTATTTGCAGTACAGTTTCTCCTTAGTTTGTTGGCTATTATATTGTGCATCTTTTCTATTTTTTTCTTTTCTTTGTCTGTTGCATTATTACTCCTTAAAAATTTGTTTGTCTAAGAACCAAGTGTTATTATTAGCCAGGTTCTTAATTTGCTGTTTGTAGTGATTGGAGGATTCTTGCTAGTTAGTTAGATGCTCTGTTTTCTATGTCTTTAAGATCCACGCTTTTAAAAAGAAATCAATGAATTATGTGAAAATTCTTTCAAATGAGAATGGGTCATTTTTCAGTCCTTTATAGCACCAGGAACCAGACCTTTCTCATTATGTAATACTCTTAATTTTGTACACAAACAATGAAGTCAAACACTGAGATTACACCAGATCCTTAAAGAGGATCTGTCTAGCTGCAATATTATTCAACCTAGACTTCCCTTTTCCCTTTTCATCTGCATGATAATCTCTCGAACTGCCACAGCTCTCAAGGAGGTTCTCAGCTGTCCTTTCCCAACACGGCTTAATTGAACTTCATATAAGGGTAAATGTCATTTCCAGATCCATGGTGCATCTCATATTTATCCTGTCTGCTTTGTTGCTTTGAACTGGCTTTAGTCCACCATGCTGAACGTTGCCAAATCATTCCTCGTTCTTTCAAGATAAATGGATATTTTGGCTTATGCTATCTGTTACTGAAATTCATTGACTCCTGTTTTCTTCCCCCCGCCCCCTTCATTTTCCTCCCAGAACTCTTCCAAAATCACGTGGATTCCTTTGTTTGTCTGTTTTGCTACAAACTTAAATAGCACATTCTACCTTAAATTCTTGGGTATCAGTTAAAGTGAATTGAAAAGGCATGAGTTCAGTGGAAGAGAAATTCTCTGATCTTTAGCAGTACAGCTTTTGTACAATGGTAATATATGTAACTGTGTATATACGTTTTGAAGCACTCTGATTTGTGATAAGTAATTTTTTTCCCTCGCCTTGTTTTTTTGTGAAAAGCAAAACAACCTGTAGTAGAGTTTTACATTGATATAAAGCCTGTTTATCAGTCTGCATTTTTTTAAGCTGTTGATGTTTTTGGAGAAAACAAATCAGGAAAATTAGAAACGAGGTTAGCTGCTATTAATAAACTAAAAATTATTAAATATCTTCCACTAAGCATCATAAAAAACATTGTGTTACAGATAACTTTTTGAAATAAAGTCTTCCTTGTGAAGGAGAAAAAAAATAATCAAATAGACTAATAGTTTCAAACTCGGAAAACTCAATCTCTAAATACATATGAAACACTAGAATTATCTATGGTTAAATTCTTTCTTGCTGATGAATGGATATTTGCAAAGGCTTGCTGATTAAATTTTACACTTGAAATTATTTTGACAGTGACATTTAGATAACCCTTCCTGCAACTGTTTTTGTAACGATGATGAAGCACTACTTTAGTCATCATTTACTCATTTCAGCAATTATGGAGAGTATAAAAGACCAGAAATTTAAGGCCAATTTTTTTTCTTTTTTGCCTTTCAACCCAATATAAAACATTGGTCTTATTTTAATGGTCCTCTTCCGTTATCCCCTTTTCCATTATTTTGGTGTTATTTATTTGTGGGAAGGATGTTTGATTTTTAAGACATTATCTCTTTTAGGTCTCAGTTTAGCTATGTGCCCTAGGTGTGTGCTTTGTTTAATTTAAAAATTTGTGATTTAAATGGAATTTAAAAATATCAGATATGTGAAGGTATGTTTCCATTTAGTTTTTCTTCTAGTCCTACCATTTTCTTCTCTAAGTGTAACATCAAGAGTATCATTGTTTCCAGGTGTAACCTTTTCTTGTAGACTCAGTTCTAAAAGATATTATTCATGAGTTAGTTGGTCATAGAGACAGTAGAATTTTTCCCATTTTTTGTTTTGATACTCATTTTATCTTAGAATATTAGAATGGTTTGGGTTGGAAGGGACTTTTAGAGGTCATCTAGTCCAACTCCGGATGGAGTTGGGATTAGAAACGAGGTTAGCTGCTACTAATAAACTAAAAATTATTAAATATAGCCCACTAAGCATCATAAAAACATTGTGTTACAGATAAATTTTAAAAATAAAATATTTTATTTTTAAAATGATGATTTTTAAAGGGATGTCTTCAACTAGATCAGATTGCTTTTCAATTTGTTGATGCTGCTGTATTCAGTACACAGTATATTCAGTATACTGTATATTCAGTATTTCATTGCCCTTTATATAAAGCAGCTTTGCAAAAATGGAAGAAATGATGATAGACTTCACTAGTTTGATGCTGATTTCCCAGCCCTGTAGTTGGCTGACAAGCATGAAGACCTCTTCAATATTATGGAGCATATGTTTGCCGTAACTGCTTCCCCACGATTTAGATTGTTGTATTCTTCTAAAGCATGCGTAGTTGATTTATCCAACTGCTGAATGAATACTCACCTAGCTCTCCATATTCCTGGAAGAGTCTGCCTGTAGTAGACAAACAACAGTAACTAAGCCCTGAATGCAGAGAGTAAGGTTGAGTACAACTGCACTTAGTCCTTGGCTGTGGAGTAGCATCTTCATTTTAAGTAACTGGGGATGAGTGAAAATATTCTTGAAATTGTTGGCTGTGAAGATGTAGGTTAAAGCTGCTTTTGAGCCAAACAATGTCCTCACCTCACTGTATTGAATCTGTGTCCACATGTTGACTTGACGAAGGTATAAGAGTATACAAGTAGTAATCTGAAGGGAAACCACATATGTTTTGTTTTCATAACACAGGGAATTAGGCATTTGCATTTCAAATTAGAGTGGGAGCTTTCTTCAGCTGTGGTTCAGATAGCTTCTTAAATATTTTTCTGTATGGAAATTGCATTATCTTCCTGTTCCTGACTTGTGCTACTCAAAGCTTTCTGCTTTTTCTTAAACAGGAAAAATTTGGTAAATCTATAAATGGAGTTAATGACTCGTTTCTTTCAAACCAGTCATAATATTTCATGGATTTCTGCAAACCTTGACAGCCATTTGACTAGGTTTAGCTTTGGTAAACATTGTCCTCTCTATCTCTCACAGTAACAGCATCGCCATATCCTAAAAATATCTGATAGCTTATGTTATTGTAGAACCCTGTAATCATATGCCTGTAAAGCAGTACAAAATGAAGTATGAGTTTGTACTAGAATAGTTCGATCCCTTTGTGACTTGAGAAAACATGCATACAACCCTGTCTGTCTTAGTCATCTTAACTTCAGAGTGGGCTATGAGCCTTATGCCTCTTACTTCCCACCCCATGAATTTACATTTATGTTAGCAGTACGCTTCCCATATGCCTGTACTGAGTCATAGAAAGTTTGAAATTGGTATAATTACTTAACAAAAAATATCAGTGGTAAAGTGTAGTGTTCTTTATTTGAAACTTCTAGCAATATTCAAAATGTTGCTTTGACACTTCAGAGCAATAAGCTTGAAGAAAAATGCAGTCAATTACTCTTGTATTAGGAGTCGTGAGACGTGGAAGATTTCTCTCACATTTCTTTTTGGATATTTTTTTGCTTGGTTGGGTTTTTTAATGCTCTGATATGCATCTGAGTCACTGCAAATACGAAAGCATGACTTGTATGAGATTTCCTCTTTTCCCCACTCTGCTGACATCTATCTGATGTAATGTTTCTTGCATGCCATTCTGCGGTTATATTTGAATTATTGTCAAGTCCTTGCAATCTTGTGATACTCTGATGGAACATTTAATGTCTTTCTCTCATAAAGTTCTTTGAGTTTTCTATAAATTACTGAAAATGTCTGATAAGGAGTCATTTTCTACTTAGAACTTAGTACATAGACCAGTAACAACCTGTTGAATCTGATGTGCTTTTTTCAACCATGGTATCAATATTTGAAAAATTTGTTATTTAATAGTCCCGTATATAATCATCAAGTGATCCATAATTTAGTTTATAATGAAGAAACTAATAGGATTTATACTTTTTTTAGAGTTTGTTTCCATTCTTGAAAAGTTCATTTAATTCACTGAATGAAATACCTTAATGCAGGATTTCTAGTTGTTGACATTTATTGTTAATGATATTTGGGAGTTAATTTTAGTTTTCCTGTACAAAAGAGACTAAGTTCAATTGCAAAATGAGTCTTGGGTATCATTGGCAAATCATTTATGTTCAGACTGAAGGACACTAAAGCACCTCCAAAAATTGTGAAGTCCTCAAATGTTACAGCAATGTGAGCCATAAGATAGGGGAACTTTGTTTTTTCCAGCCTTCATTTACAGGAAGGCAGGAGGAATACGATGCTAAAGAAAAGTTTTTAAAATGCTGAGTAGATAACATGAGAACAATTCAGCTACCATAGGGGCAATGAATTAGACTGAAAATCTAACAACATATTAAAGAGGTGATGTCAGGTGTGAGGAAAAAAATTAGGCTTGTAAAGGAAAGAAAGGGCACTTGCCAACTTGTAATCTTAGATTTTGCTGTTCAGGGTTGTGCAAATTTGTCTTATCTAATGGAAAGGTTGGTGAAGATATTGCATAATTGAAAGACAGTTGAAGAAAACGAAGAAATAAGAAAAAGTAGTATAAGAATTAATGGACTGGCAAGAAGTAAAATTATTGCTAAATGTTTAGGGGGGCTCTGAAAGGAGAGAAAAATGAGGTAAAGTCCGGCCATGTAACAAACCTTGGTTTGAGGGCATTTTAAGCAGAGCCAAGGACTTCTGTGGATGTTACAATGGCAGATATTGAAGAAGACGAGAAATACAGTAGGAGATTTAAATATTAAAGAATAGCTTTTAAAGTAATATACTGATTTTTTTTTTAATTTTAATTTATTGAAAATCTATGAGGAAAGTGAAATGTAAGAAAATATTTGAGCATAAATCAAGTACCACCAAAGAGGAATTAGTTTCTACCAAGAAAAACATGTCTCCATTGTAGAGAAGTTGAAATGTTTGAGTTTTTCTTTTCCAATGAGTAAAGTGAGCCGATACAAGTTAAGAAAAATATTGACCAGTTTCAAAGTAGAAATCAATAATTCTCAACCATGTCTTTTTGTGTTAGCTAAAGCTTCCTGTGTTGTAATTTCTTTTTGGTATACCTACAGGTAAGTGACAGTAGCCATGTGATAGTGCCTTTTCCAGAGAAAACCACCACAGGGTGGCATTAAAAAGTAGCAGTGTCTTATTTTGAGTGCTAATATCCTTAAGCCATCAAACTATGTTGATGAAACAAAGCTGAAAAAATTTGGAAAAAAATGTAATCAATTTAATGGGATGTTGAAAGACTTTAGTTCTGACTCTAAAACCAAATAGCATTTCGTTCTATGTTGTTTATACATGAACTCCTGCAAAGTGGATACTTCAAATATAAAATTTAATTTTTCTGTCTTAGGACTATCATACACTACCTACTTAACAGGCAATCAAGTGCATCTTTGATTTCATAAAGCTTTTTGGTTTTTTTTGGTAAGGTTACCTCTCCTTGTCCTTTGTAAATTGCTCCTTTTATCCACCAACAGGTATAAAAGGGCTTCCTTGTTCCTAAAAAAAAATCCTTCCCCCTTATAATGTGTCACTGTTTCCTTCTTTATAAACTAGGCATTAATAAATGTTTTTTTTTCAAATAGAACTAAATTGGATAAGGGGTTAGAAGTCTCAAAGATATAAGCAGGGGATGCTCAGTCAGTGTCCCTACTGAAGGGAATGGCTTCAGCATGAGTTCTTACCTTGGTACAAATCAATCTAGATGGAGCAAATGCCCTAATTGTGCATCTCATTAGATGCCAGAGAATATATTAAAAGGTGAGCATTTCCACACAGGGCATTAGAATGCCCTGTGTGGAAAAAAACTTCAGTTGAATTTCAGACTCAACTTCCAGAGAATTAATGCAGAAACTAAATAATAATGTAACTGCATATATGAACTCTGTGTATTCTTTCATATTATATTTTATAATATATGTATTTATGTATGTTCACTGATACCTTGTAATAGAAATGGCAGGGTGAACCCTTCGCAAAACTTCAGGCTCCAGTTTCAAATACAGAGCTTTAAGTGGAAGTGCCAAATTGTGTGACACATAAATTTTTATGCAACACAAGCTAAGTGTAAAAGGAAAAAGGACTGACTAAAGCTCATACTATTGAAAAAAAGTAACAAAATAGAAGTATACAAATTCTGTTGTAGAATGAATAATCATTGTTCTAAGTGAGAGTTAAGAAAATATATAATAACATTTAAAAAGCCTATTTTTACAACCTTGAGTTATGATTTCACATATGTAAAACTAGTTTTTTGTTACTGTTTCCTAAATATTTATTGTATTCTTTTAAAATTGGGTTTGTCTGAAGGGAAAATGCATGGCAATCTTTGTAACGGTTAAAGTGCATTTCCCAAGGTAGAATGAAGATGGTCCAAAATAATACAAAACAGATTATATTAGAAGTTCTTGGTATCACTGTCTAAACTTCAGGTTGAGGCAGTCTGGAGCATGGTGCCTCAGCGAGTCCTCATACTGGAGTGTTCCTGCAGGCCGTGTCCTAATCACATCTTCTGATGGAACTGGATCAGCATCACGCTGCTCTGATCCTTGTTAGGAAGGCAGTAGGAGAGAGGAGACACAATTCTGCAGGGCCAGGCTCCTTTTTTCATGTTGGAGCACAGAACAATGCATCCCTTGCCTATAGAAACACAGCCAGTACCAAGAACAATGATGTGCAGACCAAAAAGTGTTAGTATTTCCAGTAATTTCCGCATTCCATGCTTATCTTTGGTTTTACCTGGTCTGAAACAGCCAACAGGAAATTTAACATAATTTCTCATCTCCTGGTGCTTTTACTATTTAGAACTTTAAACTCTGCATCTCATCTTTCCATCTTACCAAGCAGAAACTGATTTGCAGTAAACTAGACTTAAAGCTGATCATTCTGACCTAAAATTATGAAATTCAGAGGGCTCCTTGTTGGTAGCATGTTAATTTCAATGTCTGACTTGGGAAACAAGGTCAATAGAAATGCGGCCAAGTGCAGTGCTTCCTAATAAAAATAGAATAGTCTCAAATATAACCTTCCATGATGCCAAGCAAGTGAAACTTGGAAATGATTTCAAGCTTTTGAGAAGAACAAGAATATAAATGTCCACTTGGTATGAGTGATACATATACATATGTTTTTGTGTTTTAGTTCATTTAATTTCTAAATTCACAGAATCACATAGGGTTGGAAGGGACCTCTGGAGATCATCTAGTTCAACCCCCCTGCCAAAGCAGGTCCACCTCGAGCAGGTTGCACAGGAACTTGTCCAGGTGGGTTTTGAATGTCTCCAGAGGAGACTTCACCATTCCCCTGGGCAGCCTATAAATTCATCCCAAGTTCTTTATTTCAAGTTTTTGGGGGAACTGCATAAAGGATCCTACAAGTGTGTGTGATTATTTTACTACTTTTTATTATCATTATCTTTTAATTTATGTCCTATCTATAGGCATAATTAGCTAGGCAAACATTGTTAACCATTTTCTCTGTGGAGAAAGAAGCTAGGGTATTCCAAGCTTGAAGTGTGAATGTGGCTGCCTTAATTGGAATCAATTGGCCTAAGACTGGAACAGGCTTTCTAGAGAAGTGGTCCACACCCCACCCTTGTCGGTGTTTAAGAAGCATTTGGATAATTCCCTTAATGTGCTTTAACTTTTGGCTAGCCCTGAAGTGGTCAGGCAGTTGGACTTAGATGATCGTTGATGGTCCCTTCCAACTGAAATACTCTATTCTAATTAACACTGTTGCTGTCTAACTAGTAGCTTGAGAATGACAATGTCATGAACCATGAAGCGTGAATTACTTTTGAAAACAGAAGGGGCTGCACAAAACATGCTGAAATGCCTCAAAAGGCCTCAAGCTTGGTTATTTTCCTTTTTACCTCATACACAGTGTATTTATCAGACTGTGATATGTCATTTTAGTTGACAAAAATTGGCAAACATAAAGTCCTTAATGAATTGTTTTTCACTCAGAACTGCTCACAGTGTGTTAATACAGCTTATGGTCACTTTTTCTTCAAGCTGTCTTTTTGCTGGAATCTAAAAATCCTTAATCGCAGGTTTTCTGGATATAAAAAAAAAAGTTATAAAAATGCTTAAAAATGAAACAGCAAATTGTAGACTATCGCTGATAGTAGAGAACAATCAGAGTATTTTCAGTTGAAAATAGTGGACAAGTCAAAGAGTGCTATAGGCAAAACTTATTTTAGGGTAGAAGTATAGAACTTAATAGTAATTTTAATTATATGTATTTTTCTAGTGTGTACATGAAGTGCCATTACAAACTATAAGTGAAATACCCTTTGTAATGTCTTTTGTTTAACAATAAGCTGGTTTACTTTTTAGAGGTGGCTGTTGTTCAACAAATCCCTTTTAACTTCGTGGACCTAATTACATTTTCTTAGACTTCCTGCAGTCTTGTGTCTTTTCCAGAAATTTCATTTTCCTCCATTCTTGGGGGTAGGGAAATATTACATTTAAGACATTATTTTGAGGATGAAAATAGTGTGACAGTTAAATAATGTCTATTTTTAACTTCCCTTGCTAGTCTGAAGTTATTGAAAAGAGTATATAGCCTATCTGTACTTAGTACTTCTTGTCACATATTGAAATGAGTATTACTACACTATAAAAGTAAGAGTTGTGGCATTCTGCTGTCAAAGACAAAAAGGAAAAGGTTTTGAGCAATGGTTCTGGTAAGTTGGTTTTTTTTGTAGCATTTCTATGAAGTTTGGTAAAACTTCTGGATTGCAAGTTCCCCGTCATTGTTCTTTCCCTCGTTGGCACCATTGACTATATAAACATTTCTGTAGAGCTCAGTGTGTAGATGAATCTTTCTCTCTGTGTAAAATGTTTTAAGTTCATTATATGGTGTTAAGATCTTCAAACTAATCTTGTTTGGTCAGATCTGCTGTGAAGCAGAAGCACTGATGCACCTCAAATGTATACTTCAGTGAGGACTTAAAGCAATTATGCACGCCATTGAGCTCTAGATTATGCCAGAATGCTGGCTATAACATTGTAGAAAGATTACCTTTTCTTTACCACAATAAAACTGGCTACTGTTAGTCAGCTGCAAAATATTTTTAGAGAACAGAAAGGTGCACATTAAAACATAGCCAAAGTCCCAGTAGAGTTTATGGGTGAATAGGTGAAATAAGGGCACGTGGAATAGGAATATTTTCATACTTTATAGTGTATGTTGGGTGGGTAATATCTCGCCTTTCTTCCCAACTTCTGGATTAGGATATGTTTGTAATGCCCAGAGTAACTCTATTTGTTTCATAGTCTTTATATGCTTCTCTGTTAGCTCTTCAATTGTATAGCTAGTATACCAAGATGCAACAGGTATCTCTTCTCCCCGTTGACTATTTTTCTGATTCTCTTGCTTATACTCATGAGAGCTTTAATCTGCTTGATTGTTTTGTATTAGCAGTAATGCCCATATACACCTTAGTGATTTCCTCTCTTCAGATTCATTACTTGAGTGGAATTGATTTGACTGAAAGCTGATAGCCTAGCTCCTCCTCCTTTGCAATCCCTTTCACGGGGGACCAAAGCCTATAAAACCAACTATGTATTCGGTAAATTCTGTTTCAAAAGTTGTTGATGTGAAGAATTCAAACTGAACACCTGATGATTGTGCTGGGCTTGATGTATCTAAATGGAAAGTCCAATATTTCGTTAACCAAATTTGGTTGAAATGACAGCTTTATACAAGACGATGTTCTGTAGTGCATATTTTTTCTCAAGAATAATAGATATGGTATATTGGAATGGGGAAGAACACTAATGTTTTAATACTTTTCACAGTTGAAATATCATAAATAAGAATTTGTATAAAATTAATATGATGACTCTGGGTTTTTTGTACGATAAACTAGTTTAATTTTAAGAACTGCAACATCATTCTGTGAATGTGGGAAATACAGCATTCACTATTTGGTTTGTTTTCTCATCTAAATATCATATTTAAAAAAAAAAAAAGTCATCTACCCAAACAGCTTTTGATTTCTGTAGAAGGTGGGAAAAGATTCAAGGACTTGTGGCAAAGTAAACAAGTAGTAAAAAAGGATTGCTGCTGTAGTTGGCTACATCTAAACAATTTCACTGAAAGATATTTCTGTGAAAAAGCTGATGCCTCCCCCTGTGAACATTTGGTTACCTGGATGAATGCCCATTCTTTGCACTAAAGGCTGCAAAAACTGCAAATATATTTAATTATCCATTGACAGCATCTAATGACTATGTTAATATCATTAGTTAGAATTTGGAGTTTTCAGTGAGATATTAATGTTTTTTGGCAGGGTCTTCGGGATATGGTGACACGCATGCTGTAGCTGCATTTCTTTTACTTGGTTTCTTCTGTTTGATTTCTGTTAGAGGTCTCTGACATACACAGATTCAGTACTGTTTGTTTTTTGCAGATTCCCTTTTCATCTATGTTTTTTTCCAAATTAAAAATGTGATGTGACCTTTGTTGGATTGCTGCACGTGCTGTTGCCAACGCTATTTGGGTTTCTCCTAGGGTGATCTTGAATCTGAAGGATTTTGCTTAGGTAGCAGTTCTCCCTGAAGTATTAGAAGTGTGTATTATTAGCCAACAAAGCATGTTTGTCTGCAAAGTCGTGACATTTTTGCAAAATCAGCTACCTGTCTCTTCATCATGCTTTAAAAGAGAAGATTAGAACGTAAAACTGCTGGGTAGTGGTGCCCTTGTGAAACTCCCATTCTAAGTTTATTTTTTCACACTATTTGGTTGGATTTCACACAGACTTGCTTTTAGATTAACATAGATGGATCTAGACCATTGCTTGTAGACTACAAACCACTCACAAAGAGCCTAAGTCTGGTCCAGAAGCTCTGCAGGTCAGGTCAGCATAACATCGGGCTGTATTTACTGTTCTGGAAAGGCAAGCGATCAGCTGGGGCATGGTCTTTCTGTCTTGTGATTTCCAGACCTGAATTATCTTGTATAAAGCTGGATGGCATCATATGATAACCACATGCAGAAATCCACCTGCAAATACACCTTTAAGAAAGAAAATTCCAAGTTCAGAAGCAACTTAGACATTTTGGTACTTCTGCGAGTACTATTCGTGTATTTTTATACGGTATATGTGTTATATGGTATTCACAATGGAGACTTTGAGCCCAGGCATCTTATTTTCTTTACTCCAAATGCTTGCTGTAGCTTCTGTATTCTGTCCTGAATTTCTGTTTAGTTTTACATGAGAGAGTTAAAATATTATTGGGAAAACTTGCTCAGAATGATGGTGTTTGAGTCTGATGTGTAGTCTCCCTGCTAAATGATTGTTTTTAGCTCCAAAACATCTCTTATCATCTTATCTTACAGATACTCTTATCTCTTATTTTGGAGACTTATGTCCATATCACCATTGGAGAAAACCACTGTGTGGCCTGTCTTAAAGAACAGTTACAAGGCTTGTTGCACTTTGAGTACCAAAAGGCAAAGCAAGTACCAACAATGTAGGCCTTATTTTGGTAGGGTTCTCAGCTGCAGTTGTGCCTCAAAACATGCTCTTTCAGCAGGCAGCTCTTCTGAAAGAAATGTCTTTAAAAATGAAAGTAAAGTGCTTGGAGAGAAAAAAAAAATGAAAAGCTAAGCTCAATATGGTTTATGATTAGATTGCCCTAAAGCACTGGGAGCAAGCCAAGCATAAAAATTAAATGCCTATCTGCTTTTTGTCTTAGAGAAATATCTTAAAAGCTGGTTTGCTAGAAATGGATAGCAAAATGATCCTCAGCCTCACGACTTTCTTCATAGGATAAAGCTGCTTTCCTGAAGCTCTGTTAAATCACTTGTATCTACTACCATGCTTCTTCTGAAGTTTTAAATGAGTCAAATGTCTGCAGCTTCCTTGGTTATCAGCCTCCCACAAATGTTCACTGTGTTCTGCAGAACAGTGTCTTCTGTAGAAAAAGCAAAATACTTTCTCAGTGACGCTGTACAAACCTCAGGCTGATATTATTTAGTTACAGATAAATAATTCTAACTAGACAAAGAAAAGTTTATGATATTTCTAACAACTTTAGGAACATCTATCAAGCTGTTTTTACTGTGTTTATTTTTGTAGATTTTAAAAATTAATTATTACAACCAAAAGCCAGACACAGTTTTGTTACATAACATTAAATTTGAATATATTAATTTTATGACCAGGTGAAAAGACTCTAAGTTTCTTCTTGGTCTGAGCAAATATAAACAATTTTCAGATTCTTGCAACTATGACCATCTTTTTCATAAAGAATTTGAATTCTTCTGTAGTCCTGTGCCTCTGTATGTGGTAAATTTAATTACTGTTCTGTAATGCAGTCTCTAGACAGTATAGACAAAAGATAAACATTATAGTTAAGTAATATCTACAAGCAAGCTGAAATATCAACTCAGTTTTCCTACTTAGCATATGCGCTTGGTTTCTTTACTACCAGAAGCATTTCAGATTTCCAATTCTTAGTTGTATTTTCATTGTCCATGGTGTATAAAGCTAGAATTGCCAGTAAAATCACAGCCTAGGGAATTTATTCAGATTATTTAAAAAAAAATCTTCTACAGAACATGTTTCACCTATTGTACTGAAATCCAAGATAATGTTTATCAAAAGGGTTTTATTTGGACAGAAGCTACAGAAAAAGCAAAACAAAACTTGGTGGGGGGAGGAGGTGGTTTAGTTTGAGTTTTAGGCTTTTTGGATTGTGATTTTGTTTTGGTTTGGGGGTTTGTTTTTTGTTGGTGGCTTTTTTGTTTGTTTGCTTGGTGTGGTTTGTGTGTTTTTGTGTTTGGTTTTTTTTTTTTTGAAGAACACTTAGACGTTTATTCTTGTTTCTGTAATGAGCTGTAGTTCATGAGGAGGAAATTAGCGCAAGATTAATTTCCCCAGCAGGTAGTCCTAATGCATACAAGTGGAAAGGGCCTGAACAGTGCATACTTCTGCATGGTTAGTTACATGTTCCAGTGTTTTTGTCTGTGCTGTACTCTCATTTTAATCTGTGTCATTTGCTTGAAGAGGTATAGGGAAAAAATAAAGTATAAATAAGAACACTTTTCACTGTTGAACATCTTCTAAGAAGTTGTTATAATGGATTGCTTAAACATATATTTATCCAAGAAGCGTCACATTTTGTTATGCAGTCTTTGAAAACAAAATGAAAGGCTGTTGTGATGCTGTATTGGTCATGGAAGCATGCAATGATCAAAGAAAATCATAAAGATACATTTGTGTTTGTCTGCTCTGAAATGTAGGGAGTGCATAAAGGTTGATACTTTAAAAAAAAAAAAGCAGGGGGGAGGAGAGGGCAGGGAGAGAAGAAAGCAGAAGTGGTGGAGAGAGGATTTTCATTGACTCACAATGTATGCAGTACTAAACCAGCAGAATATGATTTATAGTGATGTAATTATGTCTGAAAAAGAACACTTCTAGGTAGCTGAGGAGGAAGGTGCACAAGACTGCAGTGAAGAACAGCTTTAAATGGAGATTAAAGGTGGTAAATTGAAATTCTTTGTCTCCATCTTAGAAACTTCTGTTAATATTGGACTTTTTAATCCCATGACAATTTGTAATAAAAATCAAGTGGAAGAAGACATCATCAGTTACTTCTATTCCTTATAGTTGACCATAATCTCTACATGAATAAATGGATGTATATTTCTTCAGTACTTAGTATTATAAAATGCCCACAAATGTGAAAATATATAAGAATAGTCCTACCTCAATTCAGTGACTGGCAAAGAAAAAATTTTTTATTATGGTATGAATCTTATAATAGTAGCTACTAAGATATACCCAATGCTTAGCATGAATACCAAATTGGTCATTTACATCATAAAATTTTCTAGACAGTGAAATTTGGAACTTTTTACCCCATAAATTTGGGGGTAAATAGAACATAGAAAACAGTCAAACAACCTATTTTGTTTTCTGTTTCCTGAAAATGAATAGGAGCCTATTGTATTTCCTTATTCTCTCTTCTTTTTTTTTTTTTTCCTTTTCTTTTTAGTGCTCGATCTACGAGGTAACATTACTTTTTACAGTTGATTTAAACCACTTAGGATACTGAAAAGGTACACAAATGTTGTATGTGTAACTTAGATTCAATGAGTAGCAAAACACCCCAACAGTTCTGGAGTAACAAATCTAAAATTCATTCTAAAGAAAGCAAGTCTATGGAAATCTATGTTTAGAATAGTTTGGGGTTTGGAGCTTTTTTTTTTTTATTTTTGGTGTATGGTGCTTGTTTGTTTTGGGTTTGGGTTTTTTTAGTTTAATATATGCTGAAATATTATAGTTGCATTTTTCCAATTTTCTGTATGCAGTCTGTTAGCTCCAGATTGTATCTTGTGGCCACCGTGACACAGCTACTAGAAATGACAGTGGACGAGGAGAAATAACAAGACTTCATGGCTCTTATCCTGATGAAAAGTGAGCCAGGCAGTTTTAAAGTAATTTTTTAGCTGAGTTAGACTGTCCTTTGTCCCACCTCCTCCCAGGCTTTCATTTTAAAAAAATGAACAAATAGCCTTGACATTTGTTAGCTTTAGGAACTTAATATGTTCTCTATCTGAGTTTTGGTCTGTTTGAATACTGGAGTAATTCAGTGAATTCTTGAGTATTATAGATATTGCCTAAAATTAGTATGACTGAAAACTATTGCTTTGTTACAATTAAAGGTACTAGTATATTTTTAGTATTATCAATTTTTAATTTTTAAGTATTAAAATTTAATTTTTAAGTATTATCAATCTATGACAAATGATTTCTTGCTTGAAGAGGACCGAGGCTTTTAATATTCAGATTTTGAGAAGCTGTAAAAAAGCCCAGAAGTACTGTAGCAAATGTGTGAATAAACATGTGAAGAAGTTTGAATATATGCAAACATGGTAATGCGTTTTAAATTTGCTTAATTGAATTCTGTTATTTTATGATCCTGGGAAGTATTTGTGAGCATTATTAGTTCATTTGCAAGACAGTCATATTAGCAAAATATTCCTTTCTTTTTATAGTGTTAGATACTGAACTAAAAATAGGTGAGGGAAACTTAAGACTGTAGCAGTACTTCAGCAGAGCTGTTGCCAACTTCTGATTCTGTGCATTTACTCTTAGACCATATGCCTATATCTTTCCTTTGCTGTGCATTGCTTTGACAATGAACTCAAGATTGAAAGACTTTTTTCTTCAAATACAGAGTTGAAAAGGCTAGTTCTAATGGGCTGGAAAACATGAACAGCATAGTTTATTCATTCAAAACACGTTTTATGCTACATATATACCAAATTTGTGAAATCAAGTCCATAAAACCTGGGTATAAGTTTATAATAAAATAGGAGGAGATTGTTTCTTAGTGCAGAGTTGTGAAACGTTCACAGACTGATGGAAGGAAAGGAGCATGCCTCTTGATTTCATTCTTCTTTCATCCTATTCCCCATCTCTTACAAGTGGGATAGTTCTAGGACAAAAAACAGGTTGCCTCTTCTATTGTTGAAGGCTTATCAAACGAATTTAAAGGAAAAATGTAATATCTATAAACATGTGTCCATTGTATAGATGGCAGTGTAATTTACCTAACTACCCATGCAGTCTTTCATTGAGCTAGCATGAAGTGTTCAATTCATAAGAAGCAGACTTAAGCTTGCCTTGAACTCCAGTCAGTGTGTAGGTCCAGTCTGATGACCTGAGCAAACCTTTTCAAAACCAGCTCTTGTACTTTCCTGCTTCAAAAGAGTTTGCAGTGATAGATCTTTTGGATTTTGGCCAACAAACACTGAGGCTAGGTAAATTCCCTTCATTTCTCATCACCTTTATTCCTTTCTCTTTCTGTCTTGAAAGCAACGCTCTCAAACATATCTCCTGCCTCCCCCCATAAATACAATATTAAGTAAATAACACAGTAGCTTTGGGACAACACAAGTACATGCCCAAGGAATGTTGTGTTGCAGCTGTTTCTCTTACTCATTACCTTTTCTGATGTTCTTATTTCAGTCCAGAAAAATTGAGATTAGTCAAGCACTACTGTGCTTTCATATCAGATCTGTTTTAATTTTAAATATGATGTTCATTTTTCAGCATTTCTTTCTTTAACAATAATGCCATATTTCATTTTTCTTCAAGCATGCTGAGAGTCTCAAATTGTTTATAAAAACTAGTCAAAACATTTCCCACTATTATTCATATTTTCCAGGTGAGGATTTTGAGACAAAGAGGAGATTAAGTGACTTGCCCAAAGTGTCATGCTAAGTATCTACTAATGACAAGCTCCTATTTTAGCCAGTATGTGTCCCTTCTTCATTTAATGCATATAAATAACAATTTATCACTAGGCACGAGCTAAGAAAACTGGAAAAAAATCGTTCATAAAGAAAATGGAAGAAACATGTGGTTAGGTGCACTCAGTGCCTTGAAGAAGAAAAGGAAGAATGAAAAGAGACTATATATTGAGTTAGATCAGATATGAGGCAGTGTTAGGCTAGGTTACATTCTTGTTTAGTGGGATTAAAAACAGCTCATACGTACAAGCAGAAAGAAGCTTTCTTTCCTGCCCTTTCCAATGTGGTGAAGTATTAGAGGTAGGCTTGCTTTTCAGAGCTCAAAACCTGCAAGATGCAGTAATGTATAGAGCCAGGGCTTTCCAGTGCAGCCCTGGAGAGGATCAAGGTGTCCAGACACAGAAGCAGATTGAGGCTGGACCTTGCTTGTTCACCAGCCCGCTGCCTGCCCTGCAGCTGTGGACCAGCAAGGCCAGCTCTGCAGCAGGAAGCCAGAGGTACCGTTTGGAAACTGTGTGCACAGTTAGTATGAAAATCTCTTTAACCTCAGTGGAGCTCCATGCCTGAGTGTCAGATGTGAAACTACTAAATGCGTATGTCCTCAAAAAGGAGACAGGACAGCCAAGTAGCATCTGTAAATGGCTGCACATAGGTGCAATGCTATGACTGTAGGAACTAGGGTGACTGATGGACATTTAACTCTTCTTCCCAGGCAGGAATGTTGTACAAGATGTCTGAACCTGTGTGCTGGATGGAGCAATCTGTGTCCTTGTGCCCTTCAGGCCACCAGTGGCTCTGGTGGCAGCTGGCAACAGGACTGCAATGCACTAGGTTTCTACTTTAATATGAGAAGGAGGTAGGAGGGAGTGAAACTCAGGTCACAAACACACAGCATGCTGTTGTTTCACAAGGAGCCTGCACCAGTCTGTAAACTGCTCAGGTTTGGGAGGGCTTTTTTTTTGCCTGGAGTCCCAGGGTGAATCCAAGGAGTGTTAAGTATAGTCTAAACTTAACTAGTTATATACTTAACTAGTATACCAGTTCAGTATAAACTTTTCTGTCCACTGCACAGGCAGCAAATGAAAACCGCTGATAGCACGTTATGCAACATCAGGAAAAGCAGTGCTGGTGGCCAGTTAACAGCAAATTTGGCCTGGGAATAAAGGTGGAAAAAGACAAGGAACCAGAATGAGGGAGGGGAAGATGTGGTCACTGGCTTCTCAGCCTGAGGGGAAAGTTGCGTGATGGTGCCTTGCTCTGCACTACAACCTGGTGGTGATGAAGGTATAATCTGCGAAGTACTGGAATTTTTTGTTCATTCTGTCATTTTGGCCTTGATAAACACTCTCATTGTGAAACTTGATGCCCCGTGGTCTGCAGGAGTTTAGAGTGACAGATCTGGTCATCCTTTCTGGACTTTTAAGTATAAAAATGTCTTATGTCAAATGTAAATGTACATAATGTGAATTAAAGGGTCTAAGTGTGATTGAAGAGGAGTGCACTGCTGATCTTATGTTACATTAAGTCTTAAATGTGAATGCTTTGGCTAGGTAGCCTTCTGAAATGAAGTCTGTTGTGGGTTTAGTGTTTCTATCTTAAGCACATGCTGTAGTTCTGGATTTTTGCGTCACACAAGCATTCTCAGAAAAATTATCTCAAACATAAAGGTATTCTAATATTCATATGCTTTTGGGGGAGACTCAGCCCCTTTCTTTATGTGCACTGTAGCCTACTGGAAAATTCAGTGAACTTTGCATCTAAAGGTTATGCATAGTAGTCCCAGATCTTCCACAGACTGCTGTTAACAATCCTTATTATAAACCAGGGTTTCCTGCCTTGGGATGTATCATTCACCCGAGTTGACTGACAACTTGTGCAAGGTCATTTCAGGTAGAGCTGGGAAAAAAGGCAGTTTTCAGCTTCACCATGCAGTTTTTTGCAAAGTATGTCTATATGGCACATTAACAGTGTGGCTCTCCAGTACCCATCAGCAACTACACTGCATATCAACATGTAACACTGCTGCTCTTTTTCTGCTATGAAATTTGTTTAACTCTGCTCCTTGAGCACATATAAATAGAGCTGCTATTGTATGTAGCTGTAACAACTGAACTACAATTTCTTCCAGGAACAGAGAAAAATCCTCAGTATGTATTGTCTAGATTTTTTGTTGTTGTTGTTCTTGTTTTGTGTACATTTGTTTAGCACCCTTTAATGTCACTTAATCATTTTTTTTCTCTCTGGAGGACAAGCAGGACAACTGCTTGTTTCTCTGTGCTAATTATACCTGTATCTAAAATGACATGTTTGGTAAACATCAGTGCCAACTTCCATCCTTCCAGCTTTAATATACTCTATATTCTATCGTGTGGTGGTTTGGTTGTTGAGCTTTTTTTTTTTAGGTAGAGGAACAGATGATATTTCACTCTCTTGGGTCCTTTAGCATGAAATCTTTGAGCTATAGCCAAAAATCAATTCATGTATCTTTGTAAGATGGCAGAATTTTTGTCTCATGTACCTAATTAAGGATGGGGAAACAAAAGATAATAACGGAACATTTAGCTGCAGAGATCTAAGAAGAAGGTTGCCACAGATCAAAATAACAGATTGTAAAATGTGGATACTCCTGGGAGGTTCGGAGAATCTAGAGAATGTAGTCAAAGATGGCATGCGGAAAGAATGACTGGGAGGCAGATTTAGGAGGGCATAAAAGGAACTCGCTGTTTCTCCTGGTTTGTTTCTAGCACAATGGGTTGGAAAACAATTACCGTTCCATAGGAAATTCTGCTATTTAATGTTCACTCCAATTCAGAACAAAAGCTCCATTTACCATAGAAATAACACCCTAATAGTTTCATTTTGAGTGTATTGAAGGTATTGAAGGCTTTTTGCCTAACTGATGTTGGATCATTCCTATTTGATTTTGAAAAATCGAAACATTATAGATTGAAATGCAGCGAAAAATAGAAAAGTAAAGTTTTAGCAAAATGGAAGAATCCTAGTGAAGTGTTTTGAAACTTAGCAAGATAGAAAACATTTTCAAACTGTTCTGAACAAAACCAATTTTGATAAAAATACATTTTTGGTGAAAAAGTACATGTGATTTTTTTTATCCTTTTAAAGTCTTGCAGGCTATATCACACAGAGATGAAAATGAGGTAGTTGAAACTATTATCAGACAAGGTTACCTAGAAAGTAGTTGTAAAGGCGGTAGGCTGAGATACCATCCTGTTTCTGCTATGTTTCTATGTTGCTGCTGAGCAGCATATTACCTATTTCAAAAGGCATAGCAGTTCCTCTATGGCTCAGAATAGAAATCAGCTCCACGTTTTTAAGGACCTGACTTACAACATTTAACTGGAATATTCTTGTCACAGCAAGAGATTCAATGGACGACAATCAGGCTACTCATGTAGAAATTCACAAAGTTATAGTTTATATTTATTTTGTCTAAAACAACTCGAGGTGAGGGGTGCTTTTTTTTTTTTTTCTAAGCAGCTTTCAAGGGATTAATGTAAGGAGATCTCCTGCAAAGCCAACTGGAGAAATTGCACAGAAACAATCAGTTCTATGTTTGTATACTTGCTTTTTTTGTACTGTCAACAAAAGCAGTAAAACAGATTTTCCAAATTTCTATAGTCCCAGAGGAATGCACAAAAATCATACAGTGCTTGTTATACACTTAATGAAATAGGTGTATATGCAAATAGGAGAAGCAATTTTTGTACACTTGCTGTAGATGCTTACAAAAGCCAGGCCAGACTAAAAAACCCTGCCTCGTTTCAAAATAAAATTGTAGTAGAGGATATCCTTAGGTGGCAGTGAAGAAAATGCTTCAGAATTTTTTGTAAAAGGTGAAATTTAATTTTTAAATAAAATTTCAGAATAGATTTTGTTTTCTTGTATACATCTTTCTGTTGATATTATTTGCCAAGATTACTAATAGAATACATTGAAGTGAAATAAACCATCAGGTAACAATCTGAGTAAATGATGTGTTCAGCTGTCCATTCCCATGAGGTTTTATTAGTTTTTTTGTGCTTGAATTTTAGGTTGCAAGTCCACTGTCATTATAACTTGTAACAGAAGGATAAGATGTCTGCTCATATATAATCAGTAATGTGTGTGATGATTTCAGATAGCCAATGTAACAGGAATCAAATACAAATGCATGAAAATGAAAGTGCCCCCAGGTGTTGGTTTCCTTGTATCTTTTCTCTATATAATAATACCTTCAGAAATAGTTAATAAATAAGTACTGGTATAACAATATTCCTCTTAGTCTTACCCAAAAAGGAAAAAATAGATAGAGGCTTTTTTTCCCTAATTTGAGAGTATGTCAGTTGTTCTGGCTAATTACCATACACTTACAAAGTAGTTAATCTCCTGCATAAGCATTTGAACACAGGAAAGTCTAAATTTATCTCCAACATTTAAATATGCCGTAAAATAACATGAAGCCTTTAATAAGATGCAATTCATAGAATCAAAGAAAGGTTATAGGTTGGAACCCCTTCTCTGGGCTAGCTGTTCCAGTGCCGTTCCATATCAGTGGAATTTTTTTGTTTGTTCTTTTTTAATTTTGTTTGAGGCCTTTTGATTCTTTTTGGTTTTGTTTGTTTTGTTGCAGGGTTTTTTTTTTAATTGTAGTTCAGTATGTTTCTCTGGTTGTGACTGGATTTAATCTTCTGTATTTATATTCTTCTCTTCCACCCATTTTAAATTAATACATTGGACTGAAAAAAATAGAGCTCAAAACCCTGACCAAGAATACAGCAATGCTGTATTTCTAGTGATCTCAAAGATATCTATGTCAGGTCAAAAATATTGTTTTTCACTGGAAGGTATTTTTGTATATTAAGAAGTGTGGCAGACAATGTTACAATGCAGATGTTCTCTTTCAAGAAACTGTTTCTTATTTTAGTAGAGATCATACTTGTTGCAGTAAGAAAATATACATTTGAATATATGTATTAGAAGAAGCGGTGCTTTACTGTGTTTTCTCAATAATTAACCAGTTTTCTCACTCTGAATCAGAATGTGTGTTGTTCAATGAGTAGTTATTAAATCCTTCCCAGAACGCTACTTTAAAACACTTACACTCAATGTTGCATTAATTTGTATAGCTCTTGTTCATTCATGGACAGTCTCTTAAAACTTAATTGCTATCAAATAATAAGAAACACTTTTGATCAGTTGTTTGATTTATGAGAAGAAAAGACAGTGTTTATTCCTAAGTGTATTTAGATTGTATCAGGCAAATTAGGAAGCTTTCTACTAGTAAGCAATTATTTTATCTTTTAAAGTTAGGGTCCATAGTTGTACCTTCTCTGAAGAACAGGGTGTGTTAATCTCACACTTTTCAACTACTTTATTTTTCTATGTTCAGAAAATTGTTTTCTGAAAGCATGTCTTTCTGAAACATTCAGCTAATTTTGCAGAGGTATTTTACTGATAATCCAAGTTCTCTTCCTAGCTGACTTTTTTCCAATGTGGAAACCTTGGTTCTGAGCAGAGGTTTAAACTTCCAGCATGGGAAATCTTAAGTGGATCAGCCAGTCTTACTTTTTTATTTTCTCAAGAGAAGTAAAACCCTTAGGTAAATAACAGGAATAGTAATAATATATTGGAAAGCCCACTAATACTTTGTATTTTCTGAACCTTAATATTTTGAATAGCCTGTTTTCATACTCTGTTGGGCCATTACAAAATTGAAGTGATTTATTCTGTGTATATAATTTTGCATAGAAAAATTTACCATTTTTCAGTGGGATCTTCACACTTCTTAAATAAACTGGACCTGTAGTTGAAGTTCCTGTTCACTGTCAATACTGTTGTTCTTAAAAGCTGAGTGGATATAAGAGGAAAAAGTGACAATATAAGTCTTTCACTCTTTCGGATAGTTTGTATCAAAAGGATTGCCTCTTCAATGCATTTTGAAAGTAATTAATTTTTGCTTACTAGGTTTCATTTATATTGTTTGCTCCACAGCCATACTTTATTACATTAGCGTTTCCTAATGTTGCTTAATATTTTGTGTGTTTTGGCTTTCATCCTTTTAGTTGTTT
>JAOXJM010000001.1:100594843-100611360 GCA_026413425.1 Tringa solitaria | reverse complement strand
CAGGTACTTCCTAGAAATTTATTTACTTTACAATAATTTAGAATAACTACCAAATAGGTCTCAGGTAGGAATGATTTTTAGACTATGAGAGGTTGACAGTTGTACTGTGATCTGTGCTGCCTAGTTTACTGAATATCGTCTCTACTTACAGGGTTCCTGAGATACAAGTTTAAAAACTAATATTGATGTCAAAAATAAGCTCAGTAATCCACCACTGTATTAATGACAGTCTTTAAATTAGCCACTACTACTACTTCGGAAAAAAAATAATCCAAAACATATAACCCTCCTGGAGACATTGTGGGTATTTGTCTGGAAAAGTCAACCTAGTAGTGTTTAACTACTATTATTGAATTTCAGAAGGGAAATGGAATTAAGAACAAAAGAGAAAAGATCAGTATGTAGTTTGAAGTTTGAGAGCTACACTATCTTGAAAAGTCATAAATTAAAAATAAGGAAGTTACACAGCAGGACAACGAAGATAACAATTTTGAAAAGGTTGCCACTTGAGGTGAGTTTACATATACTGTAGTGCACTATAACCTGGAAGAGAGCTAGCTGACGTGGTTATAGCACAGAAGTGTACAACAACAAAGAACATGGAAAAGAGGAACAAAGAAATGTTATTCATAAAACAGTAACTTGACTATAATAAAATGAAAATCTCAGGAAGCTAGCTTAAAGTTAAACGGAAGTGCCTATTCACAAATCAGACAATTACTCTGGACTGCATGGATTCAGAATACTACAGTTGGCCATGAAAGCTATTTAGACAAATTTACAGACATATCTACTGAATGACCATTCATACCAATTACATGTGTGTAACTCCAAGTACCTAAACTGTAGGTTGTTTGAAGTGGGGATAATTCAGAGCCCTCTGATATAAAAAAAACCCCTATACTTTTAATTTATTTGTTCATTGCCTGTCAGTGGAGGCATGATTGAATATGTGGAGATTGGTTTTCAGCTGGTAGTATGTTCCTTGTAGAGGAAAATGAGATACTTAAGAAGAATAACTATTTCTCTAAATTCCTACTTCACCCGTACTTTGACCGCTTAGTATACATTGGAAGCAATTCAAGAGCAAAACCTTACTATTATTATATATTTGTAGTTTTTGTGGAATGGTGGTGCTTGAATTTTCTATGTAGGAAAATCAAGAAAACCGAGAATTAACTTGTTAAATTCCAAATCAAAAGCTCAGTCTTCAGGGTTCTTCCAAGACTGTAGTAGCATAGCTGTTCAGTTTGTACTGAAGCTTTCTCTCTTCTTAGTCTACTTGAACAGAACTTTCTTTATGGTTTCACATCTGAGTGAATGGCTCCCCTTCTTTCCAGATAACTCAAAAAGCCTTATAGATACGCATTTTTAGTGGAAACAAGTACAGATGCTAAGAAGTCAGGAAATAAGAACTTTGAGCTGATCTGGAAAGCGGTGTCATTATGGGAAGAGGAAAGGAAAGAAAGGCTCATGATGGAAAACTTTCTCCTTCCTTCCTATATTCCAGAAATCTGTGCTTATAGGGTCCATGTAAATAAAATTTAAAAGTAAACCCAATTTCATTACTCCCTAGTAATAAATAAATTAGAAATTAGATTATTTTAATATTTTGTTGCAGAAAAAAGGCAAAATAATAGCATAAAGATGTTTCTGAGATAGAAAGAAGACTGCTTACAAGTATTCAGTCTTTCCCCTCCCCCACTGTAGACCCTTTTTTCTATTCGGGATAAATTGGTCGTATCTTGAATGAAAAGCCATGAAATGAAGCATCGCCTGGGTAGATAGATTTTTTTTTTTTTTTTTTTAAGTTTTCATTAAGTATATATCAGGAAACAAATTTTTCACTCTATTGTTTTCCTTTTAAGAAATAACTTATATAGGAGCACTCACTTTTTATTACTAATTTATTAGTTTAGTATTATTTTTGTATTCTATGTTTGTATTAGGGTGTGACATAAAGATAACTGAAATTTACCCCAGCATGTTTAAAAAGAAACAAAAGTTCTGTATTTGGCAACATGACTCATTTGTTTTTGAAAGCTGACCCAGAATAAATTGTTGCTGTCAGACAGGAAATCTTTGGTGGATTTTTGATTGAGATTTGTTATAAAAACCTGAGGCAATCAGAAATGTCTGAACACTTGAGGTTTAAATTGTATAGTTAATATTTATAAGTCCTTGGGTTTTAAATAGACAAGTTCTAGTTCAAGTCTTCTAGATAATTATGTTCAAATGCAATAGATCATTGTTTTGGAATAAATGACATCTCTCTTTTTTGGAAAAAAAAAAAGGAAACTATTTCAGAAAATCAGAATGATAGCAGACCAGAACTCTGCCAGGATGAGAAAGGGATACCTACATTGTAATTGCAAATCAGAAAAGCACAGATCCTTAAGTTGAAGTTCACCATCTTTCCTCAAAACTAAGATTTCTGTCAATATACAGATTTTTGTCAATAAAAACCTCAGTTGATTAGTGCTTAAAACAACCCTGCTTGCAAATATAGGTATCTTTATGAACAAATTGCATTTCTTTTCTAATACTTCTAGGGTAAAAAAATATTTGAGGGAGATTAATGCAAACAGAATTATTCAGTTAACCTTCAGAGCAGGACTGTCAGTCTTCAAAGTATTACTTAATGAGCCTTAATAGCAGTTGCTTTTCTTGCACTAAATAGATCTTTAGTAATTTTTACAGTTCTTACACATGCTGTGGTAAGAAGAAAAATTGCAAAATTAATTTTGTAAACAGAGAAAATTATGATTGGAAATAAGTTTGCCTCAGAAAATAAGTTTGCCAGGTGAAAACAGGTAGTTGGTTTCTACACCCATTTAGATGATTGATATACAGTTTAAGGTTTATATACTAAGCAGAGTAAGATTAACTACTCTATGAATCTTTCCTTTTTCATAATTGTCTCTGCATCTTTCTACTCATGAAATCAGCTCTTCAAAATATTTTCTAAACTGAAAGGTGAGTACCTTCCCTAAGCACTGAGTTACCTAACTCAAGTGCTAAGAAAATAGAGAGCCTTTCAATGTAGACACAAAAATGCTTTTCTGTGCTGGTTCAGAGCACAGCTCACAGCAGAAAGAAGCTCCATTCCTGAGTGGAAACTTTGAGTATTGATGGAACATAGGTATTTATAATCGCTCATTTTTGAATTACATATATTTTTAGATAGCTTATAGAGATCCTGAGAAATCTTTCAAGAGGTTTAAAAGCTATTTTAAAATAGATTTTATTTTTTCTTTAAAGATGTGCATGTTCTTTATATTATTGTGTATTTTGTTAATCTGAACATGTTTATGATGCCTAATATATGAATATGAAAATCTTATAACATTTGCCCTATAAAATGTTAAAAGAGAGTATAATAAAACAGGAACAGTCTAAGACTCTTTAGCTAGAAGCATAGTATTAAACAGAAGTATTTGGGGTGCTTTTTTTAATGTTGTAGCATCTGTGGTGTTAGGTTAGGTTACTATAATAATGGTAAGAATGCAGAAATAGAAGTACGACTTTTTGAATTCTTGCAGACGTAAGAGAGCCAAACTCTATTTTCTCTCTGAAAAGAAAATAAAATACCAGACCTTTTTCACTACGAATGCTTAAAAATGAGCTTGTCTTATTGTAGAAGCAAACTCATGCAATTTAGTAGAATTCACAACAGTAAAATAAACCTTACAGCTAGGTTCTTTTTAGAATGGAGGAAGGAATAAATTAAAGGATTTGAATATTTAACTGATTTTCAAGGTCTTCAAAGAGGTAAATGCTCTCCCTAGCTTGAGTAGGCTTAAAGTTTCATCCTCAGTCTTATGATAGTGCCGATATTCTAATAGGGAAAATAAATCTGTACTTATAATGGCTAGGTTTATTTTGTATTTTCAAAAAACCCTATTGCTTGAGTATTTACTACCTGTAGCAGATGTGATGTGGTAGACTATAGACAAATATTTTCTTGTTGTTCTTTCCTGACTTTCAAGGTGATAATTGGAAAGTAGGGGAAAAAAAAATCAAAATATTTATCAGCATGAAGGAATTTTTTATGTGCATGCATTTTTGGTATGCATGCAAATTCCCACATATCACTGCTAAGACTGTAGGTATTTTTAATGTTTATGCATTCTTGAAGATAGAGGAATTTTTTTTATTTTTTTTACCTGATAATTAGAAAGTATAATGCATTTCTGTATAAAAATATGAAATTAATTCAGTTGAATTATATAAACTAGTAGTTGGAATACATGGTTTCAAATTTGTTGTATAAATTTTTAATGTGATGCAATTTGCAAAATGTTAATCCATAAAGCTTTTTTTCCAGATGATGTAAACAAAAATTACTCTTTCAAATTTAAATATTTAGCCTAGTAGAAGTAGCATCATTGACAGTGGCAGGGGATTAAAACATTAGAGGTTAAAATCTGTCAGGTCTGGTTAATCAACAGGCTCATTTATTGAACCATGAACACATTTTTATTTTCCATGACAGAATCACTCATGAAAATGAACATTGCACATAAATAGCCATGTCACTCACATGGAAAACTGTAAAACATTTGTTCAGTATGTAAAGGTTTGTTCATAATTGTAGTGTTCAGTCAAATATTATGTCACAATATGAATCCAAAAGAAACAGTGCTCCAAAATGTCTTCTATCCAATTAATGTTCCCAATTGTTCACAAAAAGGGAGAAATTTTCCTTTACATAGAAGATCTTCTGGATCTCTTTGAAATTAGTACTGGTGTAACAAAAAGAATCCATGTGCGGAAATTGATGCAGCCTTCATAATCCTGGTCAAATCCAAAATGTTTTATTCGTTATAAGATTAATCAATAGAAATAATTCAGTATCATTTACAAAGTGTCCCATTTCAGTGACAATGAACAAACTGTTTTCTATTATCAACAGATACAGAAGAAATCTGCTCATGGGAAGAATTAAGTCCTCCTTTACATGTTAATGCGATGTTTTAACGGTAAAGCTATGGTTGATCTTGAGTACCCAATGGCATAATAGGGTTCTGCCCTACCTATTAATGGATTTTATTTCAATAACATTTTGAGGCCAGCCATCAAACAAATCACACATCATGAGTGAAGTACTTCCAAATCTATTGGCATCAAAGTTTTCAAAATACACTGGAAAGAAAATTCAGCAAAGAAATTTTCCCATAAAATTTACTTCAGAAATCATGCTATAGGTTTTAATTTAATGGAAGGGTCTTGATTACTAAGTCTAACATCGTAATTTACAAATTATGTTAGCACAAATAATCTTGGAATTGATAATATTTTAATGATGGGTCTTTGTATATATGTATAATATACTAGAAGTTTTCAGCTTCAAATCCTTGCCCTGACAAAGATTTCTCATTAATCTATCAGATAGAAGAATACATATTTTAGATAGCTGAGGAAAAAGTGAGAAAATCCTACTAAATCCTTTTAAGGATTATTTTTAATTACTTTACAGGATTCCAGAGTTCTATTTTGAAATGTCAACAAATACGAGATCTGACTAGTTTAAAATTTCTTCTCAGAATTCTTTTCTTACATAAAAAATTTTAAAGGAGTATTTGAATTCAAAACTGCATTAACTGCAGTTAAGATCTTTTACCTTTTTGGAGAAGTATAGTTTGTGTTTCTTTATGAACTGACTTCTGTGTCACTTAATTAATGCTTTATATGGTGAATAAATTAATCTCTTCAGTCTCTTTAGATAAGATTTAGGTAAACTGAACTTGTCATTCCTGTGCAGGATTCTAACTTATTTTATTAGTAAATTAAAAAAAAAACAACAAACAAACAAAAACCAACAAAACCCCCTATTAACCATACCAGTAGTTGTTTTTAAAAGGAAATGGGATCTTTTCCAGCAGAATGAATAGGGAAGAAGTAGCAAAAAGTTGAAATGATGTAATTCTAAGCTTTTTTTTTTTTTTTTAAAAAAAAAAAAGGGAAACACACGCACACCCCCAAACCTCATACAATTAAAACCTACTATTTAAAAGTATTTCAAGAGGTCTTTTAAAAGTATGAGCTTTAAGAAATTAATTTGTAATACAAATACAAAAGACAAATTCTTTTTTTATTATCTTTTTTCAGACTTATTACAGGGTTATTTAAAATGTTGTCCTTGTTTTAAGACAGCAGTATTTGTGTAATTTAGTAGGAAAACATCAGAGAAGTTATTTCATAAAACTCCAATTCAGCTTTTTTCCTTAACTGTCCTAAGGAAATAGCTTATAGTGTGTCATGATTTGAAGTGAAATCTATTATCAGATTTCATTTATGAATTTTCCTATGTTAATTTGCATGTTAAAATTGGAGATGATATCTTTTTACTTTTTTGTTCTCAGTAACACTGGCATATACTTGTGGCTTAAAAGTTCCTTTTAAGAATCTAACGTTTACAATATGTAGCATGTTTCTCCCTTTCTGTGTAAAACATACATACGTAGTAGATGAAATGATTCATCACAGAACTCTGATTAACTTATTTATTTTTTAAATCTCTGGACTTGAAAGGAGTATAATTTTAGTTTTCAGCATAATAATCCTTTGAATTATCTTTGTCAAATCAGTATGTTAATGTAGTTAAACTTCTAATTTAAAAGCAAACAAATGTGTTTACTGAAGCTTGTTCTTACATGTTGTAGCTACCAAACTGGAAATATATTAAATGAACGCATACATAATGGTATAAAGAGTTTGTGATAATGATATTCATAGAGTTTTAACTTTTAGGCATGGTAAGTACTTTGTATGAAAAGCACAATTGCATAGAAGGTGTGTGCAATGTTAGTTGAGGTCTGTTGCAATTCTTACACACCATCTTTAACACAGTACATAAAAGTAATTTCAGCAGTCTGTGGAGTTGTAGACAAGGCTACAGATCTATATCTGGAATATTTTGAAGAAAACAAAAGCTCACCTCTTTGGAGAAGGAAATAGCTTTCAAACTTGCAACTGTAGAGGAAACTTTTTAAGAACACGATATTTCTACAGTTCCTACCTTTCTGTAAATAGTGGAGAAGAACATCCCAGTCCAGACCTTCAGACATTTAACGCTAAATGCAGAAAACTCTCTGAATGAGTAGAACAAACCAGGTCCACTATAAGTCCAATTTTAAGTAAAATAAGAAAATGTATTTAGGAAGACGAATGCAGAAATGTAAAATTCACCATATATGTGGGAAAGTAACTTTCTGATTATATTTGATTCAAGTTCTTTCATTTTTCTCTAATATCTTGGAATTAAAACCCCAGAACATGTATATGCCTTTATTTCAGCATTTATTTTGTGTGTAAAATATTGACTTCTTTCAGCATAGATTTCATCAGTCATAGAACAAAAGTGAGATGTTCGATTATTAGCTGTAGGAGTCATAGAATATCTTAACAGCTTAGAAAAATAGTAAACAGAAGAATTTTCAAAACTGGGAATAAAAGTTAGTTTTTAAATCTATGTTTCTGTAGTTAACGTAGAATGGTTTGACCATTAAAAGGCCAAGAATTCCTGTTGGTTCATTTGAATTAATTTTTTTGGTATTCAGTGATTCAGATTCATTCAGTCTAAAGCTGGGCCCTTTCCCTATGACATCTACTTCTAATAATTCTCTTTTCAAACAGTGGAAGGAAATGAGGATGGGAAAGACAGTGATTAAATTATTGCTGTTGGTTGGGTTGAGTTGTTTGCGATTATTGAAAGTTGGCACCAATGCTATTTTTCCTGAAACTCTGGACAATTATTAATTCAGTTGATACTTTACATTTTGTATGTGTATATATGTATTGTCAGGGAATTTTCAATTCATTTTTTCAAATTTGTAGGAAATTTCAATAAATATAGTGCAAAAATCATGCTGTTCCACTAGCGTGATTCCATCCTGATTTAGAGACATCTTTCCTGTTTTGAAAAAGTTACTCTCTTATCTGATTTTAAATAGTGTCTTTGGAATCTACATAGACTTTTCAGAATGGAAGCTTGTCATTCTTGCTTTATATGTATATATTTTTATATATATTTAGATGTATACATACACACATATCTCAGCAGTCTCAAGATAGTTTTAAAGATTACTCTGCATTTCTTGAAATTATGGATTCTTAGTTCTTGGTAGATACTTTTTTTGGCGGATCAACATTATTAATGATTTTGGGGGAAATGCCCCAAATTAAAAATTAGCTAAACTGGTTTTCTTTACTACAAAAACTAACATCCTGACATCTGAGAATGCAAAAGCAGTGATCATATCACAGGAGATCATAAACTGGAGAACTGTGGGATGTGATCATGTATGCTATTGGAGAAAAAACCATTAAAATAAGGTATACTTTGAATATGCATACTTGTGTGGTGGAGATTATGCAGAAAGATGCAGATCTGTATATGACATCTCTTTATGCTATCTTAGATTTTTTCCTAGGCACATGACTTGCTTGCAATTGATACTTGAATATTCTAATGGCAGAGTGGTTGTATTTAAATTGCTACCCTAATTGTAATCTGAAGAATGTCCTGTAACTGCCACAGGGATGAAATACACTTCACCTGTGGCTCTCTGGTTTGTGTAAATCATGCCTTTGTAGATTTTAATTTTTGAGGTCTTACCTGCCTAAGCATGGGATCATGGTCTCTCATGTGTTGGTGGGACCTCGGGCCAATTTCTGATATGGTAGTTCTGATGGACTGATTTAGCTGGTGATGCTGAAGTATTTCTTCTGTCATGATAAAGATGTTATTTAAATGATCAGTCACATCAAAGTATAATGATTTAAACAAAAAAACAAACCACTTGTAAGGCAATACATATCAGAACTAACAGAATACATATGCCTGAGCTATTTCCTCGGACTTCACAGTCACAGAGGCTGTGAATGTGTAGGCTTTCTCTGTGTCTACTTTCTTCTTGTCAGAGCACCACAGAGATTATGTGCTGCCCTGCTGCAGGCAGTTTTTTCCTTTTTGTTGGGTCCAAAGTGCTTTTTTTAATGACTCCAGCTTTGAGCTTTGCTAGGTCCTTAGTGTGTGGTCTTTCAGGCATGTGCTTACATATCCTTGTCTGTAGCCCTTACTTAGACAAAGATAGGTGGAAAAAGGGAAACTTCCTTTCATCAATAAGCAATTTTCTCCTTGTTGGCTAGGTATTCATAAAATAGATCTTTAAATCCAGGACTTTTATAAGCTTTCCACACTGAGGGAATGAGAGACCTATTTCAGTATATTTAACACTTCAGTTTTTTAGAAACTCACCCCAAAGACCCAGAATCATGTTTCAGTTCTGTTTTGACCCACCTAAGAAAGTCTTACGATAATGGGACCCATGGAGTCCTGTTCATGTTTCAGGTTGAACGGAGTTTCCAGCCTGAACTGGCCCTATAACTCAGAATATGCATTTCATTTATTTATTCTCAGTTTGCAAGCTGTATTGTTTTAAGACAGGAGAAATACAGTAAAAATGCCTCAAAAAGTTGCCTTCTTCCTGTGAAGAGCAATTAAATGTGGGGATGAAGAGGCACCTCCTAAATGCAGGGTGGGTAGACAGAAGGAAAGAGGGAAGAAGAGGGGAGAGTAGCTTAAAGGATCTGGAGTGTGCAATGTTCTAGCAGACACTTGAAGACTGCCCATATGAAGAGAGTAAAAAGATAGCTAGACCCTTTGTGGCATGGGAAAAATTGCTTCTCAGGGAAGCCCTGGGTTATGTTTTGTTTGAACCCAGAAAGTCACTGAATCAACTAAAATTGATACTCCAGTTGGTCGCATATCCTGTGTAAAAAATTAACAGTCTAGTTTATATTCTAATAAAACCTTGTTTTTCTGAATTTTGATCTTTTGGGGTAACTCAATAAAGGAGAATGTCTGAGCACTTCCACCCCAAGGTTCTGGTCAACTTTCAGTCCTATTAAAAACCCAAGAAAAAACCTCAAACCCACTTGAATAGAATTTATCTGCCTGTCTAGAACTCTTTAAATATCTTAGACAATTTGTTAACTTTAATGAAAATCCAATAGTCTGAAATTCTTAAAACTATTTATCGAATCATCATACCTTGTGCGGTAACATTAAAATAGAAGGGAAAGCTAATAAACATTTACTTTTCTAGGAAATCTAATGAAGTAGTAGTTCACTAGACAGTGTGTCAATACATGGACACATAATTTAAAGATCTGCATATCCAACAGCAGCTTCAGAATATGAGATCAGCTGTGCTATTCTTTTGCATGCTGGGTCATGTACCTTGGCTGTTGCGATTTCAGCTACTGACTGAATGTACTTCAAGCCTGAGTAGTATGTCCGGAGTAATTATTTTAAATTCATCTTATATTTTGTTGACTGTATGTTACTATTTTATGAGGCAGCCATCTTGCCAAGTAGTCTTTCCACATGGATATTTTAGTGATCCCCTTAATCGGTTTGATGTGAAAATGCCTCAGGATTTTAGGCTTAGAAAAATCTGCTTACTGTTTTGTTCTTTTTTTGCTACCTTTCACAATGAGTTTTTCTGTTCCAAAACTAGGTCTGAAAAAAATGACTTCAGCCTTTGGTTTTTTTGGCTTTGGCATGGCAGCAACTTGGAGGTTATGTCAAGTCACATTTTATCTGTAATATATAAGCTCTTAATAATATAAGCCTTCTCTGATCAGATTTAGCATAGAAGACTTTCCAACTGGACACATGGATCTTGCAGTATAATGTCTGAACTGCATTAGTAAGATTTACCATGATGATAAACCTTTGGATCCTCCCCACATTCACCCCATGTGTGTGTGCTACTGGGGAAAAAAAAAAAAAAAAGAAGAAAAAGAAGCATTAATTGGTTTAAAATTCTATAGCCTAAAATCTACCAGCCCCAAACCCACACCACCTCCTGCCCGAAGAAAGCTATCAGCAGAATAAACAAGCAATGAGTCAAAGCATCTGCAAAAGAATCAGGAAGCAGAGTAGCAGGTTCATGCTTTTCATTGGCTTTCATCTAAGGCTCTAAGTCTTTGGTAACAAGGTCTGTGTGGAAAAGATCTCACATAACTCTTGAAACTTTGCTATTATTAATCAACTACTTTCTCCTACAATAATGGCTTTTAATTGTTTATTAAAAATATGGAAAAAAACACTATACCTTATGGATCCAGTTCAAGAAAATTGTTTCATTTTTGAAGGGGAAATGCTGTGGCAGAAATGAAATAAAAGACACCATGTATCAGATGAGCTGTTTTTTGTGAGAAGCAGACTGACCCAAGAAGAAAGCGGGGGTTAAAAATAGAAGTTTGAGCCAAATAGTCACTGCAATTGCGATGCAAGAAAGATAAGGGATAGGTCCTACAGTCACTTTAGGAGACAGTGCAGATAATTTTGGTGGTAGTGTCAAACAAGGTCGAAACAATGAAATTTACAGAAGAAAATAATAAGTTTTAGATGCCACTTAAATTTGCATGGAAAGGAAAAGAAGGAAATAAAAATGGGCTCCTCGCTTCCTGGTGTTAAGTGGTAAGTTTCAGCTGTGACAGGCAGTAGGGACACACAAGCTCTTTCCTGAGTAGGAGATTTCTCAGTTCTCTAGTAGTTTTAGTTTCTTTATCTGGGCGTTTTTATTTTGTGTTGGGTGGTTTTTTTTGGATGGAAATCTTATTTCAGTCTATACACTTATTTAGTGAAGTGTTCATTCCTTTTGATTCAAGATATATTTAATTTGTAAATCTTTCTGATGTTCCTGATATCTTTGCATCTTTCTGCACTAGTGCAATTTATATGTTGTGATTAATTTGTTTTGAAAAATTCACAGGAGATGCAAGACATATCTAACAACTATTGCCTACAGTCTGTGGTGGTTCTTAACGAAGACTTGCTTTGACTTATGTTGACATTTCACCCATTAGGATCTTCAGTTGAACAACATCTAAAAAAAAAAAAATATCCAGTGATTTGGAACCAAACTTTAACAACAGGAACATGTAGAGGTGTGGGTAGGGAGGAAAGAGGGGTTGTTGTGGGGGGGTATGTCAGATACATCAGAAAACTAGAAAGGTACAGCAGCGCTTTAAATTGGGAAATAAGGAATGGAAGGTAAAGTGAAAGGCATGAAGACAAAACTGCCTTTTTTACTAGCTGGCTTGCCAAAATGTACAGACTAGAAACTTAATTCAGCAGAAAGGCAGGAGGGATTTTGGGGGGGGGGTTCTTACTTTTTCATCTTATTTAAATCTTGCGTGGACCCATGTAGTCAAGTGTTTGCAAGGCTGTTTACATAGCTGAAATGTTTATATGTGAAACCATTTGAAATTAGGGGCCTCAAAATTTGAGTTACGGACAGTTTCCCTATTAATGGAAAAAAAAAATCAAAACTACTTATCTATACAAAACATTTATATAACTTGATTTTTATAATTATTGTGCCTTGCATTAAAATGTTTTATTAGGTGTGAAACTTATCAAACGTTTGAAAACAAAGAAATAAAAAAACAAACTCAATGAGCATGTCTGTGCCTGCAATGCGATGGAAATGGTCAAAAAGGGAAGTGGGTCTAATGTATGCAAAAAGGCATCAAACCAACAGCAGTGAAAACGAAGGTTGTCAGCAGAATGACATGAACAAACAGTAACTGTGTGATGTTTGTTAAGATTTTGCTACATTAGTAATAAATAGATATACATAAATAATTATAGTTTTTGACAGTTGTAATGACAAGTCATCCAAGGAAAAAAAAAATTCATGTATTTGAAATTGAAAAATGTCAAGTTTGAGATGACAGAGGAAAAGAGATGGCTGGGAACAGAGACAGGCAGCTTGTCTAAATTGTGTAATACTAAATACAGGTGATTATAGTATTTGAAATTAAAAATAAGCTTTGATTCAGTTATTTTTAAATTGTTAGGTCTTCTCAGCTGCAAATTTCACCAGGTGCTAGGAGCAGTTATAAAACAAGCACGTTACATGTTACTTAAAAATAACATTCCCAGGCATCAGTGGATATCTTTCCACTAAAGGAAAGCTATTTAGCGTGGTTAGAAGCAAATTCCTCTTTTCCCCATGTAATTTAAAATAGATTCTAAAACTGTGTAATTCAGAAGCAATAGCATTATCACAGTATGATGCAGTATGTCAGGATCTCATTATCTTAAGATTCAAGTCTCAGTTTTGATTGGCAGTAAGTATAAAGGTCTAATATACCATTTGCAAGCTATTTATTGGCTGTGATTTTTAGTAATGTCTAGGCGAAGCTCAGCTAAGCTTGTTTAGTTGTCATACATGTCAGGCCACCAGTTAGCACAGGATTTGCTGAAGAGGTATGTTTGTTTTAGTTATAGATGTGTCAAAAAATAAACCTATTAAGATGGTACTTAAGCTAACACCTGTAAATTTTAGTGTGTTTTACTTTCATGTCTTGATTTGAAATTTGATATGGTAAATGCTAAACTTAGGAAGAAAACCTGAGCTCCCTTTAAATGTTTGTGAATTTACATGCTGTCAACTTTCAAAATGCAGAAAACTATAAATCTGTGTGTGCATTTTGGTGTGATGCTGATATTACTGTGATTGTCACTAGACTGAGGAAATTTGTTCAGTGTTACGAGGATCTTAGAATACTAATGTAAACTTTCAAGTATCAGATCTAGCACGTTTTGAAGAGTGTCTCCATAGTATTGTGTGTGCGTGTTCATCTGGCTGTGTCTGAATATACATGAGCTGCTTTATACTCTTAAATCGTACAGTATGTTTCCAAATGTATTTGACAAAAAATTGTGAAAGCTTTGATCCAATACTTTAATTTTATCATACATTTGATCTTTTGATAATTGCAATTACTTTCTAGTATACTCATATCCATATTATGCACAGATGAAAGAAGCACATTGTGTTTGGAAAAGAGTAACAGCACAAAAGTGGCCTTGTATCTGTAAAAAAGATTATGCAAAATATAAGGACCTAATTATTCACAAAATTGTTATTCTGAATAATTCTGATTGCTTTTAAGTAATTGCTGAAGGGAGCTTTTTTATGTTTAGGAAGTGAGTTACAGGTAGCTCAAGTATAAAACTTTCAACTCTCAGTTGATTTCAACTAGAGTTTAGTTATAGAGTTTCTCTTTTATATTTGTGTTCATTTGTCCTACCACCTTCTAAAAACTAGTTGAATTGTCCGGAGAATATGTTAGCTAAATAATGAGTTTATATTTATTTTTCTGTCATTCCTCAGTCCCTAGTTGCTTGCTTCCTAAGAAGGTCACCAGGGTGAAACTGGTTTGTCACGGCCCACAGCAGTCTCTGGCTTTTGGTACCCAATCATACATACCTCAGCCTTGTTTGAGGAGGTTTCCTGTTTGTCAGAGCAGTGTTCCATCATCCCTGCTGATGCTATATTTAATGGATTTTTTGAATATCATATGAAATATGACAGTTCTTCCATTATATGTCTTCACGGGTGTTTTACTAGGTTTCTTGCATGAATGAAAGAGTTAATACATCTATAATAGCAGCTACCTGTTATTTAGTCGGAAAAAAAATCCAATTTTTAAAGTTTGTCACAAAGTAGGCAGTAGTTAATGAAAAAAAAAAATGCATCCTTGCTACTTATTACCATAAAAATTAGTATTACAAGCAAATGAAATCAGTAGCTAAATTCTGCTTGACCCAAGATGAGATACGAAGAAATGTCATCTATTTTGGAAGGGCATCGATTTGTGGAAAGTTGTGTGAAGAATATCACTGCTCAGCCTTTTGTGAAGGATATATTTTATCTAGGATAACCAAAATTATGTTCATTTGTCTTTAAATCACTAAAGTTTTCATTAAGGTTAATTGCATTGGAAGTTTGAAGAGTCTGTACAAAGGTAATTAGCAAAGAAATAAATCTCTTAAAAAATTTTTGCAGTCTTATAAAGAACTCACTTCAATTAATTAAATGATTTCTTAAATACTTAATTGACTAGAAAGTTTTCAGGAATTAACCTCTGGTATTAAAATGCAATTTTCACATCCTTTTTCTTATATAGACAGATGAATTCTTTCTGGCTTTAGGTGTACACCCCAACCTTAATTCTAGATTTTCTACAGTTGAAGCCACATAACACAGAATATTTTCTCTTTGAACTTTCACATAGATTGTCTCGCCTGTTGAGTAGTCTTCTGTCTTTTGCACTGAACAGATATTTACAAAAAGTACCCTAGTGCTTTCCTGACTACTTTAACTGCCACTTTGCTTTATGCAAAAATTAGGTTTACAGATTGATACCTGTGGAAAAAACTGTCTAGTTTTGGCCTAAGTTATAGAAGAGAAGTAGATGTACATGCCTTGCTGTGACATGTTTATGCATTGTATTTGCTTTGTACCTTATACCTTTCTGCTATAGTTTTACTAATAGTAGGACTCCTTGTCTTTTCCAGCCTGGATATTGAGCATTATTGTAAGACAGTGTAGCTAGAAGATGGTTAGAGGCAAGAAAACCTGAAAATTATAACCTTTAAGATTATGGCATTTTTTATTTTTTATTTTTGCTGTTAAAACCTGAAATGTTAGTCTTTAACACTGTGTATATATTTACTTTTATGTAAAAGTTGTCATGTAAAACTCAAAGCAACTGTCTGTCTCCGTAGAATTAAATATATGCATCTTCCATGTTCCTGGGATATGCTCAATAATTGCTAATACTGACCTTTGTAAAATGATTTTCATTTTCTTTTAAGAAAATACATACATTTGGCTTAAGCTGCTTCATGTGTCCTTTCATTTGAAAGCTAATTGCATATCTTTGGAAGTGGAATTTATCATGATGGCAATAGTAAGATTAACTGTAGAAGTCCAATTGAATGCCACTATAATTGGGAATGAAGCTATACTTCCTAGGCTTGTATTCCCAAGTAGAGCATGCTATTTAGTGTACACGTATCTTCCTTCAGTGAAATTGGACAAGCTAATTGTAATTTTTACCTTATAATTTACATATAGTACACACAGAGAAGTACTAGGTAGCCAAAAATCGAAGCAATTAAAAATTCATTGTCATCAATAGATAAAATGTAAAAGTGTGAAATCTCTGAGGAAAACTCAAAAAGTAGGGTGGTGAGTAGCTGAAAGAAAGAGGACCAAGAGGGTGCATACAGTGAGATGAGTGTATAAGGGGGAATGGGAAAAGTGGAAAACAGAATGAGGGGAAAAAATAATAGGGGCAGGAAAAAAGAAAACATTAGAAGAAAGAGAGTCCGTTTTCGACATTTTTGGCCTGTATGTTAGTAGTACTGCATTACTACAGAGCAGTATGTTTGCTGCTTTTAAACAGAACGACTCTATGCATAATAATCATCTTTGAGTTAGCAGTAATTGTTGCTGCTTAAGTAATTTTTGAATAGTTTTCAGAGAAGTCATGAAATATACCTCTCCTTTTCCAAATGAAACACTGTCATACTTTTGTATTATGAAAAAAAAATAAGTATTGTTGGCAAATTTGCCTATTTTTCACTTTTCCAAAAAAGGAAAAAGAGTAAAATTGGTGATTTATGCCCTCCCTCCACCCCC
>JAOXJM010000001.1:100538691-100558547 GCA_026413425.1 Tringa solitaria | reverse complement strand
TGAAGTTTATTTTCATTCTCTTGAAATTCTCGTCTGTTCTTTTGGCTATTCATCCTCCTCTAAATAACTTTTAACATTGTTGCACCAAAACGGTTAATTTCATCCACTGTTATGAATATATGTCATCTCTATTTTGACATAGTTTAATTGTGGTCTTTATTAGTTTGGAAGGAGGGCTCAGATTTGAAGTCAAGGGTAGGGATGGTCTGCTGTGTTGCCTCAGGACTAATATAGGGGTGACTTCTTAACTTAATGCTGGAGAATCCCACTTTACTATTTGCCCTGATACTACAAGGTGCATTTCTATCAGGTTTGTATCTAGTGAGCAGGAGAGTGGGTTTTGGTCAACTGACCCTATGCATCTTCTTACCTTGAAAAGGAGGGCACGGGAGATCTAGGAATTCAGTTTCCCCACTTGAGCTGTTGCCTGCAGAGCTGATCCTGATGCTAGCTGTGTATTGCTCTACTGGTCAGCCCACACTTTTCATTTAACGCTAGCATTTCCAGTCTGTTTTTCAATATTAGAACACTTAATGATGTTGAACTTCTCTTTTCCTGTTTTACAGATAAACTTCTGGCAGTCTCATATCTGTATCATTTGCTTGCTTTCAGTTTTCTATGAAACCTTTACGTACTCTTGGATAGTCTTACTCTTAGATGTTAGTTTTGCTGTCATTATTCTTTACACTCAATATAGATTTATCTCTTTAAAAATTTTAACCATATTGGTTGAACCTTCATTATTTTAACCATATGTTATTTTGATTTGATTATCCTGAATATCATGATTCATGTATAAAAAATTTCCTACTCTTTTCTTGTTCTCCCAACTTACCAACGTCACTAGAAGATAAATCTTTACAGATTGTTCTGTTTAGTTACCATGCATGTTGACTGATTATGTATAATTTTTTTTTATTTAAATTATTATTCATGGAAGTGCTTGACCGTAGTTACTGCAAACACTGAGGGAGCTAAATAAGTCTTCTGAAAGATGACCCCATAAAACATCTGTCTTCATATTCCACTTCCACTGAAGTGGAATTTCATCCTGTAATATTTTATAGTCATAGAGCGCTTCTCATTTCAGAGCGTTTTGCACTTTTTATCTGGAGAGTTCAACGAGAATGCAGTCATTCTCATTGCCCTCATGCTAGAAAAGCTTTAAAGTGAAGAAGGCTTTTCACAGCAACTAGCAGAAAGTAATATTGCTTTTGCCCTCAATATTGCTAAACCTTTGGCAAAGAATCAACACTTCTGAGAAGAGCTGGCAAATGTGCTTTATCTTCTGCCAGAGAAGGAAGGGAAAGTGTAGAAAGTTGTCCAACTTGATTGAAGCTGCTTATAAAGGATGTCCACATCAAGAAGACTGGGAAGCCTCACACCAGCTGGCAGGTGGGCAAAGTCCGTGCCAAGCCATCCAGATGACCGCATGGACCCACCTTTACCGATGCCAAGTTAGTGTGAGTTTTGTGGGATCAAACGTGCACTTACTCTGCAATTCTTAAAGGACAGCAGCCTTTTCCCATCAAACTTACTGGTAAACAGAGGCAATATTACTAAAATTGAGATCAGAAATGTGAAGCAGCCTCTCACTGGGACCACCTCACTGAACAATTTTCTTTAGAAGATTGTATTTTGGTTATTTTTCATCACTTTTCCTCTCTTAAACAGTCCTTAGTTTTGTCTTAGGCTCTGCAAGTGTGTTTAAAATACATATAGCTATGTCCTTTAAGCAACAATTAGCTCTTCTCCATGCTACTTAATCCCATGATTGTCCCCTGAAAGGTTGGTGCTCCCCAAAAGTTCTTTTTCCTCATTTGCCTCATCTTCACTTTTGCCTTTCATGATTTTCTCCCCTTTGGTTTCAGTTTGAAGAGTGGCTATATCAGTGTCTTTTCTCCTTATCATGCTTGTTTTTGACAAATCACTGTAAGCCCTGTATTTTTTTTTTTGGTATATCTACACATTAAGATTTCAGCATCATTGCTGAGTTATACTTGCAGTTTCCCAATGACAGAGGTCACAAAGGCTGTTAATCAAGTTCATATCAACATCCATGGTCTTATGCATTCCTGTACTCTGACTCCTTGATCCACCATGTCTGACTAAAGCTGTCCTTTATGGAGAAAAATATCTCCGAATCCTTTTATTTAGACCGTGTTTTTGCTTTCAGACACATTGAGATTACAAATGAATGTCTTTTCAGTAACCGAATTCTGTCGATACTCTACAAGGCTTAAGCCTGTGCTGTGAATTTACTTTCTCCCTAGGCTTTCTCTGTATGCTAGAGTAAACCAGATTAGTTTACCCACCACTGTATTGCATCTACTGATAGGACACTGTCCTTTACTGCTTTGTGGAGAACTAGAAGCTCTCATTGCAAACCTCTCACTTGGCCATTCACTTGTTATGGTTTACTAAGATGTTGGTAAAAGGAGTTACCTAAATACAGTATAGCTCATAGCCTTCAGATGATTCTTTTGCCCACAAAGTGCTTTAGAGCAAAAAAAAAATGTCTTGAAATAGAGTAGTCATAGTTTGCTTTTTTTTTTTTTTTAACTGTTACCTTAACCTTCCCATTTTCAGAGACCAGGTGAGATGGGGAGAGGTTTAAAATGTTTGCAGAATGTGTCATGAGAAGCAGCATTAGAAATATTTCTCAAAACTTGAAAAAACTTAACATGTTGTCATTCAGTAATATAAAGCAGAGGATTGCATTTCTTACAGGCAGCTTTTCCAGCAGTAGTAGAGTATCTGTTGTTCACATTCTCCGTTGCCTTAGTGTGAGAACTATCATCTTTTCTTAAATTCTTCTTTTCCATAAATATAAGTGAGAAAAGTCACAAAAAGCATTGTTATATCCATATTCATGTTTACCCTAGCTAGGGTACAGTAACCCATCCCAGAAAGGGAAGCTCCTTACTGTAAAATGTTTTCTCAGTAATTGATATATATATTTTGAGACCCAACACCTAACAAATATTGAAAACCAAAACACAGAATACAGTAGTTCTTAATATTTTCAAAGTTTATTGCCCAAATTTTTGTCATTTTGGAAATTTATTTAATTTGAGTGAATTTGGGAAATTCACTCAAATTGTAGATCCATTGTGTAAGATCCATTCAAATATGTTTTGTATTATATACATTCAAAAATATTAGTCTATTTAAGCAAATACTGGTTTCTCAAGTGAAATTTGTGTTATGTGGAATTAATAACCCTCATCCAAAGCAAATTCAGTCAAGCTTTAACCTACCTCTCTGTCAGTTCTCTAGCGAGGAGAAGAAAATGAGGCACAGGAAAATCTGAGATGCAGGCAAAAAATAACATTTAGACCATTTTAGCTGATTGAGAGAATATGAGAACCTGTTTCCTGAGCTGAAATCTGCCATCGGTGAAATAAAAACCCTGCACATGAACTACAGATACATCCCCAGAACTGTCAGGTCACATATAACAGATCGTCCTTCCAGATGCCTGGTTCTCAAGGAGTGGGGAAGTATTGTCCAACTTTGCAGGACAGAGGTCAGCATAGATCTTCCTTCAACTTAGAGGACAGTAGATAATGAGAACTAACTGATTCAGAAATCCTTAAGACTGCAGGAAAATTAAGCATTTTCCTTTCTCCTGCCCAAGTTTTGCTCCAGATGGGTTTAGTTCTTAAGGTCACGAAAAATGAATCTGTTTGCTTCTCTTCTCTCTATTCTGTCTGTATATTTCTGCTTATTTACCAAAACAGAATCTGAATTTGCCAATCTTTGTGTATTGTTTTTGTTGCTTCGTGTTATCTTCTAAATATTTTTTTATTCCCCCCAAATACTTGTAGTTTGCACAAGGGGACAATTTTGTCCTTTGTCAATGTATTGGTGAATTAAGCATATGAGTGGACCAGACTCACTGTAAGCAAGGGTCTTTAGATTCTGAAACAAATTAGCTTTCATGTTGAATTGCTTTTGGATCCTGCTGCATCCAAGGAGTAATGTGAGAGCTTCTAGAAAATTTTAAATATGTAATGTAAATATGAAAATTAATAATTTAATGTTTTTTCATTTTTAATGTAGTCCAGTTAATGGCCTCAGTTCTTCAGCCAGTTTGGGTCCCTTTGTTCTATAAAAGGCCTCCTGAATCAGTCTGAAAACAATAAGAATCGCTGTTGGGAGATACACCTCTAGATTAGTGCTTGTCTGTGGAAGGCAAAATTACCACAAATTATTCTTACTCCAATCAGCTCAGTGGTGCTGAAAAGAAAGTTGTGTGTGAAGTATTTTGAAACTGTTGTAATGTTATGGAACATGTCTACTGGAATTAATTTGATTCATAATTTAAAGTTTATTTTATTATTTCAGTCATAAAGTCAGAATAAAAAAGAAGCAGACTTTGGGTTAGGGTTAGGAAGCATAAAAAACAATGCAAATGAATTGGTGAGTAATATCAAGATAACGGTAAAACTTCCCTTTTTTACAGAAGTTGTAAGGATCGCTGTAACTTTTCACGTTAATTTGAAATGTAGCTGCATTCTGTATGATTTACGTGGAGAATTTTAGTTCTCATAGCTTTCAAACAGCAGCACGTAGGCGTTTGGTTATCGGTATTATAACTTGTTGCCATGGATAGCTTTTAAGAAAAAAAATAAATTAATGGACATGTTTTCCTATGCAATATGTATCAATTAATGAAAATATTCTTGTGTCCAGAAGCTTCACATGAACCACATAAAGGATTAACATATTTTTGTCTCATTTTGTAAATTACATACAGTGGAAAAATATTATTGAGGGTTTCAGATTGTTGCTGGGTTTTCTGAGGGGTTTGGTTTGTTGTTTTGGGGTTTTTTTTAGAAAATAGCTAGAATTTACCCCACTGCACGAACATCTTAAAGTCGGAAAAATTGCCCATCTTTGAGGAAAAAGAAAGGTTTTTTATTTATATTTTAATTACTGAATGGTATGATCAATATATTGTCACGTAAGTAAATTCTCTGCATAATAACTCATAACAGCAAAGTGGTATAATATGCATTACATTGACTTTCATATGCCTATGTATAACTGGCACCTAATTTCTTCTCTTTTCCTTTGTGCATCTCAGTTCAGAGTTTCACATATTTTATATCAGGATAACTTGTCCAAAATAGTGTTTTACAGCCTTTACTAACTAGAATGAATTGTTCATAAATTTAATTTCACTAGGATGAAGTTACTGTAATGTGGCATTTAGCATTATCTAAAAGACTGTTTTATTTGTGTTAGAGAAATAGCATTTTCTGTCTATGAACTTTTTTTTTTTTTCGCAGTAGCTTAAGTGTTAAAGCCTGAAAGGATTTAGAAAGCTGCAGTGAATGTGTTAAGACTGTTAATGAAGCCTCTGAATCTAAGGACAAAATTAGCTCTCACACCCACACTGCGCAAAGTACAGCAACTGTCTGATAGAATTGCATCATGACTTTTACCTGGGGACACTAGTATTATATTCACTTGAAATGATGAAATTGGGAAGACAGATGTGCCCAAAGGACACTTTAAGGAGCTTGTACCTACATAAATTGCTCAACAAAAATCCCTGAAATTTGAATATAAAACCTCTGTAAAAATGCTTATTGAGTGTGAGCGACAGGTAATACATTCTATCATGTAATATTTGCTTTTAAGAGTGTACAAGAATAGACTTGGTACAGAATAACCCAAGGAAGAAAGAGTGAAAGGAACTTTTGAAATCAAGGGCTTTGAACTGCTTAATTTTGTTAGAGGCAAGGATAAGTCTGCATATGTGTTTCTGATTCATCAGAATCAAATGCTGGAGAACAAAAAAGGGGGGGCTACTTGTTTCCTCCATTTATGTGAGTGGGAAAGATGCATGTGTCTGTAGTCACGGAGAAAAAAAATCTCCAAGATCGAGAATATCCTGTTCTTCTCACCTCTCAGCCCACACAAGCTCCTTCTTTTAGGTGTAGCACAGCCATCAGGCCCAGAACAAGACCAGGAGGATTCCCCTTCCCTCGGCATCATGTCGCTGGTTCCCTGCTGCCGATTTCATCTATTCCTTACGGATTATATCTATGCATTTAACCTGCCTGTATTTGTGCAAGATCATGAAGACAAAGTAGCACATGGCACTATCGAGCAGTGTAGGCTTGGAGCAGGCTATCAGGAAGCACTACAGGGAGTAGAGGGAGCAGGGAAGAAAGAAAAAAAATTGGATTTCCATAAAGCACTGAAATAAGAATATTCTAGGTAGGGATACATAATGGAAAATTTATATACAAATGTGAGTGGATATAAAAGCACTAAGAAAAATTGCTAATTATGAGACCAAAAATATTACCATTGCAAATGTATTTTAACTATACATTTTTGCAATAATTTAAATGGTTTCTCTTCATCCATTTTACCCAGAAATACAGTAAATGATCTGCAGATCATTTGAGAAGAACCTTAGCAGAGATTTTAAAATAAGAATATTTGTAGTAAGTGGCATCCATCTTTAAGAATGCTCATGCCTTTTCAAAAAAATTATCCAGCAAAGGCACCTTACAAAAGTATATATGGATTAAGCTTGAAATCTCCAGCCTCCAAGAGAAACTTCCCAGCAAAGTATAACTTCTTTATAGTGTGCTACTGAGTGTGCCGATGACTAAAAAGAAGCACTTCATGAAGAAGTGTTTAGTTCTTTCTCCATAATTTACGTTGAGTCCAATAACAAAAAAATAAACATTTCCATATTATGTCTACTCATATCTCTCTAACTTCCACAGTACTATGCAGCAGTAAAAAAGCTACTGGCTTCCTCCTCATAGAGGAGGAAAACATGTTGCTTTTAATAAAAAGGAGGAGATGTATTTCATGTCTGTCATTCTGTTATAATTCTTACAGGTATCGACATCATATTTGTCCTTCACTTTATTAAGGTGGATGTTATTAAAACTATATAGCTCATCATCGCAAAATGAAATTTTTAGACTTGATTCTTGTAGCTGTTCTTAGAACCCTTTATACAGTTAAAGTGAAAGAATTTGGAACTACTGAATGCCATTGATCAAAATTTAGAGTTATTTTGTATCATGTGATAAGGACATCAAAGTTTAGGAATTTTTTTTTGAAGAATTTTAGAAATATGGAGTCTAGTGCACATCAGAATAATACAATTCTTATTTTTGTATTATTGAAGAAGTTGATAAATTATGATACTGTGTTATCATCACTATTTTTTAGATGAAGAAGTGTATTTTATAAAGAAGAATATAAGGTGTAGTAAACTAAAAGTCTTTATAGGGATTCATTTTACAGCCATAGATGAAGACACACATACCTGTTACCAAGTACGAAAGATCAGTTGCCTGGGATACTGAAATCAATTTTAAGTAGGACTCTAACAAGGGAAATTGAAAAAAAGCATTTATAATTAGGCAATAAGTAAGTTAAAATCCTGTAAAATAATTATTGATAAAAAGCAAGAAATGGAGTAATGTCTTGAAAATGTCTTTAGGTATGCATAAGGTTCACACAGGAAGATGTATGTATTTACGTACTTATTCCTTATTTACTATTTACTCAACAATTGATATAGATATTTATTTTTGATATTTACCTTTAGGATTTCTGTGCTGAAGGCTGGATCTCATTTATGTTGGAAACAGCTTGATTCGACCAATAAATATGAGTAAAAAGTTGAGGCTGTAGGATACTGTAGTTTTAATAGAAACTTAAAACATATGCTGAAATCCTACTGACGGACATATGGATTTGTTTAAAGATAAACCTATTTTTACTTTCTGTGTAGAGTATAAGGTTATATTCCTTATCATTTGTTAGTCATCAGATCAATACTTATCAAGGCAGCCTCTGCTACAACGTTACCTATTACTTTTGAAATATCACAAGCCATGAAGGAAACCTAAAATACTGAAAAGAAAGCAGATGTAGTATAAAGAATTGTATACAATATTTAAAGGATATGATACAACAAATACATAGGATATACTTGTCAGTTAATTTGGAAAATAAAGCTTACTTTTCTAATTGATTAAAAACCTACAAAATTTAGAGGAGGGAGTGAGGGAGGAATCAATGTAGAAATTTTGGATTTTTGCAAAAGGTTGGCTATTGCCTTGCTAAGCCTTACTTGCAAAATTAATTTAAATTGGCTTGGATAAGAGCACTGTCATGTGGATTAAAAGCTGGCTGAAAGACTACAAACAAAGGGTGTCTTGAGGGTACCACAGGGATCACCGCAAGAACCAGTCATTTTTAACATCTTTATTAATGATCTGAGAGAGAGTGTCAGCAACATGCTAATACATTTAGCATGTGATACTAAATTGTGAGGCGATAGAAATACTTGGAAGTTTAAAAAAATGATACAAGGCCTACAGATAGATTTGAAACACTGGCAGAAGTACAACAGTGAACTTTAGCTTCAAGAAAATGCAGCCCAGTTAGATCTTGTGAGGAGAATTTGGAAGATGGCTAACATACTTCAAGAAACTTGGAAGCGATTACGTAGGAAAAAAAACCTGACAGTAGGAATGATAATCAACAGAAAACCAAATGTGCATAAGACATGTGAGAGGTTGGCAAGGGAGGATGACGGCAACTGGAGCAGCCTGTGAGCCCCTAGGGCTGTGGGCTGGACCATCGACAGCTAAGTTGGAAATTTTGAAGTTTGTTAGGGCAGGCACCTGTAAATGCTGCAGTGGGGGACAGCCATAAAATGACAGATTAGTTGTTTATGGGTTTTCTTCCTTATTCCTAATTTCTTTGGATCTAACCTGATGTTCTTAAGGCCACATTGCTTGAATGTTGCAGCTATTAAATATGATCATTTAAGCTAATGCTGAATATGGGCACATTAGTAAGTTATTATTCCTGAGGTACCAATGGCAAATATCTGGCATAATTTTAAATAATGTATCAAATCACAAAAAAAAAAAAAATGGAAAATACAGTAGCATTGAGTACCTCTGGGAGTGAAACCAATTTAGTGCACATACAGCAACAAATAAGCATCTTCAGATCTTAAAGATTTGATATTTCTTTCTATGTCAGAATAAATGCTGACTGAGTCATGGTTATGTGATATACTTGCTACTAAAATCTTAAATAGGTAATTTTAAGAAAAACTTTGATCAGTTCAAAAACTAAAGAACCTGATGGTTTTGGAAATTTCAGTATGCAGTGTATAAAGATACAAGTCTTTTAATTTGTATTTAAAACAGTATCTCCCACCATTTGAACTGTGTTAGTGTAACTTCCTGTTACACTGCATCTGTCTAAAATTTGTATTTAGAGTTTGGAAAAATAACCTAATGTTTTGGAGGTTCAAGTATTATATAGGAGTATAAATGATTCAAACTTTAATAGCTTCTTGCATTTGAGACATAATTTTGATTTAAATAAAATTCTACATTCTTTTGAGCTGGAATAGTGGTATGTTAATTCTGGCTGTTTGGCTGTTTGGCTGAGAAGTTAAAAAAAAATTAACTTAAAGAAAGTTAAAACTATCCTTAAAAAAGGCGATGCCTTCCTTCTTAAGAAGAATGGAATAGAATTAGAGCATAAAGCTTCATGTGAACCATGAATCTTACATCTTATTGTAGGGGTTTCTCCATTCTAACTTTAAAAAAAGCAATATAGACCCCCTCATGGAGGGGTCTAAAGAAAGTTCTGGTGTCATACAACAAACCTGAGTAATTAAAGTTGTGGTCTTTCATTCTTTTGTAAATATACAAAAACCATGATCTGTTTTGCTGCTGACAGGTGGCAAAATGAATCTTTTTTTTCCTCTGGATGTATTTTGTCATAATTGCTTACACATACATGCTGTCAACATGATTTTCTTGATGGAAGTAGCACTTCTCACTGCTCTTTTAGTTTTGTTAAAGGGCATTTTTCAGACTGTTTTCTCTTAGAACTCACTTACTTGGGGGATTCTGGATCCTCCTAATTTGTAACTCTTTTTTATCCACTACAGTAAATCAGCCCATTTATGTTAGGGATCTATCACATAAATATTCTAGAAACTACTCATTTGTTCAAAAGAATCTTTCTAACCAGTTGAAGTTTAAAGAGGGTTGCAGTGACACAGATCTGTAAATTAAAGCATTGTTTCTTTAGTAGTGCTCAGTGTGATTTTCCAGCTTTATTAGCTGAAAAGAGGCAGGATTTGTTGTGGAAATGTGTGAAACATGGACAGCAGATCTTCTTTGCCAGCTGTTTATTCTTAGGTATCTGCTTCCAGTTGGCCCACACTGCTTGTTCTGGACATAGCCAAGCAGCTCATGTTGGAAAAGAATTTGCATTGATTTTGAAGCTCTGCATTCAGTGAGCATGTTTGAAGAGGTGGTGATAGCCTGGACAACATTTGCTACATTAATTGTTTGTGAAACTAAAGATGATTTATATTGGAAAATTGATCTGGCTGAACTGTAACTATTATTTTATCTTAAAGCAGTTTATATAGCAATGTTATCTATGAAATGCAGCCTCAAAAGAGAACATCTCCTGTTATAGCTCTGTTGCTTAAATGAGAAGGAACTGAAAGTCTCTTCTTTGATCTCTGATCCGTCATCTCTGATGGGATCTATACACGTAGCATCCATCGAGGCTTTTAATTGTAAGGATTTTTTGTTACATATACAATTTTGTGAAAGAGCTAACAGAACCTAGAAAAGAAAATGCTGGGGAAAAAGCCTTCGTGATAACTCATAAATGAGTTATACCTCTTTGAAAAATAATTGAAATGTCCATCTTCTATAAAATTTTGAAAATTAAATCAACAACAGTTGTGAGTTTTGTTGGTTGCAGTTCCAGTAATCTGTTTAGTATGCTACTGAAACCTGGGTCTGTCTGAGCGCTCTCTATCAATAACAAAGGTTCAGTTGTTTTATTTGCTTAGCGGTTTGCTCCAGCTTTAGTCAGCACATTGAAATCTACATTTTGAGTGCTTTTTTGAAATATTTGTTAAATAGATTTTTGCCTTCTGTTGATGATTAAGGTAACATTATACAGTTCCAGACTGCAGTAAAATACACTGAATTTTGTTTGCGATTAAATAAATGAGAATCTGCATATATATTTCTTTTTCCATTTAACTTCAAACTGTGGGGCTACTCGGTCTACGGACATATTGATTCTACTATAGTACTGGCAAAAGCAAATAAAAAAACTGGGCATGAAATTAGATTTTCATCAGAAAATGAAGTTCAGTGTAAGTATTCTTTATGTGTGTAGTAGTATTATAGATTTACCATATTTGAGGGGACAAATATAATATGCATCTTAACTTCTGAAGACTGAAGTATAGCTTTGTCACACCTGTAAATATAAACAAATAGAGTTCATTAAGGAAGGTTTGTAAACAACTAAAACTTGCGAGGTCACTTTGCAAATCTTTTGCAACTTTTTAATCTTTTAAAGGTTTTAAAATATTAACTATCTAATCCTTTCAAAAGCTCAGTGAGAAAAGCAGTAAGTATATTCACACCACTCAACTCCAGGCAGCTGGAGCTGGGCTCCACTCTGGCACCCAGAAACACTTGCCTGACTCTGGATTTAAGCGTGTGCCCTGATCAAGTTAGAGGCACACTTCAGTCCTCCTCTTTCTTCTTTTCCCACTTTTGCATGCCATGGTTTTCATGAGAATTGGCCAGCCTCGTGGATGTTAGTGACCATGGAGCACCCTCCAGAGAGCACCACAGACTGTTCCTGCCCTGCAGCTTAATGTTAGGCAGAGCAGGTAAGGCAGAGTCAGTGAAATGAAGTGGCATTATTCCTGTTTCAGTGGTGGGGCATTTTATCAAAATGTTTAAGCAAACAAGTGATCATTAGAATGATCTGCTGCTCAGAAGAAGTGATTGCTCTTTCTTGAAGGCTATATATTGCGTATACTTATTGACATACTCTAGAAGTATGACCTGTTATTAATGAAAAGGCTCTTGGCAGAATCAATTAACATAGACATTTGTTTGATTCATTATTGTTGTTCTTTGTTGTTCTATCAGTTATTTACTGAACTTGGTTGATTAGCCCATTCTGCTCTGTTTCCATAAACAGTGGTAAAATCTTCTGAAGACTTTCTTTAAAGCTTTCACTTTGACATGTAAGGCTGAAACTAGTAAGATAACACTGCTCAGATGCTCTTCAGGAAAATCCCAGCAGTGATGTAGTACAGAGTTGCACAAGACACGATAAACCATCTAATTTTGCATTTAATTCACAAAGAAGTAAGCCAAACATTAGTGGTTAATTGTCTGGAGAACTGGGGGTAAAAACAGGATGATATCACAGCTAATGTGCCAGATAAAAAGAAACATAGGAAGTACAAGGCTAGCATTTCTAGAAGGGAATATGGATTACCTAGCTTATTGCTAGAAAAGACACCTTCTGTTTTCTCTTTGGCCTGCAAAGAGGTGGGGACCTTGTAGTTGTGGGTTGGATTTTTTAAGTTTTATATACATATATATATATAAAATATTTTTTTCTTTAACATGAGCTAAAATTAACCTTTACAAAGGGACAGAAAAAATATTTTAAAAACTGTTTTAGCTGACCTTAGTAATAGATTGTACTGCTTTGATCATTGCTGTAAAGTAGTGTAAAGACTTGTACTGCAGTTACACAGGTTCCAGAATGCTTTTGTTTTTAGGGAACCTCTGTGACTTATCCGTTGTGTGCAAGGTATGATGTTACTTTATAGTCTTTATAGGTTTTGTTGTTTTATAGCATTTAATAGTCATTTCTTACAGTTGAAAGGACTGTGTAGCATAAAACTGCTTCATATTGTATGGTTTAATTGACTATAATTAGCAATTTACCACACATTGTTTGAAAGGGACTGAGTAATCTCAGTTAAGAATATTGCTTATAGGATGAAGTTTCTGCACAAATTGCTTTCTTGAACAAAAAAATGTAATCAGTTTTAAATATCTAAAACACATTTTGTGAAATTATGTAATGTTGTCCTCACTGTATTATACGGAAGAAAACAGTGCCTTATTTAAGTGAGTGGGATATTTGGATGTTAATAACACTTGGTGGTGAATTTTATTATGGAGTAGTTGAGAACTTGAAGTATAATAGCAGTATTTCAAAACAACAATTAACACACTGACAAAAAACCAAAGGCTACATTTTATAAATAAGCTAAGTTCTACAAATTAAGCTCATGTTATCTACAGGCTGCTCAGGCACTGATTTACATCAGGAGGACTGGAAATTTTCTTGGATAGTCTCCAGCCTGTAGTTTGTGTGTGCCACCTCCTGGATGCTGCCCTGTGGGAGCAAACGGGGCCAGGCCAGGCCCACCTTTTTCCTCCAGGTTAATGAGGAGACAGCTGTGCAGCATCAGAAGGGACTGCTCCCAGAGGTGAGCAAACAGCAGAAGAAAAGTAAAGGGGGAACAACAAGTGTTAAATACTCCTAGGCTTGAAATAATAAAATGCAACAAGTTTTAACTTGATTGAGAACCAGGGCAATCCCAGCACCGTGTTGCTTCATTTGCACCCTGTTTGGACGTTGCCTTGCCTCAGTACAGGCATAATATTTTAAGTAGTGTTCAGTAAATAAGAATTAAGAGATCAGTATTTCTTCCAGGACTTTGTTTCATTGATTCCTTTGATCTTATCATGCCACAGCTAAGAGGCACTTCCATAAATTTATGTCTGTTCTTCTCACATCTGTCTTGGAATAAGGCAGATATTACTCTAAATCCTAAATGAGAAATTATTCATAGCTCATTCCCACCTCCAGCAGCCTATCGTATTGCTCTCTCCATGCACCATGTCACTCCTTGCTGCTGCATTTCATAACAATAGATTCACTATCCACTCCACTCCCCTCCCCCACATGCTCAGCAGCGAAACAATTAACACCGACTTTTAAATTGTTGTAATTTTGATTTTTCATTAGCACCTGTTTTGACAAATAGGATCAGCTCGCACCTCTGAATAGCTGTCAGCCTGTCTGCAGCCCTCCCCAGGTATCATTGTAAACCTAAACCAACTGTTTGAAGGTTATTGTCTCCTTCATATGGTCTAGAGATTTTCGTGTTGGTGAAGCTAAGATTCTGGACTACAAATATGAAGGAACCTAAACTAGAAATTATAATTATGTGGGCATTTTTTGCAGCTGCATAATTGCTTTATACAGCAGGTCATGATTGTGTGGCAGTAATAAATTGTAATGTTGTCCATGCCTTTTAAAATGTTATCTTTGCTTTTGCATGCAAGGAAATAACAAATAAGATGTATTCCAATTTGCAGGTAATCCAGTTCATTTAATTCTAGTTTGCATACATCACATTTCAGTTGAATTTATCACCACTACCAAAACCACCTTTTAGGAAACAAAGTCTGAATAATTTTGAATAATCTTGGCAATGGTGCAAGCGTTGCTTTTATTTGCATTTGGTTTTGTTGCCACATCTAACTTTTCCATTTTTAAAAAATATTTATGCAAGAAATATTATTTCATTTGCAAATGTTTTCTGTTTATTCTCACAGCTTATGAAATTCATCGCCAACTCACAATGAACCCTGTTTTCTTAAAACTGTTGCTTTTATGATATTTGTAAGCAGTTCACTAACAATACATTAAAAGCAAAACCCCTCTAAGGTTCCATGCCACCCACGAGCGCATACATTTAGCTTTAAAAAATTCACTATAATTTGAATCATTTTTATGCATATTTTATAATATTCATACAGAATAATTGTCTCATATATTCCTTTCCTAAAAGTGAAATTGCTCCTCTCATTTAATAGAGATTTCACTATTTAACAAATGCTTTTTCAAATCCAATTACTGAATGTTTGATTCAAAGCTTTTGCACTAGTCTCACAGTTAACAAAGTTTAGAAAGAAATGAATTGAAGTGTGAAAGGGAATTTCCTAATACATGAATACTGAGTTTTCACTGAAGAACTCACTATTAAAAAAGTAAAATATGCTGAATTATCTTCTGTAATTTAAAAAATAAAAATAAAAATCTACCTGTAATGTTGTCTTGTGGAGTTTAACCATCAAAGCAAATGTTACCTGTACATTTCCCGTGGCAAACTGTATCAGAAGAACTAACAGTCCAAGCGTGCAAAAGCTGTTTGTGCTGTAAGGAGCAGAAATTTTTTTGGGAGTTTTTATGGTTTTAGTTTAGCTTTTTTGGTTTGTTTTGGTGTTTTGTTTTGTTTTGCATATGCAAGTCAGCAATCTTTTCTGTACCATTAGGAATTTCAACTACTTATCTAAAATTCTTCTGTTGTTGGGGTTAGAATAAACTTTTCTTTTCCTGTAGCAAGGTGGTTAGAATCAAACCTTTGTCAGAATTAAGCAAAGACTATGTATGTTTTTTGATTAAAAAAAATAAAAAAATAAAAAAAATTGAAATGCAGGTCTTTCTAAACAGCTGAATTATTATCGTGGGGTAAATGCAAGTTTGCTTTCTTAATCAGTCAGCCTTGTGGGGTAACAAATAATTACCATATCTGCAGTTTGATAGCACATAGGCTTATCACTACTTAGATGTAAATGTGTTACCGTCTTATCTTTTTTCTGTACCTGTGCTAAGTCTTATCTCTTTCTTAAAAATTAAATTGGGTAATAAACCAAGTTGCTTTTTGTACTTTGAAGGGGTTCTGACCTTTCTTCTTATCTCCTTAATATCTAATGTTTAAATTTTTTAAGCTTACATGTTTTCACTATGCAAATGAAAATCAAATTTCATATAAAATCATAAGACTTTGAGCCTGTTCATAAAATACTTGATGAATTTAGCAACTCTACTCCAAACGTATTGCCTGTTTTCCATTGACTTATGTATCAACTTGCTCTCCCACTTGAAAGAGAAACACAAGCTTTCCTTCCCCTCCCCCCAGCAAAGATTGAAATGTAGGAGCTTAGATACAAGCTGTTTTGTATGTTGTTTTTTTTTTTTCCCAGCAGAGTTTTAATGAAAGTAATGTCTGTTTGAGGTCTCCTGCCCTGCTGTGGTCAGCAGACGTTTTGCAGATGCCTCATCTTAGCAAAGATACACTTATTTGTGAAATTGACTGTTAATTTGTTTGATTTGTCACAGTTATTTTAGGGAATGTCTCATCCTTAAGAATTTTGTCTTTTTTGTGGCTGAGGGTCAAATCAAGTTGCTACTCTGCAGGTAAAATTGATACATTCATCTACTGCTTAAACTTTGTTCAGCATTAATGCTAGGACCTCAGAACCACGAAAGAAAACAATCTCCTCTGCCTATCTTCCTGTTCTATCTAAAACCTCCTATTCCTCTTTCTACATACTACACTATTTTGGATGCTGCATATAGGGGGCTATCTTCCCTTGCACTAAGAAATAACTGATTTTATTTTTTTTTCAGTTTGTATGGTGACTCCGTCACCAAGTAATTGAATCTGTGAATTATTCATATACTGACTAGTGACATGAAGTGTGTTACAAGTTTTCCAAGTATATATATAAATGTTTTTCCTAGCTGTATTGTATTAATTTGTGGTAGAGGTGATGAATTTCATTTGCCTCACTGAGAAAGCAAACCAGAAAGTTAATTCTGTTTTCAATTAGCATGTGAAAACAACAGAATAATAAAACATAGGAAGGAGAAGTAAATCTTAAAACTTGATTTGAGACTAGAGAAAATACCTGGGAGAGCACTACCTCGGGTTCATGCAACTACGGAAAGCAGATATCCAATAAGATCCAATAATAGGGGAAAATAAAAATTGAGAGGATCTTACACAAGTCACTTGATGCTTGTAGTACTGGAGTTGTGGTACTTCATGCTGGGCACTTGGGCACTAACTGCAGCCCAGCCCAGCCAGGCTCCTTGGCTCTGCGTGACTTCTGAGCCACAAGTGCTTGTCGAGAAGCAATGCTAGAAATGCTGACTTGGAGACTGCTTCTGTAGATAGATGTTCTTTCAAAAATTGGACATCAACTTCATCACAGTTACTCAGAAAGCCTCTTATTTTTCTCCATAATATGACCTTATACTGGAGTTTAAAGGATCTTCTGTTTCACAGAGGAAAAAGTCCAGCTTTGGTGATACTGGGATTTTTGTCATCTTATATAGTTTTTAGGACAAAGTGAAAGAAAGGGATAGTCAATAACGTGCAAGAGTGAAATGGACTTTCTGACGTAGCAGAATTGATACTGTAATGTATACTGAGTATTGGAAAAAGAGGGAATTTCAGTCAGAACCAGTGAAAGGCTGTCAAAGAATCAATGAGCTTGCAAACTACTTCAAGGACAGAATGGATCTGGATATAGGGATTCATTCTTTAGACTGAAAAAGAGGACACACTGTTTCAGCTCCTACTATCAGGGATCTAGAGACAGATCTGTTTTGAAAGGCCTGTAAGGCTGGCCCTAAGAACTAAATGATAATTTATCTCCAAGCTGTTTCTTCTTCAGATTTCTCCCTTGAAAAATACTGGAAATTAAGTTGCTTAAGTTGAGATAGGATCTCTCTGTAAATGATTAAATAAGAGAAATTCCCAGAGTAAAAAGCTCTAGTCAAAACTTATAGCTTTAAGTGACATTTTGCACTTATATCTAAGGAAACTATGTTTGTTCTTGAGTGAACAGCAGGCTGTCAGGAGAGATACTTTTATTAAGCAGAAAGTTGGAAACATTCTAAAATGGACAAAACTACTGGTTTTAGCATCAATGAAATCTAAGATGGAGATAGTTGCAAGAATCGCTTTTTAACTTATATTCATATTACTCATATGTGAAACTGAAGCTTTACAAATATTGCCATTTTCCTGTCTTTTTAGCCAAATAGTTATTTAACAAAAGTAAGAAATTAAGCAAAGAAAACTCATTTAATACTATATTGAATGGTATTTTTTCTGTCTCCTCTGCAGCAGCTGAAATAAACAAATGAAGTGTTTCTGGTCACACTCAGTTTATCAAGCGTAACGAACTTGAAATACAAATAAAAGAATCTGGCACCAGAACACCATAAGCTGGGAAGCTGGGATGGTGCTTGTCTTGAGCTCCATGACTTTAATTGTAGTCCAGAAACATTGTCAGTTCACAGGTCCTTAAAATAACCTATTCATTTCCATACGGTTTTGTCTTTGACTAGATCAAACTGCATCTGCTTATTAGTTTCAGCACAGCAAAACTAATAAAAGCCCAGCCAGAATTTGTTTTGGTCTTTAGCTGTGAAATATTCAAATTGTATTCTGTCTTACCTAACACCATGAGCACTGCTAGGAGCTGGGGCACCTTGACTGCAAAAATCTTGAGAGTCTTAAGGTCAGGTAGACTGTCACACCAAATTTCAAGAAAATATGACAATTTAGGAAATATTAATTTATGTAACCGTAAAGACAACTTATTTGTTTTGTCAGTGGCTGTATGATGTGTATCAGATATTTAAAACATCCTAGAAATAGAATGTGATTGACTTGACCTTATTCTACTCCGGTGGTTAAAGTAGAACTTTGTTACTTACCTTGACAGGCAGTGACTGATGGTACATGCAGACTTGTCTAAACACAAGCAATCTACCCGTAATACTCAAGGCAAAGTAATTGGCATTTCACTCTCTGCACATTCTTGTGACTGCTGGGCCCAAAGATCCATCAGCACTAATGCAATTCTGTGAATGCCTGGAATCTTTTATGCCCTAAGTACTTTTAATCAGTATGCAAATAATGTAAATAATGCAAATGTGAACCACTCCAGAAAAGCAAGAAGCCTCACCTCATTTTTTATTTTTTTTTTAATTCAGTTATTGTTATGCTATTATGTGTCCTTATCATACCATACCTTTTTTCTTTTCCATTTTGAATGCTGTGAATTTGGCAAGGTAACTTTGTGCACAAATGGCAAAAAAAAGTATGACCCGAACTAATACATTTTCCATGAGTTGGGCTCAGTTTCTCATTTAGCTGTAAGAAATCTACTCAAAATGTGGGGTTTTTTTGTGTGTGTTGTGCTAAATATAAGTCTTTGATCAGGCACTACATGAATAAAGAATGTTGTTTTTCTGAATTAAGTAGAAATGAGGCCTAAGGCAGCCTGCTGTCAGGATCATAAGTACTAAATAAAATATAAACTAGTTAAACTTTGCAACCTCCAAGGACGGGCATAATTTCCTATATTGAAAGAAATCTCATATCCTGAATTTGGAGTGTTTCATCTTCTATCATGCCGTATATGCATTGTTACAGCTTTAAATAAAAGATTGAACTTTATAAATACTTAAGTCTCAGAACATAGAGAAAAAAACCCTGTTTCTCTGCTTCCTTTGTATTTATTCTTTAGTTATCACAATAATATATTTTACCCTTGTATTTTGCTGACCTTACTTAAAAAAAAAATCTGGAGTTCTACTTGTTTTCCTTCTTGGTGACTTAAAGACATAATTAGAGAAATTTCATTCTTTATTCAGTATGATTTATCTTTTACATTCTTTTTTCTTTTATTTCCTGTGGCTCGCTACTCCAGCAAACTGTCACAGTGGAACAGAAATGAATCTTGAAGGTGTGATGACCAAAAAGTAAATGAAGAATTTAACAATATTTGTTCACATTCTTGGGATAATTCAGACACTATTACAGTTTTCAGCCTTTGTTGGGTGTTGGGTAACCATTCATAGTCTCTTCTCTGAACACATTACTTTTGAATTCTTGGCTTCTTTTATGGTCAGCTGTTAACATTTTTCTTCCTTTTGTTTAATGTTCCTTATATTTCAGTTTTCTCATTTTCCAGTCTATCAGCTATGTTCTGTGCATCTAAATTTTGGTCATAAGTACTAAGATTTTTACACTGTGTAATGTAGTTATTCCTTAACAGTAACAAGAATAGAGCAAGACCCTTGCAACTCCCCCTGCAGTCTCCCTCTTC
>JAOXJM010000001.1:100522486-100537511 GCA_026413425.1 Tringa solitaria | reverse complement strand
CTATTTCAACTTGTATTACATTCATTAAACTCTGGTAGCTTTTCCATGTATAGTGAATAGAAAATGGGTGATAGCCAAGATGGTGACAATAATAGGGTTGGTTGACCTTTCTGCCTATGTCTGGACTTACCTTACCTCTACTACTACTGCTCTTATTCTTTGGAGTCCACATAACACAGTGACAGAAGACCATGACACAGAAGATTATGAGACCAGAAACTCCACATATTTTAATTAAAAACTAAAATACTGGATTTACTCATGATATTGAGGAAGCTCGTAAGCCTGATCACTTTTTTCAGACTTAAATATAAAACATTAATATTCCTCACTAGGTTAGCAGCATTTACTGGAGAAAGATGTGAAATAATGATTGCCAGAAAAGCAGCTCAGCAAGAAAGACCAGTAAGAAATATATGATAGAAAAAAGTGATTTCAAACAGGAGATCAGGAGGAGTGACTAATGATAACTCTTCAGACAAGAAAATTATCAGCATTTTTTTTTTTTCAAATTAGGATATGATTTGAATAGGCAATTCACTTTTGTTTCTGTTTTAATTATTTCTTAGTGTTTCCTCAATCAAAAAACTCTTGTCTGAATTTTTAGTCATTTGAATGTACTTTATAGAAATGCTAAACAAATATGTCTACATGTGTATTTATAGTACACTCATTGTTCATAGCTTGTATGCACTGTGGCTAAAATTTCACTTTTACAGTACAAAGCAATTTTTGTTGGAAGCTACAAATAATCATATTTAGTGCTTTGTGCATTCCACAGTTTTTTTTTCCTAGTGTTGGGGGGGAAGCATTAAGAAAGTTGCCAAATATAAGCACTTAAGTCTTGCAGTCTGATCCTACAAGCACCTCAGTAGGTCAACACTGTTGTTATGTAATTTCCCAAGTTCTTTTATGTGGTGCATAACTAAGCTTTCAGTCTTGTAATTTTGTTAGCTTGATTATGCAAGTGATGTTTGAGAAAATGATAATGAACAGCAAGAATGCTTGTTGTCTTTTTGCGTAAGCTTTTCTCTCTGAATTATTTCCTGGGAGAGAAACACAAGGAAGAAGGGATTACTTGCAAAGTTTTCATGCCTGGCTTTGTTTTAGGACCCTGGACATGTAAAACTAAAAATAGCCTGCTAGACATTTATGTATATAGTCTTTCTTTCCATTATCTTTCTTTGGTAGACTGATGTATCAACCTCAAAGCATTAATGGTGTCTTAGGCAGGACTTCAGGTCATGAGACAGGGAAAACGATACAGCAGTGATGTTTGACAGTATAAAACACCAACAAAAAACTCAGTAAAAATGCTAACCATTTCTTCATATTGAATTGGGACCAGGTAAAACTGCAAAAAGATTTAAGTTTAGAGCTACATCACAGCTGCTTAGAATTGCTATTAATTCTTTAGTTAATCTGTACTTTTTTATACTTCTCCAAATTGATAATATGGTGAAAACCAATCAGAAACATTGAACTCTTTTAACATAATGTAAAACAACAGTTTGAGATGGATGGCCTTCGCTTCCTAAAATCATTCTGTTTAAGAATGATTTTAGAGTTGGTACTATTTATTTTTTTCATTACTGAGCGCAGCAGAGATGCAATTCCTGATCCCTGTTACTAATGTCCATATCATAAGGAAGATGTTCCAGGGAACAGTCAGCAGCTTTTTTTCTTCCCATTTGTTAACTAGTATAGTCAAAAGGATAAAGATGAGAATTAGGCAGCGGGACACATATATCTAATCTCAAGCCACAGCTTTGCATCTTAATTTTAATAGTAAGTCCTTAAGGGCAGTGTCCATATTGAACACCCCATGTATTTCATGTGGCATAAAGAAACAGACTGTTTATGCAAAATTAAGAATTTGTTCTTAATCTTGTTAAAACCTTAAATCTGCTCAAAGAACTATTAATACTTTTAGATCAAATTATGCAACTATTACAGCTCATTCTCAATAATGATACAGTTAGAACTGATATAAACAAACTTTTTGGATATACCCCTTTCTCTGGTGTTAACCTCACCTTTCTTAAAGCCTCTCAGGGGCTAAGCCTGATGGTAGTAGTCTTATTTTAAAAAAAAGCAGCGTGGAGTTATGGTGAGTGGTCAGGCACCTCAAGTTCTTCACCAGAAATTGTTGATGTTGACAGTTTCTTTTTTCTCTTTGATGGGAAAAGTATGATAATAACCCAGAGTATTTTTTCCTCCACAGTCAGGGTCTGCTTTTGTTCATTTTTATTGTTTTGCTAACACAGTCTGGTCTTTACTCACTTGTAAAACCATTTTTTCCCCCAACTTACAAGGTTGCACTCCCTTTGTGACTAGGGATTGACTGTTTCTGATTTGTATTTATAGCCCTGGCAGCTTTGCCATCGTCCAGTGCTCCCACTGTCAAGACCTTTGCTATCATCTGGTGTTTGTACTTTTGGGGGACCTGTGTTTAAATCCCTTGTATTTCTTCAAAGTGTGGTTTTCTGACAGCCTAAGTAATGTCTCATTATCCCAAACTCATCACACATGCATTAATGATTCACTTGACAAAAATAAAGATCCATGAGAAGACACACATGCATGTGACGTGAGGGAGAACAGACATTGCTCAAACTGTACTGCTGTTAAAAGGAACACATGTGCAATTACACCTTTAAGCATTCAGTCTGATCTCCCACACGTCCTCTCTGGTGTTTATCAGAGGAGAGAATGAAGATGCAAGGACAATGGAGGGCACAGGAATGCACTGGCTGTCTGCACATCCTGACTGTCACAGCAAACTGTAGGGAACAGTTAACAAGAAAAAAGCAAGGAGTGGAAGATCTCATGCTAAGATGAAGGATCCCAAGAAAAGTTACAAGCTCTGGGAGAATGTACAATATTTTACATCTTGGAGATGTATTGATTCATGGGAAAACTACCCAGAACAGTGAGGAAAGCCATACAGAAGTAATCTTTTATGTATATTTTTTTTAGGGGTAGGGGATCATCTTTTTTTTTTTTTTTTTTTTTTTTTTTTTGTCTAGGTCCATGTATTTCTTTATGCTGCAAGATAAAGCTGAACCATGTTCTACATATATGATGTTCTCTTTTACAGTGAATCTAAAAAACACGTGGAAGTGAAATTCTTGTGTATCATGAGAAATAAGGTTAGAACTGGTCTTGGAGGCCTAAAACAGTTTGGCTTTTGGACTGCTTTCCTGACAAATATTAATAGGCAGATGCCATAGCCAGGAAATATGCCAAGAGGCTCAGGGACTGAACAGTGGGACAACTTAATCCTGTAAACTTGTACACTGCAAAACACCTTTGGAGTTGGAGGCATTATAGCTTTAGACATAGCTTCAGACTAAATTATTGGTGTACAACCTGAGCTGAGTAACCTCGCTGGCAGCAAGACTTACTAACCTCTCTCAGTGGCACTTGAAGATGGCATCACGTTGTGTCCTGGCTGTTCTCACAGAACTGGCGTGGGCGTCGAACTCGACTTGGCAGTAAGGCATATAGACAACGCCTGTGATTCACAGACATTTCAGCAGCTATGTAGATTAAGACCACGCGCGGAAAGTAGGAACAGTGCACTGTAACAGCTCATCCAACTTTCAGAGCTAACTGCAAAGCTCCAAACAGAAGGTCTAGCCCTTTGTGTTAGCAGATATATAGGAGCCAGGAGGGTGGATGGAAGCCTTGTTTAGTTCTGCTCAATACTCTTCTTCCAGCTTCTGCAGGCTCAGACAAACATGGCTGCAATAGCTGCAATTGTGCAATTGAACTGTGTTTTCAACAAGCTCTACAAGCTTTTTATTTGTGACCAAGGGACATTTAAGCATCTTTGGGGTATTTGGTTTGCTTTTTTTTTTTTTTCAAAATCAAAAGCATTTTTGGCATTTTCCAGTAGCTGTATAATCTGATAGATTTTTCTAAAATCTGCCCTTATATCAAAATTTTGACTACATGTGTGAGGTGACTATTTTAACTGCCGGACTTGTGGCCTGAACTGTGGACATAAGCACTTCTGCCCACCCTCTGCTTTGAACCATACTTAAAATAGTCATTATGGGTCACAGTTTGGAGACCTAACATTATTACTTTCTCTGTGTGTAGCATGATTATAATTAAGTCAGAAATAAGAATGCTATGAGTTTACTAGAACATTTTTTGTGAGAAAAACACCAAAAAGTCTGAGATATATATAAGAAAGATTTTGTGGAAAAATTTACCGAAGCTTAAAAAGAAAAGGATTTTTTTTTTAATTTATTTTTTTCAGAAATTTTGATTAGCTGGTGTGAAATAGAACTCAGTATTTTTTTGTGCTCACTCAGGATCTTTCGGGCAAGGGTTTTAAAGTGCATCACACATTTGTGGTAGAACCCATAACTGAAACTCAAATTTCCTGGCACATTTAGAATCTAATTAGTGGCCTTGGTTTCAAGTGGGTGCATGTGGGTAGATCAATACACACGTATTAATCTCTATAGAGCAAAACAGAACTGAGCTGAGAATTTACTTTTGCACTTGCAAGAGCAGGTTCTAAATTTTTATTTTCTCAAGTATCATGCAATAGTCACTGAAAACAGGAGAAGCAGTTGGATATGATTAACTTGTTGTGCTAATTATATGTTGTGTATGTTTGGGATAGTAGCAACACCTCAGCAGTTTCGTTTTAAACACAAGACTTCCAGGAAACTAAGGATTTAGTAAATTTTAATTCCATCACACATGCTGAGGTTAAGCTCAGTTGGAAGAACTTTATCGCTGAAATTTCTAGTCAAAGTTTAATCACTCGATTAACTTTCTGAAACTAGAGGATTGACCTCAAATCCTCAGCCTCAATAAGAACTTTGCAGTGGATAAGATTCAGTAGAAAGCACTTCTCTATCTCCAGAAAAGCCTTTCTTTACGTTCTTTAATGAAACTGGAAGGATGCAGTTAGCCTTCCATTATCAAATCAAGCTTTACTGAAATTTAAGCTTTGTGACTGGTACCATCAAAATTACAGTTCACTTGATATTTGACTTTACAGGCTTCCTACTTTTTCTCAGTGTAGAAATATAATTACTTGTTTACCAGTTAACACTGCCTGCCTCGGTTCAATTAATGGGAGGTAGCATCCATCTGCTGCTAGTCCTTAGTTTCTTGTTGAGACTGATACGCTGCTGTAAAGTTTCTTGTGGTGTCTTAGGATGTTCATCCTGACTAAGCATTGGGACGTTTTTGGTGAAAAAAAGATCAACATGATAAAAAAAACACCTTCAGAAAAATGTGTCAAAATAGATTTCCGCACATATTTTGTATTACTGTTTCTCAGCTGAACTGATTCTTGGGGTCAGCTGAGACTTTAATCAACTAGAGCTTTTTCAGTCATGATAGCGTGCCTCAGGATACTCATTCAGATTGAGATTTGCAGAGCAGACAGTTGGAGTTCATTTAACACTTTGGCAAATTGTTGTTACTTCAACATTGCTCCTTACAGAAAATAAAAAGTGCAGCTTGACTGAGTTGCCAGTGTTTTGTAGTATTGGTTTTCCCTATCCCTTAATGTTGTTAAGATTTTTTTTCAGAATATTCTTGCTATTGCGTATTTTACCCAAAATTAAAACTTACTCTTAAAAATACTTAGCTTACAATTGGTTTTAAATATATTTATTTTCTTTTTTTTTTAATCTTCTTTCCCCTTTCTCTCAAGCTTTTACTGAATCTTTCAGATTTGATGATCTATTACTACCGAAAAGCTGAAAAGGATAGCAAGATTTCTCTGGTTTGTTTTCTTACTGCTCTTTGGAGTTACACCGGAAGCTTTTTCATGTCATCCTTTGCAATATGGTTTAACATTTGAGATTATCAAAAATCCCTAGCTGTTAGGTACTTGGATTCATCATAATTACAGTGAGATTTGTATTCCTAAATCACTTAGTACAGATTGCCATATTCCCAGGTGCTAACACAAAGCAGTCAGCATACCTGAAGAACATCTACTGGGCAAGAAATTGGACTTTTTCCAGCCAATTACCAAATGCTAATTAGAAGATGAAGTAGGTCAAATGAGAATGCATAACTTCTCTTGCTTGTCTTTGCTCAAATTCTTTGAGCGAGCTCCCAGGCAAGGCTTGGGAGAGATCACAATTTCCATGTGCAGATGTTTTATGTGCCCTGGCTCATTTCGCTATGGCTCTTTACACTGTGTGTTTCCTGTCACTAGGGCTCATCTAATTTTTATGTGGTTGATAATTCTTCCTGGGGTCCCTTAACTCTCACCTCCTTTTTATGTAGTACTGATAATTCTATAAGTCAGAGCATTCCTAAATACCTCTCAAAAATCTAGTGAGACTGGGAGTGTTATGGGAAGCCAAATTCAGAGCCAGTATAAAAGATTATATAAAAGTATGTGGTAGTAAATTAGACAAGGAGTACACTTCCATGGTTTGTGGACCATGGACATTTTTGGTGAAAGCTTCTCAGTACATCCAGTGAATGATATTCAACAGTAAAATTTGGAGCGTTTAATACCAAGGTTGAAAAAGAATTTGTGATAGCCCTCAAAACATTTTGATGTTTACCTGTTCGACTGATACAAAAAAGTTTTAAGGAGTGAAAGAGTGCAGAAGATGCTAAATTTCTGTAAATATCAGAGATTTTAAAGGTATTGTCTGAAAAGAATGATGAAAAGAATTAGAGTACACTTTTAAGCTTTAGTCTAGATTTCAGTTTATATTATTTTTATTTTCAGTAGTACTAAAGTGGTTGTTATCTGCTAATTGCTACTTAACGTACTGCCCATCTAATAAATTGCACACTTTCTACAGCATTTTCTCTCTTTTATTTATAATAACTATTTATGCTCCATGGAGAGGCCAAGACCTTATCCTCCCAGAAGGAACCCACAAATGTAGATTATTTATTTCACAGAATCATAGAATTGTCTATATCATCTAGTCCAACCATCAACCTAGCACTGACAAAACCCACCACTAAACCATATCGCTAAGCTCTATGTCTACCCATCTTTTAAATACCTCCAGGGATGGTGCCTCAACTGCTTCCCTGGGTAGCCTATTCCAATGCTTGATAATCTTTTCAGTATAAAAATTTTCCCTAATATCCAATCTAAACCTCCCCTGGTGCAGCTTGAGGCCATTTCCTCTTGTCCAATCACCTGTCACCTGGGAGAAGAGATCGACCCCCACCTCTCGACAACCTTCTTTCAGGGAGTTGTAAAGAGCAATAAGGTCCCCCCTTAGCCTTCTTTTCTCTGCTAAACAACCCCAGCTCCCTCAGCCACTCCTCATAAAACTTGTGCTCTAGTACTCTTCTACTGCTGTCTTTAAACCCTGATCTTATGGAATTTTGGGGAGTTTCTGGCTGGGCATTGGTTGGGTTTTGTTGGGATTTTTTTGTTCGTTTTAAATACAGCAGTTCTAACTAATGGAATTTGAAATTGATCAGGTTTATGGAAATATTCAAAAAGGATGGTCTTGAAGGGAAACTGAATCAACCAAGAACACATTAGATATGTTTCAAAAATTAGATAATTTGGCTTTGCTTTGTTTTGAAGAGAAAGAATGACATCTGCTAACTGCTTAGAATTAGGAGGAAATTTCCCCCTGATGCTTTCTTATGTCATCTGAAACACCTTATACTGTCGGTGTCACAGATGGAGTATGTTGTTAGACTACTTATGCTGTAATTTTTATATTTTATCTATAAAGTACAACTCTAAAGGAATCATGGCAGGAGAAACAAAGCACATCGTGAAATACAATGAGCTCATCAGTGAGTAAGCCTTTAATGCGATTAGAAGCATGCATAAATACCTTCCTGAATAAGGTCCATGGTATGAAGAGGAATGTGAAAATACGTATTTTTCAAATCCTTCCAGCATGGACAGTATATTTTCATTTAGTGCTTGGCATTTTATTCCTTTGCTTAACACTGTTGAAATTTCTTTTTTTCCTTTTTAATTTGATCACTTTTTAAAGGGTAGTATTTTGGAGCAATTCCAAGTCCCTGTAAAGTGGGTGGGGAAATTGTTCTTCCTAGAAGTTCTGTCAGACCTGTTATGGCTTTTACATCTGGAAGTCTAAACCCAAGGACTGAAGCTTTCTGCTTTTATGATGAAAAGCAAATGAGTCATTAGTCTAATTATGCATTTAAAATATCAATAGAAGTACCCAGTAAGTAGCAGTAAATATCTCTATATAAATTTCCTGTTATATTGATTGTATCTCATATAATAGCACATTACCTGATTGCCGTTGATCAGCAAAATGAAATGAGATTATATTTATTACTTTTCACTGTTGGGTCTCATCATAAATTATTATGGTAAATGTGAGAGGCAGAAAAGTAATTGCTGCTGCATTTATGTTAATTATTCATTATTTTTAATATCAAACTTCTTGAAAAAATATATATATGGAATAACTTAAATCAGCAGTTTATTATTGTAAACTCAAAATGCAGTAATTGTTTGGTTGTTTTAGGCTTTAGAAACAACCAACATTTTTGTAATTTTAACCTTTTACAGCTTGCATGCTACTGTATAGTTTAATTTTTCCTATGCTGGGAAACAAATATTAGGATTGATAGTGCAGCTGCTGTGCATGTGTGTAATTGTTGACCTTGGTGACATTCCACTTTTGCATTGATGATCCCAGATAGAAGGTCAGTGTGCTGATTTCCTGCATAGAGAGCATAAACTTACTCTGAGCTTTCTCAACTACTTTATTTGCAGTTGACTTGCAGAAGAGCCTCTGTTGCCTTGATGGGTCAATTTCTCATTTTTGCTAAACCTATTTTGTGTGCCAGCTCTGTTGTAGTCTGCAGAGATTCTTATATTACTCTCACCTCTGTCACCAGAATGTCAACAGACAAATTGCCAGAGTAGCCTTTTTTTCCAGGCATTGAACTAATGCAAACTGAAAATATTAAAATATTTTACTGCCTTTTTGTATTTGGGTCATATTCAAGTGTCCTTTGACTGGCAAAAGGGAAATACATGACCAGGTGATAGTGAATTTATCTGTGATTTCAGTGTTATGCACTCATGCTTGTTTGATGTATCAAAAATCCTTTTGTCTACTGTGAATTATCATATTAATAGCATCTTTCAGGACAGAAATTGACGGCTAGGTCCACACTGTCCTCTGAGCTGGTTCTGAGGCTTTCCCCTTGCAGTGTGCACTAAAACTGTTATTTATGTCTTTATTGCAAGCTCTTAGGGTTTCCGTGGGCTGCATCTGTCAGGAGGCCATGCACCATTTGTTCTGTCACTGACTTGCTCTTGTCCTTAGCTTCTTAGATGTTGCCAGAATCCAGAGGAACACTGTGCCCAGCTGGCACAGCGCTGTTGCTCAAACACATTTTCACATAATATCCCCCAGTAGGATGATGTTAATAGTCATCTACCTAGTGTATCTGCAAGCACTGAAGATCTCTTAGTATCATCTATGAGATGGGCTTGATGCCACTGTGGTGAATGCTGTCAATTCCCCTGTGTGTTGGTGTGTGCTTCACAACATGTTAGTGAGAGATAAGGAACCTTTCCTGTTGTGAGAGGATGGGTGTTGTTGAGGACACTCATCCAGTGACAATCTTGGGCAATGCATTAACATGTATGTCTCACTGCAGAAAAGAGTAACATAGTTTCTTAAGTAATAAGATTTGTGTCTCTACCTCACCTTGAGACTTTGAAATCCCCACTGCAGCCTTGAAAAGTCCGCTACATAAAGGATGTCTCATTATTTTTCTTCTTCATCCCATTCCCTCCCTGCAGATACCAGAATTCTCCTTCTGTTATTTAACAGTGAGCAGAAGGTTGATTGTGTGGCAAGGTCATCTCAAATTTCTCAAAGTTGCTTCATGAATTCCTCCTTAAGTGAAAAAAACATTCTTTCTTCTGTGCTTCAATCAGGTAACTGCAATGGAAATATGGTTTTGTTCCGCTTAGGGTGCTAGCTGTCATTTCCTCCACTTCCTCATCACCCTGCCACTACTTCATGAACCTGCTCCACTGTTCAGAAAAGGCAATCTTTGACATGCCATCCATGTGCATATCTCTGATACTTGGCTGTAGCTTTTGTGGGACTCCCTTCATAAAGACACATCCCAAGATGAAGATGCTGCCTTACAGCTCTCAACTGCAAAACCTACCTCCCTCTCATGATATTTTCCATTTGCTGTCTTTCAGTCTTGGTGCTTGGTCTCTGAAAGGCATTGTGAAAGCTGCCTGCTTTGTAGCCTTCCCCAGATTTTCCAGTTGCGGTGATCATGGTGACCCGTAGTATTCTTCAAGGGACTGACAATTTAGATGATCAGAAACTTTTTACTTAGTAAAGTTTTGAAAGGCAGTATAAAATTATGACCTGATATTTTCTACCTGTAATGTCCAAAGTGCTCTCATTATCTGGAGTATAGATTCATGAAGTTAGTAAGTAATAATTATTTGTACTTATATTCATAGTTAAAAATGGCATAATACGTATTTGCCCTTATTTTCTGAAACACAATAGGATATTGTAACTCCAAGATACATTTAGAGGCGCTATACTGTTGCTGATCTATCATTTTTGTGTCTGGGTGCCTTTCACGTTAAACTGATGATCATAGCAGCGTCTATAGTAAATTTTCTTGTAGTTCTTTTGTTTAGGGGGAAATGTTCAGATGCAGGATTTTTGATTCATTATAATTCATTCCTTTGCACTTGCAGGAGGAGGTTGCTTTAGAGTTTCAGATTCAAGGGAGTGTCAGTATTCTTTTTAACATTTCTGTAATGGAAGAAGAGTTTGAGGAAGACAACTTTACAGTGGTTTTATTGAGGTTCGTCAGGCTAGTTTTGCCTGAAGTCCTTAAAAAGCTAGAAGAGCTAGAGAGAAGCGAGAATATGTGATGCTCTTATATAAGCTAAAAAAATCCCTTTAATGTACAAAAAGAATGAGAAAGTGTCACATTATAAACTTCATGTTTGTTGTGCTGTGTGTTATATTCGCCAGGACTGAAGAGAAGTAGGTTTGCTAGAGAAATGATCTTTCATTGTTAGAATATCACTTGCTTGATTGGATGGTGAAAATTAAGCAGTCCAGATAAAGACAGCATAGCAAGACTTAAGATTTTTCCATGTTACAGGAAGTGTATGCTCTAAAAACATCAGAAGGCCAGGGAAAATAAATCAATTAAAAAAAGAATTCACCAGTCTCAAAGCTTCAACAGCAAATCCTGCTTTTTTGTTTCAGTTTTAGACTCTCACTCCCATTGACATTAGCATTTTGCCCTTCAGTGTAAGGCTACGAATTACATGAATGAAATTAAAATCTCTGGGGGAAAATGTTGCTTTTCATGCAATACAGTCAGTTGTAGCTGTGTTGCAGCGCATCTCTCTGCAAACATCAGTAAGACCTACTTTTAAGTATGGTGCCTACCTAAATGCTGTGTCAGTAGCGTCCACAGATAGCAAACCTTGTCCTTCAGACCTTAGCGTTTTGAATAGAGTAGGCAATGGTCGAGCTCCATTTATCCAGGCTTCCTTCACCTGATGCAAGAGGAAAGTGTGGGTTTGTGTAAGTGCACTGAGCTGGTGGAAATGTTTTCCAGCTACTCTTCAACCCTGATGTCGTTTGAACAAATTATAATGGATGGTTATAATAATGGTTGCAAAAGAGAAAATGCTGTTAACAAAATGCATTAGTCAGTTGCATATTCTTTCCTCAGTGCTTGTGTTTTCTATTTGTTTCTACTTAAAATAGCCATTACCTTCAGTTGTGTGTAATAGTGAAGCATAATTCGTATATTTCACAGTGTGAGTAATATGCCTGTACCTTTCTGAAAAAACTAAACAAACAAATAAACTATCACTTATGTTGAATTAGCACTTACCCCGGTGGCAGCCAAAGGTAAGTGTAGTTTTATGTCAAGTCTATGAAATCCCTCTCTGTGTGAACAGCAATGCACAATGGGCTGTAATGGGAATTTCTTACAAATCCCTCCCTGCAGGGATTTACATTGTCAGTAGTCTCCCACATATAATATCCCATAATTGAAAGGCAACCTCAGTCAGTTGGGTTTTTTCTCTTAATTATACAATAATGTTGCTTCATATGTCATGTAAAGTCTTTTCATGTTTTGCGTATTTATATACTTTTAGCAAATCAGAAAGTGGAGGTAATTTTTCTCATCTCTTTCTTTTCTTCAATGCTAAGTGTATTTTGTTACTTCTTAATCACCGGCTTTCATACAAGTAGGTTGTTTCCTCTAGCTTATTGGGATTCTGGCATAATTCAGAGACAGTTACCACATCAAAAACAAAGGCTGACCGAGACAAAAAGAATGGACCGTCACATAGTTAGTTTTTGGTGAACTATGACTCAAGATCTTTCATCATGCCTTTATTTGTGGCAGAAATGGATATTTAAAAGCAACTGATCTAATTGCATTACTTAATTAGCCTGAATTATATATATTCACAGATGATAAAAGCTTCTAGAAAACTGGGTAAACCCAAATGAAAACTAAAGAAAAAACTGTAATAAATGGCTGTGGCTGTTTGAAACCTTGGCACACTGATGTTGTTTGTGGTGATCACAAAGATTAAAGCCTTGGCTTGTTCTATCTAGGCAAAGTAATCTTGCAACTTTATTAACGTGCACTGAAAATTGAATCACTGATAGGTGGTGTGTCACAGGTTTGTCATCAGTAATTTCTGTGACAGATTTTTCCTGTTACTTAAACCCCAGGATAATGTGAAATTCAGTCAGCGTCTGAGGAGGGAGTGAATCTGAACAAAGCAATCTATATACATACCTCTGAGGATGAAGAACTGAGACGCAAGCACTGGGAAGCAATCCCTAACAAGCTGCAGTGGTCTGCAAGTGCTCAAGGTTGGGGAAAAGGTTTCTTCATGGGGACAGAAGTTATAACTGTCCTGCAGGAACATGAAGTAGGCAGATGCTCCACAGCTCTATGCAAACCCTGAGGTGCCATATGCGGCTTTGCAATTTGGCTTCAGCTGAGTAAATCCTTTCATAACAGCTGAGTTATGAGAGGTGATGTAGGCATGAATGACATTTTAGTGTGAGCCTAATGTAGAAAAACTGAAAGAGATGGGATAGGAAAAGTGACATGGAAGACCTGAAGATAAATCTAAAATTTTGAGCTCGGCATTTTAATATAACAATTACTAAGAACAAGAGGCCAGATCTCACACTTTCCTGTTGTTGATCAGTAAAGATAACAGTAAAGGAGAGAAACTTCTCAGATGTTTGAGTTGTCTTTCCCTTCTTTTTGGGGCCACTCATCACCTTGGAGTTCAATCAAGAGTTTCATCTGATGAGGCAGATCATTAGCTTTCCGCTGGATAACCCGGTGTGATCCTCTGACACAGCTATAATTATTTGACATACAAGCTGAAGGATAGTAGATGGAAATTACAAAGTTGATACTGATTTTTTAGTTGTTTGTTAAAAAAATACTCTACCATAATATACCTAATTTTGATGTCTGCTCTTAAAAAAAAAAATAAAAAAAAAAAGTTAAGAAGTTGGAAAGGTGGCAGAAAAGAGTTACAGGGTATTTCAGGACTGGAAATTAACCGAGCTGTGCAGACTAAAGAAACTCAACGTACATAGTTTATCAAGTAAGGAGATGTAACATCCCTTTTATACCAATTGTAGTATGTGTTCTGTGATTCTGTCCATGTAGGCGGCAGTTGTCTGCTTTGACTCTAAGATGTTTTAAGCCTTTTATTTTACTCAAAAAAAACCCATGGCAGAAGAGGGAGTTTGTATATAAACACCTAGGAGTGTTTCTTGACTTTTGGAGTCAACTTTGCCGTATGGGTGGAAAGTGCCTGCTGAAGACTGAACAAAGGTGGTTATAGTTGTATTGGTAAGACAACTTCAGAGTAAGAAACATGATTATGATTTCTGCTTTGCAGACAACATGTCAGACAGCATTGTAAACATGCAGTATAAATTGTACAAAAAAAAAATGAACTACTTATGTTTACTGAAGAGATGTCAATATATATGAACCAACAATCAGAAGTCAGACCTTTTTTCTTCTCAAAACCTATAGAGAGTGCTTACACGTGTATTGCCCTTTTTCTCTTTCTTTGACAATTAGCAGATTGAGTGATTAAGACTAGCAAGTTTATAACAGTTTGTATATGTTAAAAATGTAATTATCAGAAAGAAACACAAAATATGAAAGTCATATAATACAGACCAGAAGACAGCTATATACCTGGTATATTTATGAAAATTCATGATATCTCCAGAATAATGATTGTAGGGGAAAGGGAAGAGTAACGAAGGGCTAGATGCTGAAATGTTTAGTCTCATTCCTCGTCTGCTTGCATTATCTTCTGTAGAACTGTGTTGTTTATCCTTGATAGCAAAATATTGCCTCATCTGCACATAAATGGTTACATTTTCTTCAGCAGTGTATAGGTTGATATTACTAATTCGTTGTTTTTGCATATGATATTAATTTTAATGCAACACTCAAGCAAAAGGAAATAGAACTGAGGGAGGTTTCAACCCTTAACAGTTCAGTTTTGTTGTATCTTTAGATGATTCATGTTTGTACCTTGCAGTATGTCCTCCATCAATATGGATACTGCATACGCTATAATACTCTGTGTATGCTCCTCTTCCCAACAGGGGATTAGCTAGTCTTTAGATTGTGTTAGTCCCTTGTCAAATATTGCTGCTGTTCATTACCAAAGCACCACCCCATGATGAAAATATGAGTGTTGAGCAGTGAAGCATGCAGTACATTAATTCCATATTGGGGAAAAAGTGTAAATTTCGACTTGGTTGCATATTACTTACAAAAGTAATATATCAGTTCTAAAACATATTCTGAAAATAATTGGATTTCCAGGCATTAATTAAAACAAACTTTACCACAAAACAAAAAACTGTAGAGCTCAGATAGAAGCTTATAAGATTTAAAAGATGAGTTGGCATATCTTATGTAATTACCTCAAGATTTTTACTCCAATGAAGGAAAAACAGGTTCCCCTCCCAGA
>JAOXJM010000001.1:100510099-100522386 GCA_026413425.1 Tringa solitaria | reverse complement strand
GGAAAAACAAACCAGAAGTTATGGCAGGTTTTTAACAGTATTTTATAATCAAGAAATAAGAGGATTGTGATACATTTTTTACAAAACCTATCTTTCCATGCAGATCAGTACCTGCAGCACAAGTTTTAATTCAGCAGAGCGTATTTCATATAAATTCATTTATCATGGGGATTACTTTAAGCACAACATGTAATGAAAATGTCAGTTGTAGTTTTCAGACATTGGAGTATTACAGATTTTGTTTTTAAAATGGTGTTAAACACGTGCTACAGGCAGAAGCACTTTTCTTAAAGATGCAATCACATGTTAAAAAAAAAAAAAAGGTTGGTTTTTTTGTACATCCAAGCCCTTATTTCTTAATCCAAGGAACAGCCACATTTTATATGCAGGGACCTTTCCATTTTTTTCCCCCACAAATTGCTTTTTTTAGGGCCAGGCTAATGTGGTGGCATGCCAGGCAGTCATCAAGAAAACAGTGGATAATGGCAAAAACCTTGAAAATACCCGTACCATTGGGATGTGCAGCACAGCCCAGCAAGAAAGCCATCATATGGACCCAGCTTATTAGTGCTGGCTCCACTCCACGTCAGCAGGACCCAGGCTGGCTCCTGCTGGCTCTGCCCCCTGTTCCTCAGTGTTTTGGATCCAGAAGGGGCTTATTAGCTCAGGTGCATCGCCTTGCAGGGCCAGGTTTTGTCTGGGATTAAGCGGAGGCTAATAGGAACCCGGCGCTCCCCGGAGTCAGCTGAAACGTTGCCATAAGCAGCTGCACTGCTGACCTGGCTCAGAAATCTGTACATGGCTCTGCTAAAGCATCCTGCTGGACCGAAGATACCTCTGCAAACTGCCAGGTCTAATATCTCGGCATCTGTGGTGCACTTAATCTACAACCCAGATAAACTATACACGGCTATTGCAGAGCTGAATGTGTTTTTAAAGAACGGCTGTGCAACTAAGCGATCTCCAGCTCTTTCGCACCTTCCCCTTTTTGCCTCTCTGCAGCTTGCTGGTTGACTGAAAGGGCAGTGAAGGTTGAGCGTAGAGCAAGCAAGCACTGATTAGCGGGCAGGTTAATGAATTACTTCATGATTTTTCCACGCCTGTCTCTCGTTGTGTGTGCTGCGTGTTGCTTAGTCATGTCTGAGGCAGTTTGGAGGCTGCCTAAAATTCCTGTCTGAGGTAGATATTGTCATGAGCTGTCAGCTGAATTGTCTGTTCCACACTATTTGAAAATTAATAAACTAAAAGTGTATTCATATGGAGTTTGCTAAACCTGTACTATGTAAAAATTAAAATAATTACATATCTTTCTGATGCATTTTATTAATTTAATTACTTCAGTAAATCTATGATTTAGAAATTTAGCTTATCTTAGTTAAATTAATAATCTAACCTGTAATTTTGGTAAATTGGTCAACTGTCAACATAAATTCTAAAATCAGACAAAAGGAGAGTGTCAATAGAGACAAGAGCAAATAAGAAAGTTATATTACTTTCTTCAATAATGAAGAAATGTGGAAACTGGATGTCTTCTATTCCTTTAATGACTTGAACTCTTCCTGTCATAATGCATAATAATATAATAATAATGTATATTATTATAGACATATAATAATAATTACTAAAAATAAAATACATTGGAGAAGAATAAAAATGCTTATAATTATCTTTAAAAAATTTCTTCCTTTTTAAAGCACCATGAAAATCAGCCGGAACTTATTAGTTAATAAGTACAAACAACTGTTTCCAGATATAATTTTCCTCTTGCCGTAGGGGGAACATTAGCTTTAACAGTAATGTGCTCATCTTTTTCTATGCTTTCTGTGCTTTTGAGGGTTCCACGAGATATTGAATGTGGAGTTGATCACAGCAGTTAACATTTATATTGGTGGTTTCTATTGTCTTGCCAAGTCTTGCTAAATCCACTGGTGGCCTGCTCTTTCAGGTTATGACAATTTTCATTTTTTAATAAAATTTAATATTTTATACTAAAGAATGCATAAAATGAATTGAATTAGATATATTTTGTAAATGAATATAAACATTCTCCTAACTATTCCAGCATACACTTTATTTCTGTTTCCTCAAAAGATACTTAAGTTTTCAAAAGAATGCCTAAAAATAGTGCCTAAAAAGTATATTGAGGGGAACTAAGCCATTATTTCATTTTTTGCTTTATTGATATCCAGATTTGCTTTGTAAAAAGTATCTTCTGTCTCTGGACATAGCCAAGGGATTCTTAGTACAGAAATATGCTATTTTAGAGAAGCTAGCAAAAAAAGAAACTCAAGAATTCAGGTCTTATTTTTGTTGGGTTTTTTTTGTTTGTTTTTGTTTGTTTGTTTGGGGGTTTTTGTTTGTTTTTTAAATTAAGTTTTATTATCATAGGCTGCAGTACAAATCTTATTCGCAGACTTTCAAGCCATTTGCCTGTATTTTTCTTGTGAACCCTGGAACTTCTAGTTGTCATTATCCATGTTTTTGAAAAGAACATTTTGAAAAGGAGGGAGGAAAAACCAATTTTATTTTAAAATATGACTCCTATCCTACTAGAATTTTTGTTGGGTTTTTTTCAGATATTTTTTGTGACTGCGTGTTGCTGATTTATTCTTTTCTCTCTCTTCCACCTTTTATGATCTAGTCTGCTTTTGTGAATATAAATTTCTCTTTCTGCAAAGCCAGTCATGTCAAAACGCTTTCTACCAGTTACATATCTGTAGTGGGATTCTATTACAATCCAAGGGATTGCTCTTTTAAGAATATCATTAAAGTCTGAACAAACAATATGAAATGAAAAATTCTTCCCTAAGGCGCAAAGACCATAGACAATACTGCATTGCAAAGCTAGCTAGGTGGGATAATAATAGACAAGTGGTAATGAAAATATCAGAAAGATTTAATAGCTAAAAATGTGTAACAATTAAGGTCAAGAAAGCATCCTACTTTCTGATTTAAACATTAAATATAATTCACAGATGAGAGAACATAAACACATTAAATCTTTCACCATAAGGCATTGGTCAGAGGGCAGTGTCTCTCATGGACTTTTCACAGAGCTACTGAAAATCTTACAGTAAAGACAGTGCATTAAAGATCCCCACAAAAAATGTACCAAAAATGGTTTTTAATAGCTTGTTATTAAAGAAAAGCAGTTCAAACAAACAAACAAAAAAAGCCCATAGGTACATTAACATGCTTTAAAGCTCACATGATATAAATATTTTCAACAAATTTACTAGAACTAATTTTACTGCTTGAGACTTGGACATACTGGAAGAAAATCTTGCCAGTCATTAATCTGTGAATAACTTCTGTTGGTTTTAAAAATATTTGTATTTAGACACGTGGAGATCTTGAAATAGACTGGTCTATAATTTAATATTTTATAAAATTTTGTCTGTAGCCAGGGCTTACCTCTTTTTTCTATATTTTTTTTTTTCTGAACAACTCTTCTTGTGGTGGCTCAGCAGTTTGTTACTGGAGTTCTCTGCTGAAAAGGAGAGAAGTGCTTGAAAGCTCTTAATCCTGAAAGGGCAACGGGATTAGAGGGATGCTCCAGAAACAATAAAATAAGTATTCTCTAAATGAGACCCTTTGAAAATCGATGTATTCTCTTGGTACTGAAACTTAGTTGTGGAGTTCTTGACAGTTCCTATACTCTTCTGGGTGGCCAAAAGCTGGTATCGTTCAGAGCAGATAGACTTGTGAGTTGTGCATTTTTTTCTGTTTGTATTTTGGATGGCAGGCTGAGCATTTTTCTTTTTGATACAGACCTCATTACAAGTACTCAGTGCCTCTCTCAGCTCCATTTAGAATTTGCTCTTGTTTCTGTAGCTGCATATTTGCCATGAAGACCCCAAGGGAAAGTGGTCTAATTTAATAGAAACCGTCCCTGAATTAAAGCTTGAAGAAAGGGATAATTAATGTTAACAATATCCATAGTTTCTAAATAAAGATATACAGTAACTTGCTTTTGTGTGCTTTGGACAGTTAAGATTTTTATTTTGGTGTATAGTGCTGTTTGTATTCACATCCCACTAATGTGTAATATCTGGGTTTACTGTAAGACATTAACAAAGGGTTCGTCAACGGCATTAATTTATCAAAACAGGAAGGGTTAGCTATTTGAGGAATATACAATGTCAATTAAGACAAATAGTTATTGGCTGGTTGGAAGCTCATGAACAAGTAATTTTAAGAGATGTTCCCTGTTGAACTACCACACATTATTCATCAGATTTTAAGTGATGTGGACTAGGCTGATAAATTGACTTGTGTCATTTGTTCCTTTCTCCACTAAGGTCTCTTGCACTTTTTAATTTTGTTTGGGTGTGGGAAGGTGTGTGTGGAAAGAAAAGCTTTCTTTTAAATTCATCTGAGTCATTAGTAACTATGCTGAGTAATAATGTGGAATCAAAGTTAATACTGGCTAGATGTGATTACCTTTGCAGAGTTAGGTAACCTTTCCAGGGACTTTCAAGGGTAATCTAGTTCTTGTGAAGTTAACACAATTGACCAGTAAAAATTCTTAGAGTGACTCAAATCACAGAAATATGGGCTGTTTTCCCACGTGCACAAGATTAGAAACAGTGGGTAGTACACAGTAAGGCAGGCTGAAGATAAGGGAGGTTGGTGGGAGGCTGGGCTGCCCCTATGTGGCTAAGAAATGTCATTCTCTGCATTTTTCTCCATCTCCTGTAGTCCAGAGCAAGGACTGCAGAATAATCAAGAAGTAGTAGTTACCTATTTCCAGTTAATTACGACGTAGCTCAAGGCAAGCACTCTAGTGAAGGCAATTCCACCGAGACAGGGGCCACAGGCAGAGTACAAAGCAGGCAGTGACTTGCTTGAAATCTCTGCAAAAGAGGCTTATTTTAGTCCACCTACTGCTATTCACAAAGAAAATGTGCATGCATGACTTTTAAAGTGCACTGTGGAGTTACAAGTTTTCATACCACACACATCAGTGTAAAAATTCTACATTTCAACAGCCAAATACATTCAATGTCTTTATATCTTCAATAAAAATGGAGAGAGAAAAAAGGTTTTATTTGGAAATGTTAAAAACATACTGGTCAGAAAAATCACTAAAGGTACAAAATTGTAAAATTATTCTTCCTGTCCTCTGAGACAAACAATCTTTTTCTATTTAGATGAAATTTGCTGCCTGTATAGGGATTGGATCCCTTTGGAGTAAGAATGTCAATAACCAAGATCAATCCCTTAGAAAGGAGAAGATATGATCCCATTACATGCTTTAGCTCTGGAGATTATTTGTATGTTTCTTTAGTGTTCATTATTGCAGGTATAAATGGAAGTTAAAAAAGGAACTTGTGTGCATTCATGTTGTGGAATAAATAGACTGAATATTAAAAATTTGAGTTTTAAAAAACAGAGGACGATAAAATCAAGTGAAAGTAAGTACATATATCTGGGCCCTAATGGGTTAAAAGTAATTTATTTTTGTTTGCCATTGCTTGCATATGTTACTAAATTAAAAAACAGACAACACCAGGCACTCTTTTCTCTGACGGTTGCCATATGCTATTTCGTACCATATCTGAACACAATGTACAGGAAAAAGAAATGCATAATTATATAGCCAGGACACGGAAAACTCTTAGGCCAGCCTGGAGGCTTTTTTTCTTTATCAGTGTGTAGAGCTTTGGGAAGAAACTCAGGCAGTGACTTCTAGTACATCTTTTGGCTTCAAGGGACTGTATTGCATACATATATTAGATTTTGCTGAAGACATGGTCATCTGTGTGATCTTCATGAAACTGAGCTCAAATTTCTGAGTCTTCCTTTCTCTGCTTGCACTGAGAGGAGTGATATGACTGGTAAATATAGGCATGATTCATGGAATACTCACCCAAATTGCTGGGACTTGTTAATCTTTAACACCTTAACAATAATGTTAGAATTGCTACTGACTGCTCACTACTTCTCTCAATGTGATTTTCTTAAGGGTAAGCTTGTTTGTACCTGGGCTGTTATGATGGCAGGGTAAACACTAGTGTCTTGCTAGACATAGATTTTGGTGTGAATGCCTGATTAGGAGCACATGAATAAGAACAAATACAAATTTCCACTTATTCTGTTAAATAGATAGTTTTTGTCATAAAGCTATTTCAGAAACATTACTCTGAACTCTATGGACTGTATAATACTGGATTATTTGCATGGGATACAAAATGTCTGGATTTTTCTCAACAAGACAGAAATCCTATAAGCTGCATCAACATGTCACCTTTAATTTAAATGGGTGATTTGAAAAAAGAAAACTTGTAGAATGATCTATCTCTGTAGGCATATTTTTGTGTCTAATCATGCGGTACAGTATCAATATATCTGATTTCCAGCGAGAATGAGATGGGCTTTGTGTTTAGACCAATCTATAAACATACATATCTTTTCCATCTAAACTGTAATGTTTACTATGGGAAGTTGGGTTGCATAAATTAAATACACAGTGGCTCCAACAGCATACCATGCTGAACCAATTTGTGGCATCTGGTTTCCTTTTGTAATTTTTCTCAAATTTCTGTTCTGATATTGCCTAGATAAAATGCTGTATTTTGGTTGAGCTATAGAAACACCTGGAACTGTGCATAGGATAACTGAGAAATGAAGTTGTGCATACCAGTGAGTGAGATTTGTGAGCCAATGTTTTCTTCACAACTTTTCAAGGGTTTTTCCTGTGGTTTGGGAGCCTGGACTGACCTTAGTTATGAAGAAGCTGAAACTGGAGCCTTGTTACAGAATAATCTTTCACATTGATAATCAAGTTGTAATTGGCACTCTAACACTATCCTATGTGCCACCCTAGCCCTTTTCCTCTCCTTGTTTTGTTGAATATATAAAAAGATAATCAAAGAGGGTTCTTGAGGTGTCATGGCAATAATTGGTCTTCATTAACTGGAGGCATTTACATCTTTTGAATGTTTTTGTGTGTCAGGTAGCTTTTTTTTTTCCTTCCCCCGAGCCTCCCCCTCCCACCATCTGTACCATAGTATAAAGTGAATTTCGGTATAACTTGGGTTCATCATCAGTGTTTTGCCTGTTTTGTTGTTGTTTTTTTTAAATTAAAACCTTAGTCAGAGAAATCTCATTAGGCATCTTCCATGTCATTAATTTATAAATAAAATACTGCATGTATTGAAATATAATTCTGGTTAATGTATAACATGACTAAAGTTATTAATGACTTTTCTGATAGTCATTTCTCTTCCAACCTCTTCCTTCTTGGAAATCCATGGCAGTTGAAATGACAGAACACTATGTAAAGATACAAATCTGTCAGATATTACTAAGGATACTAGACAACAACAACAAAACCATTTGTGAAAACATCATCTCTATTTCTGCTCCAGCAAAGAAGGCAAATGTCTGTACACTGCTTTCAGTGAATGTAGGTGTGTATGAGAGCAGAGTGCTTTGCACATGCCTAAATAGGAATACATTTAGTATTTAGGAAAACCAGATGAAACTTGGACTTCAATTTATTAGAAAATATTCTGATTGAGAAGTATGCAGATGAGGGTGAAAATGATCCTATTCGATGATGTTATCTAAATAGTTCACTCTGCAAAGCGTAAATTCTGTTCAAACTGAAGCATAGTTTCTTACAGACTACAGTTCATTAGTAACATGTAAAATATTTAATATCATGTCCTTTTTATGTATCCCCTTGAATTGTTCCACATTTTTCAGTGTTACTTAAGACTAGACTCTGTTCTGTAAATCTTTGTCAAGATGTTCTTAACATCCACAGTGACTCCCACAGTCCAAGCGACGTCTTCTGTCTCCCGTTTGGAGATAAAACATTGTTCCAGTCGCTCACTTGGAACCAGGAGATTGCCTGCTGCAAAAACAGGCTATCAGCATTCATTAGTACGACATTCTTCACAGGTTTAAGACAAATGAAACATTTAAAAGGAATGAAACTCATTTAGTTGTTTTGTTGGGTTCTTTTTTTTCCATTTCTCCTAAGAGACGGGAGAATGCTTTTCTCTCTGACTCATACATTACACGTGTACATATGTGCACACAGATCATGTAAGACTTAATATTTACAAACTGAGTCCTGTCTTTAGGTTTTATTGTTGGTAGATTTTACTAACGCAGAAATATTGGGCATAACACTTTGAAGTTGACCATGGTTCTGAAATTATTAGTGCTTAATTTTTGGACAGGAAGTGAAGAGAGTTTATTGCTTTAATTACAGTGTAATGTTCATATTAAATATAAAAATATTTTACAATTCCAGTTTTAAGGAGATTTTAATAGAAGCTGGAGCTGATGAGGCAAAGCAATGCAAAAAGGCTGTTCCAGATGGTATATATCCAGAGGGAGACATTTGCGTATTGACAACGGTGGAAATATATGAAAAGAGAAATAAGTAATGAATACGAGACTAGTGAAGAGAATCTGAGTGAGAACAGTTCAGGACTCAATCTGTTGTTGTAAGGAAAGGAGTAGCAATATTCTATACATGCTGTAGTCTGATCCCAGGGAAAGATACTGAAAATGGTTAAGTGCTTCAGTCAAATGATGGAGGAAAGCAAGAATGAGTCAGCAGAGCAGTTATAGATGAAATTGCAGAGCAGGAGAATAAAAATTTTGCAAATAAGGGAGAAAAGGGAGAAGAAAATGAATTTATAATGAAGGTCAGTCTTGAGGTGATGGTAGAGATATAAGGTCATTTTAATAGATTAGAAACAAGAAAGATTACATTGTGTGTATGTAGTGTGGCATAATGGTGATTCTTCCTTGTGTTGAAGGGTATTTTTCTTCTTCAAGGAAAGCACTCCATGAAGCAAAATGTTTACATTTGACTAACTACATTTAAAAGTAATTGAAAGAAATATGAAAAATACTATTTAATGTTAAAAATCTTTCCCATTCCTTTTCAATGTTGTTTAAAGTGGCAACACCAATTTTATGAATACCTTATAACTAGCTCAGGCAAAGGTTAGAACTAAATATTGTGTCAAGAAAAGTAGACTCTTTAGTTAAAAGCAAATAGCAGCTGCTACCTTTGATTGTAGAAGGGGAATTTTCTTGCTAAATGCCTAATTATACTGCTGTGTGTATGCTCACCTTCAGTACAACACAACTTTTGTTCCAACTCCTTACTCTGAAGTCTCTTTCAAATTTGTTATTTAATTTTTAGCCCAGTGCTATTTGGATATTGCTTCTCCATGGTTTGTTTTTTTTTTTTTTTTCTCTAACCTATACAGAGTCTGCAGTGTCATGCCAAAGGCACAGTGCACCAAGGGAGGCATTTTTTTTACCTCCCCAGAGGCTAGCCAGCAAAAGCTCCCTGGGAGTATTCCTGGGAGCACGGGGAGTTTCATAAATTACAGATTAATTAAAACTACCCTGCTTGGAAATTTAGATGCTCTACCTTTTACTTTATAACTTCATCTGCCATCTCCTACCCAATATGGCAGCATCCTCACTCCGACTCTGCTGAATATTGGCTGCTGCCTGGCTGACCGATTCTCTTTTGCAATTTAAAATAAAGGTGTTTCTGTAGCCATTTTCTGGAAGTAGCACAGATTGTTGTTGTTCTGCAGTGGTAAGTAGGTTCATTCTGTAACATAATTTAAAAGAGTAAATATACTGAATTAAAGTATGCTGATTATAGCTTAAAAAAATACGGGAGTTCCTTTTTACTGGTCCAGAGAGATTAACAGTTATGCCCCTCATGAAGCTAAAGCAAGTTTGCTTTTATAATGAAAATTATTATGAGATGGTAGAGACATGGTTCAGTAGCTGTATCATTGCCATCTTATCAACTTTCTGAAAGTGCTATCTATCCATCAACTGCTGATTCATTTTCCAGTATTAAAATCGCACGATACAAAAAAGACACTGATATATACTGAAACAATTACATATTTTTAAACATTTCTACTGCTCTCTCTCTGCAGTCAGAAAATGTTTTCCTAATTTATTGTGTAGTTATATAGTATATCTGAATATTTTAGTATGTTTTCTTCAAGCAAGTATGATAAACATGAAATGCAATATAAAATTTATTTCCTAGTTTCTGCACAGAAAAGAAAGACCCTTCTGAGCAGTAAGGCAACGTGCTAACTTAATATGTTGGGATTTTGAACAGGAAGATTTTCAAGGGCATGAAGGGAAGGAACATGCCCAAATGGGCTTTGGCTGCACCAGGGGTGGGTGGGTTGCAGGGAGCGCGCTGCTCTTGAGCCCCTCCAGCCGAGCTCCCTGAGTCCCACCTGGGCAGGGAAGGAGGCTCAGGTCCACTCAGGAACCCCAGGGCTGCTGCTGGAGTGGACATGGTGAGGAGACAGGGAAGGAAAAAGGAGGATAAGAAACAATATCAAAAATCTTAAGGGGGGGAAGAATGAAAAATCTATCCGTTGCGGACATTTGCTTAAGTAGAGCTGTTATCTAGAGTATGTCTTCATTATAAAGGTGCGTTGGATATGGCTTTCAGTTTACACCAATGTAAGCTGCAGGGTCTAAATTATTAGACTTCATTGTACAACAAAGATGGAGCTACCGTCTGAAAAGAACGTGCCAATACAGGCTTTTAACTTAAATTTTTCACACATTTTTCACTCTATATTTCAGTAAAAATCTAATCTACCCAATCATTGCTTTAGGCTAATAGCCTGTGATACAGTATAGTGTCCAAAATGTCAAACTTAATGAATAAAAAAAAAGGGGGCAAAACCACAAGTGTTCACTGAAACCACTTGAATACTTTTTTCCGCAAAATCTGTGCATTCTCTTTGGTGGCTTTTGTGGAATACTTATTAAGGAAATATGAAATAAAAGGGGAAACTGTACCACCATGAAACTCTTCCATGTCTAATATATGTATTAAAGCTATAAATCCATTAAATATATTTTCAAGAAATCATTGACATATAACCTAGAAGAAGAAAAGAGTTTTACGCTATGAATGTCAGATATATATTACTGTAGATTTTTGAGACTTGTACTCAAGCATTTTAAAGTGAAAACTTGAAAATTTTTGCAATCTTGCAACCTGTTGGGCAAAGTGGTCAAATTCTTTACCTTTAAAATATTTTAAAATTCCGGTTGTAAAGTTAAAAGGAGAGAAGGAACAGATTCTACAGTATTCATGCTATTTAATTGCAACAAACAGTTTAATTACCCGACTCACTCATGTATGACAAACCCCTGAAATCTCATAGGTAATTTGATAGTACATACAAGATGAAACACCTGCATGCCAATACTTTGGTCCATTTGCATAACTCCCTTATACAGGAAGGCAATGGAAAATCTGCAACAACGATTTAACAAGTCTTTATATGTTCATTGCTGTCCTTCCATCTCCTCCATTAATATTTGTTTTGTTTTTCTCCTTCATGCTACAGCAGTAATGCTGATGATGCAACCCCAGACAGTCATTTCTGTGTAATAGCTTTGGGCATGAAATGCTTGATTTGTACTCCTGAGCAGCTATCATGGGCTTCGCTCCCCAGGTCTGTATGTGTGAGGGGTCATGAAAATCAGAAGTTTAAGAAAACTTTAGGGATGTGGGTAATGTACAGAGTAAAAAGGAACAGAGTGAATGAGTAATACAGCCATAGTGGAATTGAAGGCAAGAGTAAGAAACTTTATGCTTAAAACAACATTTATTTGATTCAGTTCTTGGGCATTTGCTTTTATAAAAGAGAAAAATAAGCAAGAGCATAAGACAAGAAATGAAACCTATCCTACCTCTATCCTACCTATAAAGCCATAACAAAAACTGCACACAATAATAAAGAACAACTTTTTTCTGCTGGACAAAGACAGTTTGGACTCATGACAACTTTATGCTTAGTTATTTAGGTAGTAAATGCAGAAGGAAAGTTTATTATATGTCAGCATATTAAATATTCTACTTTTGAAGATTCTCAGAAAGGTGACCAATTACAGCATTGACTGTTCTGGGTTTTTTACTATTTAAAATTTTGCAATGTTCCTCCCCCTATATGTATTTAATAGAGTTTATAACTTTCCTTTAAATCCTATCAAATGGTCTTAGCTAGTATGATAAAGTCCAAGTATCTTTAAAAATTTTTGAAAAACTAGTGTCACAAAATTAATTTGAGGCTGAACAATTTTAATCTTTTTGTCCTTGTAATCAAAACTTAAGAGGAAAAATCCAGAAATAAAAATTTAATTTGCTGTTCAAATATGTAAGATTGATTGACCTAGGTGGATATTAATACATCTGCAGAGAAAAGGGCTCCTGTAAATGTAGTGATTTTTCTTGTGGATCAGAGATT
>JAOXJM010000001.1:100485124-100495195 GCA_026413425.1 Tringa solitaria | reverse complement strand
AAGTGGCAGAATCACTTCTCTGGACCTGCTGGCAACACTTCTTTTGATGCAGCCCGGGATGTGATTGCCCTGGGCTGTAGATGAGCCTTGTCTCATAATAATAAATTCCAGATATTTTTTAACACTGCTGAAGACTTCCTTTTACAAGTTTACAATTTGAATTTCTGATTCACAAGTAAAATATTGTTTACATTTTCAGCTGTCTATCCCTGAAATTTGACATATCACTATCAGTCTCTAATGTTGGTGGGACTGGGCATGCTTGATATCGAATGATTAGTTTTAGACATGACTAATTCATACCACTATCAAGGTTGACTTGTGTTCCCTACTTGCCAATAGTAAATCAGTAACAAATAATTCAAAAGTGTACATATTCTTTTAAAATAAATTGCTTGTTTACAGTACAATATATGAAAATAGAATTGATTTAATTTATTCTGAGTGAAGTAATACATATGAAAGAATCATCCAACTGAAGGTTCATTTGAATATATCCCTAAACATATTTGAATCTTAAGAATTCTGACTTTTTAGTATTATATTAAAGTGATTATTAAAAAAATATATATATTTTTTTCATTTTAACCACGTCTTGAATACTGTTAAGAGTCACGTTTCTCATATGCACTTGAGTCTGGGGTTATATATCTAGGGGTATTGTTGAGCTGTGACAGAACGACTATTGTGCCCTTCACAGGCCACTAGCTTCTGATAATCTCATTTTATCTTCAGTGCTCGTGTACAAGAAAGATCACATAAATGTGGTGCTATCAGGTGATGCCTTGGCTGTTGTGAAAGAGTGTTTGGACGCAGGTTGGTACCTCAGCAGAAGGGAGGGGAAGTTTCCTGCGCAAGGAGCACTGAGGTGATTATTTCACTCAGGCTTTCTTCCTATACTCCCAAAAGGCTATACATACATGTCCTTACTAATACACTTCACAACCACTCTTGGAACCAGCCTGTGTAACTTTTCTACAGTAATAATGGTGGAGTGTCTTGCCACATTAATCTTACATTATTTCTCTCATTTCTCAAGAGAGTGCATGACATCGCAAGGAGTTGCAGCCCAAGGTTTGGAGAGTTCCTTGTGATTGCTGTTGAGTAAAGGGAAAATGGGAACAGCTTGCCAAAGTGTAGGCAGGGGCTTAGGGAAAAGCCTAAAGGGAAAAAAAATGTACATATGAAGCCTTTATACTAATTGGGTGAACACAGTATGTTTGTGTTAGGTGTAGCATTATACAAGGGAGAGTGGAGTTTGGGCACGCTCATTTCTTTTTGTTCCTGCTAATTCTTCACCAAGCATTTGTATAATAAAAAAAAATATTATTTGTATAGCTGTATTGCAAGCCCTAAGCATATGTCCACTTAGATGCTGGGGCACTGGTGGCAGCTCAAGCGTACCTAATAGTTTTTTTTTTAAAGGCATATTAGGCAATGTATGTAAGGGATAACTTCACCTAGTTCTTGGGGGGAAAATTGGAAACCATCTCTGTGGCTCTGTGATCAAAAAGAAATAGGAAGGTATCCAGGTATGCCCTCAACACTCTTTCCATTTATAAAAAAATTAAAAAAAAAAAAAAACAACAGCAAAAAAAAAACCAAACCAACCCCCCCAAAAAAAAAACCAACAAAAAAACCAAAAAAAAACCAAAAAAAACAAACCAGAGAGGAAAATGCAAACCAAAACTTTACCCATCAGTTTCTGGGTAAAGCAAAAGCTGAACAAAGTACATGGGTTATAAAATAGATTATATAAACATCTTACAACCTTGAACTAAAAGTAGAACAAGCGAAAATTCCTATTCTGTAAGTATTAAATGTTGAGTAGATAATATATTAAAGCTCTCAATCAGGGATTTTTTTTTAACTATATTTCCTCCCTTACGCCCCCTTGACACTCTATAATAATGAACAAGTTATTTAGTTAATGAAGAAAGCATCTTGTATTTAAAGATCTACATATTAATGTGACCTTCCTTTGTTCATAGCTGTTAATATTTATTGCCTTTTCTTGTTGAGATTTTATTTGGTGTTCTGTGACAAACAAGAGTATGATTAGTGAAGCTGTAAAGTTCTCATGGTGGCTGCCTGTGTTCCCAAGATAGCAGCATTAGTGTCTACAGAAGCAGTTAATGCTGTTTATCATTAGTGACAGGGGCTGGGAAGGACCTTCTGTGGCTTTTATCTTTCACCTTGCCAACAGAAGTTGATGAGCTTTGTGATTTAAATGCATAGGTGATATTGTAATATTTATATTAATTTCACATAGACAAGTGCACAGGTAAACTAACCTTGTTGATTGAGATTAATTAAAACCATGTTACTATAGGACTGAAAAGGCTATGAATGGTTATACTTGGGAAAAAATACCGATCAGTACTTTATTTACTTTTCTTTATGATTAAGCTAACATGTTTAGAATTTGTACAACAGAGGTATAGGACAGTATTTTATGACTTTTGGTTTTTTTTCCACTTGATTTTTTAAGCTGTAATTAAAGTTAATTTTAAGGTCTTTAGGAAGTTTTGAGTTTAGAATTTTTATCTCTAAATCTCACATCCACAAATTTAGAATAAAAGAATTTTAGCAACTTGTTGCAGTGGACTCTTATTTCTGAAAACACTCAAATGTCTTGTAAAATTATATGCCTTATAGAGTGTCATATTCAGATCTTCTTTTGTATGTACATGTTTGTGTACCTTATATCTCCTCCATTTCCATCTCCATACAGAATATTTCAACATTCAACTTGTCCAACTTTTATCTGTTTAAATGTGCATATCTGGAAAATAGATGATACACACCATTGTCATGCCAAAGGCTCATTGTATAAATCTACCTATAGAAAAAAATGAAATTTTTTGTATCTTGTATTTTACTTCTGAAACTTCATTTCAACCTAAAGTAACTTGGCTATCTACATTTCATAGAATCTCATTTTTAAAGCAAAACTTGTAATGAAAAACTAACACTGTGAATAACAAAAATAGTTGTACATTTGTATATATGTTAATGTAGACCTCTTAAAAATCCTTTAGCTGTTTAAAAATAAATACTTATTTTTAGTGCAAAATCCAAAAGAAGTAGTCTTTCATGACTACTGTCCCAAGGAGAACCAGACTGCTAACTGTCCTATCATCCTTTAATTTAAACAGCAATGTGGGTACAAAGTATATGGGACTTTCCTATCAGCTCAGAGAATCAAGTGCCCAGGTATGAGATATCCTTTGTACAACGTACCTTTTTCTGGTGATACTTATAATTTTTTTTAGTTGAAACTGTTTTAAAGCATTGATGATTTACAGGTATTTATAGTTTGGTAATTAAAATATTCCAGAATATGTTCTGTGGTTTTTTTGCTAATTATTTTAAACCAATTGCAGATGTATTATTTAGCCACATAAATAATGCATAGTTATCTATAAAATTTTGGTCTCTACCTAGCTGTAGCTGCTTTGATGGTCAAGTGGGAAAGGAATAGAAGAGATGCATGAGAGTGGAGGATTTTGTGGTGTATGAAGTGGCACCTACATAATGAAGATTTATTGTAAAGTTTCTTGCCTATTTTCATTATTACAATATTTCTAATAGGGGTTAGAAAAAAAAAACCAGAAAGACTTTAATTTGTTTCTTAAAATGGAAAAGTTTAGGATTTACTTCTTAACTTGCTTTAATGTTGTATGCCTTTCAAGTTGGATTTGTTCCATTGAGTGATTTCTGATATTTTTTCATCTGAATTTGGTTGAAGGGCAAACTTTGAAGACTCTGTATTACATTTTCTTGTAGCAGCTCAGTTTAACTAGGCAAAGTATAATAAAACAGTACTGCAAAAGAGACGCATGGGGTAAAAGACACACAGATACTCCTGTTTGAATGATATATTATTACAGGTGTTTTTTATATTCACTTGTTCTTATGAGTACAAAAGTGCTGCTTCAGCTTTAAAGGGTTAAGAGTTAAAATGTTAACAGCCTGTTTTATGGTGATTTTCATACAATAGAAATAAGGCTGACTTATCTTCCATTACTGAGGTACATGCTAGTACTACATCAGTTATGCCTGAAACTGAAGCATACGAGGAAAACACTGTTAGATGAAATTTGAATATCAGTTACCACCAGTAATAGATTGATTTTTATTGTATGCTTGTTGCAAGTAACAATGAACGACAGAGAAGTGTGAACTAAAACTATTTATCGTAAATTAATAATTCAGCAGGCTGTATTTGTTTATGACTTATTTGTAGAGACCATCTTAAAAATCCAAAACTATAACCAAATCTTAGTTCAACATTGAGAAGGGAAGGAGTAGATCCATAGGTTTCTTGAAACTAATATATCTATTTAACCATTTTTAATACATTTAGGATTATAAGTAGTGTTTCAAAGAGAAACTTCCAAATGGTATCTAGAAACTCTTGGAAGAGTAGTTTACTTAGATGTCATTTCTATTTTACTTAGTTAACAGCCTTCTCTGTTTCTCCATAAAGAAACCAAAAGGTAGATAATATGGCTTTGTTTGAAATAATCTCATTTCTTCATCTGTTAAGACTTTGGCGGTAAATTGTACGATGAATGTCATCTTTCTTTTCTTTTTCATTTCTGTCTGTTTTGTGACAACAACTGTCATTTCTTTTTCAACTAGATCTAAGGTCATGCCTGAGACCTTACTGTCTGTCTTTTGAATAAAGATATACGGTGCTTTTAGTGCAATTTCTGCTGGATGAGGTGTTATATATTACAGTCTGCTGTTCCTTAGCTTTATTAAGGAAGCCTCCATGGAAGCTTGCTGCCATCTCACCTAGAAGAGATGATATTAACTTTCCTCATTTGTTTGGCTAGGTCACTGACCCACTGTGGAATAAATGGGAAAGCTATGCTGTGCCAATAAACTAGTATTGATATAAGTTATTTCCTGCATAAAAAGCAAAAAAGATGCTAGTAAATAGAGAGGCAGGAAGAAGTTTATACAAATCATTTGTGGGAATGGACTCTAATTCATTTATTTTTCAGTCAATTTTATCATGATTTGTTTTTTACTCATACTTTCATAGGAGCTGACTCAAGCATTTTTTTCATGGAATTGAGGAGGAGGAAGAAAAAGAATCATAACTTTTCAGATAATAATTTTTTCAAACTTTTTAGACACAAGTGGGAATGGAAAATAATGTCTCAATGAAAAAATTAGATCTTATATATCAAAGAACAAAATAATTACCATATTGTTGCTGTTTACAGTAGGATGTGTTCTCTTTAAGAGGAAGCATTCTTTAGTGTTGAAACAGCATTTTATATTTTGCTGGTTATTCTCCCCAGGATACTCTTGGAACCATGATGAACTTTACTTTTCTGTTAAATATTTTAAACATTCTCCTTTGTGCACAGGATGAGCAGAATGACAATTAGAAAGATTTCTTCAGTGGGAATTTTCAATTTTTTTTCTCTGTCTCTTTTTAAACCTGTCATTGCCCAGACTTAGCTCCTTTTTGGTATAAATAACTTTTTTTTTAAAAAAGGATTGTATAAAACTGCCAATCAAGAACATTCTGATTAAAGAATCCACCTGCTGTGTGAGTTTTATTCCTGTCATCTGTTTGAATGGCAAATATTAGTAACGACAAGCAATTGTAGATGCTGATTTTTGTTTATGAAAGACTTGCTTCAAAATCAAATACCTACTTTTTAATTTGAGAAAACTTACAATTTAAAGGAAGCTTTGTGGTAGCAATGATTAAATTAAGTAACTCAGCCTATGCTCATATTTAATTTAGTTATATCATGTATTTGCCTTTGTCATATTAAGAAGCAAAAACTTTTCAGAACCAAAGGAATCACTTGAGGATAAGAGGCTTCAGAATTGGATGTAACATGAAGACTTCTAAATGACTGAAATACTCTGGTCTATATTTAGTATAACTTTTTAGGCATAAGACTATTTTAGGAGTGGCTATAATAGATACATAACCAAAGCTGACTCTTCAATTTGTATTTTGAAAATGAAACATCTTGAGTAACATACAATTCTTCAGAAGCTGAAACCAACACCTGGTTTTGATGTTTTAAACAAGGAATGGATTTACTGTAGGGTCATAGGACAATATCAGTTGGAGGGCACCTCAAGAGGTCTCCACTTCAAGTCCATGTTCAAGCAGGGTCAGCTGCAGAGTCAGACCAGGATGGTCAGGGTTTTCTCCAGTCAGGACTTGAAAATCTCCCAGGCTGCAGATTGAACAACCTTTCTGGGCAACCTGCTTCTGCCTGACTGTCCTTATGAGCAATTTTTGTTTCTTCCTTCCAGATGGAATTTCTCAATTAAACTTATGCCTGTGAAAGCAAAACCAAAATTTTAGTCATCTTTTAAAAATCTCATATCAGTTATGTTTCTATTTAATGTAGAAGTGAAGAAAGCGGGGATGGCATGTAGGTTTTTTATGGGTTGGGTTTTTTGTGATTTTTTGAGTGGTTTTTTTTTTTTTTGTGCATTTGTTGTTTCATTGTTTTACCAGTTATACATTTATAGTCAAAGGCATTATTGAACTTAGCTCTTTTGAGTCTAATAATTTGATAAGATTATATAGAAAAATCAGAAGATTCAAATGTATTGACACAGGTTTCCAAGTGCTTAATGTGATGACATCTTGGAATGGGTTCCACAAGGTTTTGATGATACAAAAAAGAATTTAAACCACGTGGAAATGTCTTTCAATATACCTTATTTTAAATTGTTACAGCTTGGAGCTTTAATGGCTTACTAGAGTTCTTGGACATTGGTCACTGCCATGGTAGAAGACTTTGGTATATACTGGACATAGACCTATGTGGGAAAAGCAATTATTTTAGACAGTAAAGAGTTCGAAATCTCAGTATATCTTAGGAATCCTTATAGAAGTAAAATGGTGGGCAGAGTGAAATGAGTTGAAGAGAGATCAAAAGAACAAAGGTGTCTAAATATATTTTACAAATATGTTAATGAAACTGTTCTTTATTTGCTAAATGGTAGGGAAAGAGTTTATAATGAACACATTAGACACAGGAAAATATTTCTTCCTATCCTTTGTGTCAAATTTTATTGGCTTTACCTGTATTTTATTGTTTGTCAACATTTCGTTGGTTGTGATTTAATATTTGAAGCAGAAGTCATCTCTTACCATTATAATTTGGATTTTTATGGTGGGGTGTGGGGATGTGGAAACAAAGACGGACTGTTGCATTTGTTTTCCTCTCCTGATAAAGGGCCATGACATATTTGTTGAATCCAATGGCTCTAATTCTTTGACATCAGTTGATTCATTTAAAGCCAAACACTATCCTAGTCTTCACAGTGATCAATTAGTTTTTCATATCGTGCTTCATTTCATTGTGTATTTTTTTCCTGAACTAGATTCAGATTATTTGATCTTTAATACTGTTTATGCATCTGTAGTACCTATTGCTCTGCATTTTCTGGAATGCATATCTAACCAAAATAATTAAAAACAAAATAAAAGAAAGTACTAACAGTCCTTCTGAATTTCAATATAACTATCAAAGGGAGACTCTTAAAGAATTTAAAAGAGTTTTATTCAGGAGAAAAAAAAAGCATACTCCAAAGTGAAAATAAGTGCATGCAGGTATTATATATTACCAACAGAAAAGGCTGCTAAACATTCCACCCCCAATAAATGTGCAGGATCCTAAATATACTTGCTCTGGTAAAAGCTCTAGCCAAATGTTAAAAATGCTTAGGAAAAGAGCAAAGAAGTGGGGGAAAAAACCAGTCAGATTTGCATCTTTGTATATTCTCAGATTCCTGGGATACTGCAATTTAGGATCTTCCTGAACTAGAAGACGTGTTTTTTCTGCTCCGTAGTCTTGGAGAGATTTTTCTGCCATGAATTTAAGCACATTTTCTTATGGAATCTATGTGTGTTGTTTTATCATCCAGAGCTGTCTACGGTAATGACTTGCAGAGTTTGGCTATGCATTGTGTAGAAAAAGGACTAGCTCCTACCCACCATTATTTAATGAATTCATACAATGGTTTCTAGTTTTGCATTATGAGCAATAGTGCATTGCTTGCTTACTTGTTCAGTAATAAAGATGATATACTCTCCCATATTCAGCATTAAATATGCTTAAAATAATAAAATATAAGAGCTAATTTGGCGTACCAAGCTTTGTAATGAAAAGGTCAGTATCATATGTAGATAAGTGTAAAGGAAGTATGGTTGATTATTTTTGAAAAAGCAATTTATACAGTTTTATATTATTATGGCATTGTTTTTAGACAAAGGTGATCTCAGCAAAAAATGTGCATAACTCCAAGCTGACAGCTGTTATTTATATCAAAATCATACTGGTATTTAAGAGTGGTATCATCTGTCATTTTTCCTGGGAGAAGTGCTGCTTCATCAGGACTACGCAAATGAGAATTTCCACAATTTTGCAAACTACTGAATGTCCACTGTAGTGATTGTGCTTTTGTTTCTGTTTGCTCTAATTTTTGAATTTAATAAATTTTATATTTGGGACAAGATGAGATCTTGTACCCTGACAGTTGCAAAGCTCCACGTGACTGGCGGTAATTTCTGAAGCAGCAGTACCTTATTTGCCTTTGATCTGCAACCTTTGTCTCCCCATCTGCTGCAATCTTCCTAATTTCAGATCTTTATTGACCACCCATCTCTCACAATAAAATCACATTTTACCTTTCCCTGTCCAGCTGTTCCTGGACTATAGGTCCTTATGGGCTATGCAAAAAATGTTCGGTAAATCTAATTTTGGTTCAGGACTCACCTGCTTCTCTCTGAAGGAATGCACTAGCTGAAAATAATCCTTGAAAGACAGTACCATATATTAGGAAGAAAATATATTTCTGAGAAAACATATCTTAAAAAACAACCTCCAAAACCAAGGAAAACCATACCAGTCTGTATAGACACCAACATCTTAGATAACTACCTTCTTCTACATAAAGACTCTGAAGACATTGAAATCCAGGGCTACAGGGTTAGTTAGTTAGCTAATGTAATTAGAATTAATACATCTTCTATCTCGTGAAGTTTTCACTTTTTAGAAGCTTTTCTTTGATGTTTTCTAGGTCAGCTAATCTCCTTTCTCAAAACTCACAAACATTCCCTTGGAAAGGTAGCTTTCCTTCCTTCACAAGGATTTGTGTGTTTGAAGCTTTTTTTATCCTTATGCTTTCAGTCTCAAAAAGCATTATCAGTTTAATGTATATCTTGGGAAAATGATGTTGTCTTTCAAATCTGTGCTTGTTAGTTGTCTTCTGGAAAGAGGTGGTGGTTTCTTCCTGAGCAGATTGCCTTCATTTCAAGAATTATAGGCATATGGTGAGCATCCCACGAGCTTTAGCAGCAGAACATATTTACACCAAAAAATGTTGGTACCTCATCATAGTCACATAGTTGTCTCGCAGGCTACTTTCATAATATAGTTACATTTCAATGTTCATAATATTACATACGATTTTCATATCCATTGCATTACCATATAATATAGTTTACAAGAATCCTGTTCTTAGTATCAGTGGAGATGGTTTTAACATTTCTGATGGATGTATAAAGAAAAAATAAATGTTTAGAGACTTAGCTTCATGAAATTATATAACATGTTCAAAACATCCAACAAGAATTAGAGTACAGCTTTTTTGTTGTTGTTGGTTTGTTTGTTTTTTTTTTTCAAATGGTATACATCATTTACAAATGCCATTTGGAGGAGGCAGTAGTGACATAAAAATATACTTAATAGATGTGTACACTTATTATAACTTACATTTATATTTGTTAGGGTGATATTTGTTGCTTCAACATATGTCTACTGCAGCACCTGGACTCTAATTGCTTCTCTGGAAGGGTAAGAGCTTCATACAGGGCTTTGTCATAGGCAAGAGACTCGTCACAGGCTAGTATTGGCAACTGCTAGAGAGGGTACAGCAGGGGGCTACAAAGATGATTAGGGGCCTGGAGCACCTCTCTTATGAGGAGAGACAGAGACTTGGGTATTTTTAGTCTAGAGAAGAGAAGACTGAGGGGGGATCTGATCAATGCTTATAAATATTTAAAGGATG
>JAOXJM010000001.1:100419927-100440787 GCA_026413425.1 Tringa solitaria | reverse complement strand
TTATGAACCTTCTTATTGCATGTTCAATTAACAGAAATTTTGAAATCACCCACATGACTATCAAGAGTTTACAAATAGAGATAACTAGTTGAGAAAGCTTTTCTTTTTTTTTTCCTTTGGTTTCTAGATGTGGACATATCTTCAACAGGTAGATGAACACTAGCTGTATGTAAAATATGGCACCTACTATATAAGAATAACCAACATCTGAGGTGTCCTCCTTAGACTTTCAAAGAAAGTAATGCCATACCTGAAATGGAAACTAAAAAAGCATGATTTTCTCAGGAGGATGGGAATGGTAAGTCAATTTAAAAGCAAAGAAAAAGAAAAAAAAGAAAAAAAAAAAGTAAATTATTCATCATAATGAATGATAATGAATGAGCTTTGTTGAGTTTTAGTAAGCTTGGATTACTGCTAAACTATCTTTATAAAGTAAGGGAAAATATACTGATTTTGAGACTGCGCTGGGCAGACCCGCTCACTGCTTCTGACACTTATTCCGCATCCACCAGATAAAAAGACGGTTAGAAGACAAACTCCATTGTCCTGCAATAATGAAATGTGCTCAAAAGGTAGATGACTGCTACTGCTTTGTATAATTAGACCTATGCAATTAACCCCTGTTTGCAGCAAGGAAGTGAGAGAAATAATTATCTACTTTGTGATTATTGTTTTGCTGCAGTCCTTGGGAAAAGACTCTTAATCCTGTTCTTGTTCCAAAAGTAAGCCATGAAGACCAACTTTTAACAAGAGCAGCGCAAGGTGGAGTCAGAGCCAGGTCCCTTTCTTTCATTCTCCAGAGATTTCATACTAAATAATGCAAAACTAACAAAGGTTTTGCTGTACAGTGGGCACCCCAAAACACATGATGTACATCATGAAGTACAGCCATTAAAGAAAACCCAAGTAGAACACCACAGGACTTAAGATATCCTGTGAAGAAAAAAGGCATTTTAATGACGGGACAATAGAAATACACAGGGAAAATAATCCATTTTTATGGATTTCCTGGCAGAAGTGTATTTTCCGTCCAAGAAACCCAGGCTTAGCCTATTTTATTCATAAACACATAAACCTGGAAATCAAAACAAATAAAAAAGAAACAACTGAAGTCACACACCTTTTGTGGAATGTATTTATATTCTTTCTCTACACATTTCCAATTTAGCCATCTTGATGCATTCTGGCACACCTGTAAACACCTAGAGGGATTTATTCTTTTTTTAATCACTAGCAAACTGCTAAATAAATAAATAAAAAAAAAAACTTAAATGAATCTCAGATCTGCAAACTATTAAAGACTTCCAGAGATCACAAAGTCTTTTTATTAGAATATAGTTACAACTGTTCATGTAAATGCCCAAATTATTGTAATCCAACCAAAAAATGAAATAACATAAGGCAAAAGCCAAGAGTCCCACATTGTTGATACTGAAAAAAATTAAAGTGCTGCATACTTCACTGGACTGGCATTCAGTCCAGTGGAAGAAACAACCTGCCAAATAAGCAGTGACCCCCAGTTATCACAGGCTCATATGAGTCCATTGTTTCAGAAGATGTTAATTTTATTTTCAGAATTGCTAGAAAATAACCATTGTGCAAAGCATTAAAACAATTCTTCCTGATTATATGAACATGAAAGTAAGTCACTCAGCTACCATAATGGAACAGAAAACCTCCCTGAGATGAGTGAACGGACCACCAGCAGAAACAAGGTCTGTGCCAGCAGCAGCGAACACTTTGCACATGGTAGCTACCACATAGGGTGGTAGGTAACTACTATATCTAAAGTCAAGGCATGTGATTTTGTCTCCCTTTCTGTCCTCTGCAAAAATTTGATAACATTGTGTGGATATACTTCTAAAACAAAATTAAGACACTTTATGTCCTAAAGTCTCATAAAAATCAAGCAAAGTCCAATCTCCAGAAATAACAGGAGTAGGTTCCCAGAAAGCGTAGTTTAAAGTACAAAATGTACAGTCCTTCTTTTAAACCTAATTTCACTTTCAGAATTCACTATTCTGCTCGAAATGAAATATCACATTTCCTTAATTTATCTTTTTATTGCAAGCCTACTTCTCATTTCTTCCCTTTCCACCTTTCAGTGTCAGTTTCTCTGCCATACAAGTACCTTCATTCTACTTGATTATTTTAAACTCCTTTTGGTCCAAAATCTGGCACTTTTTTCCCTTGTCCAATCTGACACAAAAAAAAAAAAAAGGTAAAAATGGAATCAGTATGGGTCATATATCCGAGGCAACTAAAAGAATCTTGAAACTAGAGTTCAATGTTATTTTAAAAGTCATCTTTCCTTGATCTAATCTTATTTCTGTTTTTAAAATCATATAGAAATACAATTGTTTTAAACATTCTGTCTTCCTCTAAAATAATTCTTCAGAAGTACTACCCGCTATCTACCATGGACTTGACTCTTCAGTACCTTCCATGAGCTGCAAACCCCATTAATTCTCATCCCTAAACCATTTCATAAATTGATAGACAATTGATAGACATAAATTGATAGACATAAATTGATAGACAAACTTTATCTCTAGAGGCTGGACAAGTGAACCCTCTACTCTTAACATCAAAAATTAGAAAGATGCTGTTTTCTACTGCAAGAGCTTGCTGGTGCATCAGTGTATAAATTGTAGAGCTTGAAAGAAAAGACAAGGTTTGGAACATGTTTGTAGCTTCACATCAAAAAAAATACAATGAATGTTGCATGAATTCATCCAGGAACTGAGCCATAATGTGGACTGGAACATTAAAAAAACAGATTGCAAACCACTTAAAACACAAAAAAAAAAAAAAAAAAAAAAGACCAAACAGACAAGAAGCATCATCAGCCCTGATTACTAATTTTTTTTCCTACCTTCTATTGTGTTTCAGGAAACACAGAAAATGGGTGGAAATCAGAAATTGCTACAAAAGCATTTCGATATTAAGGACTGATATATCTCTAGTAGTTTGAGTTCTTTAACTCATTTTGGCAAGCACAAATGGATGCACCAGTGACACCCATCCTGTGGATTATCAGCATAAAAGTTTCTGGTGGAAGTCTTAGTCTTCAAATACGTATTTCTGGCTGTTGACAACTACTAGCACTTCTCTTCTTTTGTGCCATTCCTCAGTACTTGTTAGCTGCTCACCAAAGCTGTAGCTTAGTTCCTCACTGGTTTGAAACAAAGGAAGAGAGCTAAAGCTCGAAAATCACCAATTCATTTCTCCCCTCACCTACATCATTTTTTTCTTTTTTTATTTTTTTTTAATAAAATGCACAATAAATTACTTTGGAAACATTTATTACCTTTTTTTCTTAATACTGCAATTGCTGTTTTTGACAAAAAAATATTGATAAATGCACAGTTAATAGCTATGCAACATTTTCCTTTTTCTGCTCTGCAGAAAAAGCAAGCTTTTGTCAAATTATAGGACACATGCAACTTGGTTTCAGTGATCCAGGTCAGTATGAAAACTCCAAATGCACAGTTCATTTCAGCTGTTCCTACTGTGCTGTCAGTACATCTTATCCCAAATGGAAGATATTTTTCCTGCTGTGTTCCTGGCAGGACACTTGCATTCCTCAGATGCTTCATTCCCTGCTTCTTTAAAAGGCAACTGTCATCATAAACAGTAAGCAACTCCATCTCTGTTTCTGGGAGATGGGTATACTTCATCAGTAAGGTGCAGTAAAGATAAAATTAGCATCTGCTGTCTTTCCACAGATAATGTATGAAATAAGGAAAGTTTCCACCCCTGCAAATAAACCACATGGACTGTCACAGTGCTGTCAGTTTGGATGAAGATGCTTGGATTTGTCTGGGAGCAGGGAAAAATAACAATACATTCTTTTAATAACTGCGTCATGTTTCTGCTCTTATACATTATATACAATATATACAACTCCTTTAAATTATATACAGTATATACATTTTATATTTTTTAATTATGTACAATATGTTCAATTTCTTTAAAATGGCAAATTAAAAAAGAAATATTGTGAAAGGGAAAGATCTTATTTTGAATATTGATTTATCTCAAAAAAATGGTTTTATTACATGCTCTTTAAGGTACTCCTCAGCAAAGTTTCAGCTTTCTAGAAACCAGTGAAAATGAGTGGATACTTCACCCTTTGGCCCCTGACTGAGTTGTGGCCCTATTCTCTATAAAATCTGAGACAGATGCACTCAGAAGAATGTGTACATTCTGTGAAAATGAAAGCAGAGAGAATAAATAACTGAAATTACTATTCTATCAATTACCAGTAACTTAACAGGAGAGAAGGTTCTCTTTTTTAAAACAAACCAGTTTAAGATGTTATTGATGTGGGGAGTTATGATCTGTGAACACAAGAGTTATCCATCTATGTGCAGTGCAGTAGCAGGAAAATGAGCTAGCGGCTTTCAAATATTCAGTAGATTATGAAGATCTTATAAAAGGACCTATTTTACAAATGATAAGTAATCTTATTTTATAATTCATGGCTAATTATTTTTTTCACAAATCTATTCTCTTCTTCTGCTTCATTTTTTTTCCAAGAATTCTAGTGTCCTTTACAACTCAAAGATTTTGCAAATTTGATATTGTTTTTTATTCATTTTTCTAGTTCTTCCTTATGCAATGTTTAATCCAAAGCCTAATTTTAAATGGATCATATAAAACTATGCGCATTTAGATCACAGAAAATTATTCTGCCTGTGTGCATCAGTGCCAAACTCTGCACACCTCCACACTTCTCCCAATACCATAGTTTAGCCAATCCACTAGCCCTGAACATCCTGTCTTACATAAAAAGCTAATAACTACTTTTCTTCTAATGCTCTGTATCATCTTCTATCCTCCTGCCCAAGCGTATTTTCTTATGCCAACATATAAACCATATTTGTAAAAGCTATACTGCTACATTAAAAGATCCAAAAACAGCATTGTTCACAATCTCCAGGGGACAGCACAACGGTGTTTTATTTTCTCTAACAATTTCTCTCCCTTTCCCCTCCCTCTGCCAGTGTTGCACTTAACAGTCCTCTGAGTAGTGCAATGCATGCTCTATCTAAGACATATCACTGTATGTAGCTGTAATATCTGTGTATCTCTAACTTCTGTAATGATACTGTATTATTAAAATAATAGATATACAACTACCAGTATTAATTTTTATTGCCTACTATTCATTTTATTTAGAGGTGATTCTGCCAAACACTGTTATTATGAACATATATAGGCCACTTCACTCAACTTACCATCTCAGGTGCCACATGCAACTCCTCTGTGTCTGTTGCCACTGGTCTAGGAGGTTGCACATAAATAGTATGAGTTTTTCCTCTCTTCTTTAGTGTTTTAGCCCAAGAGTAGACTAATTTTTTTACTACAGATGTTCGGTAAGAAATGTAAGTCTGTAATGTTACGGTGGTTTGACATCAACTGGCTGCTTTTTCACTCCCCCTCCTCAGCATGACAGCGGGGAGAAAATATAATGAAAGGATCATGGTTCAAGACAAGGACAGGGAAAGATCACTCAGCAATTACTGTGACAGGCAAAACAGACTCTGGGAAATTAATTTAATTTATTGCCAATCAAGTCAGAGTAGGACAGTAAGAAAAGTGAACAAAACTGAAACCACCTTACCCCCATCTCTCACTTGTTCCCCAGCTCTTCTTCACTCCTAACTTCTCTGCCTCCCCACCCCTGAGTGACACAGGAGATAGGGAATGGGGGATGTGATGTGTTCATTACATATTGTCTCTGCCACTCCCTCCTCACACTCTTTTCCTACTCCAGACTGGGGTCCCATGCATGAGAGACAGTCCTCCACAAAATTCTCCAAAGCGAGTCCTTCCCACACACTGTACTTTTTCACAAACTGCCTCACAAAGGAGCCTCCTAGGAAGAACACTGCCAGGAGGCCAAGTGAGGCAATCCTTCCCTTCTGTTTAGACAAGGTGAGACATCTGGAGTGCTGTGTCTTGTTCTGAGCTTCCTGGTACAGGTAAGACATACACTTACTGGAGCTGATTCAGAAAGGGGCTGCAAAGATGATGAAGGGACTGGAGCATCTGTCATGCAAGGACAGGCTGAAAGAGATGAGACTCTTCTACTTGAAGAAAAGGCTCAGGGGGATCTTACATGTGCATAAATACTTAATGGGAGTAAGGAAGGTGTGGCCAATGTGGTGCGTAACCACAGGACAAGAGGAAATAGACATATTGAAATACATGAAATAACATTTAAACATAAGAAAAATCTTTTTTACTGTAAGAGTGGTCAAGCACCAGAAGAGGCTACCCATAGAGGTTGTGGAGTTGTCATCTTTGGAGCTATTCAAAACACAGTCCACATAGCCCTGACCTCCAGCTGATTCCGCTTGATCAGGAGAGGGGGTGGGAGGGTGAGGCTGAATAACTTCCTCTTAGATACAAATGTGCTCGTACAAGCTTCAACTGGTTTTCTTTAGCCTTCTGAGTATTTGATGTAGCAACAGTTAGAGTGTCCAGGCTTAATAATACAATTTCTCAGTGTGAGAATATATGACTTTTCTAATATTCCTGACTGGTTTATGTGTTTATCTATTAGAAAATCTGCATTGGTATTCATAGAGTCTTAAAAGCAATAAATCAAATGCCTATTTCTGAATTATGTTTGCTTGGGTTTAGTGCACATGAATGATAAGGAAATTAGCACAGGCACGTCAAAGCTAGAGGACTTTCTTTTTCTGCCATAAGCGTCATAAACTCAATGATGAGTATTTGTAAAATTCAGAGAAGACAAACTGGAAGCAAGGCCTTGAAAAAATCAGCCAGAAAACCACATTCACCTAAAGTTCAACAGGAGGTAATGGGAGTCAGATCTGAAAATGAGGTAGTTAGATAAAGCCTTCAGGCAGAATTATCAGGCAGAACTTGAAGATGTACGCAGCATGGGCAACAAGCAGGAGGACGTGGAAGCTACCATGCTGCTGGAAAGATAAGATATAGTGGCCATCACTTAAACCCGGTGGGATGAATCCTGTGACTGGAGTGTGGCTATTGAGGGCTACAAGCTCTTCAGAAGAAACAGGCGAGGAAGGAAGTGGGAGTGTCGCCCTCTATGTTAAGGAATGGATAGAGTGTGAGGAGATGTCCCCAAAGCCCTCCCTGGGGTCAGATGAAAAGATAGTTGAGACCTTGTGGGTGAGGATTAAGGGGCAGGTCAATATGAGAGACACTGTAGTGAGTGTTTATTACAGGCCACCTGACCAGGATGGGGAAGTTGATGAAGCCTTTTACAATCAGCTCAAAATAGCCTCACAATTGCAGGCTTTGCTTCTTGTGGGGGACTTCAGACACCCTGATATCTGCTGGAAAGGCTACACAGCCATCTATAGTCCAGGAGGTTCCTCCAGTGTATTGATGATAACTTCTTAACTCATCTGGTGGAGGAGCCAATGAGGAGAGGAACACTACTGGACCTAGTGCTGACAAAGAGGGACTGGTGGAGGACATTAAGCTTTGGGGCAACCTTGGTTGCAGCGACCATGGAAAGATAGAGTTCAGGATCGTGGGCAGTACATGCAAACCAACAAGTAGGACTGAAACTTTGGATTTCAGGAGGGCTAACTTTGACCTTTTCAAGAAACTGCCAGGAGAAATCCCATGGGATAGGGCTCCAGAAGGTAAGGGGGCTCATGAGAGCTGGTCGATATTCACACATCGCTTTCTCCAAGCTCAGGGTCGGTGCATCCCTAAGAGCAAGAAAACAGGAAAGGCAAGCAGGAGACCTGTGTGGTTGAGCAGAGACCTTCTAAAAAAACTCAAGTGGAAGAAGGAAGCTTACACTGAGTGGAAGAAGGGACTGACCATTTGGGAAGGTTACAAGAATGCTGTTAAAATATGCTGGCATGAAACAGGGAAATCCAAGGCCTCCTTGGAATTAAAATTGGAAAGGGATGTCAGAGTCAACAAGTAGGGTATTTTTCAACTATACTGGAGGCAAAAGGAAAATCAGTGAAAATGTGGACCCACTGTTGAATGAGACAGGTGCCATGGTGATGGAGGATGCAGAGAAGGCGGAGTTGCTAAATGCTTTCTTTGCTTCAGTCTTTACTGCTCAGGCCAGCCCTCCAGAGCCAAAGAATTTGGAAGAATCAGAGAAAGTCTGGGCAAAGGAAGACTTTCCCTTGGTGGAGGAAGACAAAGGAGCAGTTAAGTAAACTGGATACCCACAAGTCCATAGGTCCTGATGGGATGCACCTGCAAGTGCTGAGGGAGCTGGTACAAGTCATTGCTGACCCACTCTCCATCATCTTCAAAAGGTCCTGGAGAACATGCAAGGTGCCTGAGGACTGGAAGAAAGCCAATGACATCCCAGTCTGCAAAAGAGGCAAGAAGGAGGACCCAGGAAACTACAGGTTGGTCAGCCTCATCTCCAGCCCTGGAAAGATGATGGAACGACTCGTACTGGGTGTCATCTCAAAGCATCTGGAGGAAAAGAAAGCTATCAGAAATAGTCAACACAGATTCACCAAGGGGAAATCATGTCTGAGTAACCTGATAGCCTTCTGTGATGGCATGACTGAATGAATAGATGAGGAGGGGGCAGTTGATGTTGACTACCTTGACTTCAGCAAGGCTTTTGACATGATCTCCCACAGCATCCTCATAGGTAAGCTTAGGAAGTGTGGATTAGAAAAATGAACAGTGAAGTGGGTTGAAAACTGGCTGAAGGACAGAGCTCAGAGGGTTGTTATTAGCCACACAGGATCTAGTTGGAAGTCTGTAACAAGTGGTGTTCCCCAGGGGTCAGTACTGGGTCCAGTCTTGTTCAATATATGGAACAGGATGAAGGGATACAGTGTATCCTCAGTAAGTTTGCTGATAACACAAAACTGGGAGGGGTGGTGGACAGACCAGAAGGCTCTGCTACCATACAGTGAGACCTGGACAGACTGGAGAGTTGGACAGAGAGAAACCTTGTGAAATTCAACAAGGGCAGGTGTAGGGTGCAGTACCTGGGGAGGAATAATCCCATGCACCAGTACAGGTTGGGGGCTGACTTGCTGGAGAGCAGCTCTGTGGAAAAGGACCTTGAAGTCCTGATGGACAACAGGATGACAATGAGCCAGCAATGTGTCCTTGTGGCCAAGAAGGCTAATGGCATCCTGGGGTGCATCAAGAAGAGCGTGGCCAGCAGGTTGAGGGAGGTCATCCTGCCCCTCTACTCTGCCCTGGTGAGGCCCCGTCTGGTGTACTGTGTCCAGTTCTGGGCTTCCCAGTTCAAGAAAGACAGGGAACTGCTGGAGAGGGTACAGCAGAAGGCTACAAAGATGATAGGGGCCTAGAACCTCCCTCTTATGAGGAAAGGCTGAAGAACTTGGGTCTTTTTAGTCCTGAGAAGACTGATAGGGGATCTTATAAATAATTACAAATACTTAAAGGGTAGGTGTCAGGAGGATAGGGCCAGTCTTTTTTTCAGTGGTGCCTGGTGACAGGGCAAGCGATAATGGGCACAAACTTGAACATAGGAAGTTCCATCTAAACATGAGGAGGAATTTCTTCACTTTGAGAGTGGCAGAGCACTGGAACAGAGAGAACACTGCCCAGAGAGGTGGTGGAGTTTCCATCTCTGGAGACATTCAAAACCTGCCTGGATGCCATGCTGTGCAACCTGCTCTAGGTGAACCTGCATTGACAGGGGGGTCGGACTAGATGTCTCCAGAGGTCCCTTCCAACCCCTATCATTCTGTGATTCTGTGATTCTGTGACTAGATCCACAAGCGGACAAATAGATGTTTTGCTATTAACATTGTAATGCTTAATTCGTAGGTGTCTGGCTCTCTGCTCATCTTGCACAACTCTGAGCTAAATTCCCCTTTCAGTGCACAGATGCCTCAGGGTATTGCTTCTACTGGCTTTTGTACAGAATGGGGAATCCTCAGCTCTGTTTAGATGACGTGAATACTTGCAGTAGTCAAGGTGTGTCAGCATGAATCTAAGTTACTCTGTACTCATTAGATATAGCTTCTGGTTCCTGATGTGGCAGTTGGGAGGCAGTGCACCACTGCACAGGTTGACCATGGATGCTTGTAGTACAAAGGATGCTTCTAAGTGTCAGGTCTGAACCTAGATTCCTTCTGCCAGTCCTGGCTTATTGACAGAAAACACGTCCAAGAGTGAGGAACTTAAGTCTTTCTTTATTTCTCCAGGAAAGGAGGGCGATTCTGGCTTCTCTCCTGTTGAGATGGTAAAAGCGCCATCCTCTTTCTTACCTCTTACCTGCTGGCTCCTAGTTGAATACTCAGACTACGGGACACCTAAGTTTACTTCTCAACCTTTTCTGAGTGAGCTTTCTGAGTGAACTTTGCAATTGCAGATTTTTGGGGATAATCTTGTAACTACCAACCAGTTGATGTCAAGGTGGTGGCCCTGCCAACACCTTCTGCTGGGTGCCACCAGAGACCACTGCCAAACCTGGACTTGCAGCCTGGCATAGGGTAGGTACAATGGTGGGGGGAAGCAGTAGAGGTGTGGGTGACCATGAGAGTGTGAGCTGGGGAGTAGGGTCTGGGATGGGCTTGGGGTCAAGCCCCATGATGCTTCTTGGGGGGAACTATACTGTCCCAGCCCAAAGGCTGGGGCAGCACCACAGGCAGGGCAGTGCCATCAGTGAGCACAGCCCCACCCTGCAGCAGCCAGTGCAGTGAGCCAGGCAGGCCTGGGGATGGTAGTCACATTCAGCCAAGGGTCCTGATCATCTGCTGTGGCTGTAGGGACTAATAGGGCCAAGGCCAGGTTGGGGTCCAGCTCAGCAGGACTCAGGGTCAGACATGGCAGGGCTGTGGTGCAGCAGCAGCACATCTTGGGCAGGGATCCAGGGTGAGATGCTCGGTGCAAAAACAGCTCCTAAGGGAAGAGGAGCAGCCCAGGATGAGGTTTCTTCTCACTTTCTTCACAGTGGCTGTCTTCAAGGTCATCAGCTGTGCTCTGAGCTGGCCCGGAGCCCAGCTAGCTAAAGCCCCAGGAGGTGGGATGCACTCGGGGTCCTGACTGCCTGCTCCATTCCCACTGAAAAACTTGAAAGTGTCAAAAAGAGAGAGAGAGAGCACAAACACCTCAAAGCTTGCATGGAAGCAGACCTGAGCTTTCCAATTGCAAGATAATTTTATTGTAAAATATATGTCCGCTTATCTCTCTATGCCCTTATGATTTATAAACCACTGATGACAAATTCAGCTTTAAAACAGATCTGTGATTGCAAGCCATATTACTATTACTCTTAAGTTGTATAGGGCAAAATTAAGCATGAGAATGTAAGTCCAACATTTTAAAAACATCAATTGGGTCTTCAGTTTGACATACCTAGGGCATGGTTATATAGAGGCTTATGTGCTGATAACAGGATTCCCCTTGTTTGTGTTGCTGTTGTGAACACTCTGAGTCTGCAGATTATGTCCCAGATGTCTCTAATTGCCCCCAAATAAGGGGCAATTAGTAACCATGAAGAGAAATTTGATTTAACATTTTTTGATTACAATATAAAGGTAGGATAGTAGGATAAACTCCACTGGTTTCAGCCATGAGATTATTTTTTCTGTGGGTGTTGCCTCTTTCCTCCTTGCTAGACAGCTATGAGCTCCCGTATCAGATGAGATATGGATGGTATAGGAACATTCTTTCTCAGGTGGCAGTTCTGCTCTAAATGGTCTGGATCCCACAAGAGGAATGGGTGACCTGAATGGAGGTTGTTCAGCTCTCAAGGGAGCTGAACCATAATTGTACAAGGGAACATAATGCTAATGTTTAAATTGGTAACCTCATATTCTTTAAAAATAGTTGTTTTACATAATGCTAAGTAATGTTTTTGGTTTATAACATTATTGATCTGTAACTGCTGCAATATTTATATCCTTTTGGGGAATAGTTTATAGATAGCAATATATGCTTCAACATATATACATACATAGGGAGAGACATACAAAGGAAAAGAAGGTTTCAAAGGTGCAAATAGTGGATTTAGCCTGCAGTTTTACTCATCACCAAGAGTTACACACTCAACCTGCATTTTAAAAGCAAAAACCTTAACTGCTGAGACCTACAGCTCTGTCAAGCACTATCTCTAAAAGTCTGCAATGACGTAAAAACAAGGATTTTCAGAGGGGTTAAGATGTTAATTACATTACAATAAGAAGGAAGAGTGAGAGAATTGGAAATGTCCTAGGTATGTATAACTACTAAGTAATGGGAAAGACTGAAATGTATTAATATTAAACCTTCACTACATAACTCATCCTTATTGGACACAGCTGTCGATAAAATATGCCCTTACTCTTGACAAGTAGCTCCTGTGTTTTGCTTGTAGATTAGCTTGCAGCCCTGCTCTGTATTCTTTATCTTCATCACTGCACCAGTCCTTTAATTAGGCAGTGAAATCTTCTGCATAGTGATTAGGAAATCACGGCTAAGAAGGTGTTACAAAGAGAAGCTCTGGAAGCTGCTCAAAATAGCTTTCAGCTTTGGAAATTCCTCCATCTACTGTGGGAAGGAAATGTGTGTAGGATTCAGAAGGGTGTGAAAACTAACCTTTGCTCAGTTGATGTAGAAAATTGTTGGCCTTTAGTGTAAGAATACACTGCTTAATAAAAATTAGTCTGCAAGAGAGTAGCTAGCAGTGGTTCCTTCTTGTCACCTGGCAAGCAGAAATTATACTGAGATTGCCTGCAGAAATTAAAGACATGTTCAACAGCTTCACGTTGATGAAGATTTTTGTTTTCAAGAGAAATTATCTGGCATTCAATCCAAATGTATTCAGAACTTCAGCTACTTACAGTCATATAAAATCTAGATTCGTTCTCAATAGCACTGTTTTTTGTAATGCACTGTATCCCACTATTGTTGGTTTGGTTTGTTTTTTTGTTTTTGTAAATGTATGTATTTCAGTTCCTGGCAATCAGCTAGTATTAATTTTTTAATTTCCCAGCCTCAGTCACTGACTGTTGCATATGAAAATTTAAGCATATACAGAGAAGCAGAGTAGAAAATACCATCAGTGCTGTCAAAAAAAAAAGTCTTTTTTCTTGAGCTTCATGCTTATGATTTTTAGAAAGAAGTTACATTTAGTGCCTATACCGAAATACTGTTAATTCAATCTGGAAATGGTGTGCCAGCTGCCTGCAAGAAAGAGTCAAAATCAAGTCTTTCATTAGATGTTATATTGCTGCGTGTAATGCCTACATACAGAGCAAATTATAAACAAAGAGAACAAGGAGTTTTGGGGTTAGAGGAACTGTCTCGGGACAACCCAATGTTCAACAAAGACCTCATTAGCTTCATCCATCCTACTGGCTGGAATGTGCTTGGTAGCCATGTGAGAAGGAAAGGCTTCCTAACTTTACCGTGTGGAGGCAGAGGGTGATGGAAATTGTCTGCTGAGGGTTGATGTTCTTGGAATAAATATGTATGGAGAAAAGGAGGAAGCCACTGTTTTTCAGAGCATCTCCTATTTTGTTTTGCTTTGTGTTTGTATATCCATATGTTTCTTGTAGAGTCTGTCAGAAATGTCTGTTTTTCAGAACAAGGTGGAGGGGTTTTTTTGGTGAAAAAAGACCTGCAAAACTTAATCCTGAGTTGAACATGTGAATCTAATAAAATATACCGAGCAAAGAGTGTCCTTTGTGCCTTTATGCTTTTTGTGGCAGTATCATTTAGCCCCCATAATTCTAGCATAATTTTTTCGTTAATGAAAAAGTTGTCCAGAATCATTTGGGTCAAACTTCCTTTTTTATTTTCTCCTATGCACATTTATAAGAGATGTTAACAATTGTGAACACTGAACTGTAGGTTTTTTTCTGGGAATCTGGGTGGTAAACCAGAGAATCTTTATTCACAGCATATACAGGATCAGTGTTCATGTTTAGAGTGCTTAGAGTTTGTCTTCTTCCATCAGTGTGGCTGTATAAGTGATCTAGTGTCTATGACTTTTTTTTATTTAACTCATATGAATTGTCTAATGTTATTAGAGGAAACAATCTGGAGATTTCTTCTTAGTGTCTAGATAGCAGCAAAGGTCAGAAGAGTCTTTGTGACTGAATGAATGTATACAACCTTTACTTTTGCATGCAAACTTCGCCTTGTTGTGAGTTGGGTTGGAGAAGCTTTGGCTCTTCTCTATTTTTTGTTTTCATTCTTTTGGGTTTTTTTGTAATTTTTCCTTTGTGTTTTCTTCTGATGTAATGCTATGAACTGCAGGGGGATATAGTTGAAAAATAACAGGAACTTAGGCAATTTATATTGTAGCTTCTTTCTTACTGCAGTGGTAAATAATTCTCTTTATTGCAGAGAACATAACACATGTGATGTGCGTTACTTTCTGTATTACTGAAAAAAACTTATATAGTGTTTTAAAATTGATATCTGTACAAGGAGTTGTAAATATTGTGTGTGCAGGATTGACTCTACTCATATCTGTTCTTTTTGTATTTTCAAGAATGTTGTATGTGTTAATAGGACAGGTTTAGGATGTGAAAAACTCAGTCTTTTAGAAATAGCTTTTCCTTCTTATGTAGCTACAGACTTCACTTTTTACTTTACTATTCCTGCTGCACAATGTATTTGTTCTTTGAAACTGTGAATAAAGTACAAATCACTGGAATGGGTGATGAGAAGGTTCTCAGGCTGGCATGAGATTATTTTGGACACTGGTCTCACTTTTTACTTACTCATATTCTGCATTGGCATAACTTAAATCAGAAAATAGTAGATTTCAAGGCTAAAGCATGTGTCTAGAATTAGAGAATTCTGGGATTGAATGTATTTGTACTTTGCTATGTAAAGATGTTCTAAATTCCCTACACATTAAATAGAGAATGTGCACAATCCAGAGTCAAATTCAAGGCAAGAAATGTACTGAGCAATAAGGTACACCTCAGAGTCAGTGGATAACACTGAAATGTTTGTGTGCTGAAGAGAACATGAGAAAGAGGTAAAGTGAATAGGAAAAAAGGAAAATGAAGAAGGTTCTGATGTCTTCCTTCATTCTTGGTGTAAGTGTCAATTCGAAGACTTGCAGTTTATTGTCAAAGGATGCTGTTTGGCTCAGATGGTAATGCACTTGAGCAGAAGAATTGGACTTTTCTTGCAAGGCAGGAGAAATGTTGGTAACCTTTACTGAGTGGGGTTAGGGCACAGGGGTCCCCGACCTGTGTTTTTTAGAGTGAATAGATTGGGTTTCAGTCCATTGCTGCTGAGGTCAGCCTTTGAGCAGTCAATGGTATAAGTCTAGCATGACAATAACAATGCAGAAGGTAAGAGAGAGCTGCCTGCGGATGGGGGGACAAGGAGATGAGAGGAAAGAGGAGAAAAAGTCATGTTGAAGTGCTGCTACAAAAAGACTGGTATTGTCCTATGTATACTACCCAGAACTGCAGTTCTGTTACTTCTCAACCTCCCTCATTTCAAATCCTACCTCTCACTTCAGAGGACAGTTGGACATTTTTGCATTACGGGTTTCATAACATGAGTATTTGCAAGCAGGGTGTAGATTGAAGTGAGTAGCCTAACTTCAGCACGCAGGCTAGGTAGCTAAGTGAGGCTGGGTTTGGGCTTTTCTACTCTCTGCTACTGAATCTGGACCACTGCATCAAGTTTTATAGGGCAAGAAGGAGAACAGAGAGCATTTGCTTTTGTGACCTGCTGTGAATTAGACTCCGTTAGGAGTGACAGGCATCCTGATTCTCAGTTCTGCTTCAATGAATATTTATGTTAATTTTGCATCAAAGTGTTTTCAAATAACAGCATTGACAAGCGTAATCTAGACCATAGACCCCTTTCTCTTCTCACTGAGTAAGAGAGACATGTATCTATATTGTAAGTGGATGTTTGTGAATAACGTTCAAGTCCTTAAGCTCCAGCTGAAATGTAGAAGGGGTTCAGCTATAATAACCCTTTGTAGGATCCAACATAGAGTGGTCTTGATTTTAGTTTGATCTTCAGTGTGCTCATTTTGACCACTTTTTAATTCTTACTTACTACCTGCTAGATGAAAAACAAGCATGGAGGGAAAGGACCTATGTCCAATTTTTCCAATCCATTTTTTTCTCTCTCATTTCTTTCTGTCTTTTTTTTTTTTTTTTCCTAAATATAAATGTGTGTGATGACAGTGAAGGAAATTGGGAAAGTTACCATTCTTTACTTTCCTGCTGTTTTATATAATTTTGATTATTCATTCCTTGCATTATTAGAGTTACAGTAAGTGGGTTGCATTTCATAGGAAGTACTCATTAATATCATTTTGCAGAGTACATGTTATTTTTTTGTTCAAAAATACTACTTGTAAAATATATAACAATATATAGGTCCCAAGAGTTATGAACTAAACATTTATATTTAGGCTTCTGAATAACAGTGGTTATAAAGTAACAAACCAGAAAATATTGATTTCTGGTATTAGTGACACACAGTCTGTGTTTTGCAAAACTTCAAAAACTCTTAACAAAAGAAAAAAATCCAAGTGTTTAGGCCAAAGCTCATAGCAGTTCCTTTGACATTTTTCTCTGAAGTTAATAACTTGTGATGAGTCTGTCTTTCATTTTTTTAACCTCTTCACCAGCAACGTTAAACACCTGAAAAATCTGAGTATGTGCATAGAGGCATAAATACTATTCTACACTTTCTTTTACAACTTGAAAATATAAAATGTTGAAATATAATGGCTTGGCCAAGAATGATTCCTAATGCTTACATTTTGAGATGGTAGTTTCTTTTTGAAAAGAGGACAATCAGTGCCATACTTTCTCAAAGCTTGATTGCATGTATGTAATCTGCTGCAGGCAGTTTTAGGGAAATAGGGCAGGCTAATTCTGCATACACTTTACGACAATACTCAAAAGTATTACCGTTGGAATTATGCATTACTTGGACAACCTGGGAGTATCTTTTTCCATGCCTGCTTTACTTTAGAGGAACATTAGAAAACAAATGATGGAATAATTCATGGCATTGTATGTTTCTTTGTTGCATTAATTTTACTTTGTATCCTAGGCTGAAAAGAAAAAAATAGTGGTAGTGTACCCTTGTACCAGTTAGACTTATATATTAACATAAAGGAAACTGAAAAGTTCAGTATTCCTGAAGAATATTCCCCATACTGTCTGTCTTTGAATAAATGAATGAGCAGATTTTCTTAGACATAACATTCACACTCACATAATCACAAAAAATGTTTCTAGACCTGTTTTTTTTCCACTTGTCCCTTCGACATTGTTACATTTGAAGCATCTCCCCCACGTCGTTTGCATTAGTGGGTGTGTGTGGTGGGGGTGAGGGTGGAGGAGGCTCATCTCATCTTCCTTTAAGACACACACTATACCTCGATGACACTAGTCCGAAGATGACTGCAGTTCTTAATAAAACCCTTTTTTGCAAGTCATTCAACTTTTTAAGATTCAGTCCCTCATATATGTCCTGATTTGAGACCCAAACCATGATAATATATAATAAAATCACATTGTGTACAATAAATCTTTCATGCAAAATATTCAGCTACGTTGTTGTTCTCATCTGTAGCAGTATTTTGCTTAAAATTTAAGGATCGTTTTGAACATGCTATATGAGACTCTAAAATAATTAATGTATCTTAAGTAATTAGGCTTTAGCAAAGTTGAAATTCTCCCAATGACAGACAAATAACTTAATTTACACTATTAAAATGTATTTAATTATGGCAGTCAGCTGCACTGCCAAGTTATAAAAAGGTGCGTGAAAACACTCTTTGGCTGTGTGGTCTCTAGCATGTAACACTGGAAAATGGGTTTTTAACTCGATGAATTAAGGCTTTTTGCCTAAAGACACAACTCTTAGGCGTGCATTTTGAATGCCTCTGGGGGTATGTACACCACACTTGTCACTTAATCCTCTGTTCCTTTCTTTATTAACAGCTCTAGTACACAGCTCTGAGTTTGCCTTTTAAACTTTTGTTTCCAATAGTTTTTAATTGTCTATCTTCTTGTACTTGTTTTTAACCTTATTTAAGTTATTTAAGTAATAACATTATAAATCTTTCATCCCTACATGTCCGTACAAAGTAAACCCGCCAGAAAAAAAAGCCATTTTCTTTCAGAAAAAGAATAAAGCTAATTGAAAAAAACCTGTATTTTTTATTTTTTAAATGTGATGTGCCAGTCACTGCTGTTTTTCAAAGCTATGTAGCTATTCTAGATAAAAGATCCACATGGAGTTGTCACTCATTGGCCCAGAGTATGTGGAGTTTCCAGCACTGCAGGATGCATTGAATGGCTTAACAGCTTCTGGAGAACACTTAGGGGCACTTTCAATAGTGCCATTAAAAGAATTTGATGTTTAAAGCAAATTACACTGCACTTCAGATTTTAACCCTGAGTTATTCCTGAACTTTCAATGTAAGCATACTTTGAAGGCCTGAAGTTGGACAGCAGAAATTTTTCTGGATCAACTAAAAAGCTTTGGTGAGAAAGCCAAGTGATTGTGGAGGAATTATTTTCAATAGATTATGAGAAAGCTGTGAAAATTAGGGTAAAAAGGAAGGGTTAGGAAGGAGAATGGATGATGCCATAATTGTGCTTAGTCTTAGTTCGTGCAGCATGGTAGAATGAACAGGCAGAACAAGCTACTGAAATAGCTTCCTAGTGGATTTAACTCCTTATCCTCAATCTGGAGGTGAAGATGTTACAACATGAGAATAGATAATTTCTTTGCATATTTTGAGAAAAGTAGGTTTGACAATTAAGTCTGGAACAAAGTACAATTGAAATTAAATATTCATGTACATTTAATGGCTTGGTCATTATTGTTATAGAAATTATTTAACCCTCGGGGCTTCAGATGCCTCTGGTGTTTCCATTCTGAGCAAACAGCAGCACAGTTGACTTGCTGTGCAAAATATTTGTGTGCCAGAGATAGGGTCTATTTGGTGCAGATACTTATTTCTGCAGTTTACTTCCTGGGCTTTTTAGGTAGGTGAAAACTTCTTTATCCACTGAGATATAAAAATATAATCCTAAATTCTTTCACTTCCTCCATGCCCCTGCCAAAATTACTGTTTTCCCATTAAGCACCGCATAAGGGTTAAGATATTTTTCTGTGAACTACAAGAAGTAGCAAAATTAGGCTGTACAAAGGTACCCAAGCAACATTTGGTACTGCAAAAGCCATAGCTCCGGTGGTCAAAGTGGAATATTATCCTCACGGGCCAGCCAGAAAACCTGTCTGTTTTTTGTTTTTTTTCTGGGTGTGGTTAATGTGACTATATGTTTCCAAGGCATTGGCAATTTAGAAGAAGATTACCTTGAAATTTTATTAGGGAAAGTTTAATGTGGTGTACCCGATAGTGTCTACTAAAGGCCACTAAATCACACCAGAAACCATTTACTGTTTGTTGGGGAAAATAACACTGAGCTATTAGGAGGTAGTTCTGTGTATGGCATGCTGAAGGTATTGCGCTGCCAGTTATTTCTGAAACCTGGCAACTGTCATTATAACCTCAACTACTGCCTCCACCAGCAGTTTCCCATCAACACAACGGCTAGAATAGAGAGATAATCAAGAACTGAAACAAATGTTTGTTCCCAATTGCCACCACATTTATTATCAATTTTGCTCTACAAGCAAAAGAATAAATCCAAATCAAAGTATTTGGTTGTGCAGATGTACTTACAAAAGTGTTTTTCAAAGAAACTAGCATGTGTCTGGAGAAGAACAAAATTTTAATACTGGAGAGAGCAGAAGAGGGAAGAATAAATTCATTGTGCTGCTCTTGTGCCCAAGAAAAAAATGTACATCTTGGGAAGACTCTTGTGGTACACTATGGTGGCATTATCTGTGAATTTCAAAGGGGCAAGGATGCAGTGTTTTAACAGAAAATAAATACTGATAACTGTCAACTATAAAAATCACATTCTGTTTTCACAAAGACACAATTCCACAATCTGGAGGAGGGAAAAAGCAGAGGAGAGACACGGTTTTTAAAAGTCTGGGCCAGTGAAAATGAAAAATCAGTTGCTAAACTAGGAATAAAAAAGAAGTTTTTTGTAAAGTCTATACATCCAAAACTAGAAATGGCAGAAAATTGATAGAGGAAATGAGAACATAATCTTTAACCAGCAGCCAGCAAGGATAGTCCAAAAAGAGTTTAAACATATTAGCAGCAAAAGGAATCCTAATGATTTTTATTATAAATAGTAGACTGTTAAGAAGGATGTGGAAAAGATACAAGGACTAGATAATGTGTTTGTATGTGGGGGAGGAAGAAGGGCAGACGGTTAATGCAGCTGCATTATGTAATGCTGAAATATTTTGCATTCCAAAAAGGAAGGGGTGCTAATGACTGTGTAAGTAAAACCATACTGGATATTTGCTTAACAGCTTTTTTCTTTCGCCTTCCTTATTGTGCCGGTGATGCCCTGCTCTATGAATTCACTGCAAGACGATGTTGTGGCCTCTGTGTGGAAGCAGACAGAAATCTCACTCTCTTTTCTGCACACACTCGCTTCATCCGCCTCCATGCGAGTTCATCCAGCTTCTCCACTCACAGCCTGTATCTGAAAGAACTCCCTCTAATTGGCGATTAGCTTGCATCTATCAATCTTATCGTTAGGAGGATTGACAGTTAAGACAGATGTCCGAGCTTATTCAATTAAAGCTCCAGTTGCATCCATTGCCAACCTTATGTCAGGTCAGTCCCTTCAAATGCAATTTGCAAAGCTTCAAGCTGGAGCATTTTCCGTACATTTTCAAACCAGTTCCCTAAAAATATTTTCTACTATTTTCTGTTAATTTTCCTGAGTGTCGTTGAAATCTAATTTTAACTTTGTCTTAATTTTGTTATGTGCTGGTCTAGAGCATAGACTCATTATAT
>JAOXJM010000001.1:100368564-100380974 GCA_026413425.1 Tringa solitaria | reverse complement strand
TGAACCTCCCCTGGCGCAACTTGAGGCCGTTTCCTCTAGTCCTGTCGCCTGTGACTTAGGAGAAGGCCTCTTCTGTCAGAGAAGGGTATTTTTAAGTGTTAGTCTGATATTCAGGGCTTAAAGATCTAGTCTCAGTTTAGCATACTTGTTTTAGACTGGATAGATAAACTATTCTGTGCCAAAGCTTTACTTACTATGACATAGATGATTACAGTCTTCTTAGGCATTTTGTGAAACATAATTATTTTTAATGTTTTCAAATTATTTGCTTTCCTCTAATGCAAGTGATATACAATTCTACTATAATAGTATTATTATTGTCATTGCTTCTTTACTCCATTGGAGGCTTGTAAATAGTTTTATGGTGTTAGGCCTCACTACTATCTCATGTTGAAGACATTTGCATCTCAAAATGTTTCCTGAGACTGGCAAATCACAACATCAATTAGTATTTAAGCTTCATGTGTACATATGTAGACTTCTGACCACATATAAAATATAGGTGGTGATGGAAATATTCCCAGTTTTTTTTGAGAAAGTGATTCCAGGTTTATGAATGCTTTGTGCATTATTTTTTCCTGGAACAATTTACCTACATCACAGAAACTGTAAGACAAGTTAGAATGATCTTCAATAGAAAAAATTTAATAATTTCTTAGTTAAATATTCATTTGAAAAAGTATATTTCAAAAACTATTCCATATGAGTAATGTCTACCTAGATTAATAGTTTTCTTATTAGTGGCTTTAGACCATATTATATCATTTAATTGATGTTTATAAATAGTTTTCTTCCCTGTGGTTATGAAATATAACATTTACCAAACTTCTTCTTTGATGGAATTTACATATGGCACATCATGATGATTAAAAGCCAGCCGTCTTTTCACAGCATGGCAAGAAATAGGATTTGATTTATCTTCGTTGCTTGCCTACCACTTGCTGTGACTGTACTTTTGAAATTTTAATATTCTCATTTCTCAAAAAGAGCTTATTATGTAAAGTATTATGTAAATATCTTTTATGCTTTGTTTTTGGCTTTCTATGTAAAAAAATAGTAATTTTAATGTGATGAGCATACAAAGCAGGAAGGTGGGAATGACAAGTCTTCTTAGCCAAAGAGATTTTTGGCAAAAGAAGCAGATTTCTACTTTAAAATCAGAAAGAATTTAAGCTCAGTGTAATGTGAACAGTGTGTATTGAGTCCCTTTCATATGAGCTGTTTAACAATTGATGAATGAATGGCTGGAAATGTGTTGCTTCTCGACTTCTATTCCTAACTTTTTCTGGATTAGTGCAAATAAATCATGGCTCTCAAGACAAACAGACCACAAGCCTTTTGCATGTGAGCGGGCAGGTCTCTTCTTCTGCCCTCCTTTCTCACACTCCCCTCACGCTTCCTCACTCTCGCAAATGCCTCCCCAGTAGCAAATACAATGCAAGGTCCGGATCTCAGGCTAGTCAGGCTGTGACACCATAATCTTTATGGGATGGAGGTGCGAGAGCACGTGTCTGCTACAACAAACTACATTTTGAAGGAGTAGGGATTGCGGATTCCTGTTGCATCTGTTCAGACTTTAACACTCTCCCTTTTAATGCTGGCCTTCCCGACACAAGAGATTTGATCAAGGTGTTCTTCAAAATTCTGTGCCATGCTGGGAAAATCTAGTATAAACCTGTTGTCTGTCACCTTCTATTTCTTTTTAAGCAATTAAGCACCTGCTGATTTACTGAGGTTACACTAGGATTTTTACTTTGATTTTTCTCCGTATTTTAGCTTAGTTCTTTTTTTTCATGTTGGTGCGTTCAACAAGGGAGCTAAAAGTAATTTGACTGTCCTCTTTTCCCTCCTTGTGAGACAGGCAGTGCCTACTAAACATCTGTTTCTTAGTAGAATGAAAATAAAGACAAATTAAATGTACTCAGTGATACGGTTTAGAAAACTGAATACCAAACTAAGTACCAAATACAAATAGAATATTGTCTAAAACTACACAGAGAATTAAATAACACCTGTACCAAAGGTCTGAAACAGGAGGTGTACAATAGGTGTTTTTTATCAAATACAGAGAACCCACAGATAGATTGGGATTTTTTTTATTGTTTGGTGTGTTTTTTGGTTTTGTTTTTTTTTTTTTTTTAAAGCACCATTTCCCTTGCCAATGTGTCTACCTCCTGAAAAACTTGCAAACATTTAATGTGCAGAGAAAGAAGGAACAAGTACACTAAGACCAAATAAGGTACACATAGTTCTGGCAGTTTGAACTAGTGAATGTGAAGAAATTATAACCTGTGTACAAAACAATTCTACTTTGTTACACTATTATAAATAAGAGGAAACAATTACATTCCTCTCCTAATTTTTAATGGAATATTTCATACACTTGTCGGTTTTCTTTGCCAGGTTTTAGAAATGAGTATGTGAAAATGAGTAATTATCACTTATAAAAATAACAGATAAAATCATTCCAGAAGTGGAGCCCTGCTGAGGCTGTAAAGCTGGTTAAGACAGGGTTTTTCTTGGAATGCTGTCAGGTCGTGCCCCATGAGATGATGTGCATCCTTAAATCCTGTTGGATCTGAATGGTAAAAAGGATTAAATGTTCTGCAAGGCAGAGTAAATGACTTCCTGTCTCAGCGAGAATGAACATATAAAACTAGTGCAAAATGCATTTTTCTTGCTCTGTGCATTGTTATAAATGCCAGTTGTTGTGATAAACAATATATACAAACAGATTGTAACCACATTACCACGACTGAAACTTGTTTTGCTAGCTGTAGGAGGAAAAAAATGAGGATTAGTTAGGACTTCTTGGGATTTAGTTTATAAACTGTAAACTGTGGCAAATCTCCATTTAAATAATTCTGGAAGGAAGCGTGAGACTCCTGACTTTCAAATTCAGAAGTTCCTCACTTGCTAGCTGAGTCTTCAATAGTGAACTCATACTTTTTCCAACAAACTGTTAAGCAACAGGCTGCTCTATCTTGAGTACATAAGGCTTCTGATTTCTAAAATAGCGATTTCAGACCCTCTGAGTATTTTTTTTTCTTTATCGTTTCAATTGCACAGCAGTGTAGAAGTCAGTAATTAACCAAGAAAATGAGGTGAATGTTCAAATAATTAAACTAGCAAATAGATTGCAATTTATTATTTGTCTTTATCACACACTTTTAAATCACAGTAAAGACTTCATCAAGCTATTGTTTGTTTAACGGGAAATTATATCAGTCAGGTGTCATTTAATAATTTTCTGTATCCAAGCGATATATTATAAGGAAAAAAAACACACTATAAATGATTTATGCCTGGTCTGTCGTAGCCCTGAAAGAATATTGTAACAAAGAGAAAAAGTACTTTTTTGCTATCCACCATAGATTTATAAGATAATTGTTAGGATGCAGGTATTTTAAAAGTTGTTATATAATGCTAATATTTAGGCTGAGATAACTATCTTTTTATTTCAATCATACATTCATTTTTGTTGAAACGTAGAAACCAACTTATATTTGTCTTGCAGAACAGAGTATAATTTGTATTTACTATTACTGAGAAATGCTGTACTTATACTTGTGAATATTAAGACACTGATGAAAAATGAGGGGCCTTTACATTGTACATGCCAGGTAGGGCATAGACTACACAACCGTGCTCATGTTGCTCCACTGCTGATCTCAGGCATGCCCTGTTCTAATAGACAATTTCTGTGCCTCCTTGCCTGATCTCTACTAAGCAGAAACCGTTGTTGCAGTGGGTCTGGAAATTTTGTGCTTTTGTACATAGGAAACAATAAACTATATGTGTGGTCTCATGATGGCAAAAATAGTAACAAACAGATGGCTTCAGTTTATCCCTACAGTGGGTACCCAATAAGCAGAAGTGAGTTATATTTTGCATTGTTCTCAGAAATCTGTTTCGCTACACCTATTCAAGATGTGACTAGGTTCAGAATAACAGTAGCAAAATCTGTATAAACAAAGCTTAAAACTTTGAATTGTGTCTAATTTTGAATTTTCTAAAGATTATTAGATACAGGCGGTGTTTCTCAGAACATCTCTATAATGCTATTAAAATAAGAATATTGCATAGCTTTGTCATAGTATGGATTCATGCTAGTTTATAGCTGTCCTGACACTTGAATGTATCATTTGTGTGTAACAAAGTGTGGTGGTTTTTTTTTTTATTGTTTCCATTGGGATTGAATCATTGAGTGATCTGACCTTAGAGATACTTGGTTCAATCTGAGATATTTAGCTAAAATGAAACTGGTTTAACCTATGGCTCAGCTTCAAGGCAAATGCATGCCAAAGAGACTAGTGCTCTAAGAAAACTGATAGCAGGGAATTTTGTACAGACCAATTCAGCATTTAGTGGTTGGAGGGCAGGGGCATGTCAAAACTCCTACAGTTCTAATTTGTTTAACATACATGAAAACCACCAAGAATTGTTAAAAAAGGTAGAGAGGAAAGAGGAAACTTATTCTGCTTTTGGAAACACATGAGATACTGTTACAGTTGACAGCATTTGTTGCATCTAAGTCAAGGTTATCTCTACTAATTTGTAAGAGTTTGCATTGCAGTTTTTGCAGTTTATGTGGACCAAAAAACCACACCTTATGTACAAAGGAGTTTATAGTTAAACTGTCTTAACAGTCTAATCAAATAATTATTATTTGAGCTCTGTTACATACAAATAAAGTAGAAGAAAGATATTACAGAGAAAGCCTCAATAATAATGTGTTCAAAATTGTAACATACACTTCCTAATATCTGCCTCTTTGCTCTGATGTTATACTTAACTTGCATTTGCTCTCTGGGGCCTTGACAGCTTCAGTCATGCTGTAGCAGGAATGGAGGTAAGAGCAGATTGCAATGAGTCATGAGCATTCTAAATTCTTTACTAAGATGAGTATAAATGCTTTATTTCCCCCTGTATCTAGGGTTCTTTTGAGGCTGATTTAACTTCTTGTTGTAATATGCTGTACACCTTGCTCTTTCTTCACTGGTTTACAGTCCCACATTATGTCCTAGATCGCATGCTTTACAAATGTTGGATGCTTGTTCTTTTTTTCTCTTATGATACAGCTCCCAAGGTTGCATCCTTTAGTGACCAGTAGTAGACTACTGAAGATTTTTCTACTGTCCTGGGTCTTCTATCTGTACTTTGTTAGACCTCTGCTATCATTTCATGCCTGCACTCCTCTTATGCTGCCTTTTTGTTCTAGATTCGTAGTTAGCTTGCTATATGCAAAATAGCAACTCACTACTGTTTCCCATTAATTGTAAAAATATATCAAAATTCTAACAACAATGGGTTTTACACCACATCATTGTACAAAGCTAAGCCAAATCAGGTCATGTAGGAGTTACCTGTGAATTAGACAGTTGCTGTTACAGGTGGTTATGCTAAAACAATGCTCTAGGCAAGCCTAAAACCAGTCTAGACAAAAGCTTACAAGTCCCTGTATCAAGGACTTTGAGTTAGTACAAAGCTTGTGATCTGTTTTTTGCAGCGGTGACAACTTTAGTGGGTTAGAGCTGGCAACAACTTTACTGGGGTAGTGACTTGAAGACACCGTTTCTAGTCATTATTACTGTTTATATGATTTCATCATGAAATCACATAATTATACTTTTTTCCTTCTCTCTGTTTGGAATTTCTGGTGTTGTTTTTCTACATTTGGAATTCTGAATTGTATTAGAATTGTTCCCACCCTATTCTAAAAATACTAGATAGGAAGACAACCCAGGAATACGTCTGCTGTGTTTTAAATACTTTGGGTGTAGGTTTGGTTTTGTTTTGCCTTTAATAGATTACCAGCTAAATCATGGTAATAATTTGAAAAGGTAGTCCCTCTGTGGAGCCTGAAAGAAATAGCTGAGTATTCAAGGTAGCCTGCACAGTATTTCTAGTTGCCTCAGGTCGACTGTCTGTTGGGCTAGAGCCCTTCTGCCCTAATCAGACATGTGTGACAAAAATAGCAACAGAATCCTAAAACCAGCTTTAATTAGCATAGAGTTTAAGTTGCCCAATGATATCATGTGCCTTCTTAGGATGTGTTGCTCAATAAAATTCAACATGAGGAGGAAATAAAAAGGCAAAGGCAATAGGTCCTTACAGCTTTAATTTTCTGCCTCTTGAAATTTATAGAAAGTATCTGTGAACAATTCAGCCACTTCTGTGTGAAGCATTCCAGTACAGCATGTTAGGGGGATTTGCCCCAGCTTGGCAAAGCATGATGTCATATAAAACACCTGGGAGGACTACGTCCTGGGCCTCAGTGCCTTGTATGTGATCAGTATAAAAAGGTGCATACCCCCTTAAGAGGGATTCATTAGTTCTTTCACAGCTGCTTTGTGTATGTTGGCCCAAAGGCTGAGCCAGTTGTCATCTTAAGGGATTTCTTGCAATTAACCTGTATGTTCTGGAGGTTTAATGCTTGGTAAGTGAAATTATAGATTTAGATGGATTATGTGCTTACGGGTAAGGAAGTTGTAGAATGGGAAAAATACTTGGAACATATCGTTTCTGTGGAATAGGCTGGAAATGAAAGATGAATGAGGGAGGAATTTAACATAGAGGACTGCAAAAATAGAGGAATATTAAAATAATGAGTGCTAAAGAAAAAATACTAGTGCTGAATACTACAGTACATATATATAGGTACTGAATGGTGATTTGTTGGTAACTGAGGAAATTGGTAAATTAGGAAAAAATAAAAGGGAGTACTCGGTCGGATTATTCAAAGTGAAACTGTTAGGGCTTGTTGCTATAGAGTACTGTGGATTTCCAACATCTGGATGCATTGAAAAAATATAAAACAAATAATGGGAATGGAAACTATCAAGGGTTTCTTAACATGCACAAAAACGTGCACTTTGTTCTGGGTAATCTTTAGACCTCAGACTGCCCAAAAGTTACTGGAGTCTATGCTGTTCTCGTAATCCTCCCCTCTGTATCCGCTTGCTACTTGATATCGGACTGACAGTTCCTTGTTCACAGGAAGGAAAAATTGAGAGGCAACCAACAATTCTGAAAGCGGCCTAGGCATCTGTCTACCAAGAAGAGGAAAATGAAGACCTTAAGCCATATTTACACTATCTTCCAAGCTTTATTCTATATTTCTAAGCCCTTATTCCCTCTCCATAGAAGCCATGTTCACCAAAGCGTTGTCTCTGGTTTCAAATCTATGAAATGTGGGTACAGAGCTCCCTTCCTTTTTCACCTGCTTGTGTCCAAATGTCAGTCTCACTCATAACTGTATAAGTGAGAACTATATTATTGCAAATAACCTGCCTAAAATTATCCATGAGTTTTTCGAAAAGAGACAGCATGGGCCCTTTAATTTAGAAAAAAAAAATAATAAAAAAATTAGATGCCATCAGAAAACATTTGTGAAGTAGGCCAGCATTCCCCAAAGAACAAAAAGGAGCCTTTCTTTTAGGCCCTTACAGTATTTCGACAAGGCCTAAAATCTGTAGTAAGTGGGTTTCAGTCTTTGGCACCTGTTGCAAGATTAATAAAGTGGGTATCCATTTCATTTTAGAAATGACTGCCAAAGTTAAGTCTTAGAAACATTTTTTTCTTAAGTAACCTGAGACACACCAGTGTGTGTGGGTTGAGGCAATTTATGCTATTAAACTTTTATCCACCAGCATTGAAAGTAGAAGAATTTTAAGGTACATATTTTATTTTCTATTCTGCCCTGGGCTGCCTCCTTTTGGCAATTAGCTGAATCTATCTACTGCAATCAATGAACTTGCTAGAGAATAATTATCCACTTCTATGTTTTTAGTTTACTTTGTGCTACTTGTGTGTTTGTTATAGGTACACAGTATTGATATTTGTAGTATATAAAACACAGGAAAATTAAAAGCATCAACTAGTCTTTATTAATAGACAGTGTTTTAACTGTATTGGGTGGGGATTTCACTGCCGCCAGGAGAGCATAAAAAAGTACAGTTTAGTCTTTTAAGTCTAGTACAGCGATTAAGTAATGAGACATTATTATTGTATGTTTCGGTGTTGGCAATTACAATTTAGACAATTATTATTAGAGGAGTAAATTATATACTGTAGGAGTTGACTTGTCAGTTTCTTGTGCAGCATATTACTTATGCTTTTTACTTATATCAAAAATAATGCAACAAGGAGCAATAGATATCAAGTTTAGAATTTTGTTGAAAATATAAATTTGTTTATATTTAGAGATGTACAGGGAAATTTTGTGTCTACAGTAGGCACAAAGCTAGTCTAATTAATCACCTTCTGCAGATGATGTGTGTGAACTATCAAATGATCAGCTGTAAATGAAAATACTAATCCATCAAATAAAAGGCCTAATTTTCTAGACAATGAACTTTTTTACTCCCTTGCTAGCTGTCATTCACAGCATGCACAGACAGGCACGGCTGCCAGTGCTGACAAAGCCTGTGTCTGTGGGAGAAGTGAGAGGAAAGGGCAGGGTTGGCTGTATGGTTTTGCAAAGTGATTCTTTAGTCTTTGGACTTCATGCAAATTGTGTAACAAGCTAAAGTTTATAAATGTTGAAATGTTATAACTGTTGAAAATTTTCTATCAGGACTTAGAGTCTTTTATGTGTGAAATGCTGAAGGTTAGTAATAAGACAAAGGTTTTAGATTTTAGAAGAGCAGAGCTCAGCCGGGAGGGATTCTGTGGGAATCTTCCATGAAGGATAAAGGAGTTAGCAAGTGCTGGGAGATTTTCAAGTCTACTCTCCTGCATGCACAGAAACGGTTTGTTCCCTTTAAAGGTAAGGGAAGTAGGTGGAGCAAGAAACCCCCGTGGATTAACAGTGAGCTTTTGCCTCTGCCCAAAACCAAAAGAGAAGTGTACCAGAGATAGAAAAGCAGACAAATACCTATTGAGAACTACAAAAGTATTGCCAGGGCATGCAGAGATGCAATTAGAAAAGCAAAAGCTCAGCTTGAATTGAAACTGGCCAGAGATGTCAAAAACTACAACAAAGGGTTTTTCAGGTGTGTAAACAACAAGCAGAAACAGAAGGAAAATATTGGCCCACAGAAGAGGTGAATTAGTCGCCAACAACGCTGAAAAGGCAGAGGTTCTCAACACTTTCTTCACCTCTGTCTTTACCAGCACTGTTGGACCCAGACCTTGGTAACAAAGAGTTCCCAAGGGATGGAAATGCAGACCCACTGTCAGTGAAGGAAGAGTTGATATACAAACTATGACTCCTACAAATCAATGGGCCCTGACGCTATTCACCCAAGGGTGTTAAGAGAGCTGGCTGATGCGGTTGCGAAGCTGCTCTCCATAATCTTTGTCAAATTGTGGAGATTGGCAAACATCCCAGAAGACTGGAAGAAGGCTAATGTCACCCCCATCTACAAGAAGAGCTTAAAGGAGGATCCAGGAAATTATAGGCCCATCAGTCTTACTTCAGTCTCTGGAAAAGTTATGGAATGAATCCTCCTGGGGGCTATCACAAGTCAAATGAAGCTTGTGACTGGGAAAATCCAGCATGGATTCACCAAGGGCAAATTGTGCTTGACAAACCCAATCACCTTCTATGACAAAGTAAACTGCTCAGTCGATGAGGGATGAGCAGTGGGGATTGTCTACCTGGATTTTTCCCAGGCTTTTGACATGGTTCCCCACAACCTCATCCTAGAGAAACTGATGCATTATGGTCTACGCGAGTGGTCTGTGCAGTGGGTGAGGAACTAGCTGACAGGCCGCACCCAGACAGTGGTGGTAGATAGCTCCTTTTCAAACTGACAACCTGTTGCAAGTGGAGTCCCCCAAGGATCAATACTGGCCCTAACCACAACATGGGCCCAATGCTGTTTAATACCTTCGTAAGTGATCTGGATGATGGGATCAAGAGGAATTTTGCTGCTGACAAAAACCTGAGTGGGGAAGGGAAAGGAGAACCACTTCAGGAAGATCTGGATAGGCTGGAAGAGTCAGCTAAAAAGAATCCTATGAAGTTCAATAAAGACAAGTGTAAGTTTTCCTAGTCTTACACCTGGGAAAACATAATCCAGGAGTGCAGCACTGGCTGGGATCTACCTGGCTGGGGAGCAGCTCTGTGGAAAGGGACCTGGGGGTCCTGGTGGACAACACGCTCAATGGGAATGAACAGTCTGCTGCTGCTAGGGCAAAGAAAGCCAACAGGATCCTGGGTGGCATCAACAAGAGTGTCATCAGCAGAGATAAAGATGTTGTTATCCCATTCAATGCTTGTCAGGCCACACCTGGAATACTGTGTTCAGTTTTGGTCCCCTCTATACAAAAAAGATGTGGACAAGCTGGAGAGGGTCCAGAGAAGGGACACAAAGATTAAAGGACTGGGAAGCCTGCCGTATGGGGAAAGGCTAAGAGAATTTGGTTTATTCAGCCTTGAGAAAAGAAGGCTTAGGGAGACCTTATCACAACGTTCCAGTAATTAAAAGGTGAGTACAAAAAAAGATGGGGACACCCTTTTTACAAGAAATCACATGGAAAAAAACAAGAAGTAGTGGTTACAAGTTACTTCAAAGGAGATTCTGATTGGACACGAGACAAAATTTTCACAATGAGAAAAATTCACAATTGGAATAATCTCTCAGGGAAGTTGTGTGTTTCCTGTCATTTGACAGATTTAAGATTGAACTGGACAGGGTGCTAGGCCATCTTGTCTAGACTATGCTTATGCCAAGAAACATTGGACCAGATGATTCTTTACAAGCTGGCATTCTATTATTCTGTATGATTTTACGAACTTGTGATGTTAATTGAAATGACTGTTTTAAGGTATCTGTAAATAAAAGAAAGCATCTCTTTCAAAATCCAGAGTATTTACTAATCTTGTAGTACATACTTGAATATGCTTGATCACCAGTCTCACAAGTTTGAATGTGGAAATTACTTGTGTTAACCTGTGATGTTTTTGTTCCCCATTACAGAGATCTAGGGGCTTGTTCTGTCTCTCTCTCTGTTCTTTCGTGCCAAAGTGGGGAAAGTTATTAAAAGTAGTTGTTTTGAGTAGCCAGAATATCTTTTTTGTGCTCCCTTTTTGCAAAGACAGAGCTCTAAGAGCTCCTTAAGATATACTACTACTGGGTAAAGACACTGCTGGAGGTGATAAGTATGCTTTTGTTGAACTTCATTATTAAGCCTAATCTTTAATGATGGGCTTAGTATTCTTGTAGCTCTTGCTTTTTTTTTTAATGAACTTTTTTTTTTTTTTGGATAACTCATGTGTAGTGACAAAGATAGTTCTGGTTAATGGCCATGATATTTCTTATATGGGGAGCTCATGCATTATTCAAAGCTGGACTGGCAGAATCAAGATATCTGCCACCCGGTGGCTTATGCTTTCCTCAGAGCTCTTCAGGGAGATCCAATACTAAGCCATAAAGGATCTGGCCTTGATGAGGAAGATAATTCACCAGTGCAATTGAATTTTTGCTGAAATAAGGGTTTCTCCACAGACTGACAAAATAGTAAAATTTTGGGCCAAATGTTCAAGTCCCTGCTTCAGTCTGCATATGCCTCCTCGTTTTCTGGTTCCCAAGAGCTCTCTCTTTGCTTCTCTGCTTAGCATCTAAATTTTCAATCGAGTATTTTGCCTCACTTCTGTAGCCTCTGCCTCCAGAGTTTTCTGGCCTGATTGCCCACTTACTACATGTCTGATGAGATGTGTACTGCTGACACCACTTTTCATATCATTTTCTTCACACCCCACTCTGCTCCTCTATGCTAGGCTTTTTCTTTGCCATGGTATAATTTCACACGTGAAGACATCATCACAACTTCTGTACATCCCTTCCTCTACTTTTCTCACTCCTCCCTTCTTATGTCTGTGGAAATCTGAAGGAAAACTTAAGATGATAATTGTTACTTCCATGAGGGAGTTGTTGTTATGTATTAGTTACCAATATCTTCTAATCATAATGGAATATAAGACAAATGACTTTGTATCATCTGTGCAAGCATACGTAGTTACTGTTTGTCCTTCCTTTAACTCACTCACTTATTTGTCCTTATTTCTGCATTCCTTGTGCTTATTTGTGACCACTTGCTGTATATTGCTGTTACAACAAATTATAGTCTATTCAGGGTATAAAGCTGTGTTTGTACATCTGTTAGCACAATAAGGATATAGACCTGATGAGAACTGTGTGCATTTACAGAATGCAATCTGGTAGGTAATTCTTTTAGGCCATTTTTCTCAGCAAGATATTGAGTGAATAAGTCAATTATTTTTGTTTTCCTCAATGTATTTTTCAGATTCTGTAATCTTTAAATGTATGAACAAAAAAGGGGGGAAAAGAAAGAAAAGCCATGCAGAAATTGAATACAGTTTAGAATTGCACTTCAAGATTTTAATAGTGACAGTAGACAGAAGAGTATTTGAATAAATCAGACCTCAGCTGGCTTGCATG
>JAOXJM010000001.1:100326271-100348762 GCA_026413425.1 Tringa solitaria | reverse complement strand
ACTTTAGGCTTTTATTAAAACATAGGCATACATCAGCTCTAGATAGAAAGGCAAATCTGTTTAACTGAGTACAATTGGGGATTTAAATAAAATCTGGTTATTTAAAACCCTTTTAATTTATGTTGCTATGTTCCCTTTGAACCTTACCTGAAAATGCAGTTATCTTGATAACTGCTATAAAATGTTATGACAAATTACAACACAAAATATAATGCAAGACAATTTAGAGAAGGTTTTAAATTAACTACTTTTCATTTGATTTACTGAACATACTGAAGTAGTGGTATTTATATATGAAATACTAGTATTCACTGAGATTTTTGGAAAATGGAACACTTCAGTGCAAGATTTAAATCAGTGGAGGTTTTCTTGTTTATTTCTTCTTAAGGCTGTAGTAACACTGATTTATCAACTTTGATTTGATACTTTTGTTTTTCACTTAATAGATCAACAGAATAATTTAGATCTCAGTTCATAATATGAAGTTTTGTTAGTTGGAACATACTGGTTGTATGAAGTGATTGAAATGAGGTATTTCTGGACAGTAGAGCATGTTTGAATTCAGGCCGTGTGAATAAACTGATTGAATTTCTGAACCTGCTGCCTGATCCTTGCCTTCCAGGTGCTTGTGTAGTAAGGGTCTTTCTCTCTAGGGAGAATACCTGGATTATAATCTCTTCATTTAGACTTTTGAAATGTCTTTAAACAGTTTTACTAGCTATTCAGATCTGCCAGAAATCACAACTTAAACCAGCGCCTTTTAGTCATGATGTTAATTTTGAACCAGAGTTTACCTTTCCTACACATACTGCTGAGGTAATCCATCATCATGCTAAAGTAAGGGAAATTCAATCCATCACTGTTGGATTTTGATACAGGGCTGTAAGGGGGATGCAAGTCATCTTCCTGGTAGTAATCAAACAGCTGTGATACATGCCACTTTAAGCTTGTATCATCCTATAATAGATGGTTTTCTTCTACAAGGGAGCCTGCTACAAAATCTTCTGACATACGGAATGTCTTGCAGAGGTTTCATTTTGCGGAGTTTAAGGCTGTGAACTAGTTATTGACAAATACTACATCATCAGTTCCAGTTGAAGACACAGACTAATAAGTGGAACATTGGCACTAATCCTTATTTAATCAGCCTTAAAATGGTAATTTCAAATTGATGAGGGCACAGGGAATAGGTTTTATACTTTTAAAGTGCTACTAAAAATACCTGGGATATGTGTACACAACCCAAGGATGAAATTAAAGTGCATTCTGCATGTATGGTGAGTGAAGCATGCTGCAGAATGCTGAGGTCAGAGTCATACTGGGACCAAAGAATTCCTTGGCTTAAAAACAATGGATTTCTTCTCTGAATTCATAGACTTTGTAGGAGCACTCTTGCTTTATTTTTGTTCTTTGGCTTTTTGTTATGCTACTCAAGTAATTTCAAAAGCTGTTAAAACCTGCTAAAGCATTAAGAAACTTTAATATAAAAAAAATTTTGGAAGCTAAAGCTTCAGAACTCATGAAACTTAATTCAGTTACCTATCTAATATAACCTGAGTATTGACAATAATTTCCCAGTCTACATTACTGTATATTTAGCGAATCTAAAGCTGATAGTTAACCATTTGGTTTGTACACCGTAACTCACTGATTTCTAGAATACATTTATTTGGTAGGCTGATTAAAAATGGTACTGATTCTTATTCTTAAATATGACCAATAAGTACTCAAATAAAAGTAGAAATACTTTCCAACCACTTGCGATGTTTTAGCACAAAGAAATACAGTGCAGCAGGGGAAGACTGCTTATCTGTTCAGAGGGAGTAATACAAGTATCTTATAAGCCTTACTGAGTACATGAGTCTGCAAACATCGATCTCAATCTATTTTGAAGCTTAATTAGGTGAGCCATGAAACATGTAGCAAGCATAGAAGTACTTTAGTTGTTTTTTGAAGTTTCCTAAGTTGAATATTTTGAGATTTGAGGTTTGCCTGAATACCGTTAATTAGTCATCTAAGACTGAAAGTTGAGCTCAGAAATGTGAATGGGCACCAAATAAAAGAGTGCCCATAAGATATTTCAAGTATGATAGCTGCATCATGGTACAGTCCTGGGCTATTTGAGTACAAGTATTTACCAGTCAATAGCAGCAAACGTTCAACCTAGGCTAACTTGCTGGGGGTCAAGAACTGGACTTCCAATGCTGAAGTCTGTGCTGCTTAAAGGTTGCTATTGACACGTGAGTTACTTAGATTAATCTAGGGTAGGATAGCTAGTTACACTGCAGCATAGACTCATTCTGAGGCAAGAATGAAGAATATAGTATCTAGAAAGGATCTCAGCAACTTTATGTGGTGATAGTATAGTCTTCCTGTTATTCATGTAACTACTATTGGCAATATTTTGCCAGTTCTACGAGTAAATATGAATTGTCAAACTGAATCAGGAGTAACTTGCAATCTTTATGTTCAGCAGCTGTTCAAGACAGGTGTTTAAGCCAAACAATTTTAAAGAGTAGCAAAAATTTTATTGTGTTAATGAACTTAGCCTTCTATTTTCCTCTTTCAGTTCTTGCTCCAAACCAGCAATCAGACTTAGAGCATTTTTATAAAGCTTCTGATAGTTGGTACAGTAACTCTGCTAGAGATAATTTTGCATTCTTAAAATATATGTAAACTGAATTTTCTTACTTCAGTGAAATAGCCAGTAAATTTACTTGTTTGTACATTTTTAGCTATTCAAGAAGATTCTCATTGACTAGTGCAGCTGTTCTGGAGTTAGCTTACTGACATGCTTACAAAAAAGAGGAAATACATCTAAACCTTATTTTAAAAAGTGATACCAGGAATACTGGGAGATACAGAAAGCCCAAAGCAGTTGATATGACACCTGGACTACTGAAGTTAAGTAGATACAGAGAAATGGGTTATGCCCTTTGATAAGTAGAATTCTGAAGGCATGTTAGAAGTTTATGATGTGTCTTTCTCCCTCCTTCCTTTGAAAACACTTCAAACCTAACAAGTATCCATGTATGCATGCAAATACACAACCAAGGCAGTTTTATTTTTAAAAACTCTTGGAATATGTTGGATGTGACCACCTTCTTTGACAGTATCTTATTGTGAGTAAAAATAGCTAAATGTTGTCAACAAACAATTATAGGTTCCTTCTATTGTTGAGAGTATATCTTTTGAAAGCCTCTTAGAAGTACAGCCCTGATATAGCCATTTAGACTGTCCTCAGCTATTTCACTCTTTCTAGGATCTCTGTCTACCTTCTCCCTCTGTCCTCTTGTTAGAGGTAACCCTCGGCACTATGTAATGGACCCTGCTTAAAGCATTATCCTTCTTTTGTAGAAAACAGTAAACTATATTTTGCAATTGCTCTCTAATCTTTGGATTTAAAGTGATTGTATGTCATGTCCAAATACTATATTTAGATCAAATAGCTTATAGAAGCAGAGGGAGAGGATAAAAGAAGTGAGAATATCATAGAGCAATCTTGTCTTTTATAGAACGTTACTCCTTTTCAACATTGACTTTGGTAAAGCATCAGAAAAATCAGGATGACATAAACAGAATTTCAGTGTCATTGATGGCCATAAGCTGCAGTCCAGTCTGTCCAGGCCAGAAAAGACAGGTGAGGCTTATAGAATTCTGCTGATATTACTGCTGGAACCAGTTACATTACTCAAATAGAAAATACACAAAACGATACAGGGAAACTTCCTTGATTAAAGTTGGGTACATGATACTAGTAAGCTCTTACCTTTATTTCTTCCCCATTGCTCCTGGGTGAGCTACAAAAGCCTGTCTTATTTCTGTGACTATTTCAGCACAGGATCTTTTGTTTATTTTTGTGATTACTTAATTCCTGTGTAGACTATAACTGGTCAGCCACTGAACTAGCTTAGGTCAGCATAGTCACCAAGATGTGCTTAAAGAAAGAAATCTCTCAATTTAAAAAAATAGTGACACATAATTTCCTAAATTGCTTTTGTGAATATGTTTTAGTACCTAGTACAGAAAAAGGTGGGGGAAAACCTGGAAGGTCATTTGCAAGAGCAGATTCACCATTAGAAATGAGAAAAATTTGGACAAACTACATGCAATGTGATATAGAGTAAGCCTCCAGGACTAACAAATAGAAACTGAAATATCATTAGTAATAGTACATTTAGGTAGAATACTAATATTTCAAGTTTATAGGTTGGAGGACAAGAGTTCTGGATATCATACTCTCATACTGAAAAATATAACATATACTTTAACAGTGAGCAAACTATTTCATCTGGGTCTCTTTCAAAATTTGCAGTTTTGATACCTAGCCTAAACTACCAGCTAAAATTCCAATCCAGATGGCTAAGTCAGCTGATGAAGACTAAGCCTTTACAATATATAGTGTAATACCAATGATTTTTACTCATTGAGTTCAGTTTTGATCAATATTTTTCGTAACTTGTCATTGCATTTTTTCCTAACACAGGTTTTATGAAATACTAATTAAAAATATGGTCGAATAACTAAAATAGCAGATCTTAATTTATTTTTTAAAACCAGAGTACCAGAAATTTAATGAATTAGTTAATTACTGGGAAATGTGGTAAGTTGGTTCAATTTGGTGGGCTGGCTCATGAGTGTATGTGAGCACTGCAGAGGTAGGGCTTTTTGGACAGGAGATGAATAAATATCTAAGTCACATGATGTTGAACAAAAGGCAAATAGACTTTGTTACCTCAATACCACACCTTGAGGATATTACGCTGATGATTGATTGATTCATACCAGTCTACAGTTCCAACTACTTCTATACTAAAAGGTTGATTTGAACTTAGAAAAGGGCAATTTAGCTTTTTATCAAAGGAAATATGCCAGCAGCTGTAATAATTTGCTCACAGAAATGCAGACCTAGGCCTGATCTTGACCCTGCTTTACCATGTTTTTCTTGTCGATAACATGCAAGTAAAAAATGTTTTCCAAAGGCAGATGGCTCTGAGGTGACTCCTCAGAGTACACCGTTCTACTTTTTCCTACTTTTTTTGAGAGTATCTTTGAGGTAATTACTCAACAACAGTCATAAAAAATGCTTGGGGTTTGTATTTAAAAGAAAAGCATATATTTGAGGCTTTTGTCCTGTGCAACAACCCCCTTTTGTAACTATTCCAGATTGTGAAGTCAATTGATCACTTTTGTGTAGCCAGGCACCAAAAAGCCACTGTCTCTCTAACAAAAAGACAGGAAAGCTTCTTCCAGAGGCTTTGAGTTACTCAGACATGTCGTTTATAAACATTAAGCTTTATTTAGTGGGTCCACAAGTTCAAGCTTTTGAGAAAGCTACCAAATTACTACCCTGCCTAACTCATGAAAAGGCTTCTTATAATCTGGAATAGATAAGACAGCTGCAAGAAGTGTAGCACAGTGCCTGCTGGCAAGGGAAAGGGTTTTATTCCAGATAAAGTACTGTGCAGAGACTGCCAGAGATCTGGCTCACCCTCAATCAAGAAGTATCTCGAATAAGATAAGATCACGATAGTCACTCTCTCAACCTTCAAGGGGAAGGCTGCTAGCTATCTAGTGTTGCCATTGCACAAGTTTACAAGGAGTAACTTCCAAAAGCTGCAAATATTTCAGATTAGCTATCAGTGAGTAATATTGTGATGATTATTATTTGCTGCTATTTTCCTCTCATCACTGTGAAAGTCAGGAGTCAAATTAATTTTAAATTTCCATGTCTTTGTAATGTGTTAAGAGAGTACACAGAAAGAAAAGAGAGAGGTTGGAGAGTTTGTTTACTAGAAGAAACCAATTTTTTTGGTTTTGTGTTTACAACCTTAAATATAAATTCAGGGAAGTTAATATATCTTTCTTCAGTAGGAACCTTTAATATTAACTGAGTTTGTTCTTGCCTTCTCTAATCTTTGTTTGCCTCGACTGTGAGGTTTTTGAGAACTGTCCTCTGACAAAGGTAGGCAAAGAAGTTTTAAAAATACTAATGAGTCCTGCTTATCCATATGAAAGATAGTTTAAATTTAAATGAAAATAGCCGTAGAAAGCTTGAGTGGTAAATAAATTCATATCTTTCAAGCACACTCACTTTCAGCTCCTGTCTGATGAAGTAAAGTTTGGATAACAGACAAAATGTAAGTGCAGAAATGGCTTGTTAGAAGCAGCATTCATTTCAGGTGTCAGTGTAACTAATATTCTAAAGCCTTCACTTTCATGTAAGGTATGAATGTCTTACGCTGATATGTTACCTCTAAAGGTATAAAAAGAACTCTTAGTAATTAGAGGAGGTGAAACTTGAGCATTCTGGAAAATGAATTTATTTTATATAAAAACTCTTGTCTCACACTGAAAGAGTTGCTTCCTACGCTGATTCCTGTAAGCATGTGTTCCTGTTGTAAAAGCTGAAGATAATAAGTTGCTGATAAGAAAAAGATTGGATAATTTATTTTACTGATGCTTAAAAGCATATGTCATCTTTTCCAGGAGCACTAGCATAGTATCAATATAATCAGACAAGTCGCAAAAGCCTGACTGTCAGTGTTGTATTATTAAACAGATAATTTAAATATTACCTCAGATTTTTTAAATCCAAGTTGCTCAGAATGTTGGAAACCATCTAGGTGTGTCCTCAAATAGGCAACATGGTGTCTGCAGTTTCCATTGCAGCTTCTAATGTTATTTGGCAGCTCTTGATCAAAATCTCCTCAAGTCCCCTGACATTTGGGCTGTTTATACCACTGCAGCAGGATCATGATTATGGAAGAAGTGCCATCAGTTGCATTGTAATTAAAGCTGCATATAAAGCAAGAAAAGTTTAGAGTGGGGGAGAGAAATTTTAGATGAGAACTGAAATGGCAAAAATTTTATTTTTAGTATTTCTGCTTCGCTTAGCACTTAATACACTCTGCAAAACAAAGGAGGAAGTGAGAACCACCTTCCACAGCACATTATTTGATGAGCTGGTATTTAAGTGTTGGATTGCCTTTCTGGCCCTTTACGGTGGTCACACAGCAAATCTCTAACTACTGCGTATTCTTTCAGACTTGTATACTCAATTTCATCCAAATGATGGAAGTCAGGGAAAAAAGTAATACAAAAAACCCTGATGGTCGCGTCTGCTGAACAGTCATTGACCTTCCTTTTTTTCCCCAGAGCCACTGTTTTTGGGCTCTTATTATGCTTTTAGATTAGAGCAGCTTTCTGACCTGGCCAGGGGATTGGGTTGAGTTGCCAAATATTGGACAGCTCATGAGGGAGAACGGCAACAGAAGAGGAGGAAGGTACAATTTTGCATGATATGTAATGCCTCTGGAAAAATAAATTTAAAATACAATAATTTGATTCCATTCTGACTAATACCTATTTTAGATTTCAGGAAATTAATATCCTTATTGTAAGATAATTTAGAAACATATGGGAGAAACTTCATGAATTGGGAGTCTTTCTAGCAGCAACCTATTAGTAGCTTGTTATTGAGTCACTTCTAACTGCCTGTTACTGTTGCTAGTACAGGATGTGGAAAAAATGTACCTGTTAGAAATTATATTCAAAAAAAGAGATAGACGCTTTGTAAGTGGCTATTTCAAATAACTTTATGCCTCTCCTTTCTTCTTTTAAAAAAAATTTAAAGTTGTATAATCATATTAGTCCTTGACATTCATATTGAAACCTTTAAGTCACTGCTTTGAAGATGTGAAGAGCTATCATTTTCATCATCTTCATTAAGAGTTTTTGATCTTTGGTAGTATTAGTGATGTTATCTATATGTATACATATATCATGTGTGTGTATGCATATATTTTTTAGAAACATCAAAATATAATGCCTAGATGGAAAAAACCCCAAGAAAAGACGGGGGGAGAGGGGATGGAGGTGGGTGGGGGTGGGTTAGTGGGGAACAAAAGAAAACAAAAACCAAACCACAACAAAAGAAACAAACAAACCAGGTCCTTTATCTTCAGAGAGTTCTTCCCAACATTATCTCAGCTGAGATATAGATCTTACTGTATTAAACTGCTGAGGCCTGGAGACTCTTTTCTGACTTCCCTTGAGAGTCAAGTTCCAGGGGGATGCTGCGTTTGTCTGTACGGCAGTATAGACTTTCATGAAATCAGAAGTGTGAAAGATGATCTTCATAGCAGAACAGCAAAAAGAAGAGAAAATTATATGTAGGTAAGCAGAGGTACAATAGTAAAAGGCTTGTTCTGAATGCTACTGACAAGAATATATTTCAACCCCAAAGGGTTTCCTTTCCCTTCTCTTCCCATGGAACCCCTTTTTCATCTCATCTCAACTCTGCCTCATACCACTTATCTCTACTCCTAACCTTCAGTATGAAAATCATAAAAAGGCAGGAAGTTGTGGCTGTAGAAGCTTGAAAGAAACATAGGAGAATGAAACTCATTCTTCACTCATAGGGACAGAAAGAAATTACATCTTGGGGGGGATGAGGCTTGTCACCATCTTTATTCTTGATTTTTAGAGAATGCAATAACTTACTGGTGGATCTGGTAACAGTTTTATCATCTAAAACTTAAAACTGGCTATTTATTACTTTCAGTAATGTTATATTAGAGATTGTAGTTGTTTTAATGAGGTCTGCATTTCCTTTCCCCAAAACAAAAAACTAGGGAAAGATATTTTTTTCAGAGTAACAAGACAACAATAAAGCAAAAACTTTGGATTAAGACTTTCTTTCTGAGTCTTAACCATCAACAACTTTTTGAGGTTGGGTTCAGAAACCTGCAAATGGATTATGCGTTAATAAAAAGAGCATAGATGTAACATTTTATATGTGCAGATCATCATTGCAGACCTTAGATATCATCCTGTAATAGAGAAGAAGCAAATGAGGCACTATGTGCTGTTTTCAAATGATCTAAAGTGTATTTTAACATCATGGATTACAAAAAATTGTTTAGGAAAAGCTGAATTACAAAGTTAAAACTGTTTCAATTTTAGTTTGGAATTTTGCTTGATACTGTTTTTATTGTAAGCTCTCTGTTCATTGCTTTTAGAGAACTGATATTATAAATTCGCAAAAATATAATAAACAGGAACAGAGATACCTCATATGAATAGATATTTACTGTTAGGCCCGTTTCATAAGTAATAGTTAAAAAGAAATAATGATCATGTTTTTTTAAGTGCTGTTTACTATAACTAACTTGTTGAGGTGTGACCTGACTCTTCCATACAATGATCGTAGGACAACTCTTAACTTGTTTTTTTTGGTCTACCTACTTACACTTGAGAGTGGGAGAGACTGGGTGGCTGTGTCAAANNNNCAAACAAAAAGTGTCTGTAGTCTGAATAGAAATGCATCTAAGTATTCTTCTGCGTGTAACATGCATTTATAATATGTAAAGTTCTGCATACAAATATAATAATGATAACATAAAGAAGGGTGTAAAAAGTACTTCAAATAGCTCTCCTAAAAAAAAAAAAAAAGGAGAGAGAAACAGAAATTGCAGGCAATTAGAACTGGAAACAAACATTTAGTAAAGCCTCACTGCATTTCAAAGTGCTTAATACTGAATAGTGAATTGTACCATTCCATTAACTGCAAAATAAGCATAATTTAGACAGTTGTTCCAGTAGATGAATTTGTATTTTGTGATGCATGGTGTAGGCACTCAACAGGATGGTATCACTTTGAATCTTCTGTACCTTGAATTGTCTTCCCTAGGCAACCCTATCTTGACGTTACTTATTTAGTCATTTTGCTGAAGGAGTATTTGAGAGGGCAGTGAAATGAGAAGGGTACTAAAGAGCCGATATGTACACAGAGGTAGAGTTATGTTCTGTGCAATCTGTGCTAGGTAATAGCAACTAGCCAAGTTTTACATTAAGTCAAAATAAAACAAAAATTTAAGATTTTCTTGTAGTGGATAGATTTCTATTAATGGATGAATGACAATATATTTCAATAGCAAAACAATTCCAGAGAATTTTTAATAAGAACACATTGAAGATCCTGACAATTCTCCAGGCTTTTAGAAAATTTGAAAAGCATAAAACCAACACTATAAGTACATTTGATACTGAAAAGCAATCTGCCAGGAGAAATAAGGCCTTGTATACAAATTTTGAGCTTGCTCTTGAAGTACCAGCTCAGCAAATAACCCATAATATAATTGCTTTTCAACAAGATCAAGGAAATTAAGCTGTCAAGTTATTAGAAAAGCACATACTGGGGATATAAACCAGGTACAATAAGCAATATTAATATGTTGGCTTACATTAAAACAAAAATGTGTCAAATTTAAAAGTTTTTAATTTTGGCACATCAAAACGTTTTCATCCTCCAGTAAGTGTTGTTTCCTGTTTTTCACTAATCATTTCACTTCTACAGCATTTTAAAGTGTACTATTCTCTTTTGAATTAAGTTTAAAAAAAAAAATAGCCAACAGATATTCATAGAATTGCAGGTGTCCGTTGTCTCATCACGTTTATTAAATGCATTTTAAAGCAAGAAAACAGTTTTGAAGTTTAAGATGTAATTGTTCTTTGTCTTTCTGCTATAGCAATGCTGTCTGTAATCAAATATCACATATAGAGTGCAGAATTTCTTTATTGTTGGATTCACAACTTGCTTAAATATAGCCAACAAAAGTGTCACAGGTAAAAACTGTTATTGAAAAAGTAATAAGCTTTGACTGATTACTAATATATCACAAATAATAATTACCAGCCTGGCTTACTGCTCGATTTCAGTACCAAAAAGTGGAAGGGAAGCTTGTAAGGGGGGCAGGGAATAACAAAAAAAAAATTGCATTTGATTCCTAAGCTTTATAATGACACTTTAAAAAAAAAAAAAAAAAAAAAGGATGCTCTAGTCCATTTTCTCCAGTTTCTCTTTTCTGTTTTTTTTTTAAAATTGCAGTTGCTCAACTTCAAGGGATCCTCCCGATGGGTATTGAGAAAGCTTGTTGGTGTTTTAGTAAGATTCATCTGCTTACTAGCCCTCTTAGACTAGCTTTCTGAGTATCTAGAAAGTAACCACAGCTGCAGATTACAAGGGATGGCAGCAGGACTAGGAGACAAGTGTAGACAAACTTGCAGACAAGCAAATGCAGATTAAAAAAAATAAATGTGGATAGCTAAAAAGATTCATTTGAGAATCATCACACGTACTTCAAGTATAGCATCAGCAAAATAGAGACTTGTTAAAGATTTGTGCCTTTTTGGTTTGGGGGGGGGGGGGTTTGGTGTGTTTTTTTGTTTTTAGTTTTTTTTTCAAATATGGTGCCCATACTTTTGGTGCTTTTTTGTTTTTTTTTTTCTTCTGTGGTTAGATTTGGTTATATTAAGGCCTTTATTAAATAAAATAATTTTAGACAGTCGTTATTCCTGAAGTATCAACTTTATTTATAATGTGAAAGTTAAATATATTTATTTAGCCTGATGATAAAATCTCTGTACAGCATGCTGCCAACAGGGACACCAGCTGCCAGATGAATTATCCATGTCTCTTTGCCTCTTCTGGTGCAAGCAAAGCAAAGATGTTCTATGACTAGTGGAGAAGTCTGAAAAGATTTAATCTCCAGTTCTATGAACAGTTCTCAGTCTTGAAATGGCATTCTCAGATTTAAGTGAAGAACTTGTGAGGTGTGGGGTTTTTAACGTAAATTTTACCTAATAAGGTATTTTCTTCAAATTGGGAATCCAGAGAAATGTACCAAGAGTAAGGTAAGCAGCAGCAGTTAAAGACAAGGATTAAAAGCAAACAGTATATTTTGTGATTCTCTCTGAAAGTAACCCTCTTTCCTGATGGAAATAAATTTCTAAGAAAATATTTTTATGCAGTTTCAGAAAGTTGAAGAAATAAATTACTGTCTAGCCAGTGGCTGTCGTGTAACAGTACCATGTTTAGATGGAATATACAAAGATATAACTAGAAGTATGAAATAGCATGAATGCGCTAAAGTAAAAACACAGAATTTCCCCCATGCCTATACATTTTGATTTGTAGTAGGCTGATTCGCTTACATTTGTTCAATCCTATGGTAATCACAGAGACTTTCGCTGCCTGCACTATGGAACAATTATTTGCTTAAAGTTAGTGATTTAACATGATTTTATGTTCCCACTCCAGTGGGAGTTTCATGGAAGGGATGTGGGATTTTTTTATGCTTTATTAAGAAAGACAAATCAGTAGGAAGACAACTAATTTTGCTGTCCAAAGAAAACTTGTTTAAATCCTTACTGAATTGGAGTGTTCTGGAAAATTGTATTTATATGTTTCCTTAGAAGAATAGCAGACTCATAATTTAAGTTGGAAGGAACCTCCAGAGGTCATCTAGTCCAAATATCTGCTTCAAATATGTCTAGTTAGGTTGCTCAGGCTCACGTTCAGTCAAGCCTTGAATACCTCCAAGGACAGAGATCCCACAACCTCCTGGGCAGCTTGTTGCAGTATTTAACTACCCTCATGGTTTAAACAAACAACAAACAAAGAGTCCCTAGCACCCTTTTTCGTAATAGATGATTGGAATTTCCCACACTTCAACTTGTCCATTGCCTCTTGTCCTATTACTGCACAATCCTGAGAAGAGTCTAGCACCATCTTCTCTGTATCCTTGATCATCACTTTTCCAGGTTGAACAGGCCAAGCCTGCTCAGGGTCTCCTTGTATTTTGTGCTCTCCAGCCTGCTGACCAACTCGGAGCCTCACCACTGCATCTCCTCCAACATGTCAATATCTTTCTTGTACTGGGGAGCCTGAAACAGTATCCAGGTGAAGCCTCACAGGGGCTGAAGGGAATAAAACAGGCTCACTACCCTAAACCAACCGGGGGCTAGGACTAGATGATCTCCAGAGGTCCCTTCCATCCCCATATCATTCTGTGATTCTGTGAAACCAACAGGCTGCGCTGTTACTAATACATCCCCAGGATTTGGCTGGCCTCTTTTGCTGCAAGGTCACACTGCTGGCCCATGTTTGACTTGTCCACTAGGGACCCAGATCTTTTTTCTTCAATAAGGTGCTGTGTGTTAGGGCACAAATAACTGCAACAAAAATTCTCAAGATGAAAAAATAACTCATGCAGTTCTTATACAGGAAATAATCGCAAATGCTAGTCAGTTTTGGTTTCTTTCCTGTTTAATTTGGTGAAGCAGGTCTTGGACAGATTTTTTATCTCTTCTTTTTAATTTTACACATTTGACTTGTTTTAATTATATTTCTGATAAATTCCATCCTATCAATTTGTTGGTGGAACATACTTTGTATTCTAGATACATCATCTGTAGGCATCTGAGAACTTTGTTTTTTCATTGTGTTTCCCCACCCCCAACCCAGTGTGGATATAAGAGCATTAGATATGTTCTGGTTTAGATCACAGAAGCGGTAAATTATTTTTAAGTTCATGCTGGACAATAGTTTGTTATTTAACCTTACAAATGCATACTCTATTTGCTTAAGAAAATCAGAAAATACTTCCAATGAAATCACATTCTGTGTCTGATTATTCTTTCTCATTATTTTTACGTATTCATTGAAATCAACAGCTGGGTAGCTTCTTTAATTTACTTCTGAATCTCTTTGGAAATCTCTTCTAACAGTAATGCTTTACCTCGTGCATCTATAAAAACAGATGCTGACCAGAGAGCAGCTTATGGCTGACAGAGTGTCAGCCTTATGTGCAACACCTGCCTCATCTTTTTCATATGCTGTAAACAACAAGGTGAGAAATAAGCACACTATGAAGCAACTGAAACACAAAAGGAATTCCAATGTAGTTGCAATGCGGATAATTTAGTTTGGAAAAAAATGAAGCTGCAAAATATGTAAGTAAAACCAACAAAAGGAATGTTTTGTGCATTATCCAGCTGCATTTCCTACAGTAATAATAAAGTTAGTTTCATGTGATAATCCTGATATATATAAGTAGAGGGCTAATTAGCATTCACTTTTCTTACAGTAAAGATTACTGGTATTTAGGTGTAAGTCTTTTGGTATTACTTGAGCTTTTATCCAAACATTGAAACTCTTCCTGAATCACAAAAATAAATGGATGGATGGGGCTTAAGTGTTTACTTATCTAAGACCTCTGCATAGATGCAGGACCTGTATATTGGTTGTCAAGAACATTCAGTAAGAGAGATTGTGCAGTAGGTTGAGATAATTTCTTCCATTGCTTTAGTTCTTTTATAGATTGCTTTCCTTTATATGCCTTCCTGATAGTCAATGTGAATCTTTCCCTGCAAACTGAGTCCATCTCTTCCTGTCCTCTAGCAGAGGATAGGAGAAGAACTGACAAATGTTCTCACGACACTTTCTATATTGGGAACCTAAGATCAGTCTAGAAAGCAAGCATATGATAAGACACACGAAAACAGGTTTCCTTTAACCTTTTGCTGTAAGTCATACATTTTGACCTATGTGAACTTCTGAAAGCTTCTTCCTGTGTGGGTTTATGTTATGTTTAGATAGTGTTATGTGTTCTTGAAGGAATACCACATACCTCACATAGAAAGAATAAATGTCTGCTCTGCGTTGGTCAAAAGCTGTCAAAATTAAAGGGTTTTGTACATATTTTGCTGCATATGGTACCAGACAGACAGAAAGCCATGAATAAAAAATCCTCAAAGCTGATTTAATCCTTGTTCCCCTACTTTAAGAATCCATATCACTTCAGTAATTTTATCTTGACTGGTGCAAGTGTCAGCCTATTGAATTCGAAATTTCTTGTTTGAACAAATGCTGGTTTCTGTTTCAGTATGCTCAATTCCAAACTAACTGCCTGATTAAAAAGCACACTCTTTGTGTAGTATGGACATGTATCCATGAGTATCTTACCTATTTTTCGTAACCTGTGAGTTGTAAAGTAACGTTCACTTATTTTAATTGTTTTAGTTGTTTTGTTCCATTGGTCTTCGCAGTAGTGGCTTCAAAATGGTCTTTCATCCTCTTCTTGGAAGAGAACGCTTTATCAAACAATGGAAGTCCTATTTTCGCACTCTTTTTGCGACAAGAATACATGTTCTGTTATAGCTGGTTTCAGGAAAATTTACAAATGTAGACATGAAAAGAATAATCTCTGCAAAAAGATCTCACCAGCTAGTATTTCAGACTATGAATGATGGCCATATTTAAGGAAGTCCAATTCATTTGCCTCCATAGCACCACTGTCTTCATACAACATACCCTAAAACATCTGATTTACAGTGCTTTGCACATAGGTTAGCCATGCCTGAGCCTATGCTTTTCAGGCTGTGTTGATAATATATGAATTTTGATAGATTTTTTTTCCCCTTTAACTTGCCACATATGTATATTAATCTTTATACAAAACTTTCTATTTTTGAAGGGTCCTTTCTCACTCCCTTTAAAATGAATACATACTTTATCTAATAATAACATCAGAAGAAACCCCCCCCACATTTTTTTAATATGTATTGCAGACAAATAGAATGGTTTCAGCCAATTACAGCAGTGTGTAATCCCCGATGCTCTTGTTTCTTTTGTTTTCCTTCTGTCCATAACATAGTATGACTGAATATACTTTTGGCAGTGATGGGGGTGGTTGGGGAGGGGTGGTGGTTGTTTTCTATATACAGGTGACAGTTTTGTGTGAAATTAGTTATAGTAAAATTCCTGGTTCTAGGCTCTTCCTTAAACATACTTTCTTTCTTACTATGAGCTTGTTCCTTTTGCATATGTATACCTCATATACAGTTGGTCCAGATTTCTGGTTTGGACTCAATTCCTTATCAGAATCACCATTCAGGTTTCTAGTATAATAGAAGCAACACCAGAATCAGTGGTGTGTTGCTAGTCAAAAGATAGTACAGCAAATTGATCTATCCAGAAGCCAAAGGCTGAATATGATTCCCCACAACCTATATTGGTGTTTATGTTGTAGATGACATTACAAATGTACTGTATCCAACAGTATATTGTTCGCACTTACACTGCATCAAATAAAATCATTGAATTACCGTTTTGTACGGTATCTCACAATTGTCCTTACAGTTGAGAAATACTTTGCTCTTTAAGTGTTCTTTCAACTATGTTAATTAAACTTCAAGTACCAAATTTCTGCTAGGTCCTATTTTGAATTATTACAACCTGTCAGAATAACTGGATTTATTGTGAATGTCTAGCTTATATTTAGTGCTTTTTATTCAAAATGAGCTGTTCACTTTTTATATGTTCAGATTCTAAATCATAAATAAGCATATGTACAGTTACAATTAGACAGGCTTTAGTTTACACACAATTTATGACCTCAAAGTAGAAAAGGAAGTATTTTCTTGACACTTTCCTATCTTTGCACCTCTTCATAAAATCTTTCTTGTCAGCAAGTGTAAAGTAGGAGAAAACCAAGATTATCCAGAAGTTATTTGAAGAAAATTGAAAACAGCTTTTGGTGACCATAGCTGTAATTCCCTTCTTTTTGTAGCTTATTCTTGATTCTGCAAACACAAATGATGTCGCATATCTGAACACTTAAAATTAGCTTCTGTCTAGCCCCCTTACCATGTGTATGTGAGTAATAAAGCTAGTTCAAACTTGTTCTGGGTCTCTCTTAGATCTTCCCATCTTGCGACTGTTTTTCAGGCACTCACACACTACAGACTGTCACTGATGTTTACATTTCTGATTGTATCATTGGAGATACCACATTAAGGAGTACAGATTCTTAACTTGGGAAAGCATTATTTATATGCAACCTATTTAGCTGTCATATCTTACTGAAACCTCTGTAATTTGAATAAACATGTTTGGAGAGGTATTTAAGAGGTGTTTTAAGATTTCTCAGTACCTCTGCCTGACTCTAAACACTCTTGGTTCAGTATGAAAAAACTCCTGGGAACACAAACAGCTTTTGATGTTAACAGCTTGGTGGTTAAAGATGAGGTGACCACATTAACACTTTTGGTGATACTGGTGACTAAGGTGCAATGTGTGTAAACTCTGATGCAATGGACGAGGTCACCAAGTGTTTACTGCTTTCTTTCCAAGAGATTGAAAACAGTATTTCACCTTTGACTTCTTTTGCCTGTGTTTAAGCTTTTAAAAAACAGTAACATATGGTTCTTTCTCATTGCAGCATAGGAAATCCTTGAATAGGGTAAGGATTATATGATATTTCATGGCTGGAAAAGCGTATTCTGCACTGGCTGTAGGCAGCAGCTGATTTCCAAGCAGAATTCGGCATGTCAGTTTTGACCTACATTAATTAGATTCTCTTTTCTGGAAAGAGTCTGGAAAGACTATCTCTCCACCTGGTGTTATATTCCCAACAACTTTTTAGAATATAGGAATTGCAATGAGAAAGTTGTTAATGAAGTCCAGTAGCTTATTTCTCATAAGAATCAGGTATTTCACACTTAGTGTTTTTTTTTGTTAGTGTTATAAATTTTCCCACTGGAATTTTTTGTGTTGGCAGCAGCTTAAGTGTTTCTAGGACACAAAAACACATGAAAAACTTCAGAAGCATATGGCTTTCAGACCTTTCACTGAGTCTACTAATATATTTTTCATGTTATATTTTTTATCTATAGATAATTACTAATAAAAGTTTTCAAGTATTTTGGGAGGGCCTGATAAGCTCTATGGATTGATCTATGTGGCGATAATTGTTGCAAGGGTAGAAAATACATAATGGCAAAAAATAGTACAAAATAAAGCAGAATGATGCCTTTTCCTTTCATTTATAGGGTAATTAGAACATTCTGTATGCTGCTTCATATTTTAGCATAAGATTTTAGGGTATTTCTTCTATAAAATATATAGAGCTAAATCAGTCTAAGTACTTTTAACTCTAAATCTCCAAATGTAGATCTTTAGCCTACATTTCTCTAAATGTTCCCAAAAACTTCCTTCATTCTGGTGCCTGCTTTTCTTCTGTAACAGCACATATTTTTTATAAACCTTAGGTAACCTTCAAATGTCCATCTATTCACTGAAGATTTTCTTGGCCTCAAATAACCAGGAAGCTCTTTGAATACTTCAAAATCTATGTAGACCACTAGGCTGTGCTTTTACTTTCCTTATAGGGACTTGTTGTTTAGGGGGACGCTGTAACGAGGTAATATTTATGTTTTTAGCTGTACAGAGGGTGTTCTTATAGAATCAATGTGCATACATCCTGCACAAAATAAATTACTGTTTAAATTTTGCCATGTGCTTTTAAATAGCTTGTAATATTTAGAAGCAGCAGTATTGAAAAATAAGTAGACCAACATCCTCAGCATTACAGTTCTTCCTTTGGTCAATTTAAATGAAAACTTCACAGAGATTTTACATTTTTTTATTTAATCTGTTCATCATTTTTATTGAACGTAATATAAAGTGACACTTAATTCTATCATATTTGGCTAATATGTAACTCAGCTGTCATGCACCCAGAGAGATTCTTTAGGGTGTTCAGTTGTCATGTGTAATTTACAATACAGTTTTGTTGCATGAGAAATGAAAATTTAAAGCTGAATATATTTGTTTTTCATTCTCTGTGAATGGAGGGGAGGGAACTGATAGAATTTTTTTTAAGACTCGATTTCCATATATTTGCTTTGATAATATTGACCTTGGACTTCTATGAAAAACACAAAGATTCAAAAACTCAACAAAAAAAGATTATTTCAAAAACATTCTCTCAGAAATTGTATGAAACATGCCTGCTGTTAGGAAGGAGAGGTCAGAAACATTAAAATAAATTAGATGATATCAAAGTAACATCTCGCCCAATGCAAATAATTATAAACACAGTATTCAATTTGTGTAATTCACTGAAAGTTCTAACTATCTTTTGGCAACTCTTACTAGGTCTTCCCAGGTGTCCCCTCTGATACTGAGTATTCAAAATATTGAACTAAATAGTATAATTTGCAATCAAATGAGATGAATGTCAGTGGAATAAATCAAATATGTTACCCATGAAGGGTAATTAGCTTTTATTTTCTCAACTATTGTTCCATCCTAGATTTTTTTCTTTTCGTACTTGTGAAGTAACAGATGCTACTTCTATATATAAGACAAGAAATATTTCAATATTTTTTAAAAATTCTAAAATTGTGTTGGATAAGGAGAACAGAATAACTTTAAAAATTGCTTCTGTTGTTATAATAAGTCAACCAGTACTATTTTTAGATTTTTCCTTTTTTTTTTAATTGACTAGAAAAACTTTCAGCACAAATAAACAGGCTCTCATGATAATATACTTCACTTTTTCTTGGTACATCATTTCTCTGTCAGGATTTTAACAATTTATACAATATCAAGAAAAATGTAGAAGTAGCATGAGTAGCAAACCCTTTATTTGGATGTTGTGGCTCAGCAACAGACTTGCTGCTTTTTGCTGAACTACTGCTTAGATAGCAAATGAGCTTAAAAAAAAAAAAGTCATGCAGCTTATAACTCCTGTAAAATTTTTGTTGTTAAACAAGTCAAACATGTATTATCAAACCTTAAGCAATCTGTGGTTGCCTCATTCCTACAAGAAATTATTTTTCCATCTTTCAAAAAATCATTTAGATTTATGACTCCCTCTGGAACTGGCAGATACATGGGAGAGAAACTTTACTTTGATTAACATTGTTTGCAGCTTTTCCTGCTTCTTGTCTTTTAGTAAATGCTGTGAATACAGCTTTAATTGCTTCACTGATGCTTTTTTCATAACCATTTCATAACACTTTCATTATGGCCTGGCTATTTGGAGATGAGCATAATTTTAAAATTGTGCAATTTTCTCATAAAGCCTCAAAGCTATTAACAGCCCTTTCTGTTAATTTATTTAAAACATATGAACACCAGTGCCATACATGAAGCTATGTTGATGTAGAGGAACCATGTAGAGGAACATTTTCTCCTGAGACATGTACTGAATAATGAACTAAGATACTACATTTCACCTATCCTTCAAAATAGTCCTTATTATCAAGACTAGTTTTCTTGAGACCACATTCCATGCTGTGTTCCTGGAATGACGGCCAGTGCTGGCATCTGAATGACGTGTGCTCACCTGATGCTCCATATACTGGTCTAAAAGATGTTTGCTTCTTAATCAAGAAAAAAAACCAAAACTGACTAGAAACTAATGGTAGTACTTTTTAGAGAAGGGGAAATAAGATGTAGGATGACCATGTGGTTTATCAGTATTTACATTGAAAGTCCATGAAAGAACTTTTATGTCATTGTAGTTAATTTTTTAAATGTTGTAGTTGCATCATTTTTCAGTGAAAATGATTCACTTCTGAAATCAGTAGTTGAACACAACAGTTCGTTTTCAGTTTCTGTTCCCAAATGTAAGGGGAAAAAATGTGGGAATTTTTTTGAAAGCACTGCACTGTTCAGTTGTAGTATTTATGGTAAATTTTAGGAAGACACTTAAATTCTTTCCTATTGAAAGTATAGATTTCTGTGAGTTTTCAATACAGATTGTGACAGAAATTTTTTCTATATTTTCTATTTCTAATTTTTTCTAATATTCAATGTTAAAGCAAGATTCCAGTTTACATCTTTGTTCATGTAGTTATTTTTTGGTTTTTGTCTATTTATAACCTATTTGTAAGTCTTTTCTATAAATACTTCAGTCCTTCTGAGTGCTGGGAGAAGTTCAACTTGGAATCAGCAAGATTCATTTTCAGCTTCCTGCTGGGATACACTTTCCCTTATTTGGTCAAATTTTAATGAATCATAATGAAAGAAGTAAATGCCTAAGAATAGTTTGCAAACTGCAAAAATATATACAGTTTAATAAGCTGTTTCTGGAGAACACTTACATATCAGTTATTCCAAAATTATATACTGCTATTATTTAGATATCATCTTTGTGCATCAGTCAATGTGAAAATAATATATATTGACTCACTAATCTTTACATCTCGCAGATATATCCAAAAGTGTCCACTATTCTTTTACCATGTTACTTGTGTTCTTGGCTGATTCTAGGCATGCCTGAAAAATTTCCATTTAGTCATCCCAGTAGTTTTACCTTGCCACAAAACATACTGCCAGGAATGCTGTGATTTGTAGTTTCAAGCATTGTATGCACATTAGTATGATTTTAAGATACTTAGTCTTCCAAATCTGTGTACTCCCCTTCAGTGCAAGCAAAGAAGGAAGAACACCAAAGAGTACCACAAAAGTTGACCAGAAAGTAACCAGCCTACCTTATCCTCTAGGCAACTCATCATTTCCACTGACCAACTACGTACATCTTTCCTTTGTCACTGCAGCTTCTTGACCCACAATAGTTATACTTCCTACTATTCTCAAATTTTCATCTGTGTTGCACCTAGTTTTTTTTCCAGACTCCTCTTCTTGCCCCATAGTATCTGTTCCTTCAGTACCTTGTGATAACTAAGAGGAAGGAAAAGCACGATAAGGAATGGGAGAGGGCAGGGTTGAGCCAAGGGTGTTCTGAAAGAGGCAGTGGTCCTGAAGATCACTCTGTAGTTCATAAGTTCTTTAGCCATGTCATGCCTTGCTTCCTCTTGATTCTGAGCTGGTTCCCATCAATTCTGGTGCATAAGAAAACAGTAAGGTATTATTTCTACCGTGTGTGTCTTGTTCAATTATGATTCATTTCTGTGGGTTGACAGACTTGGGGGAGACAAAAGAGGAGAGGTTTAGTTAGGACATGTTCAAAATTATAATCAGCATGTGTCAGTGGAGGCAGCCATTGAAAGCTATGTTCTAAATGGATTTGATTAATTTAGCATGAACCATTTTACAAAATCAGTTGGTAGGATTTGTTATGATCATTGCCTACCTCTGTTTCTTTTATCAGCTTAAGAGAAGAAAATTTTAATCATAAATGAGGGACTATTACAACACTCAGAGTGTTTTGTTTGCAGTTTTAGTTGATAACGTAGAAAGGATAGCTATTCATTATGTTTCTGTCTGCAGGCTTTCTAATATCCCAGTTCAGCCTGTTCTTGAGTCCTTACTGAATCAGAATGGGGAAGAGAAAACCATATTGTTAGATGCTACTAACTTCTGTACTGAGAGATACGAGACAGCTACCTCTGATTCCTCTTTTACTCTGAGGAGAATACGACTAGTTGTGGAGAGTCTGATAATCTGTCCAGAGAACTGGTTAATGGAGTTGCTGAAAAAGAATTTTATCTTGGAGCATCATACTTTGTTTTAATAACAGAGAAAAAATATATAGTTTTTTATATTTTTAAAAAAAGTCTGAATTTTCCTAATTCTTTCCAAGACATAGTCCAGAGCTGGAGTTCAGTGTTTCATTTCTGTGCTTCAATGAAGCAGAAATTGTTATAACTTCTAGTTCAGTGTCACAAAAGAATAAGCAAACCGTTTCATTCTCTTGATGTATGGCTCCATGACTGTGTGCATATTTTATATACAGAGGAATAATTACAGTAGGTTTCAACTCAGAATATCTTGTCACATGTTAATTAGGCCAGTTATTTTGCTGTAGGCTGATTATACATATCTCTCTGTTTTTGTTAAATGGAAAATAAAGACATGATATTTTCCACAAGTTAAAATATTTGTGGTGTTTT
>JAOXJM010000001.1:100299887-100319051 GCA_026413425.1 Tringa solitaria | reverse complement strand
GTTAGGTACCGATCTCCTTCGCCTGCATCTACTTAGTAGGAAGCCTTTCTGTCAAGGGACTGAAGACTGGTCCCACCATCAGTTTGCCAGAACTGTCATGTCATCACAAGATGTTTCCTCTAGTACAGTCATGCCACACAATGAAGCGTGATTTATTTGAAAGAAGCTCTGTTTACTTTCAACTAAAATGTGCTATTGAAGGAGGTAGATCTCAAGAGGAACAGCAATGGCAGGAATCCTTGACAAGCAAAGATGATGGCTTATAACTCTATGAATGGGATTATATGATGTATTCTCAGATATAGGAGGGCTTATGTTGATCTGTCTGATGTCCTGTCCAATACTTAATTCAGGTGCCTGATAGCTGGAATTTCAAGATGATAGAATTCATAGAAGGGGGAGAATTAGACATTATCATTTTCATCTGAAGTTCTTACAGGAATAAGCAAGACCAGATTATCTTTTCTATGTACAGGCAAAAGATCTGATGTAACTGTGTGGATGTCAAGGCTCATTTTAATTACAGAGAGCTGAGTTTTCACTTATGGGGTGTGGAGTTTGATTTTTAGCTTGGAAGTGTTGAGGTGGGGCAAGCAACATTTGATGAAAATACACATTTGTGAAAAAAGAAAAGTTTGCTTGTTTTTTTTTTTTTTTGTCAGTGAGGATAATAAACATTTTAATGTTCAAAATTATGTTTGATATTTAGACAGTTTTCTTTTGGTTATGATTCTTATATCTTCATTTGCTTATAATTCCAACTTCTTACAGTTTTTACTCTGAATTACGTTGTTTGTGTGCTTGCACTCAATCTTCTTGATAGAATTATTTTATCAAAATTTTTTGTTTTGCTAATGTCAGCTGTTCGGGGAAAAAAAGATTGTTAGAAAATCTTTGAAATGAATCTCAAGGTTTTTTGCAGGCAGCAAGTTTACAAACTGTGATACATTAAGAGGTATTAAGAGATTAAAAGAATGTCTATCTTAGTGGCTTGGTTTTGGCTTTTCGTATCACAAAATTTGCCATCTTTAGAGCTGATTTTTGAGTTTAGATTATTCTTTTATATAGGTTGCTTTTTTGAGAGTCGTGACTCTATTTTGCGTTAAATTTTTATTGGGTCTGGCTAGGGCAGTTAACTTTCTTCATAGCAGCCAGCATGGCACTGTGCTTTTTGTTTGTGGGTAAACCAGTATTGGTAACACACTGGTGTTTTGGCTGCTGCTGAGCCAGAGCCTAAAGAACCTCAAAGCCTTCTCTTTTCCACCCCTGCAGAGGCTGTTGGCCTGGGGGTGGGCAAGAGGTTGGAAGGGGACACAGCCAGGACAGCTGACACTAACTGGTCAAGGAGGTATCCCATACCATAATAGTGTTGTGCTCAGCCATAAAAGCTCAGGGAAAGGAAGAAGATGGGGCATTTTGGGGTTACAATGCTTGTTTTTCCAAGCGGCCATTAACATGCACTGAGGCCCTGCTTGCCTGGAAGGTAACTAGACACCTGCCTGCTGATGGGAAGCAGTGAATTTTGCTTTTCTTGCACACGCGGCTTTTGCTTTCCCTATGAAACTGTCATTAAATCAATCCACAAGTCTTCTTGCCTGCCTTTTGTTTTCTCCTCATCCTGCAAAAGAGGGGAGTAAGCAAGAGGCAGGGTGGGTGTTTGGCTGCTGCCCCTGCAAAATGATAGAGGTGAAAGAAGTTGCTTTCATTTGTTGTCTTAAAGGAGGTCGTCTTTCACAGGCCTTGAGGATAAGGATGTGGATGGGAAGCTACCTCTCTTTCATTGATAGTGTTAGGAAACAAAACTGCAGGTCATGTAAGGAGTTGAATTTAGAAAGAAAATAACTGTTTTGTGATTTAGGATCTTTTCCTCAATTTTGGGCTGCAGTTCTTATGTCCCATGCCTAAGTTAGATCTGCTGAGCCTCTGAAATAAGGGCAGAGGTTATGTAGATGGGCAGTTCCAGGCTCTATTCCTGAATTTCCAATGTTTTTGATTCTAGTATGTTTTGAATATGAACTTCACAGTGTAAACTGAGTCCCCCTTCTGCAAATTAATCTTTGTCAGCAACAGTGGTAGCTGTGGCCATGAAGTTGTACTTGCAAAAAGGTCTGATGTGTTCTTGCTGACCCTCAGTCAGGCAGCTACTGCTACAGTAGTGCCATGGTAAATCCATCATACCTTTTGTCTGGCTGTTTCAGTGGGAATTCTTTGTGAAATAAGATTACTCTTGGCTAAACAACCCAAGGCTTGGGGAATACTAAACTCCTATTTATAAGTATTGCATTAAAATACTAATTATTAACAATATCCCAATTTTCCAATATTTACCCCAGTTGAATAGGTAGGAAAAGTTTAAAAAGTCTTAACCTTAGAAGCATTGTGTCTCAACATATGTGATGCTGCTTCTTGCTATGTGTTACCGTAATTAAGAAGCATTCAGAAGTTGTTTTTCTTTCAGCAATTTCAGGGATGTTCTTGCGATTCAAATCTTAGTGAAGATCATAACCTGTAGTCCACTAGTACAATTAAGCTAATTGACAAAGGCAAAACTAGTTTGCAAAGTTAATTAGATTTTTCCATCTCCTCACTTTCAATTAAGCTTGTTGGTCTGATGCATTTCTTCCTTTTTAATTGCCATTATTTTTACACAGTATACAGGTGGTAGTAGTGTAGTAGACTGTCAGATAAATAGTGGTTATTGAAATAATCATGGAGCTGAACTATTTTCTGAAAATTTTGATTGTCCTCTTCTGTTTGAGCAGCTGAGTCTTGTAATTAATATTTACTTCATTTATGTAGCACTTTTGATTCTCACTTTAAGGTACATTAGTTTTTCTGTTGTGTGTTTTTTTTTTTTTTCTGGAGAACAAGAACCCTACTGTATTGCAGAAACAGACATAGCATATTAAAACAACTGTAATTACGGCAGATGAAATATTAAGAGACTACAAATCCTTTAAACTGTTCATGGATTACGGCAGAAATTATAGTGATGCTGATTGTTAAACCTGACACTGTCAGAAAAATATTTATGGCTTTGGTAATGCAGCAGTATTAAAAGTTGGATTGCTGCCCTGGAGATAATACAATTCTGTCAAACACTGTTCATGGGCAATTATGTTATAACTCAAGTTAAATAATTCATCTTTTTTAAAATAAGTATTAGTTTGCAATAATGTTGATAAATTTATTCTTTTGATTGTCATCTAGGTGAAAGGGGAACAAATATGGCTAAAGTAAGCCTAGGTGCAAGATCACAGGTGATGTTTATAAAGTATGTATAAATATATATTTTTAAAACAAAATGCTTGTTCAACATGTGGGTAAAAGTGTCTGTCCAGTCCCTGCAAGAATGAGATACCAACATCCCTTGGTTCAGTCAAGAACTTTGCAGGATGACAAGTAAAATTTCTGGTTCTCTTGAATATGATAATATTTGTACGTGTTATTTGTACCATTTGTCCCTGGTCTACCAAGTTTGAGGACTGAAATAGCAACTCACATGGGTATTACGATCCATTATTCTCGCACATCTTATATCCTACAGCTCATGAGCCTGGATTTAGCTTCCCTGTGTGCCATGCTCCTTTCATTTGTTCCACCTTCCCTTTGTACTATGGTGCTTACCCTTTCATATTTCACTTCAACATACACGTCTTCAGCAGAGAGGATCATTAGGAAATAACGCTGTGGCTGTGTTTGTCCTGGCTGCACCACAGGCCAATTGAACTGGCTGTTAGGCTATTGCTGCAAAACGTTGCCCTGTCACGTCATCTTTATTTCACAAGAGGCTGTTTATTGTGATCCTTTCATCCTACAGGACATGAGGCGGCTCTGTGCTGATAGTCTTGAGTTGTCCCAAGCGAAATACCAGTATGATGCAAAGATCTTTTCAACATTTGAGCAAAATGATACAGGGTTAAAATGCCCCTCTGCCCGTGCACAGTGATGGGTGCTTGCTGGCACCTGAGCAGTCACAGAATTCCTAAGCATCTGAACATTTTATCGGTACTGTCTGTGGATCTCAGCATCAGGATGAGACTAGCCCTCTGAAATACACTTTGAAGTACTCGAAGAAAGCCTCCCTTCTTCATAGTTAAAGTTGAACATCTGATGCTGCTGCCGGTGATATGTCTGGTGACGTTGGCGGAAGTAAACTGCTGACTATATCTGTCTTACAAGTAATGCAAAAATTCCATATGAAGCATCTGTGAAGCAGCAGCTAAACTGCAATGAATGGGAATATTTCTAATCTTTTTACATGGACTTTTATGCATCTGGCTTTCTGTTCTTGCACTTGTAAGCACTTCCAGTCCAGTTTCCTAAAAATTTGCAGGTTATTGTCATGCACATTGGTCCAGGAGTCTGGACACATGGAATTTAATAATCTTACGGATGAACATCCTTTGACTTTGAAGTGATATGCCGTTCGAATCTCTGAATCCTAACAGTTTCCAAGTCTAATCTTGCCTAATACAGAATTCTTTGGTACAAATGACATCTCCAGTTTCTCGGAGACCAATACTCTAATCCTCTGAGAGGTGATATAAGAACACGTTAAGGGTACAAGATTTCAGTCTTCATAGGTATTTGCAGTGAAACATACTTGTTGAAAATGTGTGAAAACTGGGTAGTTAACTAGATTTGGTTTTCAACTGTTCAGTAAAATCTTGTTTGCTTCTCTACTCAGTAGAGAATAAAAGAGACTTCAGAAGGCTGTAGGAAGGCTGATTGTTTTTACATCCATATTTCCCTAGAAAAGACAGATGAAAAGAGAAAGCTTGATACTTCCTCTGCTAACGTATGCAGAGATTTTTCTGAGTGACAATGTTAAAATTTATGGTGATCTATTAGGTAATTGTCTTGCTTAATGATATATGTCAATATATCTTGACATGTCAAAAATATTTAGCTTTCATCTCATATTTATTCAATGTTCTGAAGGACTATGATCTTCCCATCATGAAAATCTGCTGTTTAAATTAAAAAGACTAAGGACTAAGGCTTGGAAAGCAATGTAGAAGTATATAGTCTGGGAAATTTTTGGTTTGTGGGGTATTTTTGTTTGTTTCTAACAACTATTTTTTGCCTTCCATACCAGAAGGCTAATAGAGCCAGCACTTACAGAATTTAAGATACAAATAGGAGGAGTTTGGCAACCTTTGAAGTCCTTGCAGGCTGTCAAGCCTCTCTTAGACAGCACGATTAGTTCAGAAATGAGTTGATCGGTGACATGTAGGATGGGACACATTTCTTAAATTGAAGGCTTTGTGGAATAAGACCCTAACCTGTTTTATTTTAGTGTACGCGTAGGTGAGAGGGCACGTCTCTCATTTGCACTTGCAAATAAGTGTGAATTCTTTTCTGCAAATGTTATCAGTTACATCCAATCCAGAAGACTATGTTTTTTAAAGGCTGAATTAATCATGTCATATATCTGTGTTATTCAGATGGCTGGGTTTGTTTTCTTTTTAGTATTGATTAGATGATAAGTTGGAACTTCATAAAGATCAACAAATTGAAAACCACTATTTCTAAGTGATACCCATAAACATGGAAATGCAGAGTCAGAGTTCCGAGTCTGGATGCTCAAACTGTAATGCAGGTAATACATTGGTAGAATAGGCTTTTTCTTTTGAGGGCACAATAAGAGCACTATTATGTTATAGTAAATAAATGAATTTGTATTTGGGATGCTTCTGGATCCTGGAAAAGAGACCACTCAAAAGACAAACCAGAATATTTTCTTTCTATTATTGAAATGAGTATATAAATCCATTTACCTCTCTTAGAAATGCTTATCAGTGTGTGATCCATTCAGTACTTTTCCTCGGCGTTCACCTGGCAGACACTGCTGCTTTTTTATGAGTGGAGGGAAGGAACACCAAATTCTACACATTCCTCTAGTGGTTTAGTTTATTAGGGAAATGATGCATTTAACACCCTTACAAACAAATCAGTTGTGTCATGGGATATTAACTTTCTCTTGCCTGAATTAATGAAATCTGTTTGAGGATAATTTTTTCCCAACCTCAAGTGCCTTAAATAGAAGGTTATTTTCTGGCAGAAGCAAATGCAGTTCACAGATGCAATAAACCGCAAGGTCTAGTGACTGAACCACAAAATGTTAAAGCTAAAATGATGTTGCATGTTAATTCAGAATTCTCCTCTGTGGAATAATTCCACGGCAATCAGGCAGCCATGTCAATATTTTCTTTCTCTGTGCAGTAGTTTTAGAAGAGCCTAACTTCAAAAAAGCAGGCCTGGGAGGTGTGTGTGAAATAGGGCAGAAGGGGATAAATCTGTCAATTTTTAGGAAGAACAAATGCAGATACCCAGAAAGCAAAGCCTAATTTTTTTTATATTACCTTCTATACCAGCCTCTACCAGGGAACCTGTGTAGTAGAGAGTTGGCTACTTGCACTTCTCATTGATGTTCTTTAGTGATACTCATGCTTGTAGGTCAAGTAAAAGGTCATTCAACGAAAGCAGAAGAGGTTTGCCAGCTTCAGGTTCATACTGCCTCTGGAGGTTTATATGTCAGCCACTTGGATTTCATTGCATACCTTTATTAAATACTAGAGCTAGCATATAGTCATTCAGGAATGAATGAAAACCTTATAAACTCTTCTTAATTAAAATACTTTAGGCATATTATAGTACTGATGTATGTGATTGAGAAGATATCTGAATTTTGAACTATATGAATTCTGTGCATCTTTGTCTCTTTCTCAAGAGCTAAAACAGAGATACTTGTTTAAATACCAGTCTGAAACTTTTAACCAAATTTCCTTGGAAAAAATCCTTATTTCTAAACTCAACAAAAAGTATGAGCTTTCAGCAAAGCCACATTTTTGATTTTTTGCTTTGTTGTTGCCATATTGTACTCTTCACACCAGCGAGAAAGAGATCAAGCAGTCAGCTGCCAGCAGAAATATCCAAAGGATAGTTCATGTTTTCTTCCTCAGCTGCTGCCAGTGTGGCATTTTTGAGTTTGCCTCTGTTTCTTTTCCAGTACTCTGTCTTTTATGGAATTTCTATTTCTACGTGTTAGCTTTGTGATCAGCATTTTCGCTTCCTTATTCTGGGTTCAACAAAGGAAAAAAATAATCTATCTTATTTGATAATTATTGTTATCATATGAAAAAGAGAAACAGGAAGCAAAATAAAGAAGTATACAATTCTGGGTCATGGAGAGAAGGTCCCTACCTCTGCTCCTAAGCCTTCCAAAAATCCACCTTTACTTTCATTTGTGAAAAAAGGTTTTAAGCATAGGCTTCTTGTGTTTTCTTGGTTACATCTAAGTAATGATCTGGGAAATGATCTGATATGTCTTCACCTCTGTTGAAAAATCTTTGAGCCTACCATGTCAGAACTTAGAGAATCAATTTGATTATTGTCCCTGTTAACAAATAATACCATATAAGTGTAGACGCACATTATATGTGTTACAAACGTCTTCTTGCTGTAACATCTCAGATTATACTCCTTACAGTAAAAACAAGATCTATTTATGGATCAATAAAGAAATGGATATAGATCCTGCAGAAGATGAACTTCCTTTAGTTTTTCAAGTACTTGGACTCATTTCTGTTTTCTTTTATTCTTTTAATAACAATGCTTTTTTTCTGTAGTTTGTGTTAGTTCAATCATAGTCTTGCTATTGTGTTCATTAAATAATGTTTATTTTGAATTGCTGTTCATCATGACTCTTATCACCATTAATAGCAAGAGCCTAGTGTCACATTTTGACCTCTTATTAGTATTCTTACCATATTAAATAAAAAAGTCTTTCTTGAATAATTGATAAGATAAAGAAATGTAATGTTCTGCAACTATCTCATTTTTCCTCATTTGGCTTCTTTATAAAGATGCTGTGCAGCCATCTTCCTAAGCAGAGAGCACATTCCTTGCCTAAGGCCAAAACAATTATCTGCCATCATAAAGAAGTTAAACCAGTGAGGACGAGGGAAAGAAAATGCTTGAAGTGCTAGTTATAAATTCTAGCAACAAATCCATGGAAAAGTGAAAAGAATAAGTAAGGGTACATTTTGAAAGCAAAGCCATGTCCTATTTGGTATAGAAAACACTGGGCTGCAGAGTTAGGACAAGCTGAAAGGGTAAGCGTGATGCAAGGTCTTTGCATGTTTGCTGTTTTAAATGTCTGTGACTGGAGAAGTAGTTTGGCTAAAGACAGACATGTTTTTATATCTCTCTATATAGTTAGATGTATAAAAGGGTAATATTGCCAACTGAAAACTGTGCCTTGATGTATTATGAAGAAATATTTTGACAATGGATTATGAAAAAAATTGTGCTTTACTGTTTTAAGCTTCTGCATTATTTTTGTTTCTTTTTAGTTATTGCATTTGAAATAATGCCTTTGTAACTGATATTAGACATAGGGTTGTATCTTAATGAGCAGTATTTTCTGAAGCAGCAGTTACCAAAATTAAAAAATGTTGCTTTAAACATATGACTGCAAAATCTGAGGCCTTAAGAGACATTTGTTTTCTTGCACAATTTGTCTGCTTTGCTTTAAGCCAAGTATAAGCAGAGTAATCACCTTTCTTATTTTTTTGTGAAGGATATCTCTCAGGGGTCTATTAATTTTGATATCATATAGCTGATCCCATGGGTAAACTGCTTGTTTATTGTTGCTGAATGTCTAAATTATCGAGAGACCAGAATATAAAATATATATGAAGAGGTTTTCTTCTTGGGATAGAAAGTTCTCATATGAGCATAAATATTAAGCGCTGAGTACATTGTAAGCTAGACACAGATTTTAAATGGAATTTTTTAAGAATCATTTTGCTACAGAATAATGTTGATTTTTAAAAAACTCATATCTCTATGCCCTTTCCTATGCTCCCTCAGTTCTTTCTGATATCGATGTATTTAATATTTTGATAAGGCTTTTCTTTTTTAAAATGTGATTATAAAATACAAGTCATGCTCTAACCATATCCTTTACTGAGATTTTAAAAAAGTATAGTTACAGTAAGGTTTTTAATTAGAATTCACTTAGATTAACATTTTTCACTCAATCACTGCATAAGCGATAACAGGTGTGCCATACTACTTGATCTATAAACACAGAGGTAAAAGAAGGTATGTGTCTTGCAAGAATAGAAAAGTTAACTATAAAGCAAAAAAACCCAACAGAATCAAATGGAGAAATAGAATGCAGTAATATGGTATCATGATCCTGGCTGGCGCAGTGGGCTGTAGTTTCAGTGTTGTAACAGCCTTTGTTGTGATTCTGACAGCACGAGGAAGGTGAATTTTAAGGGGCTATTCCAAGACTAACACTTTAGGTTTGTCATCTTGTAGAATTGTCTTCTCCATTAAATGGGCTTTGGAGGCTTCCAGCATTGGTTGAGGAGCAGAAATGTGTTTATTAAGGTTGAGGTAGAGAATGGGATAGGACAAGAGGGCTATGGAAATGAAGAAAGCTTACGTTTATGCAATAAAGAAAATGATGCAACTGGCTTTAGAAGAGCACTGATAGATTACAAATGAGCTTCCTGGAGGCTTTACACAGTTCTACTGGGGTTCAGAATGAAAGGATGGAAATATTTTTAAGTTGTGCAACAGGGCGCTGCTTCCCTGAGATGATCCAGAGGATTCATATAGTAGCAGCCATTGCTACTGGGGTACCGCAGTATGCTTATCTGTGCTGATAAACCTTCTCTTTGGTGGTAGTCACGTTTGAGCATGGATTTGAGCAGTGCACTTATCTAGGCCAAAACAAGGAATGTTGCCATGCAGAAGCCAGGATGAGCTCTTTTTTTTATATATAAAAAGATGAGAAGAGCTGTATTTTAGAGATGTTATGCAAAAGGCACCTGTGGACAAACAAGGTGAAGGACTTAGTAGAAGGTATAATTAGTATAGTGATTTAAGACAAGCTTAGAAGGCTGACTTGCAGGTGGTTGTTACTATAGGCAATAGTCCTGAAAGAGATTTTAAAGGAGAGAGGAGCGGGGGGGGAAAAAGAAGGGAGGGTACAAAATGAAGAGCTTCATTTGAGGTATTATATATCTGAGATGCATGAAAGACATCCATAAGAAAAGGCCAGAGGAAGAGGCTAATGAGATTTTAATTTCGATATGGTAGAACAGAACTAGAATAAAGAGGTAGATTGGTGAGGTAGAAGGTTATGTTTTTGAGTTTGTGTATGGGATTATGCAGTTATGAAACCTGTGTCAAGTACAATGATCTTGAGGAATCTTGCAGAGAGCTGGAGTAAAACAAGGAGGCTCTGCTGAAGGTCACTAAAAGAAAAATTAGAACACAGACAGAAATGAAGTCATTAAAAACCCCAAGGTTTCAAAATAATCTGGAATTTAGATTATCTAGACTTCAAAAACCTGGAGCAAAGGGGCACAACTGGAATTAAAACAAAATGGGAAAGGGTATATTAGTTAAGACAGTGCGATTAAGAATATTTTCAATTGGTTCTTTAAAAAGTTTGAAAGGACAAACAGAAGTTTGAGAGAGCTAAAGGAGAGCAAGACAGAGAAGTTATCTCACAGTTTTTAAGTGAATATTGCAAACACAAAATATCCTTTTCCAGAGACAGAAATTGCAGTTCTTCAGTGGCCTTCTGCATTCTTCAAAAGAAGAACAAGATAAATGTGTAAGGAATGAAGGCTCTGTCAAGAAAATAATTAAATTTCCTGTAGAATAAGGAGGAGGTTTCAAGTTTTTAAAATAATACATAGTTTTTAAATATGTTGCAGCATGCAGTCACAAAGTTCCCCCCTCTTTTCTTTTCTTTAAAATTCAGGAAGCAAAAGCATTACTCCTCTAAAAATTTCTGAAAATATTTTTATTAACAGTATATCTTTTACACAGTCCTTCTAACTACTGTAAAGAATCTGGCTTATATAATTAAAAGATGTCTCTAAATAATTTGGCTATGACTAATAATAAATTTTCTTGTTTTCATGTTACAGTGTTTTAAATAACTTTTTAAAGTTCAATTTCACAAAGCTTTACCAATTTATGCATAAATATAATATCTAATATGTTTTAAATAAAATTAAAATGCATATTTAAAAAAAAGATATTTTTATCTTATGTTTTTCTATTTACTTTTAAATGGGCTTTGCTCAGATAAAAAACCTCGATAATAATAAAGTCCAAAATTTCTTTTACAAAGTATTCCACCTATGAATTTACCACCCACTATTCTGAAAGTTCTTAAGATCTAGTAACTGCTAGTCTTTACATTAGTGCAATATACATATATATATGTAGCATACTGGATATGTAAATATCATGTTCAAAAGGCAAAGACTGAATAGAAAAATAACAAGTTTTCAGATATAAGACTTACCTCATAAATGTGAATGTTTCAGCGTTCTCACACAGAGTACCTCAGATATTAAAAAGTGAGAATTGTAGAAGACAAAGCTAAAATAATGAATAAATATAAAAAGTCCATAGATCTCATCTGTCAGCAAAAATTACTTTGAAGTATGATAGTGACTGAATTCTTAATGTACACTTGTTAATGTGTTCAACACTTGTGTTACTGTGTCCAAAACACTTGTCAGAAAAAACAGCAGGTATGATTTTATGAAATTTGATTATGATAAATCCCACCACTCCAATACAACTGGCATTATATAAGCCTGGTTCTTCTGAAACTCCTGCTTTTAGAACTAAGAATGTCTCTTCACATAAGATAACTTCATCTAGGGTAGTTTGCCTGACATTTTGACAGCAGACAATTTTGTGTCAGAGTTACTGGGTCAGATTTAGAATCATAGAATCGTCTAAACTGGAAGGAACCTTTAAGATCATTGAGTCCAACCATCAACTGAATACTGCCAAATCCACCCCTAAACCATGTCCCTGAGGACTATGTTTACCCATCTTTTAAATACTGACAGGGATGGTGATTCAGCCACTTCCCTGGGGAGCCTCTTCCAATGCTTGATAACCCTTTCGGTGAAGAAATTTTTCCTAATATCCATCCTAAACCTCCGTGGTGCAACTTGATGCCATTTCCTCTCATATTATTGCCTGTACTTGGACAAAGAGACTGACTCCCACCTCACTACAACCTCCTTTCAGGTAGTTGTAGAGAGCAATAAGGTCTCCCATGAGCCTCCTTTTCCCCGGTTGAACAACCCCAGTTCCCTCAACCACTCCTCATAAGTCTTGTGCTCTAGATCCCTCAGCAACTTCGTTGCCCTTCTCTGGACATGCTCCAGAATCTCAATGTCTTTTATGTGGTGAGAGGCCCCATACTGAACACAGTACTCTAGGTTTGGCCTCACCAATGCCAAGTACAGGGGGGACAATCACTTACCTGGTCCTGCTGACCACAGTATTCCTGGTAAAAGAGAGGATGCTGTTGGCCTTCTTGGGCACACTGCTGGCTTTTATTCAGCTGGCTGTCAACAAATAACCCCAGGTCCTTTTCTGTTGGGCAGCTCTCCAGCCACTCTTCCCCAAGCTTGTAACACTGCATGGGGTTGTTGTAACCCAAGGGCAGGATCCAGCACTTGGCCTTGAACAGTTAGTCTGGGCCCATAGATCCAGCCTGTCCATATCCCTCTGTAGACCCATTCTACGCTCAAGGACAACAACACTCCCACCCAACTTGTTGTCATCTGCACACTTACTGAGGATACACTCAATCTCCTCATCCAGGTCATTGATAAAGGTATTAAAGAGGACTGTCCCCAGTACTGAGCCCTGGGGAACACCACTTGCCACTGGCCACCAACTGGATTTAACTCTGTTCACCCCACCTCTTTGGACCCGACAATCCAGCCAGTGTTTTACTGAGCCAGTTTTTTGCTTCTGTTCAAGTAACTGGCTTAATACATTAATAGTAAATGTACGTGAGTTTTCAGTTATTTTTATAAAATGGTCAAAACCTGTTTCTGAGATGCTGTCCCTATTAAGAACCTTGTACTTTCTCAAATGCGGTGTTTGTCTTTCCAACTGTTTCAGCAGTTTAGGGTCATCATTATGATATTGTCAGGTCACCAAGATTCCTGGTTTTAGAGTTGTTTTTTAATTTGTTCCTCCATTTACAAATTAAGCTTGATTCATGAGCATGAAAATTACTACATAATCGAATGTTGTCTTGGGGTAAGTCATAATTTTCTGATGATGTCCAATTGTTTCTTACTGGAGCTGGAGGAGTTTTTCCTTTCATCGGTGAAAACCGTATTTTTTCAGTAATCAGCACAGTGTGACTAAGATATCATAAAATTAAGTTAAATGCCTTTTCCAGTTTTGTTCACTTAATACAGGGAGAGCAATCTGACATGTGGACCATTGCTGAATGCCAGTGATTCCAAGCATGAGCGCAGCACTGCTGTTCTGTTGGTAGAGGATATAGAGACCTGAACCACTGCTGTAAATGCAATGATTTGGTGTTTTTCTGCACTGAAGAGGGAGGCTGAATATTTGCCCAATTCCTTTGCCCATAGTTACATTTTCCTCTGTCACTGGACGAAACAGATGTGCTCCAAGGAAATTATTTTCCCCAATTTAAAGGAGAAAAACAAAGACAAGAGCTATGATTCATGCCTCTGGGGGTTCATTAAAATGTATTTTACTCTGAAAGTGTTACAGTTAAATATTCCTATTTCAGTTAGTGAAATTACATACCAGCTATGGAAACTTTCAGGAAATAAAAATGTTTACCCTGGAAGTCCTGGTTTAGTTGTGAGAATTCAAAGAATTTTATTATAACATAATGTTTCTGACATACATTTGTTGGATTTCAGAACAACAAGTTCACTGAAGAATGCAAAACACACCCTTTGTTTAGTGGGCAAGTAGCAGGTGGTGATAGCGCGGGTTTCCCTCAGCCCAAGCCTGGCCAGGACCCCATATGCTGGCTACCATAGAGCAAGCAGAAAAAATATATGCTACTTGTTATTTTATGCTTGCTATGAGGAGTTAGATTTCAGAAGAAAACAGGAAATTAATACCCAAACGAGGTTTTATATATTCTCTCTAGCTTCTGAAGTGTTGGTATATAGATGAGAGATAGCGAGCGATATATGTTTTTAGCAGGCAGTTTCCTGTCACTCATAGATATTTTTTTTCCTGAGGGCATCCTCAATCTGTGCATTTTTTATTGAAAAGTTTGCTTTGGATGCCTGAGCAGGGATGTCAGGCTTACTCAGAAAAATCTAATGCCTGTTGATTTTCATGTCAGAGAGAAAAAGCAAGCTTTTCTGTAGATGCTCTAACAAGTCTACCTGATGCTTTTGGATCCAGAATTCTTAGAAGTATTAGCAAAAGCCTGTTATAGCATGAACTAATGTAATACAAAAAATAAAGAGCCATCAAATTAGGTCTTTGGTGGAGAAGGATTTTATTTCTTGAAATGTAATTGGGTTTCCTGGTACCTACCAGAGATGGCAGTGCCAGTGCGAATTTAAGTCTTCATTTCCTTGACTAGGATTCTAACAATATCAGTGGTTATTTTTTTTCTCAAAAATCTTTTTGTAGCACCCTGGAGAAAGATGATATTATTATTATTATTATTATTATTATTATTATATTGTTATTATTATTATTATTTTAATTGTTGATTGCAAACTTATGGTATTCTCAGGAATGTGTTATAGAATGAACTATCAGGTGACTTGAGCTCTGACATCAGTAGTCAGTTTACTGCGGAAAAGCAGATACTATAATATCACAATTTGTGTTAAATCCTGTGGTTATTCTGTGCAAATAGTTGTTACAGATATATAGTATTAAAATCAGCTTTGAATCTAGGGTCTCCTTCAGGAAAAAATCGATTATATACTGTACCTAAAGATCCCTTGCCAGAAAGCATTTAATATTACCTTTTGATTAACAATAAACTGTAATATACTTTATACACAATTAAATTCTTTGGAGGCTGTTGCAGCTGCTGGCTTGTTGCCACTGTTACTGCAACAGAAGGACAAGTGGAAAAAAGTGTCTCTTCTTTTTTCTGACCTGGTACTAGAAAAAGAATTGAAAATTAGCAACAAAAATTTTTGGTGACCAGGAAGATGAAAGGTATAGGTTGCTGAAAGAGACATTATGTAATTCTTTGGTAAGTCTCATAAATGTTTGGTTTAATGAAAAATGTAAAGGACTGTCTAGTTAGGCTATGTGAAGGGGTAGGAGTACTGGTGTAGGCACAAATAGATAGAGTTGAAGAAAAGGTAGAAGAGACTTGAAAGACTTGAAGAAATAGCTGCAATCATAAGCAAAGTTATGTTACAACTTGAATAAAGAAATAGGCAGCCTAAATATGAGAATAAGATTGGAATTTAATAATTAGAACTGATTTCATACATCTGGAAGGAGGCATTGTCCTTAATGGAAAGAGAAGTTTGTATATTTAGGTGTGTTGCAAGTGGAGTGTAGATATTGCTATTCGAAATCAGTCATTCTTTCTGGTTTCCTCATGTCACTGAGTGGCAAAGCAAACAGTAGAATTTGTATTCTGAGCCCAACAGTCTTTATGGAGCAGACTGTTATAATATATTTTTCCATTGATCAGATGGCTTTTCACTTAGCACAGAGCACCAGTGTTGAAAGATGACAAAGTGATCTTGGATTCTTGTAGCTTCAATCTCTGACTTCATGGAAATCACATTTGAACTTCAAATGTGAAAAGAATATTATGCCGTTATGCCATCACAATCTCATATTTCTTACTAGTATGGGACTTATACAATTGTGACTAATTTATGTAGTAAACTGCTGGTACCTTAAATTTCTATTATATTGTCATCTTCCTTCTCTTTGCATTGTATGAGTAAAAGCAAAGTCAACAAATTATTTGATTTGTTACTTTGAATTTGTGTACTGCTATCTATCACCTCATTTCCAGTAATGAATAAGTTTTGGGTTTCCCCTAATTTTACTGCAGTAAACATTCCAGGAAATACACACTGTGGTTTCCTCTTTCAGAATTTTTGAGGTGGAACTATGAGAGATTACTTATTATCTGTTCTATAAAAGAGACATCCTCCTACCATAGCCTGTTCCATTGGTAAATTTTACCCAATGAAATCACTTTTCAAGCTGTTAATTTTTTTGATGTTTTTTTTTTTTTATTAGAGAAATTTCACTGGTGCCTAGCTGTTAAGGCTCTGATATTTTAACAGATTTTGGTTCATTTTACTATTTTCCTGACAAAAGATTTATAGTTTGAATATAGATAGGGTCTTTAAGACCTTGTACTGGGTCTGATTGGGGTGAAATTATTTTTTTCCACAGCAGCCTGTGTCTTAGATTTGGGACCAAAACGGTGTGGATAACACACCAGTGTGTTGGCATGCTGCTGAGTGCGGCATGAAGGCCTTCTCTGTTTCTCACTCTGCCCTCCGCAAACAGCTGACCTGAATTTACTGAAGACATGTTCCATGTCATACAGTGTCATGCTCAGCAATAAAACTGGGGGAAAGGTGGAGTTTTTTCAAGGTAGCCATTGCTCAGAGAGTGCCTGGGTATCAATTTGCTCGTGGGAGATAGTCAGTGATTGTCCCTGGCACTACTTGGGTTTTTTTTTGGTTTGGATTTTTTTCAGCTGGCTTTGATTCACTTGGAAATTTTTGGATTTCTATTTAGTTAGTTAGTTAGTTATCCTACTTATTAAACTTTCTTTATCTCAACTCACATTTTTTTCTTGCTTTTGCCCTTCATTTTGTCTCCCCCATCTCACTGGGGAAGAATGAGTGAATGACTGGATGGGGGGCTTAAGTGCTGGTTGCGGTCAACCCGCCACACCCATTCTTCAGATACTGGATATAAAATCAGAGTATGATATAAAATCATAGTGTCAAAATCTGGAAAATCTGCCCATTTGTCTTTTCCTTTGAGAACACTTGGTCCTGGAATTGTATTTAAGAACAAAGCGCGTCTTTGAAGTCCTTCATCTTGGTGACCTTCATCATGGTGTCCTTCATCTTACTTGTTAGGGTGGCTAATACATTTGCCTTGTATTATCGTCATTTGTTTGAATAAATGTCATCATTATATTGATTTATATCCTGCCTTTCATAAGACCCATAAAATTTCCTGTCTAGATTCTGAGTGTCCTATTTTCAGTGATGCAGAACAACTATTTTTCATATATAATACACTGAAAATCAGTTTGGAACAAAAGACTAAAGGAATGGAACAAACTTTTAAAAAATCCATTTGATATTTCTGAGGAGATATTGAAATTAGGCCAAAATGTTATGTGAGAATCCAGACAGCTGCTTAAATCTGGGCAACAGAGGTTTCCCGCTTATTGCACGGTGGAATCATTGTTGGACACCCACAAACTCCCTAGTGCTGGATGAAATCAGTGTAGCTGAGCGCAGATTTCAGCAGGCTTGAGCTAGACTGAAGATTTAGGCAGAGAGTGATTGTTATGAACTTGGTACATAGTCGCTCGTCCTCAATTTTGCTGTCTGTCGTAGTGTCTGCTGAGAACACCTGGCAAGACTTAACATGAGAGCCATAAAGTCTAATGTGTCTTTTCAATGCAACGCTCTGGCCATCCTGCACAACTGACAGCTCTGGTATTTAGTATCAGTAGAGCTAAGACTACCATAATCTAGCAAGAAAGGGAAAAAAAAAAAACAACAAAACTCCAAACTTGTCTTTGAAATGCTTATAACAGAGGAGATAAACTGTTTACATCTTTTTATATAAATGTGAATTGTCAGCTCATCTGTATGACATGATAGGTTATGACAGTTTCAGTAAAAAAAATTTTCCTTGATCAGTTCGTTGTTTTCTATGAAGGATAAACCTTTAATATTTTCTGTCTTTTCTCAAGGACTTCCTCTGTTGAGGACTCAGCCCTGAGTCCTTTCTACCTCATGCCTTACTATCTGGTGTCCAAACATGTGAATGAAGAGAGAGCTTTAGATGGTATCTAAAGTGTTTTAACCTTGGTGGGTCCTTACAGTCTGAAGTTGTCTGTGATTTCTTGTTCTCAAACAGTTCTTTGGTCTTTGGTTTGCTTTTGTGACATAGCAGGACAACCGGGTCCCATACCTTGCAGATGGCAGCAGCGAATGCTTTTCCCACTTCAGGGAATTGCTGCTGGCTGTTCCTCCTGTGTCAGCTGTTAAGTCTGATACCTCAGGCACAGGCTACTTTCAGCATCATCTTCTTTCTGGGCTCAGCTCCAGTAGTGTTTAGACCCTTTTACCAGTGCTTTCTCAGCACAGAAGTTGTTTCATTGAGGTGTCAGTCAGATTTTGCATGGCAGCTCTTGCTCCTCCTCTTCTCTCTTGGCTCAGTGCGTGGACTGAGGTGATGTCAGGACTGTTTAAGGTACTGTTTTTTAAGCTCCTAGCTAAAGCTGCGTGAGCTCCTCTGTCCGTCAGACAGGAGAGGAGCATATATTCCCTTCCCCTCTGGAATGCTTCTGTGCTGTTATCTTTGAAAGCTGCTTCTCTTGTTCTCCATCTGGCTGTGGGCTACAACCTCTCTGGCTAACATTGTGCTTTGCTGACATTCCTGCTATGGTTTTAAGGTTCATGGTTCTTGCACTCCAGTGGTTTTTATTTCTTTCCTTACATTGTTTCTCTATAATGTGCCTCTTTTATTAGATGTTTCTACATTTTTCTGCTGAAATTGGAACTCTGTGCTCCTTCAGAAAAGGATATATAATGAAATGATGGAATTTGGTACTTAGTGTGATCATAGCTACTCAATTAATGCTTTTTTTCTTTTTTTCTTTCATGAAAAAGCCCTTGGTATACTCTCCAGCCCAAAAGATGGTTTCATAACTGTAGTTATTCTGAGGATAATACATTTTCCCCTATTTATTGAAATAGAAATATATCCTTGTTTGCTCACCTAAGAGTGGTGACAATTTATTATAGATCATAAGATTTTAAGGAAGTAAGAATTATTTGAAATTCCAAACCTTTAGAGTCTGAAAATTACTATTCTTATGAGGAGTTTCTTTTTCTGGATAGATTACCTGCTAGTGCCTTTGTGAGCAGCCCTTAATTTATGCCACTTACTTATATCTGTCAGTTGTTTTGTAGATATTTGTTAATGAGAGTGTGTGTGAAAGTATAAAATTTTCCTCAGATTAAAACTAGCTTTGAATTTTTTTTTGTTGTTAACTAATATCTTTGGTATTGTTTTTAGCAAATTAATTATCAGTTTAATTAACAAATT
>JAOXJM010000001.1:100267380-100282839 GCA_026413425.1 Tringa solitaria | reverse complement strand
CAGTTTTATACATTACATTATATATTATTCATATGTATATCACATATATATTGCTTTATATATTCTTTTATGGGATATAATAATGGGTGTTATATGTTATATAAAGTTATTGGTATTAAATGAATAAGCTTATATGACATAGAATATAGTTTTCTTATATAAAAATATATTAAAATAATATATATGCAGTATCTAGTATATATAATATGAAATACATAATATATGCATATGTGATATATGTATAAAAATAGGTATACATTCATATTTTTTAAAAATCTGAGAGTATTTCCCCTGATGTGAAAGGAAGAAGAAATATGAGAAATGGGAAGTGCAGGAAACATGCTCATTTGCTATTTATAAGAAAGGGGTCATGTTTGTTTGTTTGTTTTTAAGGTGTGTAGAGTAACAACCTTGTGGCAATGTTAGAAGGAAGGAGCACAGGGAGAGACCATCGTAATGATAGTAAGGAAGTAATTATTACTGAGATAGGAAACTTTCCTGTCATGTTATTATGTTCGGTATTTATTTACAGTTATTGTAGAGTCTTAGTCTACCTCCTTACATACGATTTCTTTTATCGCTCTAGAAATACTTTCTCAATATTGAAGTGCTGAAAATACAGATGACTGGAGTTCAGAATGTTAAGATTTCTGTAATAGCTAGTATGTCCCATACACATTTTGTTCTCTGAGCTTTCTGATCTGGATCTGTGAATTTAATCTTCTCCCCTTCTTTTCACTTCATCTTGGCTTTTTTTCCTCTTCTCTCTGGTTTCATCTTTTTTACTTTTCTGGTTTTTAGTTCTTGTTAAATTTGAAGAACTTTTTCTTCAGTCATCAATCATTTTTAATTAATCTAAATATAATAACTTGCTACACCTCCTAGACTCAGTTTTTAAAGATCCTGTGCTATCTACAAGCTATGATGCTTCAGTCTCTTCATTTTCATTCCACCAAAGTGGCAGAACTTGCAGAAAGTTCTTTTTCTCTCTTCAGTTATTTCTAGCAGTCATTCAGAAGTTCTCATTTGGCGCTGCCTTCTACAGTGGACCACGTACCATCATTAGCGTGTCTGCTTGTCAGGTGCATGTGCTGACTACACTTTGACTGTGTACACACACACGCTGGTAAAGATGTTCTCTAATAAGTCCTTATTTTGATGACTCATAGGCAAAACTGAGCAGTTCATGAAATACATCTGGGTCTATTTTTGAGGAATGGCCAACACATACATCTACAGACCAAGAGTGAAGAGCACATGTTGACAGGCCCCAGTATAGAACACAGCTGTGACAACCACATCAACATCTCGTGTCAGCAGTCTGTGGACGTTCATTAGACTGGCAAGCTGTGAGCCACCCCTTCTGAAACCTTCCAAAACTAACTCAGATGAACTGAAAGTGGAAGAGAGTTTAAATATCAATGTAATATTCTGTTGTTAATTGCTGCTCACCTAAGCAGAGCTTTTCAGCCCATCAACTTATTAATGTTAAAATTCACCTCTTTTTTTCTTGCTGCAGAAATCTTCCAGATTACATATTTTCTTGCAGCCAGTGTTTCCAGCTTTTATATACCAACACGTTTTGCATATTATTGCTTGTAGTAACCTGAGAGTAATATGGAGAGTCAGGACTACTGATAGCTGCTGTAAATGGCAATCAACTCTTAAATGAACCTTGCCTACAAACAATTTCAGTAGAGTGGCAATACAATTGAAGGGGGAATAAAAATGTTTTTAATGCTAAGATCAAACAAAATTTGGGCTCAAGTCAATACTAAAAGTATCATATTTGGATAAATTATAGCTTCTTCAAAACTATTCTTATTTTTTTAAGCTTCTCTTACAATGTTTCAAATTCAGAATTTAATATTACTTTCTTTTCTGCCTGAAAAATCTAATGACTGTTTTACGAGCTTTCAAATTCTGAATATTCAGACATATGCTTGTAGATTCTGCATATTCATTCCTATAGTCTCTTTCTAATAGAGAACTATTGGCTTGTATTTCGGTATACAAGAAGAGAGCAGGGGTAAAATCTTAAGTCTGGAACTGTGAATTATTTGAATTTGTTAATTTTAAGATGAGTTCATAACTAAGGGAAAGTTATAGAATAGCTGACAACTTTTATTACATTAGTTTGTATATTCAACACATATATTTATTTAAAACCATAGCAGGAGATTAGAATTATATACAGGAAATAAGTTTGGGATTTTTTTTAATATGACATTTTATTATGAATTTAATGCATATAGTCAGGTAAAATTTTAAACGTAATAAAAGATGGTGTGAGGTTAAAAAGATCTATTGTAAGGATGAAATTTATCTCTGGACAGTTCATCCTTGTAAAGATAATTTCTCATTTATATGTCTCACTGAAGCTACAAAACTAAGTCTTGCTCAGTAAATCTTACCAAAGCAACTTTTTAACAGCAGTAGTAGGCATCAAATAGGATATTGGCTGACAAAATGGACTGACAATGAGTCTTTTCTATTTTCAGCACTGGAGTCCTTTTTATGAAGCCAGATATAAAGAAAAAGATAGTAGTTAGACGTTTTTTTTGGTTATGATTATGAATACCAGATGATAAATTACAGTCAAATATTTGAACTTTAGGTATAGTACGCATTCTTAGTTACTTTTTTTCTTACAGTTTACCTCTGTTTCTTTAATTGTCAGTAAATGTAGAAGAAATGGCAATAAATCACATGAAAAAAAATGCAAGAGTTCCTTTTTAATATTATTTCACTAATAGCTATATAATCAAGTTGACAGATTCACCTTAAATTCCCCATTGTCCATACTGGGTGCAGATGCAATAAATAATTCATATGGAAAGCAATGTATCTTCCTGTTAGGTCACAGTCCAGGGAGCGTCGGGTTCTCACGCTTCCTACCTTGTTTCTGAGAATAAATGACCAAGTATGTATTTGAAACTGAGTTGTTTGAGTGTGGTTAGTACTACTTGGTCATGAGTTTTATTTTGTTCTTTTGGGATCTTAACAAAACACCGTGGTTGATTTGCTATTACATCTTCACTGTTATCATAAAGAAATAAGTTACATTTTTATATTTTGGTTACTGTATAGATAAGTTTAAAGATTTTTTTTTTGATAAATTTAAAAAATGCTGAGAAAAAATCTTCCACTACTGTTCAGGAACGAAGGCATATTTTTACTACGTATAACAAAACTATCCAATTTTAGTTAAAATAAATTTCACCAAATAATTATCATCACGTACAAATAGCTATTTTCAGGAGTATTATTTACAGTTCCTCAATTGTGAAGGTTTTTTAACATCTCTAAATTATCCTGTAAGTCTCACTAGCTCCAAAGGAGTCATTATGTTCTATAAAATTGAAACCTTCTCTCTAGGTCTCAAGAGGAATGGCTGTAATTTATCAGGTCAAGACAAGGAGTAAAGCTTCCACCATATTTGTGACATGACAACTGCAGTGATTGCAAGTAGTGATAAAGTAAATTCCATGTAGATTTTTTATAGGATGAATAAAATTATCACTGAAAAGTCACGTCTGAAATTCCCATTCCCCACCTGAAGAAAAGCTTAGATTTACCACATATTTACTGACTTCCTATCAGTTGAGCTCTGCACATAATTTATTGTAGTATGGTTTTCATCAGTCTTGTCAGTTTCCCAAGTTTGTCTTCAAATTTCTGGAAAAGCCTAAATTGATAATATTTGGGGAATAAAATCAAAATCCTGCTCAAGGTTTTTATTCTCTGTCCTTTAAGATATGTGGTTGTTTCCACGTGCTTCAATTGCTATCCCAGTGGCCCTTTATACATACTTGAACTTTATTAAGGAAACATTTCATAGAGATGATCTGTTATGTATGTGACACTTTTTAAACAGAGATCCCAAAACCTTCTTAGGATTTACAGTAGATTAATTAGTTATATGTAGAGGTAGTGTAAGGAGTACCCTAGCTGTTTGTCTGCATACCTAGCTCCTTGCTCTTCATTATAATTTTTCTGATTTCATGCTGGTTTTATAAGGGCTTATTGCCAAATACAAGAGATCTTAAAGTTTTGTGAGTTATCAGAGCTGTGGACTCTGAGTGGAAAATAATGTATATAAGCATAGCAGACTCAGAAAATGTCTATTTGTAATAATATAAGACAGCATATAGATTAAAAAAACAAAACCCAAACCCAAAAACCTAACAAAAACCTACCTTGAGATTTGCATAGTTTGAGGTGTTCTACATGCATTGATCTGCAGATGTGAGAAGAAAGATAAGCTTACTGCTTACAGCTGCTTGCGCACAATCACAGTTATATGATGGTAGCCAATTTGCTAGGTGTATCCAAGTAGGATGTTTTCCTTTCTCCTCTTTCTGGAGATCTGACACCAACACGGAAGCTGTGCCAGTACATGTATGCACACATTTTGCATGATGAACAATTTTGATAGTTTTGATAGTTTGTCTTATGTGCTGAATGAATATCAAATTTTTCAAATATTTGGTTTAAGTTTTACGATAGCAGTAAAAGAGTTCTGAGAGCAGAACTGAGTAGTTGTATCTCTGGCTGATGTAACCACACTTACAGCCTTGTAGAATTTTTCAATCTACAACTTCCGAGTTGTTTTTATACATGCTTCTTAAAATATTCTGTTACCTTGATAAAGTGAAACATGAAAATTGTATTTACTCTTGTTCACAAACTGTGTTATTTATTTGCAAGTGAAATGTGTGTGATGCTTTATGGAAACCCATCTTATGATGATATTGCTTACTTGCAACTTGCATTGCTTGTAGAAGTTACGTGTCCAGTTGTATTATAATATGCATAGAGTCGACATTTTGGGACAGGCAAATCGTGTTATCTGGATGCCTTAAAAAGAGCCTTTAGGGCATGATTATACTTATCTTCTAGTTTCACTATACAGTAATATACTGTGTTATGTGATTCTGGCTGCTAATGTGAAATAGCTACAGCTGGAATCCTGATCTCTAGTGATGTTTAGATTATAAAATGCTTCTGCTGATCTCCATCATGCCAGTTATAATGAATATTGAGAACAAAATTATTATATTTATAGTCTACTTCTCAGGAAGAAAATGGAGTTGCATGTTCTTCAATATTTTGTGATTAGTATCACATAATGAAAGTCATCATATGTGATAATCTAGTCACAGTTTTTAAATATATAATCTGTTTAGCAGCATATTAGGAAGTTTGAAAGATGCTTACAGTTATTTTAGCTTTTTCATTCCAATATATGAATTGTTTCTCATTAGATGGTTTCAGTAATCACTATTTTACAAACCTATATTCTATTGTGTGGGAAAGGAAAGATTCTGAACTCCAGAAAATATTCTGTCATTACCTGGTATTGAATTCTAGAGCGATAGGGTGGAGGAAAGACCAAAATGCTGAAAACTGTGCTCCTTCGTAACATTGCTTTTTAAAGTTTTGCCAAGTAAAATATAATTTAACAGAGTTTCTAGAGTTGTTGCATCCTATACAGACCAGTCTGCTTTAAAAGCAATTTCTCTAAACATTTCCTTTTCACACAGAGCACAGTAGGATGCTCTTTTGATTTTCTGTTTATGATTTAGTAACAGAACAGTGAACTATTATTGCTCAGGATGTATGTTCAGTTTTTATGTTTGCTAGATGCAGTAACATATAGTAGTGTTTTGTCATTTGGGTCTGCATGTTACCTTATGTAGTTAATGTCTGGCTTGCTTATGGGTTTTATACGGCGGGACATTAGGTAATATGGATTAGTTTTGTTTTGTTTAGCAAAAATTTGCTTATTTATGGGGTGTTTTTTGTTTGGTTGGTTGTTTTTTTCTAGTTATGGGCTGAATGTAGACACACTGAACATCACTGAAGTCCTTTATGGTCTTGTTATTCTTGGATTTCAACATCTGCTACTGCTGTCAAGAATTATTTTCTTCTTCAATAGAGTAACACGTATACCAAAATAATGTGGTATATATTAAGTGTGAAGCTTTGAGATAGGCTTGTACTTTATAGACTAACAGTTATGTTAGTATTTACTCATGGAATTGGAGGGGTGTATTAGTATTGAAGATGACCTTAATAAATGGGGAAGTTACCTTTGAAGCAACAGAGTCTTCTCCAGGCAAGGGTGAAGTCCTGTATTTGGAAAGGATAAAATAAGTATGTGAAACCAAAATAGTCAATAGGCAATAGGTAAGCGTAGAAGAATATGGAGAAGAGGGCTTAAGGGGTCATTGTTGGCTTTAACACAATGTGGTGCTGTTCCATTAGAGCCAAGTGCTATTTGGGAGTGCGCTGCCAAAGAGCTAGGTGGAAGTCAAGATAAATATTTCAATTTGAACTAGTGCCACCTCAGGTGGATATCTTGCCTGATTTTAGATCAGTGTAGATAAAACTGTTGAAAATCCAGGAGGAAAAAAAAAAGGAAAGACAACAAAGAGGAAGCTGGAAAACATATTAAACATATTTAGGAATTGGAAGAATGTGATTGTTTAGACACAGAAGAGAAATAATAAGTCTTGAAATTTTCAAAGGGTTACATTGAAAAAGTATATGTTCTGTTGTTACTTATACTCATGGAAGATTATCAGAAGGGTTAAGTGGTTGGGCCACTCTCCTACATATGATGGTTAGGTTACTTGTCAGGAAAACAATTTGCCATTGAGAGGAGAACTGTGCACTAAAACAGATTACCTGGAGAGCTTTTGGAGTCCCTGTAACAAAAGGTTTTAACAATATATTAGGCAATCTCTTAAGAGAGGTCTAGACATAATTCATGCTGCTTCAAACCCAGCGAATGCATTTGGCCTCTTTATAACCCTTCCGATTTACACTTTTGTCCCCTTTACAATTGTATCTTCAATAATATATTTTATGTTTTAAGAAGAAAAATGATTGCAAATCACAATATAAAGGCATAATCCCTAATATATAGCATAAATTCAATATGTATTATATTTTCTATGTTTAATGTCATAGTTGTGATAAAAGAAATCAATCATTTTTTTCTCATTGCAAAATCACATACTTTTTTTTTTTTTTTTTTTTTGCTTACCCGTTCATTTGTAGTTTTTCTCTTAAACTCTTAGGGGAAAAATTTATTAAATTCTTAGAACCAGAAAGATTCTTGTTTTTCTGAAGATCGATCAGTGAGTTTAGTAAGTGAAATGTATCTCTTTCTGAGGGAAATTGCCTGATGTCATCTTAGGAACTTGTGGATAGATATTTAGATATTTTAGAAATCTTCATGAGAAGAGTGTGCAGAAGTTATGTATAAAAAGAATATTCACTATAAAATGCAAAAGCACATCAATAAAGGCAATCAAATGAGAGGTCAGAAAAAGAGAAGTAAACAAATTTAGCCATGAGGATGTATCTAGGTTTTTTAAACTGTATCCTAATCTAAAAGAAATCCCAAGGTCCCATGTTTCTCTGACATTTGCTCACCACTCTTCAAGCTGAGGGAGTAATGTCTTCCTGAATGCAGGAGACTCAAAATCCCAATAAGAATTTCAAGTGATGATGGTGGTTTCTTTGTCCTTCAGTGGCTTTTGGAAAATGCTGTTGTTGAAAAGGAGGTGGTGAGGCATGCTTCATTACAGCATATCCTGGTATCTTTACTTTGAATGGATCTCTTAGTCTGTGAGAGTCTAATAATTTGCATTATTCTTTGGAGAAAATGATCCTGTTAAGCCTTCTGTCACACAGAGGAGCTTTTCCAGTCGCAGAATCAGAGCTGGCATTTAGGTGACCTAAATGGCCAGTCATAATCCATCACTTTATCAGACGGAAAAAAAATGCAGTTGTTGTCATCATCATCATCAAATTAAAAAGAAAATTCTAAATTTAGGTCGTGCAAAAATAACTCCTCTCTTTTGAAAATTGGAAATCTTCCATTATATGGAAGGTTATTATAATCAAACATCGTATGTTGGGAGCATTTGGGGGAGGGGCAGTTGGTTTGGGTTTTGGGTTTTTTTATGTATGCTGCTTCTCTAATAATTTTTAGTATTCCATGATCACAAAAGGTTTTAAGACTAGAATAAAAATACAGATGAATAAATATTTTCATCCTATAGACTGCTGATATCTTAATTTTTTATTGAAAACGAGAGGACCTCCAGATTTGCTGGAACTGTAGGTTACTGTATTCAGGATAAAATCAATGTTGTATGAGTGTGACTTTCATCTTGTTTCTTTCCTTGAAAAGAGCTATTTAGTCATTATAACATTTAGATATTTTACTGGTTTTTCCTCTAGCTGCGTTCTTAGTACATGTAATACATGAAATGAGAACAAGACATTGACCTCAAACCTTGCACTTTTTCTTTTTTCTTTCTCCTTATTTTCTGAAAGGTTAGGTAAGCTGGACATCTGGGGGAAATACTTTTTTCCTTTTTTACTTTTATTGAGCTATTGAAGTAATTGGAAAAAGGTGGTTTTTTCCAAAGACAAAAGACAAAACCCCTAATCGAATAATAAATCACATATAAGAGAAAAATAAAATAAATGCTATATCAAATCTGTCTTAAAATGTCCACAAAATTGAACAGCGTAGAGACAGCTGAGTGTGGAGAAAATATTGAACAACTTGTAGCCATCATTTATCAAAGAATGTAATTTAACAATTGTTGGCATACAAAAAGCAAGAAGTCAGAAAGATATATCACAGAAAAATAAAGCACAATATATTATTGATATTTGAGAGCAAGGGTATATTAGGGTTTTTGAAATTTGAATCCAGCTTTTTAGATTCAGGCAATGATTTTTAAAAACATTGTTTCAGCAGCACAGCTACGGCAGAAATGCTTCTCTGATTTAAAAATGCCCTAAAAACCTTAGTTCTGTAAAAATTAACTGTCATGATTCAGGACTTGGCACAATTTTTTTCCCCTTTCCCGATCTCTCTGAGTGGACTCCAGTGAGATCTCTGACCTTGACTTGTTGCTGCTCTGTGATCCTCTCACTCCTGGACCTTTCCCTAGTAGCCAACCCTTCTGTTTCGCATATGCTGTGACCAGAAGACCCTTCAGAAAATAAAATACTTTTTAATATTGGTAGAATTCAGAATTAATAGAAGAGTTGATTTTTTTTTTTTTTCTCAGTCTTACCTAGAAGTCTAGTAGCTCTCTTGTGCCTTTCAGCCTGACTTTTGAGAATATGGTCTTTCTTCCCTTTGTCTGTCTTTCTCTCTGGTCTTTAAAATCTTCCTTAAATTCCAACAAAGGTCACTGTTCACACTTTCCTGTAGAACGCCTCCTTATCCAAAATCAATTTCCTAAGAAATACAAGGCAGAGTAGCTAAAGAAAAATGCCCTTCTAAATGTGTTCTGGATTTTAAAGAAATTCCTGAGCATAGGGAATTACCAGAAGTCATTGCCTTTCCTTTTTATCTATTTCCTGATTTGCTTGTTAATTTAGGCAACTGAAGTAAGCGCCAGCCAAACACAATAAATTCTAGTTTTCAGGTTACATTGTACCCATAAATTATTGCTGGCCAGTCCTTATACGCTTTAGTTGTATTACAGAAGTTTCATATCAATATCCTACAAGTGTACGACTTTGCGAAGTGGGAGACTCACTGCCCTGAAGAGCTTGTCTCTTCAGTCAGCAAGCAAGGCAGTCAAGGTAGAGAAAAAGAGAATGTGTGATGTGAAATGCAGAAAAGTCAACTGATTTGCTGGAGACATAAAGCGAATGTAGATCCTTCGACTTTAATTGTGTTTGTTGAACCCCATGGGTCTTTGCCACTGGCAAATAAAGCTGAATAATCCCATATCCAGTGCTCTAACCAAGAGATCATCCTCCCTTTGCTAAATGTCAGTCTTGATGGTGCTCATTTGAAACATTTATCTATGTTTGTCTCTTCCCGTGACTTTTCATGTAGTAATAACAAGAAGAGGTAGATAAAAACTTTCAAATATATTGGATATACGTTGCAAATTGTCTTCTCTTTATACAAAGTGACAAGGAGAGTAAAGAAGGAAGAGAGAAAAATTTTTTTACCTTTGGAAAATGAAATACCAACCTCGGTGATAACAATGAAAGGGAATTTTCCCTCATGCTAGGTATCAAAAGACAGGTCATTGATGGAAACAGCTCCAGCAAGTTCCCTTCAGTATGCAGAATTATACTTTGAAAGACCATTTTCGGCTAATTTGGCTGTTGTGCAGTTTGAACTTTACGAATTGACTTGTAATTGGACCATGCTGTCAATGGGAAAACTTACAAGTATTGAACATGACATTTTTAAGAAGGTTACTGTCATCTAGTCCTCTATTAGTGGATTTGCAGAGAGTTATAATTGGTCTAACAAGCTTAGTAACCTGTCCTACTTCCAATTATAATGTAGAACCTCATTTATATCTTTTCTTTATTTACTGATACATGATAGGTCATAATTCTCCATCTAGTGGTAATGTTTCAAAATAAAGCTGTCTAATCATAGAATGGTTGGATTCCTTTAATATACATGAATATATGTAACCATACAGATAGATTAATATGTATGTATATATTTACCCATACACATAGATTATATATAATTTACATATGCATATATGTTTGTGTATATATTCTGAACAATTTAAGTACATACATAATTTTTCATGTAGGTATTTTATATATACATACACACACACATATATATCTTTTTATTCTGAATGACTAGTGTGAATATAAAGTCTCCTGTTGCTTTTAAATTACCAGGGGAGGATGAGTTTCCTCCAGACCTTTGTTAAATTTAAAAGATTATTCTGTCTCGAGGTGATAATGTGTTCATGTAGATGTAATTCTCAGGACCGAAAAAGAAGAGGAAGCATAAGAAAATGAACAGGTTGATGAACTCAATGCATTCATTATCAACTTATATTTGCATGAAGGAGAAACTGTTCACTTATTATAAAATTAGAATGGCACCATTAATTTTGTTTACTACGTGAGCGATTTTTAGTGCATGTAAGATTTACTGGCTGTTTTACAGGTGAATATGTCTTGTTAAATAGCCTTGTGGAAAGAGCTCTGCAGAAGCATCTGCATTTGTTGTATCTCCCTGAAGCAGAGACGTTTTGTGGAGTAATGGTGATTTCAGACATCATAGGACTGCTTTTTTTATTTTGTTTTCATGGCCAGGAGAATGATGGCAATGCAGAATGGTGCATCTGAAAGGTAGAGGAGGAATCAGTGAAGAAATTTAAAAAGCACAAAGAAAAAAGCTAGAGAAATGACGTATTTGTATGCATTCATAAAATTATTTTTTCAACACTTTCTTCATATTTGGCAACTTGGCCTTCACTGCCATGCTCTCCTTACTTGTCTTAGTAAAGACTGATTGGTGAGACAACAGACCAGACCAAGAAAAAAAAGAAGAAAAAATCCAACCAACCAACCAACCAACCAAAAAAAAAAAAACCCTTAAAACCTTTAGGTATGAACAAGCAAAACAAAGAGAGCAGAAAGGAGACTTGGTCTTTCTCCTTTTCTTTTTTCTATGTGTTTTGGTCACAAGTTGTAGCCACCTTTGAACTGTTAACACGGTTCTGCCAGCAGAAGAGGAATTACATATTTTTTCTGAGGTACCTGTTTTTCATGGAGATGCTCTTACATGAATACTTTTTCAGAGTGCACTTGAGAGTTTAAAGAAGTGTGGAGAGTGTCTCTCCTGTAATTTACAGCTAATGGAGTGATTCCATTTTCACTTTGGGTTCTGATTAATATTGTATGTCAGCAACATTATCCGTGAGCCTCACAAAACAGAAAATAATGATTCTGTTGATTTTGGCAATGGGGCAGATGATAGCAGAATATTTTAAGCTCCTATTGTTTTTTTTGTGATGCTGTTGTGTCTTTAGAACTAATAGCATAAAACTGTGTTGCTTCAGGAAACTCAAAGGCTACTGTATTGTCTGGCTCTTTTTCTCTGAGTTTGAAAACTGATCACTGTTAAAATATTGTATACTCCTTTTCCTTTGCATGCTCCGATTCAGTGCAAGAACAATCTGAAGATACAGGCTTCAATGAAGAAAAATAATGATCATAAAATATAGATTATAAAAGATAGTATATAAACCATAGATTATAAATTATTGGAATACCTGCAGTTTAACTGATTTTTTTTTTCATCAGTTTCACAGGAGTATGACATTACAAGATATAAGATCAAGGGAATGACGTAAGATTTAGGTATTTCAGAATCTACTTTTGGCAAGGCAAATTGTGCTGCAAGTTTTAGAATTCACAAATATGTGTACATATGCTCTCACTTACTTGTGATTAATGGTCCGTGATCTTTACGCACTTATTGCCATGCTTTTTGAGTGTGTTTTGTGATATATTTTCTAAATTCTCAACACGAGTCTGCTGACAGAATCATAGATCTGAACTATCTTATAGAACTGTAGTGTCTCAAATAAATAGGTCAAATAATCCTAGAAATGGTGTTTGTTAGCTTTGGATCGATAGTGATAAAGTTTCTCTGTATTCTTACTTGCTCAAACTTCTGTCTAATCTATCTTTGTTCTCTTCTTCTTGTGCAATCTTTTCCTTGCTTCCAGTGGCTGCTACAAAGAGCAAAGCTAGAGGTGAGTTTCTGCCTGCACTCTTCAATTTGCATTGCATGGTTCTGCAGCCCACGCATTTTCTTACAAGGTTTTTTCTGCTTTTCAAAACCGAGAAAGATATTTTTAGATCTTACGGTATAATAGATTACTTTTTAAAACTTTGTAATTGCCCCTAAGTGCAGACCATTTTCATTGTTTATCAGTCATCACTATTCACACTATATTTTGTTGATTGGTTTAATGGAGGAAGTTTTTAGGAAAAAGATAAAACCAAGTGCATTGTAGTTAGATTTCTGACTTGCATTATAGTAGTGTAGGAATATTGATGGCATTTTAATAAAAATGAAGATATTGCATAAAAATGCTCATAAATATGTAAATGTAATTTATATTTTTTATCTCTAGACATAGTCATAAATACTGAACAGAGAACAATGAACATGAGTGTCTCCTAAGCATCCCCCATCTTTTCAAAGTGGTATAAAATGATCATAGCTGTTTCTAATAGCATACCAATATATAGAGAGGCATACTATAATCTCTCCAGAGATTTATGACTTCAGAGCAGCAAGGTGATTGTCACAAATCAATGTGACAAAGAAGTATACCTTTCAGAACTGATCATGTAAGGTCAGTTGTTCCTTAAATCATTTCCTGAATTTCAACGAAGCAGTGATGTAGCACATGGAACCTGAAGGGTGGCTTTTTACTTGCATATACATATAAATATATGCATATATAAATATATATAGAATATCTTGAAAAGATATATTTTACTAAAATTTATCTAACATTTCTGGTAGATAAAGTTGAGTTGTTTGATAGTTAAACATCAGATTTTAAGGCAAATATTTATGCTCGTTTTCATGTAGTTTGGAAGTTAAGAACTCTCCTATTCACAGTGTTTGTTAAGTTCAATTATATATATTGTCTAGCTTGAAGATGTAGAACAATAATAATAATCAAAGAAAACACAGCCAACTGATGGTGTTTGTATATTAGAATAATTAAATCAATAATTAAAATACAGCTCGGGTTTCTTTAAACCGTGCATGGCTTTTCATAAAATCTTTTTCTCAGAAACTTTGCATGCATTGGATGTCATGAGTGAGGGGAGTGGATAAAGTAAAATTCACATATTTGTCTATGCATGCTATCAAGTTTGGTTTGTTCTTTTCTGTACTGTCATGTACTCAGCTGTGATGCTGTGTAATAGTGGTCAAGAGCTTAAGACCTTTGTAATCAACGAAAAAAACAAACAAAACCAAAACACATCCACAGAAGCAAACTTTCACTACAAATAAGTGCAATCTCATCAGTATTCAGCCAATATTTCATGTTATACATATACCCATATATTGCCATTCAAATAGAAACTGCCCTGGAGCACAGGAATTATAAAATGAGTCAGAAGTACTCATGGGCCCCACTCGTCTGTGCACATTAACACACCCTTATTTCAGAAGTGCATGTGCATATTGAATAAACAGCTGAAACTATATATAGTAAACTGGGTTTGACACTGCGATAAGAGAAAATCTCATAATCTGTAGCTATGCATTATCTTTGAAATTCTCTTGCTCAGTTGCACAGTGCCTTCAAGAAATCATCAGCTTTTCCTTTGGTGCTGAACAGCCCCATGATGAAGGCACCCAATAACCACAAGAAATTCAGTTCTGCAATAGTTCTGTCTTTTACCAAAAGCATAGGACCCATCTTGTAATCTCCTGAGGTGGAAGACAAAAAGTAGCTGACATCTTACTTCTTTTCACATTGCTCTGTCTAAACACTGAAGAAGGATCTGTACCTCCTTTTGAAGTATAACACTGAACTGGCAAGCAGTTGTCTAATAGTGCATTGGACACAGCAGCTCACAACTGAGGGAATGCTTTGCTGCAGGAGTTGTTTCTCTTTTGGCATTTATCTCCCTGAAATCCAGCACTCTTAAATCTATGCTCTTCTTTATTGACCATCATCTTTCCTTTCTGAAAATTTGGAATTTGTGCTGCCACTATCAGCAAGGTGAAGCTGACCCTCATGCCTGCCCTGAGATCTGAGGGTTCCAGCACACATTAGGAGGTGATATTCTATGTGACCACCTGGTTTGAAATTTTGTCTCCTGCTGGTCTCCAACTTCCCCCCTCCATTTCCTTGTGGGATTGCCTATAAGCAGAGCATTAGAGCCCGTGTTCTCAAATGTTGCATTCAGTGCTTTTTCCTTAAGTATTTTCTCAGACCTTGTTGAAGGATGTTTGTATTAAGTGGTGTAAAGCCACTGTTTACCCTTACTTTGTGCCACTTAGAATCAATTTTGGTTGGAAGGTCATCTGGACCTAGGCACTGTGCAAGTGAGGCCCACTTAAATCTGGGTGTTCAGAGCCTTCCAGTCCAATTGAAGTATCTCAAAGGTCAGAGATTCCACAGATCCAGCTTAGATTTGTGCCACCATGGCTTTATCTTACCATGGTTTTCTTATTTCTTTTTTATATGTTCCATTACTGCATGAAAGAAGAAACCGCATGAAAATTTTTGGTGGTTTCCAGAAAGGGTAAATTTTGCGTAGAAGGAAAGATCTTTTGGACTACCTTGGGCAGATGCTGCCACAGGACAGTTATGTTCTGGACAGATACTTGTGAGATTTCCAAGTCTATTTCAGAAGGATTTGAAAGAGTAAGAGATAAAATTAAAAATTAAAATGGTCGTTCATAGCATTGAATTTAATGAAGCAAACACCAAGGATACCACCTGAAAATCTCAGACTATCTGAATATAGAGTTCTTTCAGTGGATGAGTTATTTTAAGGATGGTTCCTTAATGCACCAGATGAGATTTTTTCAAGTCGCACTCTATAAATCATAGAATCATTCAGGTTGGAAAAGACCCTTGGGATCATCGAGTCCAA
>JAOXJM010000001.1:100241712-100263834 GCA_026413425.1 Tringa solitaria | reverse complement strand
CATTCCCTTACTGTCTCTTCAGTATTCCTTCCCCTGTAGTTTAGTCACTTCTTCCAATACATAACCTCTAGGGTCTAGTGCTTTTCTCTGCTTATTAAATCATGTCCAAAGCTTAAACTTGTGAGTTTGAAAGGTCTGGATTTGATTCCTAGCTCTACCATGGTTTTCCTCTGTGATGTCTCATGACACTTAAGGCCAGAGTTTTCTCATATTCAGTGGTTCTGATGGGGAGGAGTGGTGATGAAGAACAAAATTTGATGCTTGTCTGTGGAGAGAATGCACACAAAATAAAAAATAGGTTTGAAAATGACCATATTAACAGTGCAGAAGGACTGTGAAGACATACATGAAACATTGCTTCTCCTTCACGTTTTAGATAGACAATTGTTACTGTGGACCTCTAGTTCTTGTTCTATTTTGGTGAAAAGAATATGGAATTTTCAATTTAATAGTTAGTCTTTGAATATAAAAAATGTGTTGGGTTTTCTTGCAGTTTTTTCTTTGTGGTATTTTGGTGTTTTTTTTTCCCCAAATTCTCCTAAATGTAAAAGTTCACATTAGATCAGGATGATAGGTTATTTCACAGTTTCAGTTTTCCATCAGATAGCATAGAATCATATAGGTTAGAAAAGACCTTTAAGATCATTGATTCAACCCTTTGTAATTTGGGAAATACTTGGCCATAGCATCTGTAAGATCTTTCCAATATTGAAACAACTGAGATTTCCACATAATGTTGTGTGTACACGGTCCAAATGCTCACCATTGCATTTCTAGCCAGAATCCTTCTGCTATTCAAGGTCCCATGTTCTGTTACTAAGAAGACAGCCAAAAAATGAATCAGCTTTTCCTTTCTTAGGTTGAGGGACTGTGTTAGCAACACTGGAAACAGCAGTTATACAAGCCTGTATATCCTCTTTACTGCTTTTAATGCATTTTATTTTGGTATGTTTTCCAGATTAGATGTAAACAATGCAACTATTAATTGTTTTCATAATGTAACATGCTCATTGAAATTGTAGGTCACCATGGAATAAAGCAGTTCTTGCAATACAGAACTAGCAAAGGACAGTACAAAACCTCACTGAAAAGAGATTAGTAGGGGCAGGCTGTTGCTGTTGACATGGCCTTTTCATCTGAGAGGCATCAATACTGACCCAACGTGTCAGTCATTTTATTGACTAAATATCTTAATAAGCAGCATAGAAGAGTTTGAAATGGAGTAAGATAATGTTTGTTTTCATTCTTGTGAAGTGTAACACAGTTGTGGGAGAGGGGCTCTAGGGAGGATGTTCCCTTTTGAGGCAGGCCCAGTTATCACCAACTAAAGCATCTTGTCAGTTCTTATTCCCCAACTTTCAGATAGGCGACTCTTCGCTCTCAATGGTTAATATGAATTCTGATTGCTCTTTTTCAATTTGTCTGCTGTTGTTTGGCTGCTAAGTATTTGGGACCAGACTGTCAAAAGCAGTGTATTAGGAGAGCTTGCCATACTTGAATAGAACCCTGCTGGAAATTTAGTTACTTTATTTGCTATCTGAATGGATATACTGCTGTAAATCTGGTTGTGGTGTGGAGCATTGAGCCCTTATGGCTATCTGCAAAGAATATTTGTAGGCAGTGTATTGCATTTCAAATACAAATTATGGTGAACACATGATACACAAACGCATATTGCTGTATGCTAGCCCAGTGAAATCAGATTTCAAATTCCAGCCAGACAAAACATTTCACTTCTGAGTCTAAACTTTAAATTTAGACACAATAAAAAGGACATAGTTCAGTACCCAAGATGAGTTCACTATATTTTATACTTGTGTAATTGGTGGGAATGATTTCTTAGTATCTGGCAGTGGGATGGAGAGGCTGTACTGAAGCAGGCTGTGGACTTCTTTTTGTCCAAATATCTAAATTCCTCAACTTCTATTGAGACAAAAATTCTGGTAGAGAAAAGGAATTTTATAATATTACCTAAAGACTGGAGAAATTATACAGTTGGTGTACAAGTTACAGCAAAACCATGTTCACTGATTTTACTTCTCTGTTGATAATTATAGACACTTTTTAAAGCACAGGCTTTTCTTTCAGGCTTGGCTTTGTTCCAGCATGCCTTTTTAAACTGAAGTAAGTGGAGAGAAGAGTGCTTTGAAATAAAAGGAAAGATTTTTAAAATTTTTTTCTCCAGTGCTCTTTGGAAAAACATCGAACTTTGTACTGATTCTCCATATTAGCTCATTTCTCAAAATCTGCTTCTTAAATCTCTGTGTGAGATCAGACCTTCAGATAATTTGTTTTACTTTAGCAAACAGTGGTCAGTGAAACACATAGCGTTTAAATGGCTGAGGAGTCACTGTTGCTGCTAAAGTTTGGTGCTTTATAATAATACTAGCTTGGTTTCTTGGTTCAGGCATAGGAACAGAAGAAAGGAGGTTAAGACTTTTCTGTGTGTGCTACCACTGTTCTATAGGGGATCTCTAGAAGTTCTTTGTTGGTAAGCATTATGCTCTGCATTACTCTGGCATTCTTTCAAAGGCTAATAGCTTCAAGGTCTTCCTCACATTTTAGTTAGATCATGGACTATGTATAAGGAAAAGGTAATGGAAAACAGTTGAGCAGAGTACTACTTAGGGATTTTTCTTCATGTGCTGTTCATACACAATTTTCTAAAAAATCTGGTCTGATTAGAAACAGTCATAGGATTATTCATGTGGATCTATTTACCACAAGATCTGGTGGATCATTAAAGATGGAGAGAAATGTGTAGTGTTCGCTTACTGTGTACCTTAGGTTGTTGATTCTGAATTAGAATCTTCACATTGATCTTCACTTGACTACAGAACACCCAACTCCTTATCCATTAAGCTGACAAGTGAATTTCATCTCTTATAAAAACTAGTTAGCAACATCATATTGCCCTTATGCAACTTCTCAGCTCAAGTAAAAGAACCAGAACTCTGTTTGGCCTATTGCCAATAACTGAAAATTTCACTAGGAATCTAAGTAATTTATGTTTTGGAAACTGTTTCTGGCTCTCGGAAAGCTAAACAGTTGAACAAGTGTGTTCCTGTTCTTCACAGATTGCCATAGCCGAAAGAATGTCAGCAGCAGTACCCAAGGAAAGAGATAATCTTAGGATTTCCTTTTTAGGAGCTTGATTCTATGAAATCAGGTCCAGAAACTAAATACTGTAATGAAAGTACATAAATCCAAATTTATTTTTTTTTAAGGTGAACACTTACAATGATAGTATCCCTGAAACTGATGAAAGATTTAGTAATAACAAAAAACCCCATAAATGTTGTATCTTTCATCTGTCATATCAGCATGCTGTTCATGGCCTCCCTGAAGAGCTAATAACAAACTAAAAGTCATGATTTCAACCAAACAACCTCCTGTGTTTACTATGTGGTTTATAAAATATTATAAAAATATTTAAAATGCTGTAACCTGACAAAAGTCCTTGAAAGGGAAATGAGCAAGAGAATTAAGGAGTTCATAATAAAATTAAATGAAGCTGTCAGAAGAGAGGGAACCATCGCAAAGAGGGCAGTGGAAAGGAGTCATGCCTGATGGCTACAAATCCAGTGGGCCTTTGCAGCAGCCAGCAGTGCAAGTTGCAGGTCCCCATGTGTCTTACAGCTGCTATTATAAGTCACTGTCAGTTTGCCAAATTCTGGCTTTCCTAACTATGATGGTTTAGAGTGTCTAAGAAAAGATAGAACTACATTCTCCTGATTTCTGTAAGTACCTGTCACCAATACAACGCATCCAACTGGTCTCTCACTGTTGATGAGAATACGGCAGCCCTTTTTCATTTGTGAGGGTGGCTTTTCCATTCATGTGTTTTTTTAATAATTATTGTTATTTCTATATGCATATATAATACAAGTTGCGTGTGGTGCATCTGGAGAAGTACTTAAAAATTGTAGTTGGACTTAGGAGCAATTGTACATAATCGTAAGTTTCCCAAGGTAGAATTTTTTGCTTTTCATGCCTTACTCAGTAGATTCAAAATATCTGTTATCTGTGATACCTTTATTTCTTTCCTTAGTTTTCCTTCAGATGTATTTGTTTCATTTGTTTTGGGGAATAGTTTTTATTGTCTTTATTTGTCATTGAATTCTAGAAATTTAAAGAGTGTCAACTGATGCTTCCCAAGAAGTAGCTCAGAAATGAAGGCAGAATATCAATCCCTGCGTTTATGCCAATTTACATTTTAGGAATTTACAAGTGTATAAAACTAATGAGCTAATAATTTAACATTCTTTTTAGATAATGTTATGTACAGAAATGAATAGGATGAATAGGCTTTCCTCCCATGGTTGGGCATCTCTTACAGAATTTAATTTCTGTAGTGATTATCATAATGGACTGCCCATCCCACTCCAACAATAAACGTTCCCCAGGAGGCAGACCAGTAAAATAAATGCTTCTCCAGAGCAGACGTAATAAAATTCCTCTGATCTTTGGCTTTTTCTCTCTCTAGAAGCTCAGGAGAAAAAGTGGTCCTTGTAGCACTGTTGACAGTTTACAAATTTCTGTTTTCTGGGACACCAGCTAGGAAGCAAGTTCCAGCATCAGGGAAAAGCACTCAAAATGTGCTCTGCCAACATTTCCCTTCCATTTACTTTCAGACAGCTTCTACCCCTGCCGATCTCAGTGTTTGCAAGGTAATGTGCTGTACAATTGTATCCACCTCCTCTGCTGACCAATTTAGCATGTTTTCTTGGTCCTTCCCTCCTGCTTTGCTTTCTTTTTTTTGTTTGTTTGTTTGTTTGGGTTTTTTTTGGTTGGTTGGTTCGGTTTGGTTTGGTTTGGTTGGGTTTTTTTTCCTTCTGGTATGTCCCAGTAACACAGGAGATAGTTTTGTAATCTTCTATTATTCTTTCTCCTATATTCAGTTATGATCTTGAGTTGATGAAATATCTTGCAAAATATATTCAGTCATTTGTGTAGGTTAGTGACAACTATTTTAATAACTTTACCTTTTTGAAAATAAATTTTACTTTCTTTAATGCTTCTGTGAAGAGCAAAGCATTATCTCCCATGACAATTCCTCACAATAAGATGTCATATCAGAGATTTCCACTGGAAACTTGTCAGTCTTACCTGAAGACTGTTACATGCTTTCCAAAGGACATGAATTCGACTTTTTGAGATGCAACGTTCTGGCCCTTTGGCTGCTTTATAAAAGCAAATTGTGCATGGTATTCAGGAACATGGACAGCTATAAGAGATATTCTTGATCATTAAGTCCAGTCTCTTTTTATAGTCATCATTTATTACCTCCTCCATATATGCATTCTGAAAAACTGGTGGTTTTGGTTGTTGGTTTTGTTTGTTTGATTGATTGATTTGGGTTTGGTTTGTTTTCCTCCTCAGGAAGTTTTGTAACTGACTAGGGAAACTGTGAACCCTTCCCTTGCAATTGTCAGGCATGCTTTTCTAATTGCTAGAAGCAGCTTATTCATATAACTTTTTCTTATGTCAAGATTATCTTTGATTGTAAACTGATCATCTTCTTCCTCCTTGTTTTTAATCTCCATGAGTAATACAGAGATAACTATCATGTTTGCACTTAGTCTTGGTTTTTATAGACAGCCAGATATTTTTCAGTCTCTTCTCTTTCCAGGATGGCCTGGACTACATTATACTTTTCCAGTGTGTTGCAGTGTGAACTGGCCGCTATTGAAATAAGTGAGCGGTATGGTTTGCAGTGTTTTACCTGGAGTTCACCCCATCTCTTCTGTCAAACCTTTCTACATCTACCAGAAGTACTTCAACTGCCTTGTGTCATGACTGTTTTCTTTGAAGCTGCTTCATGTTGGTCATTCATAGTCATCCAGTGATAAATTAGAAAATGTGTCTTCTTCCTGCTCAGTTTTTCTCAGCTGATGAGATTCTAGTGTATAGCTGAAGTTTCAATTATTAATCCCCAAACTCAATACTTTTTTCTCATTTCTATTACTGCAGTCCGAAAGGCTGTCCAGCACTTTCTGTGAGATGTACCAGTCCTCTTCTGTATGAATACCTTTAAAGATTTTCTCGTTAACTTGCTCATGATGTCTGTTACCTAAATTATTATTAATATAAAAAAAGAAAGAGTGAAGAGGAGTCCTTGTAAAAAGCCCAAGCATTAATGAATTCCCTCAAATCTCTTCTTCCTTTCAATTCCAGCTTAACGCTATCTCCCATAAGCAAGTTTTTCATGTTTCCCACATATCCTGTGCTGGTATCTTCTGCCTAATTTACATGCTGTGTTTATGGGTTCTCATTCTAACACATTTAAGTAAAGATTAAGTTACTACATTTCTGTTGTCTGCCAGCAATTAGATTAGACTTGACTGATGTATGTTTGTTAACTTCATCTTTACTTGGTAGTCTCAGTTGACTATACCAGAGTTTCTGATCCCTTCTTTCACTTCTTCCTGGTCATTTCTAGAGAACAAATTCACTTACCCTTGCCAATCTACATGAGATGAGTTGATGGTGTGTCCTGGTTTGAGGTAAAACAGAACCATCTTTCTGTTCAGTAATTTTACTTCTTAGCTAAGCCTCTTCTAACTCTCTGAAATTAACAGCATATTGTGCAGAACACTGATCATTCTCAGAATGATAAGACCTATGTTTATAGTTCATGCTAAGGAATGGTATGCAGAGAGGCTCTTGCTTATACTTATTGCTATAACAACCAAGGTCTGCTAACTTTATTACTTGCCCAGTTGGAGGGTCAGAAGTGGAAATAACCAGAGGGGGCATTCCTGAATCCAGTTCCCATCCCTCTCTGAGTCCAGTCTGGGAACTCCCCAGTGCCTGCCAGTTATATGATCATCATCCTGGGAGCTTGATACAGTTTTGTATATATTGTATCTATTTCATATTTTCATTTTACTATTAATATTTCATTAAAGTAGTTCCTTCTAAACTCATAAATCTTTTTATCTCTCCTCCTCTTCTCCTTGGAGCGAGACGTGGGGGGAGCATCTGTGCTCTCATGATTGGCCAATCTGGCCCAAACCACGACATGGTGGATTTATTAGCTAGGGGTTTTTAGTCAAGACAACTGATATTTAGCAAGTGTAATCTTGCTTAGTGATGATAAAATGGCAAGCAGTGGGGTTCAGAAAATAACAAATTATATCAAATCTAAATTACAGCTATACTTCATATATAATAATTTCATGATAGGTATTTTTATGCATTCTTCTTATTAGTATAATTTTCTGCTGACCATTTTTCATTCATATTGTAGTTGGCTTTTTACTTTATCTGTATACTAAGTAATTACATAGTAATTCTTGTGCTTTGTATTCAGCAGTGTTGTATTTGGCCAAGCGATGTATCTTTAAAGGACTTTCTTGGACAATTCCTGTTTTTTGCACCTTTTTGCATATAATTCCACAAGTACCTTATGTGTATCTCCCATAGTCTTCCAACTTGCCAAGTATATCATAAACGCTGTTCCATAATTTGTTACCTGTATGCTTGTTAGTCACACTCTCTAGTTCATCAGGGCATCAGTGATGACCTTTAAAATTATTTTTTTTATTTTTTTATTTTTTTCAGGCATTCATAGAATTATTTTACATTATAGAAGTTTCCCTTTGGAATTCTCGGGAATTCAAGCATGTTCCTTGTTGCAAAGTTTTAACAGTGACTTGTAACAGCTAGAGAGTGATTCTTCATCTTTGAATATGTGCATTATCACTCATAACCAAGTTTACTGCACCTGTAAAGGCACAGCTTGTTACCCTGTCAGTAACTTGGTGCAGTGTTATGGGGAGCTCAACACCTGTTCCAAAGCTCCAGTGACAAGGAGGGATTAATGACTTCTTTGCCAGATGATTTACTTACTTTATCAGAATGCAAGATTATGGGTAAAAAGGTTTATTCACTTAAAAACATAGATTTTGCATTTATGGAACAAAGTTATGAAAAGACAAAGCAAAATCTAGTATTGAGATACATTCTATATAGAGAGAGATATGCACACTCTTGGTGCTTTAGCTAGCTTCTGTGTCTTTCCCTCACAGGTGATATGGGAATCTGTTATGATCTTGACATAGCTTTTCTCCTGCTTAGACTGTCTTTAAGATGCCTTCCCCATGCTTGGGGCAGAAAAGAGTCCAGGAGCAGGAAGCACATCCTCTGGGTTGTTCAAGGCTAGAATGCCAAATTGTTATTTATTTATTTCTGATTAAAATAATTTCCTTAGATTTGCTAATAGAACAGTATTTAGCACCCCTGAGGGTACTAGAATATCCTTCTTCCCCCCTCTGAAAGTCTGTTGATTTACAATAATATCGTCAGCCTTCATTAAAAAAATATGAAACCTTATACGTCACATCATGAGAGAAGTTAAACGCGGTTTCTGGCTAGATTCATTAGTGCTTCTTTTTCTCTATTTTTGTGTTGAATACAATACCTACATGGGGAAACTGGGAATAAAGAGCCTTGCTTGAGGAACATCTTGATCAACGCTACCGTTGGTTTTAGGGAGTCTCCTGAGCCTCCTGTAACTAAGAGGTCTTGCCACTGTTAGCACCATGTGCTTTCTGAGAATTATCTCATTGCAGCAAAAATAGTAGTCAGATTGATTTCTTTAGCCTTGCCAAAAAGGTCTGTATGCTGCACATCCAAATACAGTTCTAAGGAAGTAGAATCGTTTCCAATAAAACCCCATCTACCAGCTTCTTCAAAATGAATTTGGCCCAAACAAAAAGCTTTTCTGCTGTCTCTTTTTTTTTTTATTTCATGAAGTTGCAATTAGGACCCAGCTAACTTTACCTTTATTTTTATCTTTCATGAAAAACTCATGGTCTTATGGTATTCTAACCATGATCGCTATTCTGTCTTACTTCTCATTCCTGTAATAGAAGGCACTTGTCTACAGTTCCTGCATTTTGCTGTCCATATTCCTTGAATTAACATGCAAATATTTTCTTGTTTCTTATCTGTTTTCTAAATTAATTAGGCACATCTTTTCACAGCATGTCTCATGCATGTGAATGCTCTTTATATCCAGCCTTAGGTTTGTTTTTCTCTTCTATATAGACTGCTACAGTGATAAATCTGAATTTACTGTGGTGCCTTTTCTGCCCTCCTTCTACGTATTAAACAAATATTTGGAGATTACACAAAATCTCCCAGTCATCTCTCTTCGTTTCTTAGTCTGAGATGCTTGCTCTTGAGTAGTTCAGCCTCAATAATAGAAAACTGTTTCAAGGCAGTCTGTCCTTTCAGAAAGAGTTGTGTTTCCAGTGAAAACATTCAAAATTGTATTTTAATTTATCTAGTCCTGGAGGCATTTACTGCTGTTGGTTGTCTTTGTTATATTCCTTGCTTCTCCTCTGTCTTTCCTTTACAAAGACCAGGAAGAGTTATGACCCAGATTTTTCAGTTTACATATCTTTTTGCTTTTGTTTCGGTTTTCTGTTGGTCTTTTTGCCCCCTTTTCTCTTTCATCAGGATTGTTTGTTTTATTTAACAGTGTGTTAATTTCTACCAACAGTATGTAAATATAAAAGTGCTCAAAGAGTAAGCATAGAAAAAAATAAGAACACAGTCAATTATAAATGCCACTTCTGAAGTAATACTGTCCTTTTCCCCATGAATAGGATTTAATCTATGAAGTGAAATGGGAATTAAACAGAAGATGAATCTGTCAAAAAAAGGATCATACTATTGCCAGTCTTCACTATCTGTAAAGTCTCCAACTCTTTTGATATATTAGTCCTGTTTATGTGTTAATAATAGTGAGGCTATAATTTTGATTTTTATTTTTTTAGTTGAGTTGTACATGCCCCTTGATTTATATAGGTTCCTAAATGTAAAACAGTTTTGTGGATGAATGGGTGTCCAAAGAGCAGATTGATCTGTGGATGACTTCCTAGCAGCCTGGACGACATTCAGTGATCTCTGCACCTTTGTGCCTTCTCTCATTTTATCCAATACTAACAAGAGACAAACCCACCTAACTGAAGCAGTCAGCAAAGTACTAAGTGACACAGTTGCAAGGAAGTGGCCCATGGGGGCGATGGGCAAATACCTTCTAGGAAGATCTTTCAAGTCCCGTCTCCAGCACAGCATAATAAACTTTCTTCTGCCTCAAGGTCCTGACGCCAGGCATGTCCGTATCCATATCCTAATATATGCTGCATGGACAGTGGAGTCCTAGAAAAGGCCCTCACTCTAAGCCTTTACAGGAAGCTACACAAGCCAAGAGGCAGGGCATATAAATGCACAACAGGTGCTGAGTGTGAAGGCTGTGTGCATTTGAAAGAATATCTGGACTACAGAGCTGGGTGCTAGTTGCATGACAGTCATGCAGGAATAGGCCAGACTTAGAAAGAAGGTATGAGTCACTGTAGAACATGACAGATTTGATTCATCACAACTTGAGAGGTGAGTTGGTTGGTTGGGGTGGGATGGTGGAGATGAAGGCAACAGTGCTGTAAGAGATTTGTTAGGAGATGGAGAGGTGGCAGAGAGATTTAGGATTTGGGCTTTTGAGAGACTTCAGGTTTTACGGAGGAAGGTGCAGAGACGTGTGGTTGTTAGCTATAATAAAGTTTTGAAAAGTAATTTTTGTAGTGTGGAATGTTGACTATTAAATGTTAAAATACATTTGGTAAACCTAGGAGAGCTGTATCTTTTTCCTCATTGTTAATATTGTCAGGAGGGAAATTGAATAACTTCGAATACCTTATTATTACTCAGTAGAAAGTGTTATAAATTGGAAAAGTTGTTTATCTCTGGTATAAGTATTATTACATTACAGCAACATAAACCAAGTTCCGTATGAAAAGAGAGGAGTTTGATTTTAAGTAAGACTGCATCTGATATGAGTTTGTCAGTGTTTTTGTCAAAGGTATGTATACTTTTCTATGCTCAGCTTCAATTTTTGCAGCTAGAGCAAACTCTAATTCCTTCTGTAATGAACTGCTGTTGCCTACAATGTGCAGAGAATTTTATTCTAAGAAGGTTTTACAGCTTTCTTATATAAAGAAATGAAGCATCAGGCTTGTGTGTATTATATATTTTGAACTGATCCTGTAAACATTTACTTATGTGCTTAAAGTGAAGCCTGCAATTCTCCTAAGTCAGTGAGTCCACCTGTGTATTTAAAGTTGGGGGTAAAGTCAATATCTGAAGTATCTTAGTTATTGTACTACATCTCTAAGAAATAAATAGCTTCCTTGATTCTGAGCCAACTCTTGTACTGGTCTATTTGTCAGTGTCTTTGGGTCATAGATTTTCTTGTACATTGCTTCCACTGTTTCAGAAAATGCTGGTGAATTTACCTACACAAAAAGAAAGGCAAGGGGCTGAGGAGCCTGAGGAAGATTGAATGTTGTTTTTTTTTTTAAAAAAAAGCCAATTGTCCCCAATTTAGGGACAATACAGTCTGATTCTGAAACGCCTCATAATAATTAGTTTAGTGACTTAGTGTTGGATTACTAATACAGGCTCAAAAATTACTTTGAGTGCTTTTGAATTGGCATCAGAATTCACACAAGATTGTCTGAATTTAGTATTTGGTATACAGAAGCCTCATGATCAGAAGATGTGCTTTCCAAATAATAATTCAATGAGAATTTATTGTAAAGTTAGTTTTAGGTGGGGTTTTTTGCTTGTTTTTTTTTTCTTTTCTTTTTTTTTCTTGGCTTGCTAAAGGAAATCAGCTCATACAATTTGGATGTACCTCAGTATTTGGTCAGATAGCATTAGTAGAGTTCATCAAAGTCTTTTCTTCTTCCAATGACCCTCAAATGTTTTCCCTTGTTAACCCAAGATTGTGGCATCTATTTCTTGCAGCACACACTTGGGCCTCATAAAATTACTTATTAATGCCAATTCTTGTCAATATTGGCATTGCTAGTGACAATTGCAATCCCTGTCACCTAGTAGGCAGCTTTATGGGCTGGTTGTAAGATAAACACAGTATGCTCTCTCTGAGAAATCTGCATTTGAATTAAGCATTCAAAGTATGCCTCTACACTGTCCTCTTTTTTGTCACTTTTTTTCATTGGTCTCTCTTATGGTAGATGAATTTATGGAAATATCTCTCTAGTCTTTTCCCGGTTTTATCCCACTACTTTTTTTTGTCACAATTGGAGACTTCTTGTTCAATTTAATAGCTAACTATTTGAGCAATTTACTTTTAATGTCTTAGAATTTCTCTAGTTTGATGTTTCTAATTTCTCATTTTTCTTTTTAGGAAAACAGATTCTTTATCTTCTTATTTTCCATGAGATATGTAAAATTGGGCTATAATTTCTCAATCTGTTTTGGTTTTTTTCAATGTCCTTACTATTTTGAGAAAAAAACGAATTTGTCCCATACTTAAAAACTTGTGTATCCTTAAGCGGTTTAAAATGTTTATTCTCTGTTGAGATATTTTTGTGTGCTTGAATCTCATTTCTCTCTTTTGTTTCTGTACTTGAAAAGAATAGATTACAAGGGGAAAAAAACAGGAAAATACAAGTGATTTAAAAAAATCACTGTAAGTATAAAGGTAGATGCAGCCCGATTACCTTGAAGAATGTTTCCACTGAGAGTGCACTTCTAGATGGAAATGACCACAAGTACAGTTTCAGGAATGTATAAGTATCGGAGAAGAACATAAGACAAAAATAAGGGGGAGGGGGGTGGCAGGAAACACAAACTTTCAGGTTTCAGCCTGTCACCTGATCTGAGCGGATTTTTATTACTATTTGATTAACATATGTAACAAGTTTCCTTCTTTTAATGTATGTGAGCATTAATGTAACTTGAAAGGTATTAAAGGGAAAAGTGAATACAAATCAGATTATGTGTCTTGGAAAAAAATGATACAGATGCCTTATGTGCTGTTATCTTTTGTTATTAACTTAGCATGGGAAGGTAAATGTCCAGTCAGTCACTAGATCTGAAGAAAAATTATTTTACAAGTATTTATATTTTTATTTAAAGATATTTAAGAAGATTCTGGAGAAAAAATAATGTGGTATGCACCACAAAACTGGGCTCATGGGTTGCAGCATTTGCAACAAAACTAAATTGACCAAGCAAAGTGAGGCTCTACATTCATCCTGATCTCACTTTTTACCCCATATTAATAAATTTCAATAAGGTACAAAGTATTAAAAGATATTATACACTTGGATAGAATTAACTTATTATTTTGGGGAGAAAGTTCAGTATGTAAAATCCAGAGTGAAAAAACAAAGCTTTAAATACACAGATTTCCCAAAGCCTTTCCAGTATTTGAAACCCCAGAGATGTGATAATGGGAGGATGCTCACAAGCTGAGCCAGCTGAAATCCTTCAACTGCTTGGCCAAAAGAGTGCTGAAGCCCCACACCTCCTTGACCAAAGAGCTTCGTGCTGCTTTGGAGTGCTTTTCTCTTGAATCTTATTTCACAGTCTCCTTGAAAGGCAAGATAAAAAACAGGCTTGCTGCAATCAAACCTGGGAAGAGGTTTTGTTTTTAGCAAAGCAGAGCGCTCAAACACTTCCACAGTACCATGCTTGACACCAGTAATTGAAATTCCAGTGTGATCTTTGCTTCTGCTGGGCTAATGTCAAAGCATATTTCTTTGACGGGCTACTGGCTTCATTTCTTTATCTTCTTGGATTGAGGTGAAGGTATCGGTTTCTGGAACGTTAGTAGCTCAGCACTGGAACATAGAATAGATCAATATTAAGAGAGAACTTACAAGAGGAGGCATTTTAAGGGCTTCCCTGCATTTTCATTAGCAGGATCCTAGTTATACAGAAGAAAAGTGCATGCAACTGTGTGGACCTTGTTCGCTTGTTTGTAAATACTACATTCTGTGCTGCTGGAAGTAAAGACGAGGTTTTCTGGGCATCTTCCCAGATTCTGGTAAAGCCTGTGTGCCAGTGTTTCACTTTTTTACACTGGAGTTGAGGGTTGAAAGCTATTACAGAAAAAAGAACAAAACATCAAGAGTTTAATATACTTGGGGCCTGTATGAAGGGTGATGGGAGGAAGGAACTCAAGATACCCCTGAAATAAGCGGGAGAGGATTTTGAACTAAATGCTAACAAAGATTTTACATATTGATTAAAACAAATCGTATTTCTAGTGCTCAGATCTTCCAGCTTCCATCCTAATTTGAATTTTAGACCTTTCCTTGGTAGGCCATACCCTGGCCTCCTACCAGGCCCTAGGGGTGGGTTTTTTTTCCATTTTCAGTGTCATTCTGTCACTTCTGTCATTCAAGTATTAAGGCCTTGCAGTCATAGAGGTCTCTGTAATGGTACTCGCTGGGCTGTTCATGGCAAATTATCTTACAACATATTGTTTCACTGTTTCTCTGTGCTTTGTTCCCTTGAGTGTGTGATGTGAGCTTCTATTAGACATAAACTGTGTATCCTAAGGGAGCATAATAGAAAAACACAAAATGCCAGTCATGTTTAAAATGTGGGAGGGAGAGATGGGGATTCTTAGAAGAAGAACAATGTGCTGGAGGAGTAAGAGATCTGGGCTGGTGTCAGGAGGATGCCAAGGAAAGGATAGACAAGGCTTTCACAACTATCATAAATTTCACTTATGATTGGAATAAGCAACTTAATCTTAAAACCCATTGAGCTTTGTGTTTCACCCATTGCTATTTACTTATCTATGGTGTGGCAATGTATTCATTATGCTTTTTATTATGGTTGAATCCATTACAATGTGAAGTCAGCTTGTAGCATGAAAGTTCACTAAAATGCTAGGTTTGCTTTTTCTCTAAACCAGTGTGAAATGAAACAGAATTTTTCCATTCCTGGCCTCCAAAATGGACGGACACTGCCTTGTATACCTCTAGATTCATTCTTGATCAGAAGAAGAGACCGCCTAGCTGTGAGACACTCAAGGCAGCTCAGGAAGCCTAGAAAATTGATCTGAAAAAGAAGCTGTAGAGAAGCAGCACCTCAAACATATTATTTTCCATTGATTTAAATTTTCTATCTAAAGATAATGATCGTAGTGGTTTCTAGTGGGGATTGACATCTATTTTTCTAAGAATAAAGGGCAAAAATGACATTTGGATTCCAGAAGAGATGTCATTTAGCTGTGTCAAAGAAAGTATCGGGGACTCTAATGACCTAGTTTCCTGTTAAATCTCTAGGCCATTGCTGAAGTTAGGAGCATAGGGAAAATACATTTCATCTTCAAAGACTTCAAGATGAGGTTTATAACTTTCTTAAAGAGGAAAAAATGAATCCTCTCTGCTGAAATGAGACAGATCAAGTTTCAGCCCAAGATGGATATTTTTCCCTGAAGATCTGAAAATTAAACCAGCTGCTCTAAATGAGAAGTTTGAAAAAATGCAGTGTGCTAAACCACTGTCTTCAATGTGAAAAGAGAGAAGAAGAAAATTATATATTTTTACTTTAATGTAGGTCTAAATAAATAAAAAAGGCTTTGGATTCTGCAAAAAGCACAAGGACTAGAAAAAGTACTTCCGTAGTTTAGTTGGAATCAAAACCTCTTTAAGTATTTTTAGGGAAAATTGCATTGTTTAGTAGCACTTTGTATGTTGCTGCTGTACTATATTAAGACAAGTTGCACATGAAGTATATTTGACTATATTTTCAGTTGAACCTGATAGCTTACCTACAGATTTTTATTGTTCTGTTTTAGGAAAAGGTAAACTGCTCGCAGTCACACGTGACCTAACCACACATATATCAGGTAACGAGGCAAGCTCATAATGACTGTATGGGTGGGGGGTTTAGGCTAATGTTTTGTTCCCCGTCTTCCACAACAAGCCCAATGACTACTTCTTTGTCCTTCACATATTTCTCCATAGCAGACTGCTGTGTCCTTATGTGTTCCAGGTTTGGATGAGAAAACCTGCTTTGGTTTTGGTTCTGTCTGCTAAAAATCCCTGCACACACACCAACTCTTGGAGTTCAGTGAGGTTATAAGAAAGAAATACTGACTTAGGTCTCAAATAGTAGAGCCAGGGCATAGCTATGCATGAGAGCAATCTAGGCATATTGATAGAAGTGTAACAGCTTCTGGATGTCACTACCTCGAAGGAAGGAAGAGGTGACGCGTTGTGCCTCATTGGGCCGTATAGGTATTCCCTACACTTCACCAGTAGTTTAAATTCTTCTGAGTCTTGAATATAAATTAATCTTCTCTGAAATTGTCCTTGTTTGGGAAGAAGCAAAAGCTTTTCTGAAAATTAACTCTTCATGGTGGAGGAAATACTCAAATTGACATGCTGGTTCTTGTACTCTCAAATGATATTTCTGTTCATTGAATTAGGTGCATCACTTCAATCAGTACTTCAAAGTTTTACACAGCTGCACCACTGGAAGAAGGCAGTTGTGGTGAGGGGGTGGGGAGGAGATAAGAAAAGGGAAAAAAAGAGTAAGGGAAGGAAGGTGGGGAAGACAGTAATTTTATCTGACATTTTTCAATGTATCCATTTTTTGTGTTAGTGGCAATTACTCTTCACAAACTGTTGGACCTGAGCAAAAGGAAAAAGGTAATATTTTTGTCTCCTGCTTATTGAATGACTCACAAACACTCATGTACATGAACTCTAGCACCTTAACACAGTTGTGGAGTTGGAGCTTTCTGCATAATTCATCATAAAAGAACATGAGGCATGCGGCAGTCAGTGCTCATTCAGAGATGTTCTGCATTACTAGCAGCACTAGTAAATATGCCTGCTCCATACATAATTTATGGTTTTCAGCAGAGGTAGTTTTATGCTTCATAATAGGCTAGCTTTGATCCCTTAAAATTTGTTTGTTAAACTTGGAGGTTGGGTACAAAACAAAGACTTTAAAATCTCTTTCCTGCATTGCTTGTTTCAACAGTCTTCATTTTCACATCCTGTTAACAAGGTTGAAATTGATTCTGACCCACTTTTGGGGAGATGAGCCTTCCTATAATGGATTTTGCGTGTAAGACTTTTTATTAGCCAATTCCCTCCTCACCCAACTTGAAGTAGAATGAAAATTGGTTTAGAAACCTTAGTATACTCTATTCTATATTCCTACTTAAAGAATTTATTGTTATTTCTTGTGACCTGTAAGAGGAAAATTTAGATAGACTTTGTGTTCTGTGAATTCCTCTTTTCATGCTGTGATGTAGTTAGAGATCATGTATAAATGTAAATAAATGTGCTGGAACTCATTGAAATATGCTGCTTTATTTTTATGGGAAAGTTCCACATTAAAATAATCCATATTAGACAAAAATACATTCTGTCTATTATATTCTGTAAAGTATTAGGGTAAAAAAGAAGTCAGTTTAAAATGTTTCCATTTGCTAAAACTTAAATATTTTCTTTTATACCTTGTTTTTAGTTTGTTTAACATTCTTTATACAATATGTGAATTTAAACAGTACCAAATGTAAAAGTCAATATTTTAAAACAAAATAACAATCTAAAATGCATTTCTAAATCAGAATTCACAATGTTCCTCTCTGGTGTTTCAAAGACTGTGAAGTTATTTTTTTCTAAACAGAATGTCATCAGAATTGATCATTTCTGTGAAATGTTTCCATGCTGACATAACAGCGCTTTCTTGATGGAGTTTGTTCTTTCACCTTTCTCCCTGTTGATCCAATTTTCTCTGTACTGTTTCCTTTTTTTTTCTTTTAATTTCCAGATACTATGCTTCAACCTATTATCATTCTTTACTTTTAAAAGCCTTATTTACACCTAAGATATTTCAACAAGAAGTTTTAGAATTGACCAGTGGTTCTCAGTTTTTAAGCAAATAATAAGATCTTCCCTTTGGAAACTAGGTCTCTTTTATATGTGTCAAGTTAGGCATATTAAAGACCGATTAAAAATTGTTCATTGCTGTTCAGACATCTTGTCATAATCCAGTCATTTGCAGGTAGCCGGCCCAAAGCAATGATTTAAATATTCTCTCTGTCTGCAGTTCAGTTGCTCCTTTTTTCTGCCCACTCTATCAGCCTTCAGACTCTCACTGCATCGGATTCAATTTCTCTAGTGTCATCTGCAGGACATCATGGCATTTTAGTCCTTCCTTCATTTCTGCTGTTACTCTTTAATGCTCTAAATGTTGGGGTGTTTTATGTAATGTGGTATCCTGGATAGTTTTTAATGATAATAAGTGAAGCCTACATATACACCGTAAATGCAAGATAGAGAGTACGGTAGAACTAGCTCTCTTGCCATCTCTTTGACTTATCTTCTGTAGCCATTGATCTGTGGATGATCATGCACCAGCAAAGTTTTTCCTGTTTTATTAGGAATGTGTTCACTTAGAGAATAGATACAGGTTTTCTATCTCATTTTTAGTAATACAACCACACTAGGCAGCTCTATGAGTGCTGGAAAAATTACCTTCTACTTTTTACCTCCCTTTGGTATTTTAATACTTTTTGGCACTGTTAAGTTGTCTGTAAGCATATGAGGGAGTAGAAATCAAAAGTTTACTTTCCTGGCTAACTTTCTTGGCTACCAGAGGTAGCAAGTGTTGCTTGGAGTAGTGAGAGGAGGGGGAAGAGTCAGACTCTCTGTTTCAGCATAGCTCTTAAGATGTTGTGATCTTTCATTATATGCCTATAGTTTCTGTAGTTTGGGAGTAAAAATTAAATTTCATCTATCTTTTGCAATAATAAGTGTATTGGCATTTATTCATGTTGGGCAATTTTTCCTACTGTCTTCTCGGCGGCAAAAAAGGAATACCCTAGCTACGTACACCTCCACTTAAGCTTTGCTTTGAACAGGGCAGCTCAACCTTTCCTGAAGGCCAGGCCGCACATCTCACTTCAGAGCCAGGAGGAGGCCCAAACAGACATTCTGTGCCGTTCATGCACAGTGAGCATGAGCACGTGCGTGATCTGTTCACAGGCAGCAGACTAAGCGTTTTCCAGAAGCCCTGCATCAGCTGTATGGGAACAGAGTGCCGACGCTGCACACGCTTGCAGGGCTTTCTGCAAGCACTGGGTTTACTATGCATTTTGTTCCAGTCTTTTGGAACAGAACTTCCCATACACAAACAAATGCGATATAGCTCTGGAGGGCTAGAGGGGTTGCTGATTTTGTTGATTTTTTTTTTCTTTCTTTCTTTCCTTCTTTCTTTCTTCCTTGAGATGTTGTCCTTGTGTATATGAAGCCTGAAGCAATGGTATTTGTAACAACAGTAGTTAGAGCAGCAAGTGATTTTTCTGTATCACTGTAACAGTTCTCAAATATAGACCAGCACAGAGTTTTCATGCTTTTACTGCTCTTGTAGCAGCAGCTTAATAGATTCAGTGTGGCTTTTGGAACAAAAGAATCAGAGTGCAACATACAATTGTTTCTTTCACATTTTCATTTGTACATGAAGAAGAGAGTTGTTATCTCCTGCTGTCCTCTGACAAGTCTCATGTTGTTTGGTGGTGTGTTTGTTTTCTTTTTTATTGAAGCTCCAGCTCTTGGAATCCCTGGATTACATATTTTTTTCTATCTGACATTGCATAAAAAAATTGGAAATCCCAAATCATAATTTCAATTACTTGTTTTTTCTCCTTATTTTCATCCCCATCATACCCCCTTGGAGAAAGTTCATTTATTTTGAAGAATTTTTTCTTGATATTTTATTTGGATGGAGCTGTTCTGCCTGTTGCAAAGATTAGACGAATAAAAAAGAAAGTCCTCTTTATGGGCCAGTGCAAGTCTGGAAGAACTGTATGTAAGTCGTTCTTGCTGAAAACAAGCCGGCTCTGGGGTTTTTTTCTTTAGTGCCCCGTACCTCCCCACCTACCCCCTCCCCACCCCAAAGCAAAGCTATTAAAAGCTGTTTTTACACAGAGGATCTTCTGGGGATCTGTATATACTCCTAGAAAGGAAGATATCCATACATGGGGGATGAAATGTGCTAGCTACAGTGAATTTATTATTTCAAAATAATTGCCCACAAGCAGTGTAAATAAAGTTAGAGTCTTTCCGTGGAACAGACACTGTAACAGCCACTTGTTTGGAGACCATAAGAGTCGCCTTGTTTTGTTCTGCTCAAAACATGGAGCAGAATTATGGTTTAGTAAAAGCCAACCAATTACTCTTGGTCTTCTAAAGATGTGAACTTCATTTATGAAATGTTATTTTAAGTTGTTTCTGTGAGTTTAGTGTAAAGTTAAGTAAGAGAACTCTATGGCTGGGTTTGGAGTAATTTTTTATAATCATCATATTGCATTGTTATTCAGCGTATATTTGCCAGGTGTATTTCTTTGAATATAAGTTTCTCTTGCACACAGGAAATCACAAGAGTGTTACTTGATGCCAACTTTCTCTCTTACAAGTTGATATCACAGAAGTTCTTCACAGCCCTCATGACCTTGGTTGCACTGATTCAGCTGTTTGCCAGCTAGCCTGGGACTGTTTAAACTACATCATTTCATAGATTCAGTTCAAGGTCTGGCCAGTCTGACAGCTGAAGCAGTTCAGCAGCACACAGGGACAAAGCAAGTAGAACTTCGCAAGGGAAATAAGCATCTAGAGAAAAGCAGCAGAGATCTAGAGTCTGCTGCCAGTGAAAGAGTAAGGTAGACCTCCTGTTCCAAATCTGTTGTACATGAGACGCATGCTTGACAAAAGGCTTGGAGGCAACTGCTTTAGATGGCAGAAAGTATAAATTGTAAATGGAAGAATATCTAAATTAAACATGATTTAATTATGAATCAAATTAATTGAGAACATCAAATCTTCTTTTATGGCCCTGATTTTTTAGAAATGGATCGTTTTACAGTGGGCTACATTTCTCCTGACTTTTAACTCTCATTGGCATTACTGTGTTGATAAATCTGTTTTCATCAGTGGATATTGTTCTAGAAGAACTGAAGAATGGAAAGTCCAATGAATGCTATAAGAAAGATTTATAAGTGCATGTAACTGACTGTAATTCTGTGGCGCTCAGGAGAGCTCACTCAAGCTTTTTATACAATGCATGATGCTAAAAGATGTCACCATTACTATCATTCTTACTGTTCCTTTGATTCATAGAGTCGAGCAGAAGGAGCAACATCCAAAAGTGAGTAAAGCAGCACTTATAATATCAAGAGGTACAAGCATATAGAAGAGCTAGTTTTTCACTAAGGTTTTAGAAAGATATTGTTATGGATTTTGCTGTATCTTCTTGAAATGGGGATATATAACTATTGACCTTAATATAGTTTTAAAAAAGTGCTATAACAATGTTGAAAAGGAGAGGGATCTCTATCGCACAACTGCCTGGCCCAAAGGACAGACATGTAAGATACACACTGGTGATAGAATTTAGTTTACTTGAATCATTTAATTGATATGATTTTGTGTTTGTGGTTCTATGAAGGAAGCTCAGGGAGCTCAGTAAAACTGATGGTTACACTGCAAATCACGGTACAGTGTGGAGATAGATGTGCTTGCTCTAGGTCAGAAATGGAGAAAAAGCATAAATGAGCCCTTGTAGGTGTTGGCACTGTAGCAGTTAACTACTTCCCACAGTCTGTTCTGGAGAGAAAGCACTGAGCACTGGACTACAGGCTGGGGAGAAAAAAAAAAAAACACCTAAAAAAAATAATCTAAGTGTGACAGATGCCTTGAGGCTGAGTATTGACTGAGAAGAGATTTGAATCGTGAGCAAAGTCACCTTTTCTGTTGTTTCATGTGCTCTGTGCTCAGAGACATAGGACATAGAACTTTTTGCACTGTTTTTAAACTGGTATGACTTCATTACAGAAAATCCCAATTACGTCATCGGCTTCCCCTACCAAATGAAAGAATTTTCAAATCTTTGTATTCTTAACTTACTATTTCAGAACAAAACTAGCTACTTTATAATGTCTGCAGTCAAAGGTGTCTGTGCAGCAAACACAGAGATAGGTGTTGGTATAAAATTTGCAGCACCAATGTTAAGAAAACACATTGTGTTCTAAGCGCACGCTTGTTTGCTTTGTCAGTGTACCCAAACAATTGCATGGTTTTGAGAACACAGTAGTCTCAAGGCCTAGAGAATAAATCGTACGAAGAATGATTGAGGGAGCTGGGTCTGTTTAGTTTGAGGAAGAGGAGGCTGAGGGGCAACCTCATCACTCTCTACAACTACTTGAAAGGGCACTATAGAGAGGTTGGTGCTGGTCTCTTCTCACAAGCAATTAGCAATAGAACAAGAGGG
>JAOXJM010000001.1:100227144-100238770 GCA_026413425.1 Tringa solitaria | reverse complement strand
ATCCATATAGCTATTTTTGAGCGCAGCTAGAGAATTCAGGCATATAGGTTCCTTTTAATTAATCTATTTTACATTAAATTTAAAAACTAGAAATTGTTTGCGTGCCTAAATCTCCTTAACAATTTCCTTGAGGCAGTCTCTACGGTCCATTAGGGACATAGTGTTTAATGCTACTTGTGCTGCATTTATGCACGTCTAAATTTTTAGTGGCGGGGGGAAAAAAGAACTCTAGTACATGAATGTATTTTTCTGATTCACATCTGTTTAATAATCCAAGGTTCAAGCCTAGGGAAGATATCCCCAGGGATATTCCCTATTCCCTAGGGAAGCCTAGGGATATCTTAAAAACAACTGATTTAATGTATGGCTATATATGAGGAGTGTGGCATTTGTAAATAACCCTCTTAGAGAGGACTGGAAAAAAAATACAATCAGCATACAACACCATGCTTAATGAAGCCAGAGCAGCTTTTTCCTGTCTCTGTCGCTGCATGGCACACATCCAGATATCTGCTGTACTAACATTTGCTCCTGGGAGGAGATGAAGAAAAAAGGGTCCATAAGGTTTCCATTGGCCTAGACAACTAAAACATCTGCTAGATGCATGAGTAGCTTGCTGGCCTAAGTCAGCAGGGAGAACTGCTGCAGATCAGCACTGCCATATCAATAGATATTTCATAGACCGTAGGGAAGAAAGAAGAAAGACAGTAGAGTAAGTGATTTTATTTCAAAGTAAACTAAAGTCTTGTGTAGTTTTGTATAAAATGATATCTAAATTGCACAAAATTAGAGCCACGTCTACAACTGATCAACGTGCAAGACTCATTAGGGAACAGGTACATGAAAGAATAGCAGGATACAATCCTAATCTTCTGATATTTGGTAATAACAGCAAGTCACCTATGTTCCCAGATGAAATTTGATAAAAAGCAGTCACCTGAGAAAATATACCTTTACACAGAAGCTTGGACCAGAAGGCACCTCCTCTGTCTCTCTGAAATACAAATAGTGGGAAGATGGTTGTTGGAGGGGAATCAGCCATTCTGTGTTAAGACACACAACAGAGAAAAAGAGCAAGTGTTGAAGGAACAAGTGGACAGGATGGAGGAGAATATACATCCTCATTTGGTGCAAACTGCCTTTGATCTCTCTAGTTCAAGCCCGGGGTCTGGCACCTGAAAGTGTGGTCTGGCGGAAGTAATTTTGTTGTTTATGGTTGGATGCCAGCTAGGCTCAAAAGCACTGCTAGAACCATACACAGTGATTTTTCTCTGGATGGAATTCCTGAATTCCTGGTGTTATATTACTGTGTAAAGTGAAAGAGAAAAAAGAAAACAAATACTAAGTCAGTTTTGAAACTCTTTCTTTGTATTGGAACTTTCATTTGCTAAAACAGAGCTGTGTTTCAGAGATCTCCTGTACTACAGAAAGAGTCAAACATCAAAGAAAGTAAATATTGACATGGTGAGTGAAATCAACAGTGACAAAATCTTTGTGAATATACAGATGATCACAGGTGGAAAACCTTTTGTTCATCATTCAGGCTCTTGCTCTGTGAGAATCAGAACTGCTTTCTTCAGGGAATGTTCCCAGTTGGCTGGGATGTGTTTTTGTATCGATCAACAAAAAGTCATTAAGGGAGTGCCTTTTCAGATCAAAACCATCTCCAGGCACAATATTTCCCACCTCTAAGACAGTACTGCCTTTCAACACACACACACACACACACTCCTTCACAATAGTTTTTGGAGTAAATGTATTTGCTATTAAAGGGATTTTATTTTAAAGTGTGTTTAATTTGTCCACATTGGGTTACATTGAGAAAACTCCTTGATATTAATCTCTGTTTACCATTAGGATATTTTAATTGGGATTATTTACAGCTTCAGAGTATTTCACTGAAAAACAGATAAGCGTGACACCACATGTAGTGTCTCTGATCAAAATCTGATTTTTCTACATTTGTGTTTTCTTCATTTACCTTTGCGGATTACTTATTATCTGTAGCAACCTGAACAGAGTAGTGAGATTGTTGAAGTCCTCGTAGCAAGGATTTATTTAATGTACCGGTACGACAGGTGATTCTTGTTCAGATTTGTTTCCAAACCAGAAGCAGTAAGATCAGTGTTTAGATATGCTGTTCTATTCTAATTAAAATATACAGTCTGATTTAGAAAGAAGATAAATTCACAGAAAAAAAGTGAGCTTTTTTGATAGCTATCTCACTGTTCTTCGTCCCCCTCCTGTTTGTGTGTATATGTGTAAACATGTACAAGATACACATTTACTTCTATCTTTTAGCAAGAATAAAAACTAGTAAGGCTAGAACAGTTTTCATTTTAACTTTTGCTCAGCTGTTTGGTACAGGGAAAAAATCCAGCTTCTGTTTAAACACAGAAGATTTAAAGGGATGAGTGAGCTTTTGCCAGGCGTATTTGTAAATAAGGCTAAGGAGTTCAGTGATGGTGCAGCTGGTGATTCCTGAATACTCTTTGAGGTTACAAACATTCAAAGAACAGCACTACTTGGAGCTGACTTGTATATCTGCATCTTTTTCTGTCTTTTAACATCTCTCTTGGGTGAAATTTCAGAAAGTGGCAAGACAAAGCTAAAAGTGGAAGGATTTTAAACCTTGATTGTGTTCTGTTCTGATGGAAAGAGTGTTTGAACAGAGAACATAGATAAGCAGGCAGACAAAAATAATGTCCTTTCCAGATGGGTTACCTGCATGTTCAACTTCAAACCTCATTATCTATTTTCAGAATGAAGAAAGAAAGAAAACTATTTCTGGAGAGATGCAAGAATATTTTCTTTTACAATGACTCCATAGCTGGAAAACCTGAGAGAGTATAATTTGATAATAGATTTGAAACGTTTCAGAGATGGGAGCAAGGAAATTGTGAAAGGGATTATGGCAAAATGAGGAGAAAAATATTGAATCAGTTCTACTGATTTCACTGCATTTTTTCTTGATTATATAATTCTCTTTTCACGGGAATGTTTAATTTAGAAAAATTAAAACCAATGTATTTGAATTTTCTGAACAGCAATGGTTTGCTTTTAACACTTTGGGGAAAAAAAAAAAAGTGGAAGTGTTCAAGACCAGGCTGGATGGGGCTTTGAGCAACCTGCTCTAGTGGGAGGTGTCCCTGCCCATGGCAGGGAGGTTGGAACTAGTTGATCTTCCCTTCCAACCCAAACCATTCTATGATTCTATAAAAAAGTAGTATTTCTAATGGTTTTAGTCCATCTCTACTTTTTCTCTACCTGAAATGATTTTCTCAATTATTTCTGAATTTCTGGTAATTTCAATCTTCCTTAAGAATTACTTTTTCAGAAAAAATTTACTATTTTCCAAAGTATCTTCACCCAATATTAATGTTATATTCTTTCATACATCCCTAGAGTATGTCAAGCCAAGATTTTAACAGGATAGGGGTGTAGGAAATGCTATGATTAGGCCACTGAAGTAGTTGTGAGATCAGATTCCAAAAGCAGATCAGTAGAATAGCTGACTTGAATGAAGGGGTAATACATGCAGCCTGTGGACAGTCGCCCACCTGAGCCAGTATTGGGCGCTACCAAGTTGTATGGAAACACAAGTAACATGAGTTTAGCAGTAGAATCCAGCAACAGTTGTAAATGTCCAGTGCAGTTTGATCAGGCAGTGACAGCTGTTAACACTTAATAGCTTACACAAATTCTTAATTCACAGAAAAGATGAAACGTATGGGATTAAAGAGAAAACCTATAGATCTGATTTAGGAAGTCTATGGAAAGGATTAAGTTACTTCTTTGGGACATTAGCTGTTGTTTGTCACGTGCTCCATATTGAATACATGAATATTTATAGTTCTCAGTTCTTGAAGAACAACATACAAAAAGATGTGGCAACCTAGCCTTCTTTCCTTTCCATTAAAAAAACAACCAAACAAAAAACCAAACAAAACCAAAAAAGCCAAACAAAAAAACACCAGAAAAAACACCCAAAGAAACAAAAAAAACCCCACGCCTGACCCCAGAGCCTGCAGTATCCTATGGGCTGAACCTCCACACTAATCCTAAAGACTCCAAATACAACATTTTTCAGAACACTTGCTCCAGGCTGCTACCTCCATCTAGGATTGGGCGAGTGATTTTGTCATGTGAACATCTCTGAATACGATTATAGTTTTCTTATTTCTTAGGAGTTGGAACTTGATGACCTTTAAGGTCTCTTCCAATTCTTACCATTCTATGATTCTGTTTGCCTTTCAACTGTTCTTGTTGGAAGGGAAGAGATAGACATCTGCTTGCCTTGGCTATCAGTCTGTCAAATGGCATTACATGAAGATAAAGTGCTTTTGTGACCTTATAATAATTAATATTGCTGGACATTATGAAGTTATGTGTCTGAGTCATTGTTCTAGGAATACCTTCCTTGAGAAGGAAGAGATTCCCCTATTTATAATTGGTGCAGAACTGTAGTTGATAATTTCATATTCTTCTCTACCCCCACTGTGAAACTGCTTCTGGATAGAATGTGCTTGAAACAAGATTATTTATGTGTTGCCATAAACTTTGGTATTTCTTCAGGGCACCTTTCCTAGTATTTGCTTTCTATATACTGGAAAGATTTGTTGTTACGAATATTAAAATATATATCTAGAGGCCCACATTGTCTCATTTTAAGTAACTCTTGGTTTTGCATTTTTTAAATAAAAAGAATTTGTGTTAATCATGTGCACTTTAAAGAGTAGGCACAATTTGCATTACGTTCAGATAAACATGTAAGCTTTTGGATGCTTATCAGTGTTTTCTTGATATTTTGAGCGTACAGAACTAGAAAGAAAATCTCTCACACAAAATATTCATTCACGTCTTGTGACCATTTCCCCAAAGCAGAATCATTCTGTGCCAGGCTGGAGTGCATCAGAAAATTTGTGTTCTTTTTTGATTTCTTTTGTTGTTGTTGGTTGGTTGGTGGTTTTTGCACTTGTGGAAGTGCAGTGGACTTTGAGAGGATAAATGGCTGGGTCATTTCATCACAGTGCTAAACATCTGTGGCTTGCAATGAGTTATCACGTGGAGACAGGATGGAAAATTATATTTTATAATTGCTCGCATCTGCATGATTGTTGTTTGATGTGGTATATAAAGAACTCACAACGTAAGTCAGATAGCGTGTGTACCTGCATGCTTTACCGTAAAATTGACGATATAGGCATTAGTTTTCCCATGATGTTTAGACTCAGATAGCTTTCCTGTTGTCCTCTTGCCCATCAGAATGATGTTGGTGTCAAAACTTTTTCAGGACACAAACTGCAGAATTGCCGTTTCACTGATGAGATGCTAGGTGTGGATAACCCTGGTTCTGTTAGACTCATCTTAGAAGAATTAGCAACGTTAAGTTCTTCTTGTCCTTTTGTAGCCATTTGGGTAAACTCTTCAGATTCATGTGAATGTAACTAGTCAGAACTATTGTTTCAAATTGCTGATTATTCCTTTTACCTGGCTCTTATTCTATGAAGACTTTCCACAGTAAAAGAGAGGAGTATCCAAAGCAGAGTATTTTATACTTTTAACTGATTCTTTATTGTAGATAAGCAATCAGAAGACAGAAAGCAGCGTTCAGGCAGAGTGCTGCCTCCAGATTGTATGTTGCAATGTGGCAGTCAATTTTTGAGGCCCCCAAATCACAGAGTTAAGATAGCAGTCTGGAGAAGTGACTGTATGAAACACATGCTGAACTAAAATATGAAGCTGTGACATAGCAAATAAAAGCAGTGTAGGCTGACTGGCTACTGTTTTACCTGTATAAGCCCTATCTTCAGTGCTGTCACTGTCTCCTTTGTTCTAAACCTGCCTCTAAGCAGTAGCACACATTCATGCAAAAAATAAAGTCCTTTAAATTTCTTTTAAAATGACATGTCCAGAATTTCATTTCATTTGTTACTCAGAGGAGAAGACCAAACAGAGAAGTAATAAATTCTAACAATAACTACTTTCAGTAGCAAGAATGGCTTAGTATACAACTGATGTGAAGTTGATAGTGCCTGATACCGACTTAACCAATGAAGATTCTATAAACTTTTATGGGAGGTCATCTGCCTTAATCCTTTTTTCCTTTTTTTTTTTTTTTTTTTTTGGTTGTGGTTACTGCAAGAAGTACCAGTTAGTTTGATGAAATTTATGTGAGAATAAAGCACATGGTATATTCTAACTTTGTAGCAAGAGATAGATTTGATAGGGTTGTATGTGTATGTATATTTCTCTCCACCGTAGCTTTATATAATTCTTCCACTACCTTATTATCTGGCTTCTGTGTAAGTTTTTTTGTGCATTTTCCTCTTGGACCATTGACAAAGTAAGAAATTGCTGTTATTCTCATTTTACAAATTAGGAATGGAAGTATGCTGACAATGAGGTCCAAATCCTTAAAGAAATAAAAGTGTCCTTATTCTTCATGTTAGGATTGGGTACTTTTCTGATATTAGAGAAAAAGGGCTTTACAGTTTGTTGAGGTACAAAGAACTGGGCATAGCACTTTAAAGTGAAAAGTGGTAGAAAACTCTAAACTGTGTTTGTGCTTATGAGGAACAGAAAATTGAGTAGCTTCTTATCACAGTTGTGGGAAGATGAAGTTCACTTTAATTATTTTTGGGTTTGTAACTTCCATCTGGAATTTAGAGTGGTGGAGGGGAATGCCTTTTTCCCCTTTCAAAATAAACAAATAAATAAACTCACTGGCTACTCTTCTCCATTCACAAGCAAATAATACCATGGTGATAGTTTGAAAAGAGGAAAAAATAGTCATTTATGTGAGGTTCCTAGGAAACAGCACTGTGTGTGTGTACTTTTTATTCTGTTGTTTCTCTCACACATTTTCCAGTTTATCTGTATGGAATAATTGTACTGCAATATGTAATTTTCTCAAATTTATATCTGCAATCTCTTTCACTGAAATATAGTCAGCATCAATTATATCTTGACTTAGCTGCTGTTGTAGAAATATACACCTGAAACACAGAGAATGAAGGAAGGAACAAAGCCTTCCTCCTTCTCTATTATTGCTGTTTAATATAAATTCTGTGGTCTAAAGTCAGTGGCTGTACCATCATGCTCTTGTCCTTTGGATTATTTTAGTAATCGCTTAAACATTTAAAAAAGCCTAATGACTTTGAATGCAGAGTTTGAGGGTAACAGTTATGTTCTGAGTTATTTATTTTCTCTCTCCTAGAACTCTGTCATTCTGTAGTAAGTTTCTGCAGTGTTCTCCTTAACTCCAGTTTTCTCTGCAAGTGCTTTTGTTACTGGAGAATGTAATAGTAACCAGAGCACACTTTCTTTTTTTTTTCTTTGTTTTGTTTCTCTTTTAAACAATGTTTCTTCAGTAAACAAACAACTTACAGGACATAGTCTCTGGGGATCAACCTTAAAAAATATATACTATCCAGACATGAGACCAAATTATTGCCGTTTAAAACATCAAGGTAGGAAAGCCCAATCAACCCAGTCAAAGACTCCCTGTGTATCAAATTTATCTTTCTTTAAAAATGCTGTATGATCACAGTTTAGCACACAGGCTACATTGTTGTCTTGTTGTTCAGATAAGAGCAAAGCAGGTGATTGCGTATCAAGAGTTACACTCTCTTTAATCTGTAGTCAATATTTTACTACGCTTTTAAGACTGTCCTTAGAAATGAAATAATAGGGCCAACAACGTCTTTTGTAATTTCCTTCTTCAAAATTTCCAGGAACCTAACCTTCTATACATTATCTGTACTAAAAAAAATTGAGAAAGGTATTAATTCCTGTTGAAAAGTTCGGAAAAACAGTAGTTGCACATGAATGCTGACCTCAGTTTATGCCTGCTGAATTGCAGTTCACAGTATCATTTTTCTTTAAATTAGATAAAGACAAGCTAATAACACTTCATCTCCTTGGAGAGATGTTTGCATTATTTCACATATAAATTAACAGACAAAGTCAGGAAACTGATTCAGTATATTTGGATGTTTCATCGTAGAGACTTTTTTTTCTGTTTTAGTTCCTTTGCTAAGAATGAAGGCCAAAATTAATGCATACTCCCCACACATGCAGGCTGTTATTTGAAGTAGCGAGTTGCTTGCTCCCTCACACAAATATTTACTCTGTTGTTTTTTTTTCCTTTAGGGCCTAGTCCTATTGAAGTCAATAGTAAAAAATCTGACTGATTTGAAAAATAATTTGCACAAGATTCGTTTTCTTTTTTTCCTCTCATACAGGTTTGCATTTTTTATGGGCTCTGGTTTTGGCTGACATCTTGCTATAAAGGTGCCAAATAAAAAGGCCATTGCCTTGTGGTTCTGCACAAGACTGAAACTGATGAATCTCTGCTATAGGCTTTCTGTGTGAGAATGAATAGAAATATAGGCTCTACTCTTTCCCTCATATATGCTGATAAACTTCATTTACCTCATAGCGATGCTGGGCAGCCAGGCTGCAGAAGAAGGTAGAGCGGATGTGCCCAAAGATTACTAGCTCACTGCTGTCACCTCTTGTCCAGTCCCTCCTCTCTTTCCACTCCCATTTCTTTTTATGGCTTTCCGATATACAGCGACACGAGTAGGCAAAGCTTGCTGAGCTAACACTGTGAAACTCTTAATTTATAACATAACTTTCCTACAAAAACAGATCTCTGCAGAAACAAAAGTAAGGAGAGGATTATGTTTTCTCAGTGCTTACAGCCACCAATTCACTTTTATAATTTGCCTGGTAAATTGATCAGAATATATATACTAAGTGTCAAATGTAGAACTCATTAAAGAGCTTTCATTTTAATTGCAAAAAGTACAAAAAAACCCCAATCATAAACAAATAAACATGAGATGAACTCGCAAAATAAATGTTTCCAAACTGGACCAAATAATGATAATTATTCTGTGTAGTCTTGTCTCATACTGAGATAAAAATCAGTTTTAAAATCTGTTAAGCAGTTGAGCCATGATTTCTGGGTGAAAAAAAAAAAAACAACCAGTCTTTCTTGACTGAAAACAGCTTGTGGCTAATGAGATATAAGCCTGTCAGTTCTACTGGAAAGCAGTATTGGTCCTCCACAAAGCATCACAAAAACAAGCAGTGATAAAATATACTTAACTATAGCTCTATCTAGGCAAAATAGCTGAAATAAGTTTGCTAACAAAGCTTCCAAAGATGAGCAGAGGGACTGGGATACAGCATGGTGACTGTGATTTCTGGATGCTGCACTTTTTTTGCAGTAGCTTCATTGCTTATTGTAATTTATCTTTGTGTAAACTTGTAGTGTTTTCCAATGAAACTTCTCACTTCTTCTTCAGATACAAGGGAATTGTAACGTGGGCCATCAGTACTTTTTTTTTTTTTTTCATTCTCTCTTTTTTAGTACACCCCAGGCAGACAATAAAATTGTTTGACTTGCCTCAAGGTTTGATCATGGAACAGAATGCAATTGTATATACTGTAGTGTATATATATGTGTGTCTGACTGAACTGACCTGCCGATGGAGGTGTCATTGCCAACCATTTCTTGTGAAGAAAGCAGGCAAGCTGGATGGTTAGCCCTGTCTGTAGAATGGTGATCATCTGAGTCACATTCATTATCTCAATCATACTTGACAATCACCCTAGTAACAGTGAAGTAGGAAGTAAATTGCACTGAATTTATCTAAAAATCTGTGTTCACAAGACCACTTATTATTTACATGCTCTGCATTTTGTACAAGTTTATAAAAATGTCCATTTAATTCTTACTAAGTAGCATTTGAAGGGGGGACTTCTCTCTGGTTCAAATTAAAGTTTATGTGAAAGCTATAACTTTCACACCCTTCCCCTGCCCCATCTTACCTTCTTACCCCTCAATTTACACTCTGCTCTGACCTTCTGTTTCTTGCGCTAAACAGGGATAATTCCCATATTCCTGACACTGATAAGTGGGTTTGTTTTTGGTGTTTTTTTCTTTTTTTTTTTCTATTCTTTTTTCTCCTGCATTCTCTAAAAGCTGACAGGCAGCAAAAGCCTGGAGTGCATGGGGATACAGACTTTCAAGAGAGCCCTGGCCTTTGCAAGCCCAGTTTCCCATCATCATGATATAATCCCATATCATAGTTTCTCTCCTTGTACATCTTCTAAAGCAAATCTCAGCATCTATGCTTAGTACAAGTACCAAATCTGGGCAATGGCTCACAGTCTCTAAGTTACTACAAAACCAAGAGAAATTTGATAATAGGGGGTTCTTCAGACCAGGGGAAAAAGATAATAACAAGAGCCAGTAGATTCTAGGTGCTGCAGTGAGACAAATTCAGAATAGGAATAAGATCCTGTTTCCTTCTTTAATTGCTCTCTGAAATTAGTGACTAAAAGTGCCACTAATTTTCCATTACTAAACTTCTTAAGTCAAGGCAGAAAGTTTTTTTTAGAAAACATTGTCTTATTCAATCTCTGCTCCCAGATTTAAGGAAGAAATTACGAAACAGGAGTTTAATAACTATATTAAGAACCATTCATACTAGAGAACCACAGTGCTAGCATCCAGTTGTTGAAATGAGGATGAAAACTGTGTTTCTTTTAACATGCTGGCCTCAATCTGGCAGGTCTTTAGGCTTGCCATCTTACTGAAGGTTCATCACCAAGCATTCTTGATTTTGTGGGACTGTTTGCATGGATCAGAACAAGCATACTCAATTCTGGCAATATGAATGCTTTTTTGTAGTGGTGATAAGTTAACCCAGGTGTAAGATTGTTTTCCAAAGCAAGTATCTTAGGGAATGGTTTTGGGATTCCAGTCTGTGGATTCCAGCTATGGGTCACTGTGCTGTGGTGGGAGCCTGCTGTCCTTGCAGCTCAACAGTGGTACCTAGAACTTGTTGAGAACACCTTGTCTGCCTCACCAATGGCCGATTCTTCATCCCACTGTGCACTTGCATGGGCTGGCAGCTTTGCTGGCATGCTTTCTGGGCACATGCTACCTACCTATTTCACAGAAATGAGGCCTCTCCCACAAATTACCATCAGTTCTGTTGGGACCAGATGTAATCCTCAACAGCATAAGAACATTTCTCTGCCACTTAAAATGCTGTGTTATACGGCACAATGTTGATGCTTTCCATAATGGTCATCTAGCTGGTTTAACTTTCTCCAGTCCTTCCAACCCCAAAATTCCTATTCCAATAACCGAAATTAGATACTGATACAAACAATAAATATAAAATGATATAATAATAAATGATTCTGTCTTAGTTTTCCCGTCACTTACTAATAATTTTGACCTCATTAATAGGTGTGCAGTAACCATTCTTTTGGTTTTGCTTTGTCTGTTTTTCTCCATTCCACATAAGCTCCCTTCTTTCCCCTTTGACTAGTTTCCAGATTAAATGTCTCATTTTCTCCATACCTCTTTTTCCACACCAAGCTTCCTAAGAAGCTCTGTGCATCTTCTCCAGAGCCACACAGCTTCTGTATTGGTAAGGCATAGGATGATTGCTTTGGTTTCATTTTTATATGCTAGATTCCCTGGAAGTGTTCAAAAGACAGGTTGACGTGGTGCTGGGAGACATGGCTTGGTGATGGTGTTGGATTTTGTTTGTTGTGTGGGTGTTTATTTTTGTCAGAGTTAGGTTGATGGTTGGAC
>JAOXJM010000001.1:100199738-100211039 GCA_026413425.1 Tringa solitaria | reverse complement strand
TGAAGACTGTTTCTAAAAAACCAAATGAAGTGAAAAAAAATTAAAAAAATATGTATCTACTGAAAAAAAATTGTAAAAGTTCCAAACTAAATCTAACTGAAATTTTAAATACCTCCTGTATGTTACAGTCAGACCTTATCATTTGCATATAAATCCTGCTATATCACCAAAAAAAAAGAATACCTTATTTAAATTTCCATTGGCAGTGGGAAACAAATTGAAGACAAATTTTACCAGATCTAACGTCATATGTTATGAAGCCAACCCAAAAGATAGATGATTAGTTTATAGGAGGATTGCAATATTCAGGTCAGGCAATCTGAGGATTTTAATATATCCAACAGTTTGAATAAAGGTAGTAAATGTACACTTTCATAGTGCCTAGACCTAAAAATATTACTACTTTCAATTTTTGAGGTGGAAGTGAAGGATCTACCATCATGAGAAGTGCTCATCTCTCTACTCCCTGGTAGAAACTTGTTTAAGGAGCTTCCTTTCATTATTGTTTCAGCACAAAAGTGTAACAAATCATCATGTCCTGGATCTTTAAGGATCTGTGTGCAGAAAAGTAATTGCTGATGAGCTGCAGATATGGGGTGAAAATCCTCAATAACTCAGTGAGAGACTGTGTGATGTTCTGCTGTGAGCCAAAGAAAATAACTTTAAATTGATCAGAAATGAGAACTGAATCAACCGGAATGAGATTACTTTCAGAGGTATGTACTCTGGGTAAAAGGAGCTTGAGGAAACACAAAACCCGAAAGGCAGTTGTGTAAATGGACAAGAAAAAAACCCTAACAAACCAGTACCACACAGAGAGTTCAAGGCACGTTAACAGATGTTTAAAAAAATGCCTGCTACAGCCAGTCTACAGTAACTGACTGATAATTATTGTTATCTATATATTAATTGTCAAATATTAATAAGTTTTCACAATGTTGCTTAAAAAATATAATATAATTGCAAGACTGGGAAGACAAAAAAAAGAGCTTCTGAAATATAAAATAAACCCAAATTGTGAATTAAGTGTATAGATTCTAGCAGAAGTATTTTTTTGAAAAAAATGACAGATGTGAATTTCCATTATGGAGGCTGAGAAGCAAAAAAGCATTTTTTGTATGTGGCAGCTGTATTAATACTGGGGCTACATCCTAAATACCTTCCAATTCGGTGACATATGGACAAACTGTTGGAGCAACCATTATCTTTTCCTTCTTTGAACCTCAACTTAGCTTTTGAAGCAAAGGTTCATTGATCAGTCTGATCAAACATTTTGAATGTAGCCTGTCAGAAGCTATTATTATTTTATTTCGATCTGTAAATTTAATATCCAGTAGCAGCTAAGAGAATAATACCATGCAACTACACTGACAGCTCAAATGTATGTTAAATGGAAGGAAAACCAACTTAAGCATTTCTTGTTATCTAAAACACCATTTAGAGGAAAAGCTATAATGCCATTTTACCAGATCATCCAGATTATCTGGTGCTGATTCAGTTTTCACCAGTGAACAAAAGCTTGATTTATAAAATGTGCATCAAAATGTACAATCTTAGCACATGTGTATTTATTTTACTTTATAAAGGGCATATTTTCCCTTTTGATATTCTTCGTATTTTGTAGTCAATTTTGCAGGCTAAAAATAAGCGGGTGTCATCTGTATTTTTCCCATCCTGAATGAAATTATTATGTTTCTCAGTACAAATCCCATCATTTCTATTTTAAGGCTGTGGTTGTGCTGTTTACTAACACAGAGAATAAAAACCTGTCTGAATTGAACCATGTTGAATGCGTATGCCAAACTTGATCGGACTTACATGAAACTATATGTAAAATGGGTAAGTATTACATAGAACTAGTACTTACAATACTTTCAAACAATACAGATAAGTGCAGACAAGACTCAAATTCTGCCTTATTCAAAGGAAGAAAAAAATTACAATGACGTGCAAGGTAATTCATATGTAATTGCGGGGATAGAGTAGCACCCTTAAATCCTCTTTACCTCAGTTACAGATAGCATGCGTTGTATCAGCCAGAAAAACAGTAGAAAATGAACAGTTGCAATGTGTGTACTAGAATCAGTTTTGGTTTTGCTTGCTGTTTCGAGTGCTGAGCAAACTTAAAAATTATATTAAAATATATATGAATAATTCAATCTCTTAATTGTCAAAGGTTGCTAAGGAGAATCTCAGAATAGTCACATTCCATTTCTTTTAACAGCATGATAGAAAGTTTTTGTACACATTTAATGCAATGATTATCTGAAAATGAAGGATAGGGTCTGAGAAGTAAGGCTTTGCCTCTGTTGAGTTGAACCATGGGGAATTTCTGGAAGATTTACAATTGTATTGGCTCATTGCTTAATCAGATAGCAGAAAGATGTTCTCAGTATGTATTCCTTTCTTTAATGAAAGAGGTGATTAACCCATGCAAAACACTATCTTTAAAGACTTCTTTTCTCCAACTACCTAGCTACATTTTATTTAATCCCTATTTTGGTACTCTACAGATGCACAGTATGATCTGCTGATGTACTTGATAAAAGACATTTTTGATAATTTTTCAGTTTTGAAGAATAAATGTTTATCATAGTCACATCTTGTGAGAAAACCAGAAGAGGCATGAAGACAGTGTAAGGACTCTGGCAGATCAGCTCTTGACAAGTCTAGTCGCAACACTTTAAATGCTCCTATCTGCAGTTGTCTGTCCCGCCCCTCTGCCAGATGTTAGTTAAAGACATTGTGAAAGCAGCAGCAGACAGGAGTTTGCTCTTTGCCTGTATAGGAAAACTTGCAGCTGGTTTCCTTCTGATTCTCTTCCTTTCTTCTGATTCTGTTACAGGAGTGGTAGTTGCTAGTGCTGGGAGTAGAATTCAAAGCTCTTTCTTAAACCACCATTGCTAATTCCATCAAAGCACTTACTCCACAACTCTTAGAATGCTACAGAGTTAACTCTCCTCTGCAATCCTCTGGTCTGTCTGGGGAACTCTCCTGACAGTTCTGATCCACTGAAAAAGTAGAAATGTCAACTTAAGAAGGCGGACTTGTATCTGCGTTAGTCAGAGCTTTCTTAGCAACTGACTCACACATAAGGAATTTTCTCCCTATGCAGATAAGCCAGGATTGTGAATGGGTATTTTTTCAGACTTGTTGAAGGCTTCAGTTTCCCCTTATTAACATTTAAAAAAATTGCTTAGCATTTTCTTTCTTACAATGCACAGTGCTTTGATGTTGTCTGATCAGTTTTTTGCATTTCATATATGGCTGTCTTCCTGCAGATGAGTGTCTGCATGGGCCTGGAGAGGAGCCATGGAAGGGAGGGCTTATTCCTTCTTTGTTGGAAGGTCCAATTGCATACTGAAATTGTTCTTGCATCCAACTGGAAGGATCACCTTAGATCTGAGGCAAGTAGGAGCCTTGAAATGGCACAGCCTGATGTTCCTCTGAGTCAAGAGGCAAGGCACAGTGGTGCTCTCCTTAGAACACCTGTGTCAGGCTCCATTCACTAGTTCTTAGTAAAACACTTGAGAAACTTCATAGGTTCTGGTTCCTTGTAGTTGCCAAGGATCTTCCCTATGCATTTTGCAGGAAAATTTGTTGTTCACCAGTCATAGTACAAATTATATTCTAAACAAAATATCAAGGCTTTGGGTGAACAATGCCTGCTTGATCTTTCACTTAGTGGAGGAAAAGTATCTGAATTCACATCTGTAAAAGGCTGTGAAAACGGAGCATCTTTCACATTGAAGAACAGAAAGTATTTGAAAAATGATCTGCAAGCATCTTTGCTGAAGCTGTTGAGCACTAATAAGTAAATTTTAATTTCTTTTTTAAAGTTATCCTAGATCAGAACTTAACTGAAGAGAGATCTAGACTTGTTATTTTGAAGGAAATATCACCATTTTAATATTCTTCTTTTCAAAATGCAACATCAAGTGTCAAACTTGTTTTTTCTTATTTATTTATTTTTAATTTTAGGGAAAAAATGCCTGGCATAAACAAAAAATGTTTTTTTTCCCTTTTAAATAAAATGTTTATTTCAGTTTTTATATATGAAATGGAAAATAGTTCTAAAATGAAAGTACACCATTTCCATCCTATCACAACAATTATTATTATTGTTTAAAATAGAAAGTGGAAAATTAAACACTAGTATATCAATTAAGTAGTTTATTTTTCAAAGATGAATAAGCTTTCATCAAAGTGTATTTTTTACTAGTTTTGTTTAAAGCAGATCAGCCCTTCTTCACAGATTACTGAGAAAGCGTCATTCATTGTTTCAGCCCTATTCATTGGCTTTGAATCAAAAGCAAAATTTAATATAAGGTTTGGTTTTATCCCCTTACTTTATACACTTATGACAGGTGTGGTGTGTTGGAGCAGTAGAAAGGTCTGCTTCTAGAATCAGGTTCATATGTGTAAGAGTTGACTTAAGCCCTTGAATTTTTGTTCCTCGGAAAATAGGAGTGAGGCATGAACTGTGGTACCACAGTACCACTAAAACAACCTGTTTCTCAAAACAGCTCCTCCTCACAAGCATTACCTTGCCATCAGAGCAACATCCAGTTCTCACAGAGGGGAAGATCAAGCTGCTGGGTTTGAGAGCTGAGAGCTCAGTTCTTCCCTGTTCCATCACAGATCCGTTGAGGGCTAGAGCATACCTGTGAATGCCTGTCCATAGATAGTGAAGGGATAGAGTTACAAGGTAGCAATGTGTTGCTAAATAGCGTTGCTTTGTGTTGTGAAAAGGTCTGACAGTAGTATAGCTGGATCATTTCAGATTCATTTTCTGTCATTTTCTGGTGGGATTTGTTCCTAGTAGAAACAGAAGCAGAAGAGATGGCTGCTGCTTCTTCACTGTGTATTTTCAGAAAGAAAGCAGCATCAATAGGGACAAAGAAAGGTACAGTTTACAAGTCCTTTAACTATTTCTGTCCTTGCTTATTAAAAATTAGGGTCGTGGTCATATCTGTCCTTTAATATAGGAGGGAAGATAAACAAGATGTATTTTTGTTTTGATGCTTTGCTCTTTTGCTGAACTCTTCTACTCCTAACCTCTGAGGAAATTAAAACTATGATCTAAAATGTGTTGTGGCTTTGTGTAGAATAGCTTGCTTTTGTAATGTTAAACTTTCAAAATGCAGCTTGATTTGAGTATTGAAGTTACCATGGAGGTGCATACTTTCACCCTTTTATAGATGAAAGTGTGCTAAGCAGAAAGACGTATTTTACCCAGTCTTGCAAACTACGTTTTTGCTTCATTATTTGCATTATTCTCTGTCTGACTGTTTTCTAGTTAAGGTGATGTAAGAAGAGTTTGTTTCAAACATACTTCTTGCTGTTCTGTCTCTGCTACTTGAGTGGGAGTTCATCACCACAAGATGATGCAGTGCCACATCAACACACAATGCTGAGGCTCCCAATGACAATCATAAACACTTTCCTATCATGTTATGTTTGAAGCACTTCTTTTGAGAACCTGTAGAAGAATTCAGAAAAGCTAATGCAACTCAGGTCAGCTTGTGCAATTTCCCAGATTTTTAAGCCTGGATGAGCTTGGACTCATCCTCCGGATCAATGTGTCCTAAAGTGTATATCATTTCTTTTTTAAAAAAGAGAGGATTTACTGTCCAAAAAATGTCAGCAGCCTTGCTGCTGAAGAATTTTAAGAGGTGCAGTTCATCTGTGTTTAGCAAAATGTCCTGGCAATGATGTTGTCAATTTGTAATGAAGTAAGTCAAGAGGTCTGTATGTAATCTATCAGTGAATTGCAGCTTCCTGAGAGGATGGTTTTCACACCAGTCAGTAATAAACCTATTTTGCTGAACAAAATCACACCCCTATTAATATACATTATCTTTTTCAGATTGTGACAGAATCCCCCTCTTTCTCCTAAGACAGTCAAATAGCCTACATCTATGTTTATGTTCTCAAACCTAGTAGAGAGTAGAAAAGGCAAAGAGTAAATGGCAGTGATATGAAAACGTCCTTATTCATTTCATGAGCTTTGTAACAATTTTGAAGAAAGATATTCAGCCAGTCATATTTTGTAGCGAGTTCGTATTTCTTCTTCTAACTACCAACGATAAACAGATATTTATTTTTTTTATGTCAAACTGATCAAGGAACAGTAGATCAGAATCGTCCTTCAAGATGTAACAGAGGCGATAAGGATTCATTTCTTATTTTAAAATATGGAAATTATTCTCCTTGTCTCAGAGCAGTATGTCACCCAACCATCCCTCCATTACCACCGTTTAACTTATGATAAAAAGGGCCTTGCATCTTACTATATGGGCATGACATGAAGGAGACCTATTAGTAAAGATTTAATAGGCCTGGAATAGAAGGTAATAGAAATTGAATTGGTGTAATTTATGTGATACTGGCAACAATACGACCTGAGAATCTTCAAAGATTTTCCCTTCTGTGGTGGTTTGAAATGAAGAGCTATTTTCATGTCATGTTTCTGCAAGGTGTATACTGTCAGTGTGTTTTTTTCAGAGTTGCTCTGGAATTCTGTGAATGTGTGTATTTAATCTGAAATGTTGGAAGAAAAGGAATGTTTAGTCAGTATTTCTAGTGAATGGTAGCATATATGATTGCACCATTCATTAACTCATGTTCGTTTCCTCCAAATGCTCCCTCATTAATATTTTAATCTCTTGTCCACCTCCAACCTATTTGTGTGAGTATCAAATATGTATAAATTCATGGCTATTAGGAGTAGAAAAAAAATGATCTAAATTTATTCTGCTACTGTGGGAAAGACAAGTAGAATTTTGTTCTTCTCCACTTAAAGTGGCAAAGACTGACTAGGCAGCTGAGATAGGAGAATGAGGCAGCAAGTCAACTCATGCTGAGCTCCAGACTGGGAGGGTAAGTCCCATACATTTCTTACCCAGCAGGGAAGGATAGAAGGAAGCCGAGAACTTTTTTAAAAGGGGCAAAGTAACTACCGTGGTATAAACAGGATGGGTATAACTTCTCAGGGGTTCAGGCTTCAGTATCTCTTTGCTGAACAACCAACTAAAAAGTCCTGAGTAGCTAGCACTTAACAAACTTTCCGTGTGTTCAAGAAATAAAGTTATAACAGGTTGAACTCCAGGGTCAGTCCTAAGCATACATACACACCAACAGTTGCCTACTAGACAGGCTTTGTCCATACCAGGCCAGATCATGGCCTGGCGTAGCAGATACAACTCTTTCCACTTCAGTAACATTAACTTGCTTATATAAGGAGTTTGTTTGGCCCCGCAGTTCTAGGTGTAATGAAGTTCTGCACCAGGCTGAAGGAGTCTATTATATGCAAAGATGAAAATGTTCTTTTTACTGGAGCTTGACTGGAACTTTATTGATCTGCTGTTGAAGTGAACACTAGCAAGTGCTCACTGCAAGCCAGTGTTTATCCCCAAGGTAAAAATGAGTTTAAGACCTTGACTCACTATAAAGAAGAAAAAATGAAAAAGAAGAAAACTTTTATTCAGAAAGTCTAAGCAATTACTGAACAGACTAGAAAAAAAAATCCGTTAAATATCCATACTAGTAACGTAAACTGTCTCTGCAAGTAAAATGAGTATTTTGACCATGTAAGTGTGAGCATTTTTATAAAAAAAAGAGGTAGAGCTGAAAGATTGTGCAAGTAATGAGAATCTCTCCCACTGCTAAAAATTCCTTGGGGGCAAAAATGCAGTAAAGTAGAAAATCAACACCGTTAAACAGACTAACTTACTATTTTATGCTTAAAAACAATGCTGGGTTTATGAAAAAATGGAATAATGTGACATTGTTTGTCCTAGGGCATGTCAGTAATACCAGATTGCAGCTCTTTGGAATTGAATAATGGTCTTCAGCAGTCACTTTTTGATGTACTGTACACTAGAGAGAGGTAAGGTTTTTTATTAGAACAGGAAGTGGAAATTAAAAGCATTAAAATGAATTATGGGAAATTTTACGTCTCATCTGATCAGATTGTCTTTGAGAAATTAAAATAAAACAAATCTGATAGTTTGCTTGGGATTTGTGATACGTTGGGTATCATGTTTTATAAAATAGACTTTTATGTATTCAGTGTATGAGTGGAAGCCTTGTGATGGAGATTTAGTAGGATGATGATAATGTTGGAGATTTTGGGAAAACGTTCCCAGTTATTGGTTTTAAACCATGATTCCAGAATAGAAGTGCTGGAAGTTGAGTGTTTTGGGTGAGATTCACCTAACTGAGGCCCTGACTGTGACCAGTTACAATATGTATTATTAGTTAGACAGTAAGCTTTTAACATACTTAAGTATCTTTTGACAATAGCGCTTATATGTTAATTTTCACTGTACTCCTTGTGAACATCTACTTTTGTCTGAATTATTTTTATAAATTATTTTTATTATTTATAAATTATATCTTTATTATTTCTATACATTATTTTTATTTTATATCTGACAACATAATATAAAAGATGTACAAATACGTAGGTTAAACACAGGTGCCTTATGCTCACTACAGTCAGACCCTCTTCACTATTTACAACCAAGACATCCTATAAGAAAAGATTTTCTGGCAGTTGGCCATACTTCAAATGGTGCTTGACATCAGGAATTGAGTTTTGCATCCTAATCCTAAAACAAATGGACTCTTAGATGTTAATTACTTGCCCAAGGCACTGAGGCAATGAGTTTCAAAGCTAGGATGAAAACACCAGGAGTCTCTGGCATGTAAGTACCCTATTAGACAAGGTATTCTACTAAATGCCAAATATTGGTTTATAGAAGTAACTGATATAACAATAATAGTGCATTGGTTTTGATTGATGAGTCATATTTGTTTATATGCAAGACCTAGGAATTACTTATAAAGTTTCTGTATTAAGACCCTTTTTTTCACAGGCAGTTAAACACAGCATGTCAGTCCTTTTGTCTTTTGAGGTAATGACTTGAATCTTATTCTGTAAGTGTCACCGGGAGAATAATTATCTTTGCGTTACTATTCAAAAACAGAGTTTGGTTGATTTCTTTTAACTTGACAGCCATGTTTCTTTGGTTCAATAAATGTTATCAGGCATTCTTTGGCTGCTCCTATTGCATCAACTTTAATTAGTTTTTGATTGCTGTTAATTTCACAGCTTTTTCGCCTTAATAAATTGCATCAAAAATGCTTTAGTTTTTTGTTGCATCAGTTTTAATTAGTTTTGTGCTTTGCTTACTCTATTTCGCTTGCTCTTTCTAAAAGAACTCCCCCACAGCTTCTTCCTCTGACTATACCTCTGAGTCACCGATTCTGATGTTGATGATTAAAGGAGATTATAGAACCTCTGATCATTGAACCTGTCTCTTTCTAGAACTGTGAGAGTGCTCCTGTCTCAGCAGGGTACACTAGTGAATGTGGTGCATGAGAGAAAGGTCACCAATGGGCTTTGCATAATGGTGTGATTTACAGTGTGTTTTTACAGTACATCAAGAGGAGAATTTTTCAATTCCAATCTAAAGAAAGACATGCTACAAACTTTAAATGCAGCATTTCTTCTAGGCAACTCAGAACAAAAGCAATGTCATCAAAATGAAGGTCTGTTTCCTTAGGAGCATAACACACGAGTGAATTGCTTAGCTAGCTTGTGAAAGTGGTAGGACCACACCATTATTCTTTAAGCATAAGGTGCTTGTGGGTGCTTTGGGGAAGGCCACATTTTGTTGGAAGAGTGATAGGACACTTGATGAGAACCATGAATTCCCACCCTAACAATTTAGTCCTAAGTAACTTAGGTTTAAAGACAGTCTTAGAATTAGACCCTAGCATTCTCTAGATTTCCTGACTCACTACTTTATAGGTAAAGTTTGCTTCTTTCTGAACTCCATTTAACCCATTTTATGGTGGAAAAATGTCATTTTAATCTCACTCCTGGCACCATCTGGAAGTCTCTGTAGTCCTTGTTACTATCTTCACTTTTTCATGGTTTCACTGAAGATTTCTGTAGGACTCAAGATTTTGAGTAATGAGTGTCAGAAAGGTCCTCAAATAACATCAAGAGGGGAGATTTCAGTAGGCTGATTCTCTCTGTAGAAGAAGGTGTGGGATTTCAAAGAGACAAAGGAGGCAGAAGCCATATCTGGGAAAAAAACTGAGTAATGAAGAAGAAACATAAGTGGCTTCAAAAGAGCTCAGAAGAACGTCTAAAAGAACACTCGATGACAGGAAAAGAGATCATCTTAATTCACTTTCAAGTACGTTAGGAATCAGGAGCAGAATGACTTCACAGTAAGATACAATACTTACTTACCAAAGAAAGGCACTGGCTAGGGGGAAACTGGTAATTACAGAAAAATAATTTTATGCTTAAAATAGTGGTATAGGACTCATGAAATGTTGTTTTAATTTCTCTTTCAGTCCAAGGCTTCTTATATAACCTTTGGTAAATAAGATGGAGTATCATTTTGAAAAATACCTGTGTACTGAAAGAGACATGTAAGCAAGTTAAACATTTTAAAAAGACCATAAAATAGCATTTAGTTTTATATGTCTAGAATTGGATAGGGGCACACTTTTTTTTACTGAAAAGCTCACAAGGTGGGTAGATTTTTACTTCTGTTTATGTCCTGAGCTACCTCAACTAGAGCAGCAACGTCCTACCAGTATCCAAAGCCAGGTTTAAGTTTTCTGAGTAACCACTCTTTCTGTATCTCTCATAAATGCACAAGATCCTTGCAAGAGGTATTAATGTCTCACCTGTTGTTTTTTTTTTGTTGTTGTTGTAATGGAGACAGTGGTGGTGCTTAGCCATATTTCTGTGACTTTTCCCTTGTTCAAACATTAAATCAGCATCTAAAAACATCCTACCTCAATGACTTACTGCTCAGTGCCATCTTCAATCTAAAGGACTCAAAGTGTACATTTTTAAGTTCTCAGATATGATCCTTACCATCAGGTAAAAGCTTGTGAGGGCTTTGATCACTTCTTTAAGAAAATAGTCTATTATCTGCTTTCAGTAACAAGTGCTCTTGCTTCTGTGTCTCATAAAATTGTGGGGTTTTCATAAGCTTTTATGTGTTGTGATCATGGGGGTGGAGATTAGATTGCTATTTAGGAACCCTTACCTCTCTGGATATCTAGGGAGACAGTTTTCAGGTGTGGTTTCCATTTTGGCAAACGAGCAGTTTTGGAAATATGACCATCACTCTTCCTCAGCTTCTGCTGCCTATGGCTTGGAGGACCTAAGTTTTCCCTTTTCCTATCTTGGTTTTGCCTTATATACTTATAATATCACAGAATCACCTAGGTTGGAAGGGACCTTTTAAGATCATCTAGTCCAAC
>JAOXJM010000001.1:100164294-100180934 GCA_026413425.1 Tringa solitaria | reverse complement strand
CATTAATATTACAAGAAACAAGAACTTTGATATGTTCCAAAAAATGCTTGGTTTAGGTAAGGTCTTTATGTATACCTCTCTTGTGGAATCTGTATAGACTTTGGCACTGTGTGTTGATAACCCCTGCCCAGTACCTATTTTTAGTTACATCTTTTATTATATGATGAAATAAAAGAGAATCTTACCTCATGTTTGGCTTTTGAAAACAGTCAAGTAGGTGGGAGGTTGCAGAATCAACACTTGGCTTTTCTTAGTGACTTCATAACACGTTGTTGTTTAATGAAAACTACAGGTTTTCTGCACTAGGGAAGTGATAGACTGGTTCCACAAAAAGGCACATGCACCTGTAGGAAATGTCTGCTTTATATTACATGTTTAAGCTCTCTTAGAAATGTCTGTAAAAAGCAAGACAAGTTAAGAGTAGGGTCTTAACTTGTCTTAACTTGCTTGCTCCAAAGACAGCAAGCAGAAGCAGAAGATAGGTAAGCTAAACATTAGGAAATACAAGCCTGGACAAGAAAATTCAGGCTAAAGGGAGGTATTTAGTGCTTCTTAGGATTTTCCACTTCTCTCTAAAAGATTGCATCAAAACCAGGCCAGGTCTTCCTGACACTGAAAAAAAGACACAAGTGGAAGAAAAGCAAGGAGATTGCTTGGTCTAGCTGGTAGTGGGATGGATAAAGGTGGGACAAGTTTTTTAACTGCCACAGTTTCTAATACTTGCCACACTCCACTCATGGGATTCATCCCATCAGGTTTCAGTGATGGCCACTATATCGTATCTTTCCAGAAGCACAGTAGCTTCCAACTCCTGTTGTTGCCCATGCTGCATGCATTGGTGTAGAGGCACTTCAGCTGGGCTGTTGGCTGTGCTGCCTTCTTAGGGGAATACCCCCTGGAGTGTCTCTCAGGTGTTTCTCTGTGCACTGCATCTACCCTGGGATCTCCTGGCATATCACCATAAGACTTTGACTGTAGTGAAGGGTCCCCAGCTTGGCTCAGGGAGCCAGGCTGAAGGCCCTTACTAGCACGCTGTCCTTCCAACGCTGGTGTGGTACTCCAGAGCTTATCATCCCCCTCCCCCCACCTCTCGTGTAAGAGGAGATCTAGCAAGTAACTCTGAGGTTGTCTAGTAGGTGAGTTTCTGGGTAAAATGAGCTCAGGAGGACCATCTTGTTTGTGAATTGCCATGATGCAGACACAGGATTATAGCCCCCAGCCCTATGCAGTTAAGATGACCCAGGAGAATTCAGGCAGTTGCCCTTAGGTATTTGTATGCCCTAGGGGACTTGAGCTCAGCAACACCACTAGGTACCTGTCAGTGCATAATTGAAGGATTTCAGCGTTGCCCACAGGATTTCCTTAGGCACAGGTATTCAAGTTTCTGATGTTTGTTACTGTATTATGTGGTAAGTTCACCCACGACTAGAGCTAGGTCCTGTTCTTTAAAAAATTGACAGAAATATCAGAAACCAAATAACTGTGCAGAGTGCCAGTGAGCTTCATGGGTATTGTTGTAGCGGCTTTTTGACATGTCTGTCTCAGCTGCAGAATTTATTCCAGTAGGGATCACCTTACAAGATGACACTTGATTTAAATTATCTGATTTGTTCCATAATGGGAAAGATCAGAGTCGAGTCTTTGATTTCATTTTCACAGGGAACAATATATCTTTAATTTTAAAATGGATGATCAGCAACTACATTCATAGAATAATTCAGGATATCTTTTTGGCTCCAGCAATACACATTGCAGAGCAGTATAATCATCATTCCCATCCTACTTTGTCTGTAGCAGTCAGTAATGTTTCATCTAGGCTCATCTGTAGCTGTCTGTCTTGGATCTAGGTAGACACACTGGGGCCAGATACTCAAGTAGTTCCACAGTCTTTCCCTTCCTTCCTGTTTCTCTGAATTTAAGCAGTCTCCAAGGAAGTTTATCCTCTAAAGTGCTATTGAGGGAGACAAAGGCATTTTTGCCCCTTTTCTGCTTTAATCCACTTAATATTTTATGTCTGTTGGTAGAATTAGGAAGACAGATTTGCATATGAGGATTTCATTTTGTCTTCATCCCTGGAGATCAACCTGGTTGCAGACTCTGCTAATTATTGCTGTAAAACTCATGATCTAGGTTTTACAGTAGGAGCTTCCCTATGGTCTTCTACAGAATTTTACAGTGCCTTTAAGTTAGCATTAATCCATATAGCTCTGATTACCCTCCTCAGCCTGGCTGTAAAGTGAAATCTGCTGGTATTCTTGAATTGATAGGATTTCAGGTTTCTGTGCTGGAACTGTTTGAGTATTCTTTTTCTTTTTTCTTTTGGTGGCAGTAGTGAGGAACTGTGTTGTTTTGTTTTAATATCACTGTTTGGTAATACTTTCTAGTATTCAGCCAGAGAAAATGAAATCTGAAAAGAAAGTTTCAAATTTAGGAAAGACTAGAGAAAGTATCAGGTTTGGGCATTTTTCTACAGAATTATTATTACTTTGTTAAATTCAGATTTTTAATTGAGGGTTAATTAGTGCTTTATAAGTGATTCATAATAAGTGATTGGTTTTTTCCTGCTTTCAATATGGACCCCTTGGAAATAAAGTAATCCAGTATGATTGTTGTCTATCAAGCATAGAGGGTTCAAAAGCATATTCAGTAAGTCAGCATTTGCAGGTACTTCATGATTGCACTTTTAATAACTGGATTATAGAACTCATTTTTTTGTCTAGTAGGGATTTTCTTAAATAGATTTCTTTGGCTGCAGCTTAATCCTGATAACACCATGGGATTGCTGGTCTGAGGAGGAAACATTTTAAATTCTAGCTAGCAGTAACATCCTTTCTCAATGAGGAAATTAACACTCAGTACAGAAGTAAGTTTTTGAGCTTTTCAATAACTCTGAAGATCTAAGTTGCCAGAGCTTACAAAACTCTGTTGTTGTTATTTCTGACCCTGATGCTATAATTCAGTGTTGATGCAAAACTTTTTTGGGGGGGCTCAACTTGTGGTACCCTAGAAGTAGCAAAAACAACTGGGAACAGATCACAACCACCTAAAACATGATCCTGGAGCATGCAATAACTCATCTGTATGTACTCACAATGAACAGCTGGAAGGACCCCTTCTTTCCATCTCCTCCCTTTCTGTTATTCTAACTGGAAATGTTTTCACTGATGCAATCAAAGGTTTTTAAATTCTTTTTTCCTCTGGGAAAAAACATGTTCATGGAAGGGCATACTCGGAACAGCACTCATTTCCAGAGGAGATCACATTAATCTGTCAACAATTTAACAATCCCAGGTAAGACTTATCTCTGTGGATGGATAGTCTTCAGTACAGTTCAGCAGAGCACTATTTGGGATAACAGTTGTTAATCATAAGAAAACTATTAAAAACCAAAAAGAAGGAGAGGAATGCTAGAAGCCTTTTTTGTTTTGTTTTGTTTTATTTTTCCTTAATATTATGATACAGGTAAAAGTTGTATGAATCAGAGAATCATAGAATAGCAAATGTTGGAAAGGAATTCTGGAGATCATGTAGTCCAACCACCTTGCTCAAGCTGCAACACCCAGAGCAGGTAGCTCCAGATCGTGTCTAGTCAGGTTTTTAATATCTCCAAGGATGGAGACTCTACAACCTCCCTGGGCAACCTGTGCCGGTGTCTGACCACCCTCACAGTAAAATTATTTTTTCTATGCTTACATTGAATTTCCTGCATTTCAGTTTGTGCCCATTGCCTCCTGGCTTGTCAGCGTGCACTACTCAGAATTGCCTGGCTCCATCTTCTCTGTTCTTCTCAGCAGTTAATTATAAACATGATGAGACCTCCCCAAAGCCTTCTCTTCTCCAGAGTCAACAGTCCCAGCACTCTCAGCCTCTTATGTGAAAGGTGTTCCAATCCCTTAATTACATTAATAGCCCTTTATTGTACTCCATACTTTGTTGTATGCCCCTGACTCTGGTGTACTGGATGATCCCAGAACTGGACACAGTACTGGACACAGGTGTGCCTTCACTAGTGCTAAGCAGAGGGTAGGGATCATCTCCTTGGATCTGCTGGCAACATTCTTCCTAATACAGCTGAGGAAGCTGATGAGTGTAAAGTAATTTAAATTTGTAATTTTTGCATTTTGCACTTCTGTTATAGAAAAGATAAGGTGTATTTTGGAGTTTATGTTTGGAAATATAAAGAAATAAATTAATTGTTTGTACTCTTCCCTTTTAAAGACTTACTAATCAGTATTCCCAATTGCAATACTTTTTAAAGTAGAGGTCTTAAATTTTGTGCCTGGAGAAGAGGAAAAAGTAGTTGAATGCTAGGTAAAAAGGAGTTAAGTGAATCAGCTCTGAAGTGAAGGCAGGGGAGAGAAGGAGGAATAAAGAACACAATATAATTAAAAATGGGATGTTATAACTTAGATACCAAAAACATTCATGTATCCCGTGTTTCAGATTGTTACTGCAGCATTCTTTATTACATCTGATGCTGTGAGCATATTATCATCCAAATGTGCAATTAATGTCCTTTGACGGGCACTTTGTCGACAAGCCCTAGAAAGAGTACAGTAACATTCACTGTCCTGAAGGCCAAATACCTCGTTTGCTTGTGCCATGTCTCAGCCAGCTTGTGAAGCAAGACTGGAAGTTGCTCTTGACTCATTATATATAATTCAGTAGTACATAGTAAATTAAGAAATTCTTAGACTGTATCTCCAGTACTTAAGTGGCCTACGATCTATTTAAAATAGCCTGAAAAAGCAGTCCACATTGGAACAACTTCTTGCAATTTTTAACTATTCAGTGCTTCCTTTCATATGACAATCATAATATACATATCTGTGCTTCAAATGTAATAAACTGAAAACAGGTTAGTTACAGCGATTTCTTGGGATTTTCAGACTATACCAGTTAAGAAAAGTGCAGTATGAGAACCATGTGTGAAGGGTAAGTAGCATTCTCTAGCTATGTAGTTGTAAATGGTAGTTACTCTATATATTTGTTTTTCAAATTGACGTCTTCTGTCATTTACCTAATGCTAAATTTTGAACTGCAGAAAGAAAAAAAAAACAACAGAAGAATATTTTTCCCCAACTCTTGAAAAAGAAAATACCTGCAATAAATGTTTAAATGAAAAAGCCAGGATGCATTCAGCTGTTTTTTTGTCTAGACATATATGTTAAGCATGGACAGGTTTCTTCTCTTATGCTGAAATTTGCCTGGTGCGTGTGCATGGCCCTGAAAATGTCAGCTGCTGGGGATAAATGCTACCAATGACAGCGTGATACCATGCATCTATTACTGTCAGTATCTACTGCTTGTTAAATAATGCATTTATTCATAGCAGAGTTTTTATTCAGTGCAACTATTGGTACTTAATATACTGGTTTATTTCAAATATGTGTTTTATTTTTCCAAATGATATTCTGTAGTACTTGGTGATATGTCTGGCCACCACTTTGGACTCCAAATATTACATTGCTGCCTTTGTGAGGTCGCCACATTCTTGGAATATAGCTGAACAAGAAATGTATTTACACAAACTAGGTGTAGCCTAGAAAAGCTATTTTTTCTTTCTCTCTCTCTTTTTTTCCTTCTTTGTCTGTAAAGGGGAGAGATAGCCTCTTCTGAGAGACTCAAATCAATTAGGAAAAGCTAAAGATTAATCTTTGTGAATAACCACCAAAGGATTTTTTTGGTGATGTTTCAGGATTGGTCACATTCCTGAATTTTTGTGATATCTACCCTAAAAAAACATCTTGAATCACAAGATCACAGAAAGTTTCATGTTGGAAAGCTCCTCTGGAGGTCACCTAGTCCAACTTTCCTCTTCAACTATGTCCAGTTAAGGCAGGTTCCTCAGAAAATTAGAGGTCTAGAAAGTTCTGCTGCCAAATTTTTCTTTTGAATTTGGATTAAGTTCATTATTTGCTTCTTCTCCATGCTAAACAATCCCAAATCTCTCAGTCTCTTCTTGTATGAGAGGTGCTTCAGCCACTTAACTATCTGTTTCCATCACCATTTCCCACTGATAGTTTCCCTCACAGTACACCAGCATCTGGAAAACAAAGACAAATCCCACAAAAGAGGAAGCATCTGTGTACTTGTCATTCAGAGGCAGATTGTCTGCTGCTAGGCTATATGAGAGACATCATAAAACTTTAAAGGGCTCTATCTTAAAAGATATTAAAACCACCAAAGAGCCTTCTGGTAATCCTCGCTGGAATTGCCCTAGACTCTCTAAGATCTCTCTCGATAATTCTCCATATTTCAGTTCCCTCAATAGTGAGATCTGCAAGACACCACTAACATCTTCAGTATTGACATATACATTAGTATTGGTTCTATATTGGTACTGGAATCAATTGCTAGATTGATTGCAGTTACACTCATCAATCGTTGATGATTTCTTTGCTGCTTTTTTCAGGTTCTGTAATATTTTCAAGGCAGTGACCTGTTCTTAATTGGCCTCTGGAGGAAGCTATCTTGCTCCACTGACTGCAGCAGTTTAGGGAGTCTGACTTCTTAATGTAGTTAGGACAAATGAGTATTCCTACTGCATGTCTAGCCAATGTAGACATCTGCTACAGGAAGAACAATGTTAATTTCTGTATCTACATGAATGATCAAGAAATGCAGAAAGAACAGGGACATCTTATATCTGTTTTTACTTAGAGATCTCTCTTAGATCATTAATAAGTGAGAAAATATCTCAAAATTCTTCTGAAAGAATATGTGCGAACAGGACTGTGGTCTTTAGAAATTAGAATATTGTGACATTCCACAAAATATGAAGCTATACCATAAACATGACTCTACCATGAGTATTACTTATTCATGAAATTAAAAACAAATTCAGTATGATGGGATCATTAAGTTTATCTACTGAATGAGCAGAAATTTTTCATCATCAACATGGTTAGAGAAATACAGGTATAATTCAGTTCTGCAGATTCCTTAAGACATGATGAGCTGCAGACATATATGAAAAACATTGCACTTGGGCAGGTTTGAGGAGAAAATGGATTTCCAGTAGTGCTAAGAGCGTAAATTTTGGCCGAGTTGTTAAATTTCCCTACTCTTTAGGATTCTTTGCATCCAAAGCTGACTAAAACCAGTGTTTGAGGGTCACCAGCAGTGACTGAAAGGCAGTCTCTGAAGAGGAAAAAGTGAGTATACTGTAACTGATGTTCTTTAAAATACATAGACTGACTTGGTAAAGCTCTGTGCTATTTGGCTAGACATTTTTAATATCTAAACAACCTTAACTCTGCCTTGGTCAGCAATCATTTAAATACTGTTAACACAATGCTTCGGCAATCAACATCAGAGGAAAAATTGCCTGGCCTGATCTGGTCTTCACGGAAGAACAAACTTGGAAATCTGTGTACCTTTAGTTTAGTTTGTGAGAGGATTAGTATTTATTCATCCCTTCCACTTCAGTAAACTTATTATCTAATATTTCTCACTTAAAATGAACTTGCATTTAGCCTGAAACATACTGTTCTGTTTTCAGTATTACCCTCAAACTTATAGAAAAAAAATATATATTTCAAACTTCTATTAGTATTTTCTTAGGTAGGTGTGGGCTGTTATTACATCTCTCTATTGTATTATTTTCATTTTCACAGTATTACTTATGCAATGGTATTCCATCAGAAGATCTTCAGAAATTACCTTCCCAACTGAGAGAATGTTTCTATCTGTAATTTACAATATATGGCACAGTATGATATATGCAGTTTTGGAATATTGTAGCCTTATTTTTTCCTTTTACCATAATTGCCAGGATCAATACAACTCGGAATAAGATTCATCTTTTTAGAGTGGTGCTGCATTTAAACAGATAGTTAAATAATTCCCTCTGTAATCCTTAGGGCTTCTTTCCTGCATTACTGCTTTCAAAATATCAGTCTCCAACTTGGTATATAAGATTATCATTTCTACCAATTACTTTTATCTATTGAATCTCATTTATTTTAATTCTGTCCATCTCTAAGCTTGCCAGATCATTTTGCAATTTTAATTTTTGCAGCTGCATATTTGAGAGGTATGATTTTTAAAGATTTTCTAGGCTGCCGTGCTGTGGCACATGTCCAGTTGCATTAGTATAATAGCAAATCCTGTAATTCCCCATTGCAGAAGGAACCAGATGAGCAGACCTTGTAAGACAACATCTCATCCTGACTAATGTGATTTTTGTTTTATTTTTAGAAGTACAGTTAAACATGATTCCAACATGACAAAGTGTCTTCATAGCTCAAAACTTGTATGTTTTGAAAGGATTTGAAACTTAAATTTCTCACATGAAAGTGAGGCAGCCCTCAGACCTTCTAAGACAATAAATGTCATCCTTATAATTCTCAAAAGACAAGAAGAGCATAAGCACAGTGTCTCTTTAGTACCAGAAATAGACATTATAAATACCTTAGAAGGCAAGTTCTGTTCTTTTTTTTTTTGCATATTGCCATGTTTCTTGAATGCTCTGAAAGAGAGAAACTGAAAAGAATACAGAAAATTATTGTACTCCTTGACATATGCATTATCCAACATGCAAAAGTCTGAAAAATACAAAAAGGAGAAAGCAGTTTTCTGCTGAACATTTTTCTCTAAATAAGCTAATAAAATATTTCAGCAGTATTTCTCAGCTGAAAACAATCCAGTCTTTTCTTATTAGATTGCAAGCCAGAGCATAAAGTAGAAGATGACCAGATGATTAGAGGTAAAAGAAGTATATTCCTATTGACCCTGTTATTTCTTCCTTTTGATTACCAAGTACTTGAGAAGAGTTCAAAGAGAAATAGAAATGCATTGGAATGAAAGTAAAACTAATCTCTAAGGGTTGTTGTTCTCCCATTTCAAAAACCTTCTACAAAACTCAGCAATGCCCTGAATTTATTCAGTGAGTACCTGAATGGATTGGAGAATTCAGTAAAGTTAAAGTAGCCACAGCATCTAAGCAACACAAAACTGTGAAAGATACTGTTTGGAATGTCTTTCTGAACTCATCTGTGTTACTAATCACTTTCCTAATGGGAAAAAAAAATCATCATGTATCTGCAAATTGGCCAGAATACTGTTCCACAGCCAATTAGCCAGAGTCCACAGTATTGTGACCTTCAGTTTTTGTTATTTCCGCTAATTTTACTTAGGAAAGATGTCACCTTTAAAGGACTCCAAAGGTACATGCATCAGCCAATCTAATAGGTTGTATAGAAACTTCTAATGTATTACCAAGCATTTTCCCCTCTATATTAGTATTGCTTATGAAACTAGATTAAATTTCAACATTTTTGTCCCAGTACTGAAATCTGTCACAACTCTAGACTAATTAAGAGATAATCTATCTTTCTGACCTTTGGACTCTGTTGGAATCATGACCAGCTAGTAATAAGAGCAAAAGTAATAATTTCACAGAAGCAATGCCATGGAGTTCATTTCAAGTGAGAGGTAAAAATGGCCTCACCACATGCAGAAACAGAAATAGAAACGTGATTTCTAAATATCCACAGTGCCAACCTATCCTTGTATCCCTCCTTGTGTGAAAGTAATCAAATGCATGACTGGAAATGAAAGCGGAAGAAAAAGAGTTTTCTTTTCACATACAAAAACTTGAGCAATTTTAAAATATTAGGAGCACAGATACCATATAAGTACCTACTAGATAGATAAGGCATTGCAAGAAATAAGTGCATATCATTTGGAAATGGTCAGACTGTTAATACAGCAGCAGACTAATGAGTACATGATTTTTTTAAAGGAAGTTGAAATGTTTTGAAAAGGAGTATGAAGTGTAAGAAAGCTAGACACAACACAACAGTAATAGTTTGATTTTTTTTCCCCATTTACTCCCCTCCTTTCTTGTTTTTGCTTTCCCTTGTTCTGGTGGTGATCTGTGGTCTGATGGATTTTGATGAACAGCTATTGGCAAGTGCTGTAGATCATCCCTATAGACCACTTGGTATATTGAATTCATTAGGAATAAAGCAGTAAGCCATATAAAGGATATCGAAGTATATCCAGAAACAAAATAGAAATCCTTTTAAATCTATTTCAGATTTGATGATGGTACTGCAATCAGGAATTTGGAACCTGGAAATCAGAGGGATTGTCTCTGTTTCAGAAGTACTAAATTTCTAGGGGTTTAGCATGACCTGTAGACTATCAGAAATCTTTCTAGTTCCGACTGATGGTTACATTATTCCCATGACAGAGGGAACAACTCTAACATAAGGAAGAAAGTTTTGTTGAGTGAATCCCAGGATAGCAGCATATGTCAAGTTAGTATTGTCAAAACATCTGCAAATTACTCTGGAGGATTTGTGGGGTTTGTTGTTTGTTTTTTACCCATTCTTCAAATATATGCCACCAAATACTAGTAAGATGTAGTCATTTTAGAGAAGTAAAATTAGAGATAGTGCTCTCTGGCTACTGCATCTAACAGGTCTAACTGCCTTTTCCACTCAGCATAAATGTGGATTTTTTTCCATGACAGTGTGAATTTCTAAGTTTCTTTTCTCTCTTTGATAATATTCCTATTGCGAGATTTTACTGCAAGACTGCATATGATCATTAGACTAAGTTGTGCAGAAAATAGAGTACAGCTTTTTGTGATTGTGAACAAGGAGACCAGTTTATTAATGGCCATCAGTCTCAAAAATTGCTAATTAATACAGCTGAAATACATGACTGTATCTTTCACTCATAATCTAAACTATGCAAATTATCAAGGTTGCTTCTTTCTGTGTCAGAAAACATTCTGGAAGGAAATCATTTCCCCAGTAAAAGAGAATGACAGGTAAAATAAATGAAGTGTGTCTTCCTAGGAACAAGTATTTTATGCATAATTATTTCATACCTTGCAAATTAAGTACATCATATCAGCCTGGGAATTACAAAAAACTGAAATAATGTACTTAGGGCATATTGGAATTTACTATGCAATTATATTTCTTGTTGCATTTTGTATTTTTATAAGTGCTTGCGACAAAAGAATCCAGGAAGGAGAGGTCAGTAGTGGTATTCTTTGTTATTGATTTGGCATAGTTGTATTTCCCAGAAGTCAAATACACGTTCTGCTTATTTACCCTTTTCTAGCATCTCTGTATCATGCAAAAAGGTAGGTATGCTAACTATTGATTAGGTAATGATTCAGGAATGTAGGTGAAAATCTCCAGGGAGAGGCCAAAAAGCTGTTAAGCTTCTAACGAAGTGAAACAGGAAAGAAGGAAAAGCTTCCAGAGAAGGCTCTGAAGGAGCAGGCAGAGGTAAGAGTGAGGCTAGGAAACCATGCAAGTCAAGTCAAGTCAGGTCGGAACTTGTAGAGTTGTTAAGGACAAAGCTTTCTTTTCTCTGCTCACCTGGGCTGTCTAGTCGCTACCACAATGCAACTAATAAATAGTATTCAGAAACTACCTGTGGAATACAAATGGAGCCATTAGTATAACCTTCTTAAAAAGCAGAGGAATGAATACTGTCACCTGAGTACAATATAGCAGCTGTATTTTAATATGAGACACTTTAAAGAGAACCCTGGTGTTTCCTGCTAACTTCTATGGCGAGCTAGAATTGCTTATTGCGTTTGTATTGAACAATGCATGGGCATTGGACATTTCAATATGCAGGAAATCTCTTTATCAGTGTGTACCAAACTCCAAATTCATGCAGAATACAAGTACTTCTTTTTGTTTTCAGCTGTTAATTGAAATGGAGCATTTTGTATTTTACTTTATGGTACTTTGTTTAACCTACTATGGCTTGAACCTTGTGGTAAAATTGCCCTGTTTAGGGCAATTCTCCCTTCAAAAAAAGAGCAATCAAAAAGCTTACAGAAAGCTTTTGAAGCTCATGCCCTTTAAATAGAGAGTAATAAGCTAAATGAGATCACTCTTCAAACAACTAGAACTTGGGTCTGCTGAAAGGGATAAAACACAGGGTGCTGTAAATAAATCTCCTTCTTTTCCACCAGCTCCTTGAGGAGTATGCCTTCTCCTTCAAGCTTTTGCTTGCCAGTTGATACCTGTCAGTAGCTGGCTTCTGTTCAGGCTCCACAGGCTTCTTTGCTCCATCAACCAGGCTTGGCAAGGGTTTACTCTCTGCCACATGCAAGATTCTTGCTCCACTCAGTCTCCGTGCCAGGAGATTGCTACCTGGCTAGAAGTACTGGCTTCTCCAATATTGCCAACTGTTCATTTGCTCCCAGAGGCTTCTCCCTGCCCCAGGGTCAGGGAGCCAGGACTAGACAGTTAGGAAGCCACTTTTTCTCTCATCCAAGTTCACCCTTTTAGTAAAATATAACTAACAGAGAAAATGGAAACAAACCAGTTCTGGCATCCATCACAGCTATCAATTTCATGGGAGGAGTTGGAGTCTTTCTAAACAGATATAGATAAGGATATAGACATAGGTGTAGAAATGAAGTTTGAAAATAAGATTCTAAAAAGGCTCTATGTAAGTGCTAGCCTTGTGTAAGCAATAGCGGTAGATTTTTCTCATTGGTTTGTTATCAAATTTGTGTAGACAGGCAAGCTTACAGATGTTTAGGTTTGAAATTGATGGCACAGATAATTAATTGCATTTAGACTTCGCACTTATAAAAATGCTTCTGACAAACAGCTTTACTGAGAAGGAGTATTATGTCAGTGCTCTTTGCAGAATTCTTTGCAAAGGTTCTCTGTTGGTATTTCCATTACAAAACTCTTCTTTTCTGTTCTTTCAATAAAAAATCACTCTAGGCTGAAACATGGACCATCTGATCTCAGCTCTTGATCAGTGGTTGTTTTTACCAATTTTCCAGAAAATTGACTGAGCTGAGCTTTTTTTATGTTGTACAAAGGTTAAAAAGGTGTGGAGAGGAGGAAATGAGGGAGGGTAGCAGTAGGTATGTAGTTGATGCAGTTGGTTTGTATTTCAATTGTGTTTTTTTCTCTACCAGTAGGATTGAAATGGTGTGCTATTGGCATCATCTGTAAACCATTTGTTCTCAAGTGGAATTCATTAAAGTTCTTTTTAGTGCATAAAATTCCTCACATTGCCCCATCTATGGGAAAATATTTAATAGCTATTTATCATGAGGCAGTAGCAATTGAAAATTATAACAAAATTAAATACCGTCTAAGATGTATACTGCATTATTTTTTACATAATTTCTGATTCAGGGGAGGCAAAAATCACCACTTTCAAATTATGGGGTGCTGAGAGTGGGGTTTTTTTTGTTTGCCTTTTTTTTTTTATTTCCTATGCTGTTCTCCAAATTACATATATGCGTGTGGTGGTTATCAAGCCATTTGGAAGCACTGGGTCATTTTGAAAATATTTTTTTACTGAAAGGTCAGTAATGTGAAATAAACTACCATTCTTATGTCTGCTCAGTTTGCATCTGACTAGAATTGAAATGCTGAGAAATGAATTCTGAGTCTCCATCTACTTCCTCAAAGATAGCAACAGCTTCACTGTTGTGAGGACTTTTGGCTAGTAAAACCACAGTCATCAGCTTTGCCTGCTATTCTGGGTTGGTAGAAGCTTGCTTCTATGTACTTTTTGTTTTCTTGAGCTTGTTTTTCTTGGCTGTTATGTTAGCATATTAGTATGTGCATAGCTTTTGATCTTGTGGCTTTTGTTTTGCTTGCTTGTTTGCTTTAAAGTAGCGCTTTTCCATCATTATATGCATGTTATATTATATACTACATAATTGTTTATTTCTTACTGTGGGTGGCCAGAAGATGTCTCAGTTATGTTTGGAATGTGTCCATTACACACAATCTCAGTCGCTTCATGTGCCTTGGAGCAGCTCATGGCATGCTTATATGTTAGGTCTGCTTAGGCTGTCACCTTTTAGTCATCAGACCCTGCAGAGACTAAGTGAAGCTTTAGCTGACCTACCCTGAAATAACCAATAAATTAATCTTGAAATCATTGTAAAGAAGCCTGAATGATAGCCTTAGAAGACACCAAATTTAAGTGACATTTTTGCTGAGTCTTCATTGTAGCTGCTTATTTTTGTGTAAATCTTCCTATATTGACAGCACTTGGAGAACCTTGCAATGGGTCAGAAACATAGGATTTAGTAGCCATAGAACCACAGTAATGCTCATTTTTATCATTGGAAGATATAAATGTTAGGAGAAACAAATATAAGAGCCTTTGGAGACTTTAGAAAGAGATGAGTGAGAACAGCATTAAGAACCTGAATATCTTAATCTCTAGAGGGGTCCCTTTCAACTCCAACAATTCAGTGACTTCCGTGATCTTGGTTCTCCTCACAAATCAAAGCATAGCTCTCCCAGTAATAGTCCCATTCTACTTTTGACTGTCAGTGGCTTACTATAAAAGTAGACTCACTGAAGGTTCAAATACTGCCAGGTAAAAGATATCAATCTAGACATACAGAGCAAAACTTTCTCAGTTATGTAGGCTTTTGTATTTTTCGCTTAGGAGAATTATGGTGTTTACTTACTTCCAATACTAGTATTTCTATGCTGTGGAAAGACTCTGTTAATATATGTAGATTCCGAAAACAGCTTTACTTCAGAGAAATGGAATGTTTGGGGGTGCTTTGACTGTTTTTAAATAGAAAATGTGCGTTAATCTAAATTTAGGCTTTAATATACTTAAAATTTTAAAGCGTTAGCTAAAGTGACATTTTGTATTTAAGCAAATCTTCCTGCTGCTCTTCCCTCAGTGGTTTCATGCCAAAAAATTTTGTTAAGAAGGATCTTCTATTAGAATATCAGCTTTTTAGTCATAATCAAAAAATTAAAGCAAATATACTTAATTACCTAAAATCTCTAAATGTATTAGGTATGCATGTATGAGTGGAACTTTAAGCTATTCATAAGAAATAGCCTTATAGTGTTCAAGAAACCTGACGTTCCAGTTTAATATGAATAGTAATGGACATGAGGAAAAATGTGTAGGCAAGCTACACAACACTAGACTTCTTAATTGAAAATACAGCTTGTTAGTAGATGAAAAAGGATTCTCAATATTCACCCACATTTGTAAATACATGAGAAAAAAATGTTTTTAAGAAAGAGTTATTTTAGGCTCTGAACAAGGCCATTAGGGGGCAGAAATCAGAGTCAATGTTGATTGAGGGAGGGAGGGAGATCAAAGGTAACGAAAGACCCTTAGTTTCTAGGTTTATAGACATTACGAATAACTTAGTACACTTTCCAGAAACTTGATGGACTCTCGTGCTCTATTTCATAGAGAAAACAAACTTCCATGCCTAAAGACAACTGTGTCCATATCCCTGTGTTCTAGGGTGCATTCTCACTGGGCTACTTCATAGAGCCTCTTGTATGACATACGATGTTTTGTTAATGTGCTGTTTCCTGCCTTATAACATGAATTTTTGTTTTTCAGCTCTGAGGGACAACAGAATTGAGCTGGTCCGAGCTTCATGGCATGAACTGAGTATCAGTGTCAGTGATGTGTCTCTGTCAGATGAAGGGCAGTACACCTGCTCTTTATTTACTATGCCTGTCAAAACTTCCAAGGCTTTTCTTACTGTTCTCGGTAAGTATAAATAGCTGGGCATAAAGAAGCAAATGTTAAACTTTTCAGGCTTTGGCAAATTATGATAAGAATGAACTTTTCTAAAGCTTGGCAGAAGATACATGTAAATGTCTGATCTTGTTTCACTGATATTTATTATTTCATATTGCTGTGCTGAAAAATAACATGTCTCCTACTACTTGTGCAGTAGCAGGATAATGAATTAGGGAGCACACAAATACCATGGTATGAATGCTCCATAAAATGGACATAACCTCTACATCCCAAGCGTCAGAAGTGCAAAGAAGGTGCATGTGTTCATCTCCTAACAATGTATTGTATAGGGCAAAGGGGAGAAAATCAGAAAGCATGAAATCAAAACGGGCTTTAGAGCTTTATCATTTTTCCTTAGCTGCGCATTTTCTTGGCTCATTCTGCTTTCTTTTTTTGTCTATAAAGTACATATTTTCACTGGGTTTGCTGCTTCTTTTATGCTTTATCCTCTAAATGCTCTGCTGTTTTCCCCAAAGGTTATAGATACACATAGAAAAGCAATAGATTTTGAGAGATGCCCAGGAAATAAAGTTTCTGCTCGAAACTTTATATGATTCTATGAATGTCAGTAGCCCAATCAGCCGAAATTGCTATAGTTCATTGAAACACACCTGCGTACCTAAGAGGTTATATGATTTTAGAGATTGATTTTTATTCTTTTCTCCTTTTTCTGTCCCTGAACTTGACTCTTTCTTTCTTTTTGTTTTATTTTTATATGTAGACAGGCAGACAGTTGAATTTAATGGGACTAATGTAAGATGTTCTCTGTGCCAGTAATATTCCCATTAATCCAGCCAGGGAATTGGTTTTGTGCATAGGATGTGAAATACATCTTCCTTTCAGTCCCTGTGAGACTATTTTACAAAGATCTTCACAAGTTTGCCATTAAGGACAAAAAATACCCACTCAAAGCAGAATATTCTGGAATAACAACTGCCTAGGCCTAATCTTTTCTATAGAGAAGCATCTCATGATCTAAACAATAGATGAGTAGACCAGTTCAACCTTTCATGGCAGAAAGACATAGAAATGTGTTACAAAGACAAAAAATAACAGCCAATATTCTTTAACCAAATTAACTTGATCTTTCACAGTTCTTT
>JAOXJM010000001.1:100130143-100145021 GCA_026413425.1 Tringa solitaria | reverse complement strand
TGGTGGGGTGTTGTGTGTGGTATTGTTGGTATGGGGTTTGGTTGGTGGGTGCTTTGTTTTTGCCTTCTTTTTTTTTTAATGTGGTTGAACTCGATGATCTCAGAGGTCCCTTCCCACTATGGAGATTCTGTGATTCTGTGATTCTGTAAGCATGATCAATGAACATTATATGAAAAAGGGAAGATAAGGTTTTAACAGATTTTAAATAGAGCAGAGAGGAACTGTGGAGCTTTGGTACTGTAACTCCATCTTCTTTTTTACCTTCCCAAAATCCCAAGCCACACATTATGTAGTATCACGTTTTAATTGCTTTCTTTCTTTTTAGCAATTGTGGTAAAGGGTTATTGTATGACTGACAGGTGAGATGTTGAAACAGGTAAGGTACTATGGAAATTTTTAAGAAAGTACCAGATAATCAGTGTTCACCAAATTAGAAACTTAAAGAGTTTCCTGCCAGGTTGGTGCTTGAATTCAGGTACTCATAAATTACAAGTGTCAAGAGGGACTGTTTCACTGATCGAGCTTTCTTTTTCCCCATATTGGCATTTGGCTTGTTGTTTTGCATCCAGGAGAGTATTTTTACACTCTTCTGGTACAAACTGTTATTATTTTTTCTTCAACAAACATCTTTTTAAAGTGAATTAAAATAGACGAGATAAAGGATGATATAATAGTCATCAAAGAATCTCAGATAACAAAGGGACCATATGCTGTTTCTGGTACTGCCTGCACAGTAGTTTCTAAGGGAGTGTAAAAAGAAGACAGAGGAATATCCATGTGGATGTGGTACCAAGTATCCACTTTTATCAAAGCTACATATTTAATAAAATACTATAAAGCTTAATTTTACAGTACTGTTGAATACAATTATTGAAAGTAAATACCATTTCCATGAAACAATCATTTGATTTAGATTGTTTCACACACAAATGCTAGTAATAAAATAATTTGTCAGATACATAATACTGAGTTTTTCTCTTATCTGTTTAAGCACTGAGTCATTCGTTATATCCTGAAGCAGAGCATCAAACTTACTTATCTGCTAGGGTAATTTGATGAAGTTTACCAATACAGAATTGCTTTGCAAGTGCTTATTCAAAGCAATAAGGCACAGACAGAAGCCATGCTACTTGTCATTTACAAAAAAAGCCCAATTTGGGGGACTGCTGATTCACAGCTGTAGGATGCGCGCAGCTGGTAAGTGTAAAAGCTATTAAAAATGGTGAGCACTTTCACAGAGCTGATTAGAGCACTCCTCTCTCTTCTTTCAGATCTCATTTGGGATATCCAATTTGATGTTTATTTTTGTATATACTAGACTGGTTTGTCCTTGGAATTTACTTTAAAGGTCTTTTTTTTTTTTCTAAGTTTAATTACTTAAAGTTTTTTAGAAATAGGAATAAAATTGTGTAGGAATACAGAATATTGAAGGAGTTTTGTGATTGCTATCCATATATGAAAATTATGAACTTCTTATAGTTTCTGGGGAAAAAAAAGACCAATGAAACTGTCCTATGCTTACTCCAGTGCTAATTAATCTGGAAAGTAGATACATCATCATTTTCAGAGGTATCTGCTTATTTTATCTTTGCATCTGGAAACGATGGAAAGGTTCCAAGGAAGTAAGAGAGAAAAAGCACATGAAAAATGTAGACGGCTGTGACATAAATAGATTTCACAAACATGCTTTTTGAAAAAAACAGACAAAATCAGATAGAAAATAAATGAATTAGTCTCTCAGGAAATACTTTAAAAATCTTATCATCTGGCAGCCATTTATTACCAGGTAGCAATAATCTTTTATTATCAGACTGTTAGATTTTTATAACATTTTTTAAAATGATAGTACCAGAACTGTTGTTCACTGCCACAATAAAATATCAGAGAAATTTATGGAAGCTGTTCAATATTCAGAAGGTTTGGGTTCATAAAATAAAACTATGAAGTAAAGATATGCTATTGGTAGCTCATAATTTAGCTAAATCTGTAAGAAGAAAAGTGTTGATTAGTATGATTGAATCAATCATACTAATTTGAACTCTGGTTGGTATGAAGAGGAAATGGTGGTTAGTGTGCAAAAACATAAACAACAAGGTAAATAAATTAATTAAAAATGACAGAGTAAACCTGAGTATTATAGATCCAGGCAGGAGATATTGCTGCATGCAGTTATGTGATTTTTTCAGAACTTACAGTGGTCTGGGAACAGTCACTTGGCAACAGCAGGAAGGTAGGGGGCTAATACATTTCTGTCCCTTTTTGGTGCCAAAGGAAAACGTGTGAGTTTTCCTGGGCAGTAGCAATTGCTGGCTATGCAGACAGCTTGAAACAGTACCCCTCAGTGAGAGAAACCTACCTTTTCATCTGTGGAGGATAGTAATATTATGATCCATTGCTCCCAGGACTCGTTAGAAATAATGCAGAAGGTTATGGCAAAAGAAGAGTGCAGTGAGCCTCACCAACTTACCAAAGCAGAATTTCATATATTACAACAAGACACAGCCTGGTTGCTGAGAAGATGAGAATCTGCCTGCTATTCCTAGGAATCCCAACAAAATTTCCACTAGAGAAGGAGAGACCTCCTTCCCATGCCTCTGCCAAATAATCTGGCCACCATGGATGTTATAGAACAAGACCTATGTATTTTATTCTGTGAGCCTGGAGCTCAAGTAAGTGTTTCCTGAACTAACGAGTAGTTAAGAAGACATGTTCCTTCTGTTGTTAAGGGTCCATGAAGATAAAACTTTCCCATCGCATTCACAGGAAGCTCACTGGTCACAGTGAGAAGGATTGCTCTGTCACACAAGCATAGCTCTCTTCCTGAATAGATTCGATGACATATTTCTTATTACTGCATCCAATGCAGAATTGCATCATTAAACAAAGCCTTTTCTTACTAGCAGTACTTCTAAGGCTTTTTAAATCATTTTGTATAGAAGAAAACTTATAGTCACAAGAGGTAATTAAAAACATCTAGTCATCATCCTAAAAGATTAAATAAGTAGGAGAGATTTGAATAACACTTGTAGCACACCCTGATGTATTATGAGCACTTGCTTCCTCTGACAAACCCAACAAGTGATGTGTTCATCTCTCCCTGTATCAGTGTCTTTCCTATTACTGTTAAAATAATTTGCCCTCAAGCACTAAGTCCAACAAGGATCACAGACTCCATTACAACTAACTCAGCTTCTTACTGCAGGTGGAGAGACATTCATAATACAAACTACAGAAAGAGACAGACTTACCTTGAAAGAAAAATATTTCAAAATCAAAATACTCCAGTGCAGGCCTAGGGTCAAATGATTTTCAGTTATTTAGAACATGAAGAGAGAAAGGATTTTGTTTGCCCTGGTTTTGAAATAGGCACCTCATAATTTGGTTGCATGGAAACTAATCAGATGGGAAGGCATTGTTTTGGAGGTTTAACGATAGAGGTGTACGTTTTTATTCAAAACAAGAAAAAATATTGAAATTGCTGTGCCTCCCTTTCTACCATTTTCACTAGGTCTAGCTCTTTTGGTACTTTTTTGAACTTGGAAGACTAAGTGAGACATTGTGAAAAATAAAAAGGGTACATGATCCCTTGTGTTTTAAGAAAGACGTATTTAGACAGCATATATCTATCTCACTGCTGTGTACCATGCATAGAGGAAAGAACCTCACCAATGGATTTTTCTTCTTGAACCCCAAAGACTTATAAACTAAATAATTCAAGAGATTAATATTTCTCTATACACCTTATATATATTGAACCTTACATATTTCTGTCACCAAATGTGACAATTTTTCTGTTCCAGGTCTTTTAATATTCTACAGACCAGAAAAAAATCCATTCTCTGATGAAGGGACAACAGTGGAATCCAAGAGAAATGTGATTTCTTCTTGACACTGTCACCCATTTCAGTAGAATTATGTCAACCAGCCTTCCCAAAACTTTGAGACCAATAGTACTTTACATACTGATTGTTAAACAGCAAATAAGATAAAAAAAACTTGGTTTATATGTGTTATTGGACTGCTTTGATCATGACAAAAACATGGTAGCCAGGTACAAAGAGAAGATCCAAACACTTTGCAAAATCACTGTATAGCATGCAAACCCATGAATGGATAATACCACAGGAGATTGTCATTGAAATTTTGTACATCCCACATCTTCTGTTATGCCATTTTACTTTGAGAAGCAGTAGTTACAGACTTCATGCAATTAACATGTTTAAAAACCCAAAGACTTGAAGGGCCACTGCACTTCATGTGTAATAGTAAGGTGCAGACATTAATGCCTTAGCTGAATATATATTTGTTACCTGTTTGGAAAAGGTCTTCATAAATTTGTGCTGTTATTAGTAAAATATCTAATATCTGCTTTCGGTATTGTGGTTGCATTTAGTGATTTTTAATTTTTTAAAAATGTTTCAAATCATTTAAACATTAAAAGTGTTGCCATCTTTGGCCGATAAGAAGGATACTCTGAGGGCACCAGCTCAAATGTCTTTGAAAACATTTCAGTAATTTTTTTTACGTGTAAAGCCCCTGAATGGATGTAACAAAAACTTTATGTGAAATGTTGACAGAAATTTCTATTAAACATCCTAGGAAATATGTAAGGAATATTGAAGTTTTATAGGTTTTTCTTATTATGAGTATTCTAATCTGGCTCTACAAATCCTTTTTTAAATGTAAGTAAAATGAATGGCATGTTATTCTGGCATTGAATGTAAATAGAGACAATTTGCACAGTACTGAGTTACTTGTAGAATTCTGATTCATAATGTGGAATGGGTTAAGAACATCCTCATACCTTTTCTTTCTTAGTGTGTCAGAAAATCCTGATTTATCCAAACTAGGACATGGGTAGAGAAAAAAGCTTTCTCAGTTTCAAAGTGAAATCTTAATTCTATACCTGAGTGGAAGGGAAACCTTAGAATACCTGGTAGACCTCTGCTATTGCATGGGAGGTCAGTACAGAAGTCCTTGCACTCTTTGAAACAGAGCAAACCTTTAATCCACAGGCTCTGAAGGGTTGGATTTTCTGATCACTGAATTACTGTCAAATAAGTATTTTGTTGGATCTGATCTACTTAGCATGAATACTTCAGTACTCAGTGGAATAAGGAACCTCTTTTCCTCAGAAATCGCTGTATGGGTTTTAATAACTTGTCTAAAGAACTAGTCTTGATGGGCTGATTAACACTTCTCATAAAAATCAAATTACCTCTAAGTAAGGGAGTATAGGAAAAACTTCCTATGACTTGGGGGTATAGCAGACCTCTAAAATGTAGAATGTTGAACTGCAGGACTCTTCTTACTTTCTTATTTTCTTCTTATCATGTGGGAGTTTTCCGTATCTTTCATGCGATTACTTTCTATGAAGAAATTTATGTGAAGTAATTTGTATGAAGAAATTTAAGCCTGCATGTAACTTTATAAGGGCTTGGCTGTGACAGAATAAAAATACACAATGAACTCTCTCTTACTTCTACAAATGCAAAAACAGCAAGTGCCTTTTAAAGAAACAAAAATTCCCCAAACTTTTAGCATTGGAGATCTGATTAACAGCAAAGGTCTGGTGACTGATAAGAATTACCTTTATTTTGAAACAGCTTCAAAGAATTAAATCAATCAGTAAATCAGTTCCACAAGGTATTAATGTTGGCATTAGTTATTGCTAAGAGTAAACAAAAATCACGTGCTGAACTGCTTAATTTCTTCATATATCAGATAACATTCATTACTAGCATAAACTGAAATCAATTTTTCACATGCATGCGCTGTTGCTGAATAAAGATTACATTGCCGGATCAAAAATAGATAAATCTTCCCAAAGCTTTGAAATGGCTTCCCTGGTCTCATGCAATGAGATGTACTCAAATCCTAGAAAGACAGATGAAATAGAATCACTCAGTGGAACTTTTGCCTTTGGTCAGCTGAAATAGGAAAGAATATATAAGCCAACCCCCACCCCATAGTTTTTATCTGTAACCACTACTAAGCTCTTATTTCCAGCAAAAAGGCAGATTCTTCACGCATAGGGGGTAGAAGATATCTTGCTATGTGTCTAAAGACATGTTTGTGTCTCAGTTCAGACTGGTGCTAGCAATCAATAGCAGCTCATAAGTACCCCATTACTCAAGCTAAAGACTGGAGGGCCAAACAGCTCTCACGCTGTTGGAGATGCATGTAAAGAGATAAGTCATTGGGTATTGAAGCCAGTGTGTTTTACTGTCAAGACTTGCTGTATTACTTGCACTCACATAGACCACTATGTTGGGTTTTTTTAAATCAGATTTTCCTAGTGCTTATTCCTTTTGGAATATTTATCTGCTCTATAATGTTCTTAGAGCTCAGGATAAGGGCATATTTGTAGGTACTGTAAAGAAATTTTAGTCACCATTCCCTTTTTCATAAGAATTGTGCTTGAAATACTCATGTACACTATTTACTGGGCCAAATCCTAAAAAAGATGCAAATTATTAGAGTTCTGATAAGTTTAATTTATGTAAGTTGATATACTTCTACCGACTTTAGAGGAGGAGCAACAGATCGGACCCACAATAAAGGCCTTGATCTTACTCTGTTTTGGTTGTAAAAGTAGAGATTTTTTGGACATACCTACATTACTTATAAAGCTTGATGAGCACATCTGAAAAGAAATCAATCTCTCTTACTGTATTGCTGTTCTTGATTTGTTTTTCTTTCTTTAGACTTTGTTTTCTAGTGGTGGTGGTGTTTTCCAGAGATTAGGTGATGTTCCAGTTGTTATGATTAATATGTCTGGGTGTGACAGGTAAAAGCTCACAGTATTGATAGAGTACATTTATACTTGTCAAATTCTTCTAAAATGAACAGTCCTAGCAGGTGGTAGTATTTTTTAACAGCATCTTATGTTATGGAAAAAAAAATCAGTCAGCGGGGTTTTATCATCTTTGTTAAAACAATATATCTAGGTCAGTGTTGATGCAATTATTCTAAAGGTTTCTTCTCATTTTAAACGTTGATGTGAATGTGAAAGTGGAGGGCTAGTTTGTCTTATAGGTTTTCCTCTTATAAGTGTAGACTTTAACTCTGGACAGAAATCATGCATGCCATAAAAATAAAGTGGAAACAGTAACACCGAGAATGAAGATAAATATCTTCAATATATATGATAAATATCATATAAAGATAAAATAAAATATCAACTAGGTTTTGAAAAAGGACTGTTAATAAAATACAAAAATTGTGAACTTTAAGCTTCCCTAAAAACTATGTATTGAATTAATCCTTGGGTTTCCAGTTTTAAAGAAACATGTAGTGACTGTACTATTTGCACAGTAGTCAATTAGTAGGGAAGACCACAAGGGAATATATTCCCTACACTATCATATTGTGCATTAGAGAATGAAAAATAAATGTAAGACCCTTCTTATTCTGTGTTAGTAAGCTCTATTTAGAAGCGCATGGAGAACAGAGAGGTGTAATGGAATCTTCAAGTTGGGGGAAACAGCACTGCATTGATCCATGCAAATGAAAGCTTAAGTGTTTGAAGCCTCCTATTGTGTTTTATGTGGGTCATTTACAGGAATGCATAAAATGCTGATCATTTTTTAAATATTTAAGCCAGTAATGCTAGCTAGACAGGCATTTAATTTCTTTCTTCACCTGTGGCTATCATGACTGCTTCCATCAAAGTTTAGCTCTTTTTCATATTTCTCTGGAAACCTCTTGATCTCATTGCATTAGTTGTCTCCCTCCCTCAGCTAAATTCTTCATGTATTCCTATCTGATACTAATTTGTTCCTCTGGTTCAATGCATAGTCAAGAGAGTAATTTATTCATCTTCAATAGCACCACCAAAATCACAGAAGTACTTGATGCCCTGATTTATTAAAGCACTTGAGGTCAGTGCCTTAAGCATGTGCTAAAAATGAAGCAAACACCAGCATGACCTCCAAAGGATTAGTCACCTGCATAATGGTTTGCAGGGTCCTTAAAAATATGAACTTGTGGAACAGATTTGCTACTAGTGTAAGGTTAGTACAGCTGTACTGAAAGCTAAATGATGTTGACAGTGCTTTCAGGAGTTGTGACAATTCTACACTAAGCCTTCCCCTTGTCTTGTGCCATGCTGATACATCACAATATGCCAAAAATAAAAATCAAAGCTACAAAAATATTTTCAACATTTATAATCGTTAATATACCATTTAGTGTTTAACAGGACTATTAGCATCTCAATATGAAATTATATTGTTACAGCATATAATTTTTTTTCCATTTGATTTTGTAGGGTCACATGGTCATGTTTTTTCACGTTTGCTTGATAATCGGATATCTTGGGTGTCGTAACTACTTCACTGCTAATGAAAATAGGAGTTGCAAATTCGATGAGACAAAACTTAGATACCCTGTATTTGCAGGTTAAAGCATTTTTTGTACCATAAATGAAGATGTGTATTTTGTATCAGAAAACTGTGGAGGAAACAAGAATTTATATTTTCCTATTAAGTCTGAAAATTTTCCTCACTCTGACTGTGAACTCTTTTTCCTTTTCCTAAGGACAAAACTGTTTTATATAGAGATGTTTCTCTCTTTGTGGTATTTCTTTTTTTTTTCCTTATAAGAGATGCCCCTCTAATTCATGGAAAATTTTTTGATTATGAGAATATATCCTTGCAAGCCAGCTGGCAAAATGTTCCAGAAGTTAAAGACCTACTGCAAGTGCTTTATTTTTCATTAATTTTGCAATTAAAACTATAAAGTAAGTTCCAATGTATAGGAACAATATTTTAAATTTTTAGGATGGATTACAGGCTTTTATATAGTGCTTTTTGCAGATATTTAAAACATTTTCTTTGTAAATTTTGTTTAACAAAAAAGAATGTTCTGTTTTAGGGACAGCATTATTGCATTTCAGAAATAATATCCTGTAAAATGCCTGTAACAAGGTATTTTATCTGAAAGCCCATTGTAGCTTTCTTATTATGAGTTTCAAGCTTCTGCAACAATAAAAGTGTTCTTATTCAAATGTATATTATTGCATTCATGCCTCTAATAGCAGCATTGCATCATATCCACCTATAAATAGACAAAGAAGAAATTGCACAGAGTACTTGTTATTCATTCTCAATATTTTTTTTATTTTGTTGTTAGATATCAGACTTTGGAATAGTTGTATGGGTTTTTTGCATTCAATACAGAAAGAAAGAATTTATTTCCTCTGAGTATACAAGTGCTTTCTATCTGTGTTTCCTTGGGATATAAAAAGTTACTAGTTTAGTTCCATTGGTCATTTTTATTGCCTTCCTGAAGACAATGAAAATTGCACAAGGCTCTGTATAAAAGCATCTCCAAGTGTAAATTAAATCTATGGTATAGTCTTTTGTAAATAGAGAAGAATGTACTCTTAGATAATAAATCCTTTTTGTGTATATAAACAAGATGTCTATTTTTTTTCTTCCTAGATACACCTTTAGTTAAAATAATTTCTTCCAATTCATGGCCTGAAGAAGGACAATCTATAATTTTGACTTGTGAATCCAAAGGAAAACCAGTGTAAGTGATTTAACGAGTAATATGTTTTTGTTATTTTCCTTATTCTGCTGTGATTGCAATCTTCAGATGCAGAAATCTGCTGGTTTTGTCTTGTCCTGGGGTGTAAAGTAATCTCTGGTATAGAAAACTCCTTGAAGCTTGTCTTCATTAAGTGTCTATAGAAGATTGGTCTTTTACTTTGTCATCTATTTTAGTTTTCAGGAAGAATTCCAGCTGTGAGATTATTTTTTTTTCAGTCAGGTATATCAACCTGAAAGGAGTGCAGGCTTAATCAGTCACTGTTTACATCATTGAACTGATGGTAGAAGAGAAAACGTCTCATGAAAATCTTCCTTCTTCAACTAGCCTCAGAGAAAATATATTGAACTTTCTGGATGCTTTGGCTGTCATTAACAGGGGAATTTGAAGTTTAATGATATTTGCACATTGGCTGCCTGGTTCTTACAGAATTTGAAAAGATGTAGCCTGCTTTAAGAATGTAAATTGTTTTACTTGGAAATTAACATCTCTGCCATAATATTTTTAAAGGCAGATCTGCAGAGATTAACTCTTGCACAGAATCTACTATTTAAATAGACTTCACTCTTTAAAACAGTATCTTCACAAACGAGCTGTTTTATATTTACCCATAAAGATACATAAATAATCCAATTGATTAATATTAAGTTAATATGAAACAAATTTCTTAAATGCTGACCTTCTGCTGAAAAGATTAATATATAGTGTTATATAAAGGGGTGATACGCAGCTTTAGAATGGTCTTGAAAATGATAGTACAATAATATTTTGGTTCTAGAAAAGGTGCAAATTGCATGCGAAAACCCATGTCACTTCAGGCTGAATTTCTCTCTGTTGTAACTTCAGTGACTTTATGGAATTGCTTATTGTAAAAACCTGAAATTAGATTTAGGTCAAGTCAGGCATTTTAGTCCAAAATTTCTATTTTGAAAAGACTCTTCTGAGTTTAGCCTGACACCATTTAAACTCCAAAAGCACTTTTCTTTTTCATATTATATGCCTGTATCTTTTTAAAGTGACTCTTCCATCCAAATCTTGACTGGGCTGAGCAACTCAGAATCTAGATCATGCTTGTTCCGTGCTTGAGACCAGAACACTGGGTGTCCATCCAATTAGTCTTATGTGGTGCTCAATGCAATCGGTCTTCCATGTACCTATGTACTCCTGAAGTAATACATGTTTCTGAGATAGATACTTCTGTAGGTAACTCCGAAAAATCAGTTGCAAGCCATTTTTTGTTTTTATAATATACTTGAAGCAGAAGGAATTATCCATTTACCTAATAGCCTTTGAGCATTCCCCTAGGTATCAGGAGGTACAGAGCCTGTTTCCCCATTAATTTCAGATTCAGCAGAAGATGTGTAAGTGCTTAATTTTAGGAAAGAGGTCAGCCCTGACTGCCCTGATTCCTCTGTTGGATAGATAATATTTAGGAATTTTCCCTATTTCAGTGTTTTCCTCATGACTTAACAGGCGATAGCTACATGCCAAGTGCTCTATTTGGCTTATAAACTGTGGCCATCCTAGCCCCTGGTGTTTGATTTTCATTATTTATCTAACATTTACTGTAGGGATAAAGATTTAGAAGTAAGGCGGTCATTACATATTTTTAATTACCTGTTGTTGGTGTGGAGGACAGTTTGGCCTTTAACATTTGGAGGTTTTAAATCATAAGCAAGTTTGGAGGTTGTGAGTTGATTTCTTCATTTTGTTCTTTTTAGTTTTGTGAGACAGATAGCTGGATGGTTGGACAGATGGATGTAATCGGTATGGGGGAGAGGGGAGGAATAGATGTATAATACCAGCTAGGGGTTCTAGTCATCCCAATGATTTCACTTGCCTCTGAGTATTACAACAAGGAGGTGTGGTATTTTTTGGTTTCTGAGTGTATGGGAATCATTTCAACTGTCTTTAAACATCTGCACAGTAGAGATTTACGCACTGTTATAACACGACTGGTCTGATCTACGTAAGACAACTACAGAAGAGCGAGCCAGACTGGACCGTACCTCTGCTACTTTCTCTCCACGAACAACATTTAGACAGTTAATTCAGTCACATATCTAACTCTATATTTTGGGATATCAAATATATAGATATCTAAATATAGATATTTATATTAATTTTTTTTTGTATCAAGTAACATCTCGCTCTGTCTACAGCTTATAACCACATTTTCATAATCTTCATTAAAAATGGGCTTTTTTTCCACACACCAAAGATGTCACTCTGTTAAAAAAGAGACAACTAATCCTCTCAGATATTAGATTTTCCTCTAGACCTCTGTATTTGTTAGTCATTTCTGAAGGCAGTAAAAAACTATGAAAGTAGTATGTTTTAGCTTGACATACACAATACTTTCTATTTGGTATAGTAAATATTGTAGTTATTCTTTATATGTTACCATTAGAAGACATTGGTTAAATCATACTAATTAAAATAGAGTTGATTTATTTATTACGTTTTACATAGAACTCAGTTGCAACCTTAATGGACTCAGATGCAAACCTTACATGTAGTTTTGAAAGGACAGCCAAATAAAAAATCCACACCACAGAATTATCAAGGCAGGGCACCTATATGTGGTAGCCTTTGAGGCACAAATATTTTGCCAATAAACACACCTCTAATTGTTCATACCACAAAAACTGCCAACATCAGCTGCTCTGTATTGCTTCATTAGGTCAGTCTTTCACGGCACAGAGCCAGTAATAAATAGGCATCCTCCTGAGAGCAGTTTGCAGTTGTTTAGCATGAGAAACAGTAATGTCGTGCTCCCAACCTACATTATGATTACCTTCTGGCTTGTAGAGAGAGAGAAATTGGAGATGTCCACAGAGCCTTAATATGTCAGTGTCACAAGATAAGGGATAAACTGTGGGCTCCATGGAGAGCTCAGAGCCAACCATGGTTCTTCACAGCCATTTACACACCATGGGTTAATTTCTATACACTGTCAAGTGTATGTCGCTGTCAACAGTCTCTCCTATTTCCTGTAGGCAGCAGTGAATCATACCAGTAAATGAACACTTACTTATCGGTACATTTCTGTTACATCTCAGAGCAATTTTTTCAGTCTTCAAAATGACATTAGGGATGAAAATGGAGAAAGAATGAAGTTGGGGTGTGGCTGTGGTGATGTTCATGGTAGTTATAGCTGCTGCAGAGTATTTCACAAAAGGGAAAAGCAGAATGAGGCTAAAGCTAGAACATATTTACCCCATCTTACATCTCATCACCAAGTCCCTTCTTGTAGGGATTTTGTCCCTCAAGCCACGTGCATCATGGACGCCCAGATACTGTGTTTCAAAGCCACAGCACAATCCCAAGAAACATCCTTACCTAAGTTAGGGAATGGGAGGCAGCCTTGCTCAGACCAACACCATCAGGAAATCAACTGCCCTCTGCATCTCCTCCAGAGGCACAGCAGAGAGGTGAGGAACAACTGTTTATTTGGTGTGAGAACTGGGGAACTAAGGCCTACTGAGGTTTCACACTTCAGGGTAAAAGATTTGTCTTGACCAGTTAATGGCCATAACTTTCGACAAGAGAAAAAAAGGCCTCAGACACTTGCATGTGTGTGGTATCAATTGTCATAATGTGTGAGATGGGCTGGAACTGTCCCAGACTCTGAGGTTGCTAGTTGCTATGAATGGGTTTGTGTTGCCTCACGTTTCTGGTCTTGGTGCAGAGAGCAATGTTGGAACAGGAGTTCTGCCAGTGGGCTAAGGGGGAGAAGAGAAGTGGAAGGGTGGGAGAGGGGGTCTAGAGGAAGATGGAAATGTGGGTGAGCCATTTTGAATGATCCAGTGAGGCAACATGAGGAGTAAGAGGGGATGCACATATTCTGTAGCTGCAGTATTATCTCTCTGCTCATCACTGAGGATGAGGATAGCTCTGATTCTGGTCATTACCCTGTGCTTATTGCTATTAGGGGAATTACTTTGGAGGCAGAAGGTGTTCTGAGTAAGTGCTGTTGCTGCTGTAAGTGTGGTGATACCAACAAGAGCAGGCCAGTATCCTGCCTGTTGTACGATGGTTTTGCAGAGGCAGGCCATGTGAGGGATTAATAAAGTGTCACATATCATTATAGACTCTGTCACAGTTCCCTCTAGAGTATGTGCTGTGGCTGGTGCATCTTCAAGCAGATGTAGCCCACCTGAGCGGTACTAGGGAGGTTACTGCGAGACATCAATCCTTGGGTTTGTGCCTAAGGGTTCTGATGGGACGTCTCATGACACCAGTCCCACGTGGTGGGATGACATACTGACAGAATGGGAGTGGTAAGATGGTGAGGGGAGGAGGCTTCCTCACACATTGCCTTCCAAAAGACCTACCTCTTGCTTTCATATACAACTCCGGCTAAATTTATTGCCTCCAGGATCTAGCATAAAATTTTGAGTATTCTCTTTAAAAATTAAGTTACACTTATGGACTTAGATCTCTGCGTTTGATGATATTCTGATCCAGTTTGTGTAGCACTTGGGGCACCAGTCATAAACAACAGCGGAAGGCTGCTATTTGGAATATTTTGTGCATAAAGATACGATGTTTTCAGTTAAAATTTTGCGTTGGTGGAAAGGAAAAAGAGGAAATATATTGATCAGTTTACTAAAGAGTTTGTTTTTAAACAGAGCTTATAAACATAGCTCACTACAGAAACATAATCTATTCTCTGTAATATTTGAAGAGACTTGAGATAACATTTGTGAGGACGGTTGTCTGATTGATCAATGTCTAGTTGGTAGGCCAAATTTAAGAGGTTTTTTTTGAAAAATTTCTAGTAGGTTTGTTTGCGTCATCTTAGTCTCTTCTTATGCAAGACTTAGTTGCTGGCTTGTTCACCCTATGGTGAATTTTAATAATAAGGAGATCCTTTTCTTTTTCTTTTTTAATTGTAGGTAAAAAAGCATTTAGCCATATATCTACGTAACTTAGGTCAAGACACCCTGTAGCTGACATTACTATTCAATAACATTCTTCATTTGGAGATAATATTGTATAATATTGTATCGTTTCAAAACAAATTGAAACTAACCTCTTGTCTTTTCAATCCTTAGAGCTATTTTGTCATTTCCAGCATTCCTGGCTGGAGCCCTAGAAAGTTTTATGATTATAATTTTATATAAAATTTTATATATAAAATTTTAGTAAATGAACTTTCCTCCTATGTCTGTAGGTTGTCAATGACTCTTTTTAATTTATTTCTTTTTTAGCATAATATAGTTTTACCTGAACTCTGTTTATTTTCCAAAGAAGGAAATGTAATTAAGCTTCAGAAACCATAGACATCCTTTTTATGAAGTCATATGCAATGTCTAGA
>JAOXJM010000001.1:100098685-100111625 GCA_026413425.1 Tringa solitaria | reverse complement strand
CCATGTCCTTCTTATATTGAGGGCTCCAGACCTGCACACAGTACTCCAGGTGAGGCCTCACCAGAGCAAAGTGGCAGAGTCACTTCTCTGGACCTGCTGGCAACACTTCTTTTGATGCATCCCAGGATGCAATTGACCTTCTGGGCTGCAAGTGCACATTGCCTGCTCCTGTCCAACTTCTCATCCATCAGCACCTCCAAGTCCCTTTCCTCAGGGCTGCTTTCTAATACCCCATCCCCTAGTCTGTATTGATACTGAGGATTGTTCTGGCCCAGGTGCAGAACACTGCACTTGCTTTTGTTGAACCTCAATGAGGTTCACCTGGGTCCACCTCTCCAGCCTGTCCAGGTGCCTCTGGATGACATCCCGTCCTTCAGGTGTATCAACACCACCACACAGCTTGGTGTCATCTGAAAACTTGCTGATGGTGCTCTCAAACCCTCTGTTTATGTCATTGATACAAATGTTAAACCTGTAAAAATTACAGGTAAATAGTTGCAAAGAAGTTAACGTTATAATGGGTTAATGATCAACTGGGAAAAAGATATTTACACAGAGACTAGCAGCATAACACATCTGTGTTAAGAGCTGAAAGCCTTAGGTCAAAGGGAATCTTAGACTCTAAAGATACTAAAGGAAAAAGGGGAGTGGGTTATGAGCCTGATCAGAGAGAGATACAGAAGGAAAGAGAAGTATGGCAGAAATAGAACAGTCAGGTACTTAAAGGCAAAGTAAGTATTAACTGACCTAAAAGGAACCTTAAAAATAGTTGCAAGAAAAGATTAGGGTATAGATATGGGAAAATATGAATATGGAAAATTACTTTTCTACCTCTTAGCGATCTATGCTTTGTAACTTTGGGTAAAAGAACAAATACCTTTGCTTTGAAAAGACTCTTCTTGAGTCACTTTTGTCAGTTGCTGTCACGGGGTGCTGAGGGATAAGGACTTTCAGCTGCAAATTTAGTGTATAATCTCAACATGTTTAGCATCTGTAATCAATTGAGCCAATCTGAAGGTGAGAGGACTGCCTGATTTATCCAAAGCAAGTTACAGGCAGAGAGGCCCATCATCCAAGTGCATTTGTGATGGCAAAAGAAAGGCTTTATCTGTATCCAGGACAGAAGATAAGAGATGAAGGTTTGGAGGTTTTTTGTTTGTTTTATTTTGCTGATTTTCTTCCATTTTCTCTTTTTTTTTTTTTAAATATTTTTGGGGTTTTTTTTCTGTAAAAGGGGAATACTAACACTGTTTGAGATTCCTGTCACCTCTCGAAGTTTATCATTTAAGCAACTTTTTCAAAGGCTTAATACACTGTAACTGTTGTCAATATTTGTTGTTCCTGTTTTCTTCATAGCTGTGAATTCCTGTCAAATTTTTATGATATAAAAAATAGAAATCTTTATTTTGCTGCTACCTTATTTTTAATATATGGTGGTAATTTAAATCTTAACCATTTTAAAAACATTGGTAAAAAGCATCATAAATATTCTTAGGCTGTGTTATGTCTGTTGAGATGCTTAAAAGAGAAAATTGTAGACAAATATAGTAGTCAATTCAGATGTTCAAAACTTCCTTCTTGAAAAAAAGAGAACTTCTTAAAAGGTACTTTGGATATTCTTAACTAATTCTTCTGGGGAGAAAAGTACTCTATGAAGGTTAGTCCAGCTTTGTAGGACTACAAAATCAGAGAGACTTCTTATCTCATAAAATAAAAACCATCTCTCCAAGCCTTTTATGAAAGGCTAGTGACTGTGGATATTGATGTTTTTGATAGATGAAATACTCCCAAACCAACTCATCCCAATATGACTCATCAGACTGAGACTTTATATAAACAAGAAGTTCCCTCAGGATTTAAACTTTCAACTGGATGATTAACTGACAAAGCTAAAAATCCAGATTCTCAATACAGAGAAACTCTATAAGTTTCAAATTAATGAAGCAATCATTCCGTTAGATGACTTTTAACACTGCACCAGGATTTCAACAGAGAATGTTCTGATAAATGTGGTGATCCCTTTTCCATTACTCATTTAAGCATTTGCGCTAGATGTTTTTATGGACTTCAGAGAATAAAAGTGTGCCCCTGTTTGGAGAAGTAAAAGGCAGTGTTCAAGAGGGCCATACTCAAAAAAATGAATTTACTTGACTTGTTAGGGTTGCACAAATCCTTCTCCCAGCTTTCTTATTTTTAACCACAATGGCACAAAATTCTGGCAGGATGCTTAGATACACTAATGGTTGATAATATCCTCAGTGAGACTAAGTATGTAAAAAATCAGAACTCCTTTTTTTTTTTTCTTGGTTGTTTTGTTGTGGGTTTTTTGTGTGTGTGCGATTTTATGGAAATTAAAAGGTTATTCTGTCCTATTATTATGAGCCATTAAGTTATCTGAGTGTTGTTTACTAAGGTCTCAATGAAGAACACTTTGTACATGACATCTCTGTACACAAAAAATCAGAAAAGGGCAACAAAAATGAATAGAGCCAAGAACTTTCAAGTGAGAATGATTGCATTGCTTAAATTAACTTTATTCAGAAAGAAAAAGTGATACAATAGATCTATGTATCATTTTTAAAGGAAGGCTGAGTTAAGATAAATATAATGGTTAGATTTAAAGATCTCGCTAGAAAGGAGGATTGTAGGAAAGCACTGAAACAGCACAGTCCCTTGGTTAAGAATGGAGAAAGGGATGTGAAATCAACAAACTTGCTTTAAAATACTATTGTGAAACTTTTAAAAGCCTAGATTATTAAAAATATTAATGTGGACTTAAATTACTAACTATTGACATAAACATTTGTTGAAAATGTATGTCTGTGCCGGAGCATTCTTTTCTAATCAAACCTGGCTGTGATTTTTAAAACATGACCTTCCCTGCATGTTCCAGTTCACCGTTAGCATTCTCAATGTATTATTTTGGAATAAAAGGTTTCTTAGCCTCAGGATTGGAAAAAAATTTCATTTTATTTGCAGATTGTTTGTTAAGTTAATTCCGAGAAAACCTCTGTTCCATAATATCACCCTGTAACATGATATCATTTTTTGATATCCTTATTGCAGTCCCATTTGAATTTAGGAAAGAATACCAAATTCTGTTACTTTTTATGTCCAGTTTTGAAGCTAACATGAAGACAGTTAATGAAATCAATTTTTTATACCAAAACCACTTCGCTTTTGCAAGTCGGTTTCTCAAAGCTTCTGGGCATTTCTACTAGAATAAAGCATAAATTATACCAAAATTTAAGGCCATTTAGCACTTCTTCAGAGAGAGTGTAGAGTTCAAATTTCTTTTGGGTGGCAGGCAGAGATGTCACTTTTCATAATTAAGGATTTTTATATGGTTGTGATTAGTACCTCTGGCTTCTTTCAGTTTAATGACGTCCCGATAGTGTAACTGTAGGCAGCTGCATGCAAAACCATATCAGTAAAATGACACATCAGCCAAAGAAATAGGATGGACTGTCACACTTGAGCTGTGTCTTTGAAAGCATTTCTTCAGTACAGCATGTTTAATTTATTGTTTATTGTTTTAAAAGGAGTCACAGTAGGAGCAAATTAGAATAGGCAAGCCAGAAACAGAGTTGTGTTCTGGGGAAGAAAACATTTTGGTGCTTCATCACTGCTACCTCCTTCAACCCAATGAAGGATCTCAATGGTAGCACAGCTCATTTCCATTTAACTGGATCCACATGGGAGGGATTAAACCAGGGATACATCAAAGCACCTCTCACCCAAGACGGGAAAAGAAGGGAGGACAGACTTGTTCTTTGGGTGACTGCATTGGTACTGGCGGGCTGCATGTTCCTATTAGGACAAAGCAAGTCAGTCAGCTTGTTTGTGTCATGAAATGTGTGAAGGTAGTAATGTGCAATTGCATTAGTGGCCACAGTGCTCATTCTGACTTTATAGCTGTTGTGCTCTGAGAAACATGTTTTCAGGTTTGCCTGAGAAAAATAGGGACTAAACTGGTAAGAGTGATTCAACTTGAAGTAAGCACAAATGTAAGGCACAGGGATACCCTGTTTGTTCCAGTCCACACAGTAGTGGATAGTATTATAGTAACTTTTTAGCATGTGAAGAAAAAAGACAGCATTGTGACAAGTCTTCGGTATGTGAAGAAAAGGAAAAAATGTAATTCTTTAATATTGGAGATGCAGACAACAGAGAAAAATGTGCAATATTAGGAAAGTACATATTTACCTGTTGTTTTAGAATGTCAAGCCTAAATATCCCCCAGTTATGCCAGAACCCTTTCAAAATCTTGGGTAAGAGAAAGAAGCTCTATCTGGACCTGCACCCGTGAACATGTTTCAACAGGATAAACTATGGGGAATTCAGTTCTCTGTGCCTTCTGTCACAGAAGGAAAGGTTTCCCATCAGAGTTTCAGCTGCATTTGTGTTTTGAACAATGCAGGTACTAAAGTAATTATCAAGGAGTAGCCAATATGCTCTAAATTTATGGTTCCTTTACTGTTTTTTCTTGTGAATTTTTATTTCCCTGACGGTAATCTCAGAAGGTATCAAATTGAAACAAACAGAGAAAGAGAGAGAGAGGCAGGCCTACTAAATACAAGGCTGTCATAACTTTCAACAGGGTTATAATATGCAGAAGTGTTACTTACCGTATCCTGCAATATTCATTCCTGCTGCTAGGACATCAGTGCAAGACAGATAAAAGTAAATACATTTTTGCACAGCAGGTAGGGAACTTCCAGAATTCATTGCTACAAGAGGCTGGGTTGAGACAGTGGAAGCAGATTCAAGAAGGTATTAGAGACAGTCATAGGCAGCAGGTCAAAAGACTAAGTAGATACAAAAGAGAACAAAAGATGTGCCCTCCAACATCCCTCATAGAATGATTGTGGATGCTGGCAGAGCACAGAGTGGATGGAGCACCAAAAATGGCCACACTTGTATTCTTTCCTTAAACAGCTGCTCCCCTTGTCACTGACCACAGCAGCATGCTGGCCTGAGTGCATGAGCATGTCTCATGTTCTTAGCTCACTTCTGCCTAACTAATGAATTGTTTAGACCAGAGTGTCTCAAAGCTTCCCAGCAATGCAGGCAAAATTTAATTTCGCGGCTGTGACAGAATTGCTGCTTTAGGCTCCATCCTCCTTGAGAGCAGCGAGACAGAGAGCAAGCTGTGCCTCACCACCATGGTATGTTGACCATGGGTTGGTTGTTCAGGAATTGCTCTGCTGCTGCCACTGAGCCAGCACAGGGTGGCTTGCTGCTAATTTAGAATTAGTATTTTCCTTGACACCCAGATGTAGACCTTCATCTCCAAGCCGTGATTTTTTTTGCCAACCTTATTTTGCAAACACAGATAACCACTCTGTATAAGACCAGAGCTGGTATATTACAGTGTGACAAAGCTGCCTGCATAATTTATATCTAGAGCTCCATTTCAGAGTTATTTGTTATCCTATGTGTTTTCCCCTAGGATATGCCATCTAATTTCAATTTAAAAAGTAAGTTCGATAAATTACCACTGCGTAGAAGTTGCTTTAACAAGCCATTTATGAAGGTAATGGTGCACATTGTAGTAGAAGTGTTGCAGAGTTTCCACTCCTGGGATTACAGATTGACAGTAAAATGGTAATTGGAGAACAATGACGGGTTTGCTAGAAAATTGAACAAATCCACCTTAACATATCAAAGCAAATCACACCTTAATGTTGTGAACTCCATCGGGCAATGTTTCTGCAACAGCATGGACACCTAGATTCCCTGCTCAAATTAAGGAGAAAGGAAGTGTGATTGCTGTGTGTCATGTGTATTTAGATACTAGTTGCTGAAATTTCACTTAGGAAGAGTATTAAGACATATTTACGGTAAAGGTATAAGTGAGGCTCATTACACTGACAGTTCTTAATCCTTGGTTTAAAATTATATGAATCTTGTTATCTGCCTTAAGTATACGATTTTCTAAAAAAAAATTATAGCTTCAGAGAGTAACCAGTGTAGGTAACAAGTTCAACAACGATTTAGCTGTGTCATCCAAATATTACTAAAATTTATATAAATCTCTGTTATCTTACAAGAGAAACATAAGTTATAGTATTTTTAATTTAAAAAGTAATATAAATTATACAGCAGGAAGTGCATTTCAGAAAAATTAACTTTGGTTACGTGTCTTGCCTAACTTAAAAGAAAATCATGTCATTGCAGTCTTTAGGACTATTCTATGCATGAGGCCTCATTTTGGCAAAACGTCTCTCCTCAGGTTTAATTCTTACTCTTAACACTTAGTATATTTAATAGGCTTTAAACATGTGCTTAAATTAATGAAATTAAGTATTTCTTGAGTAAGACTAGTGAGTAATTTGGCATCTGCTGATTTTATATCAGTGCTTTATATTTTATTACTTAGTCATGCAAGTGCATACTTTGATAGGAAAATATAATGTAACTTTCTCCTACCAAATAAATTTGCAAACCTAGAACTGCTTCTGACTGAAAATACTCAAGTAGTGTACCCAAAAGAAAGGGAGTGATAATTGGGTTATACCAGATAGAAGTAATGTAGCACTGAATCCCCAGGCTGTATATATTTTTCTTTAGTGACTAGTATCTAAGGACTTGAGATGCTCCATCTGTGAGACAGTCAGGATTGACTGAGACAGCTTTTCATTCCTAGTCATAGACCTGTCTTTTTGGTGATTTCCCTCGCGTGAATTTAAAAGTAGATCTTGTTACATGGAAGTAAAGTCTGCACACCAGCAATAAATACATCCTACTGTCTGTTAGGCAAATTTCATAAGCTGTGGAGCTTCGTGAGAGTCTTTAGGAAAGAGTGAGGTGTCAGTTGCCAGTGTGAAGGCAGATGGGAATCTGAAAGATGGTCAGTTCCCTTCTCTGTAGCGCCCTCAACCTGCCCAGGGAGTTCTTGCTGTCAGTGCTTTGCCTTTGGCCTGTTGGATGGGAATTCACGAGGCACAAGAGGAAAGGTTTCACAAAAGAAGGATTTTAAGTCAAATCTTATATTGCTTGTGATAGCATCTGCAACAAGCAATTATTTGAGGGAAGGATGCAGAAAGGGTGGGAAAAGGGATGGGCCATGACACAATGCAGCAACAGAAACAAATTTAGATTGTGTGTAAGATGTACTACTTTGAGACCGATATACCTGGTTCAGGAAAAAACACTCAGCGCATCCAAGTACACTTGTGAATGGCCTAAATAATTTTAGAATCCATTTACAAACCACTTACATCTACCTCAGCCTGCTTGCATGATTTCTGACACCTATCAGCCACAGAGGACCATAGTGCTTATCACACAAACGGAAAGCTGTTTTCACTTGGCTTGTGAAGCATCTTGCCGAACTGTGAGCCCTGAAACCTTGCAAGCACCTCTTTTTAGTTTAGGAAAGAACTTGGCCAGCTCCAGGTCCAGTCTTTTTCTTTTTTTTTTTTCTCTGCTTATTCTTTCACTTTCTTTAGTAGTTCCTATCTAGGATGGTGAAATTGAAATAGTGACAGTTCATTATATCCAGCAACTCAAGTAATCATTTAATATTCTTTGATGGGAGGTTGCTATTCATAGGTTTCTGATGCTTCTGTTTTGATGTATATGTTGCATACATATGCTTCGTGTATCTGACTAAGTGCATTGCTTTGGATCCAACAGGCCAGAACCAGTACTGTGGACAAAGGATGGTGGAGAACTACCAGATCCAGAGAGAATGGTTGTCAACGGCAGAGTCCTAAGCATCAGTTTCCTAAACAAAACAGACAACGGCACATACCGATGTGAAGCAAAAAATCCTATTGGCCGAAACAGCACAGAATATGTCCTGATAGTACATGGTGAGTGCATTCTGATTAGTTTTTTGGTGCATGTTATGTATATATAGCATTTCAAGAAAACACAATCAGTTGTTTATGATCATTACGGAAAGAATAGCAAGAAAAAGCTGGGAGTGTAATCGCACTTTTATTGATGCTGTCATCTAGTTGTGGGGGGAATGTTTACTTCCTTTTATTGGCATGCCTCTCTTCATACAGTTTAAACTAAATATATTCACTTATGTTATGAACTTTTTGCAAAGTAAGCACCTGTAAAAATGTTTTGCAGTGTGTCGGTACTGTTTTATAAATACTTGCCTCAGGCACACACTGTTCAGATAAAGCTAGTTACAAAAGGATATATGAAAGGAAATATGGAAATGCCAGATAGACAGGTACTTGAGGATATCAGATACTTCTCTTCACACAGGTTATAGCCTGCTACTGAGAAAATTCAGTTAAAACAAGTGAGCTGACCATCGTTTGGCCTATCATCAACAGTCAATCCACAAAAATGTGTCATGTCTTAAATTCATGTTATTTCTTCTAATAAAATTGAAAAACGGGATTGTTCAAATTAAATTACAATTGATTGTTTTCCTTAAAAAAACAATATGTGTTATCACATGGAAAGTATAGTAGGCTTTTACATAAATCATTGACATAACTCAGTTATAGGAGAAACTATAATACAAAGTTAACATTTGCCTTCAATAAAGCTTTGCAATATGGACCTAGCAGTCTTGAAACATAATATTCTCTTATCGCTGATATGTGTGTGATAATTCCTGGAAAATTATGAGTTTGTAATTTGAATTTTAACCTAAGTGAATATAGAGGTGAAAGCTCCACTGTAGTTCATGACAGTACTTTTTTTTCCTCTAGATTTTTAGAAAAAATGCAACTTCTTATAAAAAATACAAAATAAAATGGAAAAAAAAATACAAATTATAGTCCGTAAATAGACGTGGGAGTTATATAGTTTCTATTTGCTTATGATTATTTCAGTTATAACAAATATGTGTTTCTTTGGTGTTTGCAAGCTCTAAAAAACATTTTTCACTGAAGGTTTAACCTACCTTTAGGTATGTGGCAGAAAACTTTTAATAAGTGCTGCTTTCAGTAATGAGATATTTTTTGACGCTGTTGATGAAATGTCATTTCTCAAAAGAAACCCTTAGATTACTTTTCATTTTTCTTCAAGTTCACTATTAGTTTATGTAGGATTAGTGGCACAAGTAAGGAGGAGGTCTTTACATGAGGATCACAGAGCCTGTACTGATGCGTGAGTATCTCTGTATTAAAGACAAACAGAAAAACTAAACCCTCTAACCTCTACTTACATTCATTATTATAAAGAGGGGGAAAAAAAAAAAGAATATTTTTTATGTCCTAGAGGTAGTGTTGTATTGGTTGTTGGCTGCAGGCACAAAGTGCGCTGCCTTTCATGAGGTAATTGTTTCTGTGCTTACCAAATGTTGAAACTTGCGTTGTTTGTGCTTTCTGCCCAATGTATTTACATGGCTATTTCTGAAACCACGGTCTTTTATAATGGTAGATTTTTCCATCAGTGGTGACTTTGCAATATACCTCTATCAAAGAATATTTCAGTCTCCTATGTGTTTTTGCCTAGTGGCATCCCCCTGTTGATCTGATTAACTTGCGACAACTTCATGGCAGTCTGTAAAACCATTCATTATCAGGAAGGCATTCTGTTATGTTTGGCAGCACATTAGGCATGTTATCAGGTTTAGCTTGCACATTGCTGACCTTTTCTGTTATGAGTACCAGAGTTTTCCTAATTGCATTTCTGCAATTCCAGTTTTAAAACTAGAGAAGGTAAATGTCAGGTGCTTCTGAGGTTTCTGAAACAATAAGAGTGGTGTGACAGAGTATGTGATGGTGTTTAGTGCTTAACAACTTACTGCATTTCAGAGTTGTTACGTTTATTTTAAGTTCAGAAGAAACTGACACAATTATTTTATCAAGGCTAGCACAATCAGTTGTACAGATCAGTTTAGGCTGTGTCTTATTCCTTCCTTAGCTCATTGCATTCATAAATGTCTCTAGTGAAACATAATCCTCCCCAAATTATACAATATTCTCTCTTTAGGGGCTAGCAAACCTACTTTTTATCATTTTATGAGATGCATTCTTCCATTTACTAGAAGATGTATTTTTTTCTGTATCTTTCTAAATACATCCTTTGATTTCTTATACCTTCCCCTGTGCCTAATGTTTTTGATGTATTTTTTTTTTCCTATTCCTTCATTAGAGCTGATTTATTGTATGAGTATGTCGTCTTACTTGAATGTTAGGTTTCTAATACAAATACATGCCAGATTTAGCATAAAGGGAAGTACGTTCATAAAGACGTGGGAGAGGAGAGAGGAAGAATCTGCATGAGGAGAGAATCTCTTCACAAGAGATTCTTTTAAATTGCAGGTCAAGGTAGTAAAGTCTAAGAAAAGTGACCTATGAGATCTGTATGGAGTCAGGCATAAGTGCCCTAAGTGCTATTAACTACTGCATTAACAGAGCTTCTTGAAGTCCAGCTCCACAGTTGTTAAGCAACTAATATTTTTTAAAGGAAACTCTCAAGACCAGAGGAGTTGCAGTGATAGAGAGAAAGAATGATAATCACATGTCCAAGTTTGAAGAGATGCTACTGCTGATTCGTTTTTTCCAGGTGACCTTGTATGAGAAGGGGCAGGGGACATCAAGGGAAAGTATCCTCTGCAGAGGCAGGGGAGTGTAACTTGATTCAGAACTTTTCTTTTCTTGTCCATACTGTGGTTTCCTTTACTTTTTTTAACGTCAACAAATTTTTCATCTTTCTTTTCATTAAGGTTGCAAAGTTACATCTGGCTTCTATTCCTTTTTTCCCCCTATGAAATCCCCCTCTCAGTGAGACTTGGTCTACTAATTCTCTCAGTTTCAGAAGTTATCTTCCTAACTCAGAAGAGATTTAGACAGCTTTAGCACAGAGAAAAGCTTCCTTATAAATGGAAGGTATGGTTTCTCATAATTAGGGACTAAGGATAAGCAAAGTATTTATACATATTGATTTATACAAACAAAGCAAAGAGTAACCCATGCCTTTAAACTGGACCAACCTAGACACAAAATTATCCAGAAAAGTAGTATTTTTCCTACTGTCAGTGTTGATGTGGTAATACTGTTTTGATATTAAGTGATGGCAGCGGAAATAAATATTGCTATAAGCAGATGAATGGCAATCTGTCTAATATAATTAGTATCTGATACACTACAAATCTAAAAAGACTTTTTATGTTAATTAAAGAAATCAGGCTTGAGAGAAATTGAATATATTTGAATCAGGTAAAAGGCATGGGCTATTAAATATGCTCCTGCTGCTTTGCTGAATCAATACGACTGCTACTCTCATTTTTCTTAACTTTTATTATTAATAATAAATGTCAAGAAAACACTTCATGCAGCAGGAAGGTGGGCACAAAGTCAGAGTTTATAGGCAGCAGTACAAAGGCAAGACATGTAGTTTGCTCAAACATCTGTCTCATGCAGTAACAAAGGCACAAGCTTTAACGCCTGTAGCTGTTGTCATTTCTGTATTCTAATTGGTGAGCTTAGTCCTTTAGAAGTGCACATTCTGGCTAGATATATTACACCCTTTCTTTGGTAATGGGCCCCAGGCAATTTTCCCTCTCTTCCAATTTATTAAGAATTTTTGTTTACCTTTGTCCAAATACTAGTCATTAATCATCAGTAAACAGAGCTAACTGTCAAACTCATGATGCTCAACCCAAAAACATAGATTCTACTTGCAAAGCTTAGGTAATAACTGCATTGATTTAGCTGGAGATGAGAAAGGAGGTGGTCCATCATCATCAAACTGAAGACACAGCTCTTATGTATGTAGCAGTAGTACATAACCTCTGGATGTCACTGCTGAAGACTTAGTTCAACATCATATTGAGTGGGTGACAGAAGTCCAATTCATTGGGAAATCTTAATGGAAACAGCAGCATTTGGTAATTTGCAAACCTATTGGAAATTAAGTACCTTGGTGAAATATCCTGATTTGCCAGTATAAAGACGCACATTCAATTAATTCAAATATTCAGAGCTATAATGTGTCGCATATCAATTATCTATCAAAGCAATATGGAAATTCACATGAATCAGCAGCTCTGGATGGTCAATGCAGTTCTTACTGCCACAATTATACATACAGTAGAAAGCGATTGAGCTGGTAACTCAGTATCTCTAGAGAATAAAAAGTGGTAGAATATATTCCCTTCGCTTCAGCCTCTCAATTATTTTGTAGTTTTTTCTTGGACAAGTTATCTTTGCAAACAAGGGCAACTGAAAGACCAAGTAACATCCCCGTTAATATTTTGAAATGTGCCTTCAAAGAGAAGATCTTCTATGTTGTATAAGACCAAAGGTCCCACTGCATCTTTCCCTTGGCTTATAATGTATTTATCTTCCACCTGCTTGTTCAGTCCCACCTCAAAACATTTATCATCTTACCTTTCACAACTACCTGTGGCACCAAATTTCCGAATTTTATTATGTGCTTTGAGGGAAAAGTATTCTCTTTTGTTTGTTTAAGCCTACTGCTTGATCTCTTAACTTTCCAACTTTCCAATCTATTTGGCTTCTTTTGCTGTTAGTGCTGTAAGTATGGAAAATCTCGCTGTGATGGGTGTTCATGTTTGTATTCTGATGTCATTCTCTCAGTCCTCTTATCATCACTGCTGTTGTTTCTTTCAAATCCCAGTATATTTCCTGTTATAAATTCTCCCACTTAAGCCAGTGGCTTGTATCCTCTTCTAAGTCCCACTGCTATTATTTCTATGATCTCATTTCTACCTTCATTTTGCCATTTTCTAGTCTGATCACTGCATTTTCATGCTGAATCCCTTCAATAGCTCCTCAAGTGTTTCCACCTCGCTCTCAATTTCTCACTAATTATGATCTTAGACTCTGCATTTCCTGGGTTCCTGTCCCTTTTATCCTCTCTCTTTTCATGGTCTCCTTTTCACCTTTTTCTTCATTTCTGGTGTAGTAGTAAATATCTGTGACTGTTCTCTGTATCTGAAACAGGACTATTCTAAATTTGCACAAGACAGTTTATTAAGTCCTGTCTCCAAATA
>JAOXJM010000001.1:100069877-100087264 GCA_026413425.1 Tringa solitaria | reverse complement strand
TCTTTACTGTGAGGGTGGTAAGACACTGGAACAGGTTGCCCAGAGAAGTTGTGGACTCCCCTTCTCTGGAAGTGTTCAAGTCCAGGCTGGATGGGACTTGGAAGAACCTAGTCTAGTGGGAGGTGTCCCTGCCCATGGAAGGGGGCTTGGAACTAGATGATCTTTAAGGAGCCTTCCAACCCAAACCATTCTATGAGTGTATTATTCTTGACAGAGGGTTCAAAAAGACAAATCTATGTAATCCCTTTGATAGCGCGTTTCTGAGCAGCTGCCATCAGGGAGCTCTGGATAACATAATGTGCCTCACCAGAAGTAAAAGTGCCTTGCAGTAAAAACAATGACCAAAACATTCTACAGCATGAGAAACAGGTCAAATTATAATTCCCTTTTCTGGCATGCAAATGAAACAGCGCATCCTCCTTAAAACGCAGTCATTCATATGCCTTAAACAGAAGCCTGTGCTGTTGAGTATCAGTTTATACTTGTAGTCTGTCTGATTTTGGGAGCTACCAAACCCGCTTACCTCCTACACCTACAACACATTATAAGAGAATGAGTACATAACATTATACTGTACATTACTTCTCATTTTTCCTGTAGTGCATATTCTGCATTCTCTTATGCAGAAACATTTTCAAGGCAAAGACAAAGTTTCATGAGAATCCATAAATCTTCTTGGAAGAACTGATAAGGAGTCTTTCTGTCAGACTCAGTAGGACTTGGGGCAGGGTGGAGGTGTACACTTAAGTCTTTTGAATGTGCGGCTTGGGTGCTTTTTCAGAATGCTAATCTGTGCCTGGATTTGGGCGGTCCAAATTAGGGTTTAAGGATGGGATACAGTTCACAAGTTCCAAAATGTGTTTTCTGGAGAGCTGTTCTGTTACTTTACACATACTTTCCTGTTGCAAACTCTCATGTCATTAAAGAAGTGATTCTACTAAGCAGAGCCTTGAACCTAAGCAGGTATGAACCAGGCATTTCTGGAGTCCAGAGCAGACTGTAGATTTCATTGCTTGGGCAATGCAGTGCTCTTCAAGCAGCTCATTCCTGGTTGCTATCTGGTACTGTAGTCTTTGAGAGCAAGTAATTGTAATGCTGTGAGCAAAGCAGACCAACTGCAGTCATTTGCATGATGAATTTTCCCTTAGTCTGCTAAGAAAGAAACAAAGTCAACGCTATCACTTGTATTTATGTTTCTCTTGAGAACATATGTTTTTCTTTGAGGCTTCTGACAAGCTGCCATTTTGATGTTTGGCATCAGAGTTTGTGACTTTGATCAGGAAACTAATTTCCACACAAGCTTTCATTATTCTTGATCTGATTAGAAAAGATAAATCTATCACATCTGTATTAATACATTGATATATCCTAGTTCTTCTTAACTAGTCTGTTTCCTAGGTAGCCTTTCTTTTAAATTAAGAAATTTTGTTGGAAATACTTCAATCCGAAGAGAAACCAGAAAGCAATGAACTTCTGAATTCACCAGTGACTCATTTAAACTTTTATGTGGTAAAATGGGTAGACGGTGTGTTCGCAGAAAAAGCACAGTCATAAAACCATAACTGTATTTGCCAGTTGCAGTAGCCTTGCCCTTGCATAGTCTTAAGTAAATGACATAATTAAGAAAAATAATTAATGGAACCAGAAGTTATACTACTTAGGTTTTATGTACAGGACTTGTAAACCTTTCCAATAAACATGGCTTTTCTTCCTTATGAAATAGGTGGGGTTTTTATGTTTTATTTCATTTTTAGGAGATATTTATCAGGAAAGGAGTTTCCCATTATGAGAAGCAATTGCATAGATCAGTACTTGTGGCATGTATCTTTTTAACATGTTAATTTATTTCTAATGCTTGTTGTACTCAGTTCTGTTTAATTATCGTGGTACTCACATTCCAGGCAATGTTACCATTTTCCCTGAAGATTAATGTGGCTAGCCTGTGGGGTATTTTAAAGGCCTATTTTATTTTTTCTGGTTTGGGAATATTTTGTACTAAGAAACAGATTAAATATCAGTGTACAACAGATGAAAGATGCCATTTTCTGATGGCTTCGAAAGTGGAAAATCCCACAAGTATAGATTCCAGAGAGAATAGCTCGGTTGTTTATCAAAACCAGAGGAATACATAAAATTGTAGGTGACCCATAGATCTTAACTGACAAGGAGACTTTACGTGGCAAAATAAACTGTCACTCAGTATAAAAATAAGGTAAGCATGTTAATTTGAAGTCTTAAGAGAGTAATTACATGATGCTGAACTCAAGGACCTCATGTCTGAAATTTGTTCTGTGGGGCCCAATACTGTAAAGCTCTGAGCTACTTCAGCTTCCATTGATTTCAGTCAGAATTGATGGTACTCAGAGACCAATTGCATTTCTTTCCACAGCAAGAGAAGACAGATCATGGGTCAGATTTTTACTCTTTTATTGCATTAAATAACACCCTTCAGAAATATTTCCACTGAAGTTGGTGTGGAATGGGTTACTCACCATAAACTGCTAAGAACTAGTCCTTTTCTTTAAAACCTGCAGTATATAAACTCTGAAAAATGTCAGATGCTTTTTATTTCCTCACGGAAGTGTTTTTGTCTAGTTCTCTTCAGGAGTTTTGTTTGTTTGTTCTTTAAAACCTGCAACCACGTTATAAGCAAAGTGATGCTGGTCTTTATTGCTTTTGGCAGTGTAATCAAAGTATTTTCTGTCTGTACATCTGATTACGTTCTGCTCCGAAGTGGAGCATTTTGCAACAGACGTTGGTTCCTCTGCAGTGAAGCAACAGCATACCTAAGGCTGGCATACCTGCACTTACTTGATCAAAAGCTGAAGGGTTTTGTAGGATGCTGTCATCAGAGCTATGATTTTTTTTCTGTCTTGTGTATAGAGGTGTTTTTATTTAATAGTAGTGTTATTAGCATTTCTGACTTTTTAGTTTTAAGCTGTTTTAGAGACATTTTAGAGACATACTGATGTGTGTATTAATGATAAATTTTAAGTGTTAAGGATGACTGAAAGATGACTGTGCCTGCTAATTAGGGTAAAGATTTTGAAATATATTCTGCTCTGGATCTTAGCAGACAACTCTGTCTTAAACAAATGTGTGGGAAGAAGAAAAGCAATCCGGAAAAAGCAGCTCTTATAGTTAGTAGCATTTTCTCCCCTTTTTCCTTCCATTGAGTCTGTCTGAAAGTGGGTGTTTTAACATACAGCCATTTCTCGTTAACATGTGTGTGTTTATTTTAGCATGATGGTGTTGTTTTTTCATCTCCCACTCTGACACAGCATGTTTCATCTGTATATGGTTTCTACTATATGAGACATTTAAAATGGCTCAGTGAAGAAATAGATTCTTGTCACTTAAACAGTCACTCTCCAGATCTGCTGAAACTTGGTCATTTTAACAGTGTTTTAAATTCTGTATGCTAGAAGATTGACTATAAAAATTGAGAGTGATATAATGTCAAGAATTTAAGGGTACTCTGCTGTACCCGTAATAATTTATGTTAATCATATTTTAATTTAGTCATTTTCAACATACTTGTATTTACAAATTAAACCACTATTATGGTTCTCCTTTGTTTGCATGATATGATTTTATTTTATATTTTTTTTCCACTCACCAGATGTTTTGAACACTTTGCTTCCCACTACTGTCATCCCCTCCCTTACCACTGCAACAGTCACAACCACTGTAGCCTTAACAACCAGCACAACCACATCGGCAACAGCCATCAGCACCAGAGGTACAGTATGCTTCTTTGTTATGGCCTGAAAAACACATTATAAATAGGAAATTATAGGTTTGATTTTTTAAGAAGGATAGAAATTGCTAGAGAGAGGGTTCACACACTTCAGTTCAATATATACATTTAATAGAATATTCCACAGAATGGTTCATGGTTAAGAAAGATTCCATATGACCTTGAATATTTTTATTGCTCTAGCAGTGTGTATGTGAACTTTGACAGGATGCTTAAATTATTTGTATACATTTGCATTTAATTTTTTTAAGGTTAGTAAATTAACTTTAATGTTAAATGCAAGCAAGCTATTTTTAAATAAACATGACCTTTTAAGACTGGTTATTTTGGATGCTAATGTTTAAAACAAGATAGGTGTCTCGGCATTGGAATTACTGTTGATGCAGTCTTGCTTGATAACAAAGAGGCATCGCATTATGTCATCCTTGTTAGTCTTTTACAATTTAAGGTATACCTAACTTAGGGGTGTATTTATCTTACTAAAACTAGGGTAAATGACCTGAAACTTCTCTCTCCCCTCTCACCCCCACCCTGTTGGGTTTTGTCTGTTATTGCTTTTTAAATGTCTCTAGTAATGTTTTCCTTTTTTATGAGTCAGCGCAATTTTACTGTTGTATCTAGTCACTGATCAGATAATTGTTCAATAGCAAAGATGTGTGTGTAAGGTTTCACAGATTATTGTCTTCTGGGTAGCTAATAATCTCTTATGGTGAGTGAAATGGCAGAAGGTTCTTATGTGGTTTGTTGAAGGCTTTCTTTGCACAAGGAAAGAGGAAATAATACTCACTTATCACACTGCAAGTATTCACGAAATGAGTTATAATTATCCTAGGAAAGTTAAGACAGAGTTATGAAATCTTTTCTTTCTGGAAGCATTGTCACGAATCAGCTGTAGTGACGTGCCTAACTTACAAGAATAAGCTGAGCTAAATGCAAGTCTATTGTATAAACATTGTGATGGTATCAGATCACCCAACTTCTTCCTCCATATGGCATTGATACCTTAATATTGTGGCCTTCATGAAATAAACTGACATCAAACTTGAAATCAAAATTTTAAGCTTTAATATTACTTATAGTGTGAAAAAAAAATATTGTTCTCTTACTGAAAAAAAATGTTATAGCAGTCCTTACCCTCCAGACAAAAAAAAAGGATAGGCAGCAGATAGCAGCTGCAAGAGGAACATTTCTTGAAAAGCAACAGAATGACGGGAATTGTCAAGCAGTAGAAGCTTCCTGGTTTTCTGAGGGCTTGGATACTGGAAGGACAAAGTGCTTGGTGTGCCATGTTGGTGTCTGCCATCCTCAATGACTTCTTTTTTTCTTCTTGTTACGTGGTCATAACTAAACTTTGTTGCTGTTGTGATTGTATATTTAGTCTACCAATGTTATTAAGGCATTCTGTTACCTCCTAAGTGTGGTTTAGGACCTCATTTTCCTTTACTCTGAAGTATTCATTTTCACCATTTGTGTGCCCAACATCAAGAGAAAGATCTGGAAAAGGAGAAACAGTCTTCTAAGCTTCAGCTCTAACAAATATGAGAACACATGCAATTTGATGCTACAGCAACAAAAAGATACTGCTTTAAGAGAAAGTAAAAGAAGGGAATCTGGGTGAAGGGGATCAATCCCTAAAATATGAACACTCACATTTCCCAGAAAAAGAAGTGAATGCAGCAAAATGGCTGAGAAGATGAGACTGCTCCTACCTCAAGGAACTGGTACATGTGGTCTCTTGGGCAGATAATCTCAGAGACAAAGGAATGTGGGAAGACTGTTTCTTGAAAAGCTTGTGCTGAAAGGAAAATGACAGTCTGTCCCAATGCAGAGGGGAAATAGAACAGATGTAATAGAATAATGAAGTTGTCTGTCTAACAATAGAAATCAGAAGCCACAAAAATGTAAAGAGAAGATTACTATAGGCATAAGTCACAGAGTATATCAGTGTGGAAGAAACAGGAAACCAGGTATAAAATCAGGAAAAACAAGATACAGAAGTAATTGCAACTAGCAAGGTGTGAGAAATTTAACAAAACAAAAGGGTTTAGAAATACATTAGATGAAAGACAAAAATAAAAATATTTAATGATCCTATTTGTGAATGATTAGGACAAGGCTGAAGTAATTGGGTTTATCCAGCAATGGATGACAACTGGAGTGCTGTTTCTAATGGGGGTGTCACATTGAAAGATGACCACAAACAGAGACAGATCAAAGAACAAGGACAGGAAGTTTAAAGATATGCTCTGCGAGGAAGCAGAAGGCACCAGTTTGTTTGGTTTCACTTTCAAAAAAGAATAGTCAATATAACTCTGATAAAGGGTTATTTTTGCAGTTCAATGAGGAAAATGAATCCACTGAGTTAGTGGCAAAGGCATTTAGTGGGGAAATTTTCTAAATGCACAGGAGGCAATAAGGCAGTGTAGCTATTGAAATTCTATTACTTTCTTCATCCTTGCTCTCTTTAAACATTCTTGATTCTCGTGGCAGAGGAAAATGGACAAGATGCTTTCCTTAGGTCGCTTTGTTCCCTGTCTTTCTTGGACCCATAAACAAATAATGTTCATAAACTTACAGTGAATTTTTGTGAAGTCAGAGTTCTGCCATCCTAAAATATTAGACTGAACCTTATCTAGATTATCAGAGCACCTACAAACCAGAGGTACAAGCTGCATAAGAGCCACTTTGGAGAGGATTAGATTTTCAGTAATATCTGTTTCTGCCGGAGCAAAAAATACCACATAAACAGGTTTACCCTTGACACTTCTTATTCCAATAAGATTTTTGACATGAAGTAGTACATATGGACATAAAGCTGAGAAGTTATTAATGTATGTTCAATTTTCAAAACATTCTTTTTGGGTTGTATTTTGGTTTCCAGGTATGTGGAAGCAGCATTTCTCTTTATCTTTCTTTATCGGATCTTGTTTGATCATGCCTTAAAAATACAGAAGTTCACCCCAGATGATGGGGTAGTAGATACCAATTAATAATATCTTCCAACTGGATTTCCAATAGCTGACATAATAGTCTTGCTGGATGGATTTCACTAATTCTATTCTAAAATTATGACTTCATACTTATGAATCACCTCGGGTAAATTTTATAAGACCTTCCTCTCTTCTGCATGACTTTTACATAGTCCACCTTGAGGATATGTTACTCCACATCCAGTCAGCAGAGATATCATTATAGGAATACGATACAGGATATAAAGAGCCCAGAGAGTCTGTAAATCTATGGCATTTAAAATTATGATGATTGTACTTCATCATTACAAAAAGCTTGAATTAATGGGGAAAAAAATATCTCCAAACCATCATCAGTTAATTCTGGAACTGTGTGACCCATCTCTGTCTTAATTTGCATGGCATTTAGTAAACAACATGAAAAAAAGCTACTGATCCAGTTGGATGACAGTATGATAATTCATAAACATCCTGTTTAGTCAAACTTTTCAGTTTCTCAGACAAATGTATGCTTGCTTTTGTGCTCAGTCCTTCAGGAATTAATTATTCTTTTACTGCTACATTACCTACTAACTCAAAAAATCTAAACACGATTTGATGCCAGTGAAGAGTATTGCCCTTTATATATTTGTCAAGGGTATCTTAAAGCCTAATAACCATGATGAGGAATGTACAACAAAATGAGAATAAAATGTATGAGAAGAAACAATTCTAGAGTCTATGGAAAGAATAACCATACACTATATGAGTAGTTTCCTATCTATCAGATTTATGTAATGTTATTTGTGAAAACTGTGCATGGATCCATGCTAGTGTTCCCTTTTGTGACTGGGAAGAGACACAAGAGGATTGTGGATTTGCCCCCACTAGTGAAACAAGGGCTGCCTCCCTTGGAGAAACGCCTTGTTAGCATAAAGTTAATTTAGATGCTTCTGTGCCAATCCTTCAAAGTCCTATAGGTGGAGAGGGAGTGCGATTCACAGTCTAGGAGACACTACCTCAATCCAGAACAGCTCTGTTTCTGGATTCACGGAGGAGAAAGTCTTGTGCACATAAATGTACACAAAACCCTCCCACAGGCTGGCATTATGTTAATCAACCCCATACACACCCGCTGTGATTTTTTTAATATAAATCCTTTTCCTGTCAAGAAAAAAAAAAGTCAAAGAGGTTATGAAACTTGGTAATTTTGACTTATTACTGAGGATTGAAATCTCACCATCCCATCACCACCTCCTCCCCCAAAATAGGTACAAAAGTAACATTGCAAGAGTAACCCAAACTCAACAGATAGAACCATTCATTTCAATTCTATGCATCAGGGTGATTCAGTCTCAGCTGACTCACTTGTATAATGACTGTGCCAGAATGTTCAAAGCTTTATATAGCAATGCCTAAAAACATCTCCAGAAGTCATTGTGTATAGCAGAGATATGATGCTGCTCCCAGGCAGCTGCATGATGAAGTTCAAGAGTTTATTTCATAGTCAGGGTGACCACAAAACCAATGAATGTACACATTTATATATGAATGAAATCCCTGCTTTATTATAATCCACTTTTATTGGTTTTGGCTCTGATATAAAAGAAAGATTTCTTAAATGAGATCTGTGGAGCTAATTTTAGAAGAAGAATTTACAGTGGATTAAGGAAGGGTTTGACGATGTGATCATTTTGAAATCTATTGTGAATTTAAGTGTGTATATTTTTATTTAATAACATACATTTTAACCATCTTAGCTAAAATGACATTACTTTCTTTATTTCCCATTTTTACCTTGGTGTCTATATGAGGGGGGGGAAAAAGATGATGACTAGAATACCTGTTTCATTATAGGCGGTTTAAATGCAGAAACTACTAGGTAGTATTTGTAGTCCTCAGTTTATTTTGTATCAAGAAAGTGTTAAGTATATACCAGTTCTTTCCTTGTGATTTCATTTTTCTTTCACAAAATCTGATTAATATAAATTGGCACTTTGAGATCTTGATAGATAAAGAAACAACAAAGCAAGGAGAAGATATAGAATATGTGAAGGACAAGGGACATAAGGGTAGACATATCTTAACTATAGTTGTGTATGCTTACTTGCATTGAACTCTGATAATAAATAAAATGATTGCTGTTTAACGTTAAAAGCAGTTTTGTATGACAGTGTGCTAAAAGCTAGTTCCTGTATATACTACTTTATAGCTGTAGTAGTAGCATAAAATTGAATTTATGTCTGGTTTTACTCAAACCAGGTAATAAAATTACAACATTGTGGTTTTATTTCTTCTTTCTTGTCTTCTCTTCTCTTACAATAAGCTCCTACTGTTTTATCCAACTTCTAGCTTTCCCAGGACCAAACAATTTGAGGTTCAAACCAACAGTTCTTTAGATTATTTTTCCCCACCAGACATTCAAGTAAGTCTTTAGCACCCATTCTTCAAGAACTGCCATCTCTTGATTTTATAGTTACTTGTTTCATTACCTTTATTTTTCATTCTGCTTGTTTCCCAGCTGCTTAGAAGGTGTGCTAATAAATCGAGGTAAACCTAAGTCAGACCATTATGAAATCCCAAGCCTATTTTACAAGCTTCTTTCCCTAAGCCTTGAAACCTCCACAGTTGTCTTTGGTCAGAGCTATCTGTTACCCAGGTGAAATATCTGCAAGCTACAGCTGAGAAGTAGTCGAGAAACCTTCCCTAGCCAACATCTGCAACCAGCTAATAGAGAGGTGAGGAATAGAAAGTGCACTTCTGTTCCTTGGTGCTTGTGTGGGCTAAATAGAGAAGACCAGGAAGAGAAATGCTGCCCAGTTTCCCAAGGTCCGCTACCAGCCAACAGGTATAGATGGGAGAGGCAGGAGTGTAACAGTCTGCCTCCTTTTCCATGTGCTCCTTTTCTCTGCTATGAAGGACTCTGACATTGGAAGAAAAACTCCACAGCTGTGTTTGTGTATGGCCTCAGCTTACCAGCAGGCAAGTGGCTCCTTGGGCCAAATCCTAGACTTCTGTGCAGCAGGGAGGACAAACCCAAAGCAGAGATCTAATGTACTCTGAGAGCAGAGGGCAAGTTGGCAAGATTTGAGAGTTGTTGCTTTAGGATCAAACAATTGAATTTTCTATATTGAAATATACCCGTTGTGGTGAGATTCAAACATTATGTTCCTGGAAATTAGAGGAAATTAGAACCCAGCATTTAAAAAACCCAAATATTAGGCAGTCCTGTGCTCCTCTCTTCTCCTGTGGTACTTGCAAGATGCACAAGAGCTATGCCATGCACAGAGGAATCCCGAATACTTTTGCAAAACACGAGAAAGGAAGGTGAGCTGTTATTAGTTCTGTTTGTAGATCCCTCAATGTTTCTCCCAACTCCTTCAGTATATACAGCTTATATGGTTTCACTTGTTCTTTAAGTTGCATGACTCTTGCCAATTTCTAGAGTTTTTGAAAAAAAAAAAGCTTTATAATGTTGCTGCTTGAGTCCATTTTGCCAGCTTTTTCTCAAGAAATTATTCTTCTATTGTGTACCTGACCAATTCTCATGTGTTTGTGCTTTCTCTGGCTCCTCATGTGTTGAACAGGACTTGGAGTTTCTAAAGCTCTACAAGTATATTTTCAAGAGGCTTAATAGTCCACAGTGCCCATTTTAGGGGAAACAGAGTATTTGTTCCTTTGCATAAGCAACATTTAATTAGGGTTTCATCCCACTAGTCAGGCTTGGTGGTACAATTAATGCTGAAAATTCTCAAAGCTCACAAAATTAAGATCAACAGAGGAGATTGTAACATCTGTTCTAACTCAAAGAACTCTTTAGTTTTTTAGGTCTGATAGATACACAGCCAGGAAAAGCCTTCTTATAATACCATGAAAGTGGCTTTTGAGAATGTTAGTGCAGTGGATCATGTACACAGATTTCATAGATGCAAAAAAAAAAAAATTTAAATTAGGAGTACTCAAGTGTTCCTCTTATACTTTAGACCCATGATATAAGGCAACCAACCAACCAAAACCCAAAAAAACCAAACTCAAGCAGTTTCTTACTTTACTGAATAGATTCCTACAGATTTGCAAGTATATCCACAGAGAATTAGAATTATGAAAAACAGTACATGCTCACATGCATAGTGGTCATAGACCACTACAATCATGCTAGGTTCAAGCAAGAGGCTGTTCAAACATAGTATGAAAATAAACTATATGTTTTGAAATTAAGTTTAAGAATTTTGGATATTGTTGCATCCACAGAAGAGATCTTCTGTTGGCCCAGAGGAAACAGGACAACAGGGCAGTAAGCAGCGTCAGATTGCAGTTATGAAAGGAAGCACTTTTTCATGCAGTGTGAAACTAAATGTGAAACTCTATTTCTGAATGCTAAAAAAAACGGAAATAGCCTGAGGTTTATATTGTGAGGCAGCCAAAATGAAAACCAAGTTTGGCTGTGTGGAATTCCCAGTTCTCAAATACTTTTTAAAGATGTTTTATAGTTGTCATATCAATCCAAGAGTAACCCTCAAGTAGTCAACATGCGTAGCACTAAAGCAGTCTAGCCACAAGATGAAGACTGTCGTCATTATTATATGTTATTTGGTCATTTTATTCATGAAATGAGGCTGTTGCATTATGGAACAAATAAAGATAGATTTCATACTCTGAATAGATTGCCATGTAAATGAACATCATAAAGGAGACATAGATTACAATACAGGCACACTGAGTGCATGAAAAGAAAGGAAATATCATAATATTATACATTAGGAACCTGGTCTTTGTGTCTGGAACAAATATTTCTAGTGCTAACAAATCCATCCATCTGTCAGCTTGCAGTAATGAAGTATGCAACTTAAAAAGTACACAATGATTTCAAGCCTTGATGGATTATCACTTAACCCAAAATGCAATGCTGTACAGATAAGCATCACAATTGGTTGATGGTCTGATAAAGATTCCATTATGTAGCTGGGCTCCAGAGAGGCTTCAGCAATGTGTCAGGAATTCAAACATTCCTAACTTGAGCTTTGATCATACTGGTGGTTTTTTTCTACTGCATATGAATTATGCAGTCTAACAGTCTTTATTCTAAGCTAGTAGTACAAGACATTTTCCAAATTAAGAGTCCCTTCTGCTGAAAGTATGTTCATTGTCTGCAAAGAAAGTCCTTTGCTCGGAGTTCATCCTGAGACTTTCCATCAGGTGCCACAGGCTGTAGGGTCTTAACACTCCTTCTGCCCAGTGTCCACATGTAACTAGCAAGGAAACCCTACCCTTTCAAAAAACTACATGGGAAGTAATTAATACCACCTCTATGTAAAGCATAACGTCAAAGGCAATATGTACTGAAGACTGTAACCATACTGACCATTTTCATCTGACCTCTAGTTGAGAGGGGACCTCAGTCAGAACATTTCGTACTTTTTATTAGTGTGTAGTTATTTTTAGTACTCAGATGTAAACAAGACATGAAAACTATATTATTCATATTAATTTTGTACTCCAGTCATGCTTAATAATCTTCTGACTTTCAACATAATAATAATAAATAATATTTAGATATTTGTACTTACTGCTTTAAAAGCCAGAATTCCACTGATTTTGAGAGACTTTTAGGATCAAGGATTTACAGCTCTGCAAGAAGTTTGGCCTGCAAATTCATTAAATGAATTTATCCCATCTAGCTGACAGGTAGTTTTGAGGTTTGGATGAATCTGGCTTTTTCTAGTCCAAAAAGAGACAGAATATTTTTAGTGTACTGTCAGCATTGCCTGCAGTGCCCCATAAGCTTCAGAATGACCTGCAGTTCTGTGAAGAACTTCCTGTACGTGGTGAAGAATTTCTTCTACAGGAGAACAGACTGTAATACTCTTTCTTCTATGTAATACCTTATATATACATAAGCTCATTAATTTTCAGTGGGACTATATGTAGTTTAGTATGTTATTCATACATTAAAGTCTGTAATCTGCTAAACCCAGAGGGACCCACTGGGTCAGTTAGCCTAAATTCTTGTACAGAATCTGCTCTCATAGTTTTATAATGAGGAACAGAAACCTTTATTTTATTAAAGAGCAACCACCAGAACATATATAAACCTAATTTAGGACCTAAAGAAATTGAGAAGCCACGATTTCCCTTGGTATTTCTCGTCAGCAGTTAACTATCCTCATTGTTACAAATTTGAGCCTTGCTTCTCAGTCTTTGAGGTTAACAATGATACATTCATTCTTGTTAAACCTTTCTCCAGTAAAAAGCCTTCTCATTCTGTTTGTATTTTCTTCTCGAAAGTGAGTATTTATTGCAAAGACTCTGTAAATATGCTTTAAAAATTATTGTTGGACTTCATTTGAGAGAATTGAATCTATGCTCTTTAGGATCTTTTGGTTGATTTGTTCTGAAGGTGTTTTCAGGAGTTTCTTTGATTATGAGTTTTGAGGGAAATACAACACTAACAAGGAGAGATTAGGCAAATAGTTTCTGTCGAATATGTTTCATTGTTGCTGTATTTATATCAAAGCACAAGGGTAATGTAGTTGTATTTAGAGAGACATTTATGATATTTAAAGATAGTACCAGTGAAAACCAAGGTCCTTTTTTTGACATTACCGCACTAGGAAAATTTTGGCAGGTTCTGTGCTGTCAGGATACTGATGAAGTACTTCACTGTTAAAAGCAAAAGTATACAACTAAGTATCATTACAGTTAACAAGGACAACTAAAGCAACGTTTCAATGTCATGTGGGATGTTAAAAAAAGACTGAAACAGTGCCGACAAGGTCTAAAAATGAGCAAAGGAAAGAAAAAGACAGAAAAGTGCTTATAGTTTCAAATTTATTGCTAACACCTTTAATAAAAAATGCACGTCTTTCTCACTAACCAGTGAACTAAAGTCATCAACTGTGCCTTTGAAGCTGAAAAGATTACTCTCTCTGCCCTTGGTTTCTCTGACACTCCACTTGAAACACAGTTAATAACTTCCAGTATGAGCCTCACAAAATACAGAATTGATACTAATTATATTAAGGTTTTTTTGGATGAAAGATGACCTTGGCGAAACTCAAAGCTACAGCATTCCCCAGAACAATAAAATAAAAGCAAAATCTACAAAGACTGACTTTGGGGATGATTTAATCTGACCTGTTAATTTCTGCATGTGAGTTTATTCAGACGGTGAATGCAGAAAAAGGTATTCTTAAGGTAATATTTGACCATTTTTCAAAGCATTGAAATCAGTTCCCTAGCTATCCCTCTTTTTTGCAGCATTAGGGTGTCTGTTTTGTGTTGAATTTGGAGACCGGGCCATGGAGAAAACCGGGTGCCATGGTGCTTGGAGACGGTGGCTTGTATGCGTGTTTCCCAGGAGCAGCTCCCTCAGCAGAAGCATCAGTATGCCTTAGTACTTGGCCTGGGTCTCCTGTCAGACCCATCTGGGGCCCCTCTATGGGATGTCTTATTTTATGTGGGTTATTTTCAGTGTGCGGTGTACACGGTGATGAAGGGGCTGAGTAACAGCACCAGACAGGTGTGTTTCTGGAGCAGAATGCCAAGCATGTGCCTTGCACACCTCAGGGGACTGTCCCGAAATGCTGAAGATGCAGGGCCCGCTGCGGTGGCAGTCCGTGTGTCGACTGCACTTTGCTTGTGAGAGTAGGGTGAAAGTACAGTTTCCTTGTTGCAACTAAGACAGTAAGAGAGACCAGAAATATAAAGAGAGTATCGCTGTAGTTCTATTATTTAGGATTCTAAATCAAAAATCTTTCAAGGCTAGTATTTTGCTGCAGTGTGGCTGTCAAATTGGGTGCAGAAAAGCAGAATCAACAAAGCTGAAGAGAAAAAATCAAATACCAACGTTTTAAAAAATTAGCTTAAAACACACCTGAGAGGAAAGAAGCAGAAGTCTGGTTTGAAGTCTACAGTATCGTAAATGGCTGTACCTAATCACAGCCGAGTTCATTTTTTTCATCCTAAAAATTGAGAAAGAGAGAATTACAAACTCATCTACTTTGAGAAATACAGGGTGGAAAACCTTATTCAATAACACTTGACTCACTGTTTGGCTGAGTATAAAAGACTGAACGGGAAAGCACAAATGGAAGTGACTGAAAAAATGAAATTCAGAACCAACACAGGGAAGTACTTTTCACTCAAAGAGAAATACAACTTTTCAATAGCCTACTGAGCCAAGTTTGGAATTGGAGGCATTGGGGTCATTAAAGAAGAAGGGAGATACTATTCTGGAGGAACTGTGTTAACTAAGATGACTTGCAATGGGCTGAATGCCCTTTTCCTTTTCCCCAAATTTATGTTCTTTTTCAAAAACTTTGATTACAAGTCATCCTGCTGTGATTTAGATAGCATGAATTTGAAAAGAATGTATCAAATCCTTTCAATCAAGATGCTTGGGTTTCTTTCCAGCCTGAATTCTTGCAAGCCTGTAATAGAAAACCATCAGTCAAGGGAAAGAAGTATCAGGAGTAGCAATTTACGTTAATACACAATTTCCTTTTCCAGCATAAAGGGTAAGAGACAAGGATCCTAGGCAACAAAGGCCAGAATATAAATCTTTATGGGAATATGTTATGGGTAGTCAAAAAAAAAAAAAAAAAAGAGAAAAAAAAAGGAAAAATCCCCAAGACTGACAAATCCCCAAGACTGACAATTTAAGGAAGCCATTCTATTTATTTTATATACTTCTTTTCTCGGGGCTAACAAGTCCCTACTGTATACACATCGGGTCATGAACTGCATTCAACACCCTACGGAGAAGAGACAGCTTACGTTTTAATGAATTCAAAGTACCTTATTGGTCTTATTGGACTTTGGACCAGGTCCCTGGGCATACTTGATAGAAGCTACCCTTTATGACTATATTAATTCGATAGAGAATGGAACTTCATAGAAGGTTAACATGTAAAGTTTTTCCACTTTTTTTTCCCTTTGGTGTAGTTTTCAATACAGACCTTAGAGGAACACTTTTAATGTTTAGGTTTGAGTTTGACTCAATTACTGTCTCAGGGCAGGAATTCACTCTGTTCCTGGGCTGAATTACATTCTTGGGCACCTTTGAAATTCTTTGGCACATTTATTGCCATCAGTCCTGAACTCGTTTGTCCCCTACAATGCAGTTTTGTTAGTGTGAGTGCTGGGTTCTATTGTATGTGGGCATTCATATGTCAGATATTTCTTTTTTTATTATTATTTTTTTATATTTTTTAAAATTTATTTAGACAAATTCTGATTTATGAAAAAATAGCAGCCCTGGGTTATTTAAGTTTTTAAGGGTTGCTTGATTCCAGAGCTTCCAGTTCATCTCAGAAGCATCTGTTCCAAATATTTCTGGAGTTAGTAAGGCTAAGAAGAAATTAGTCTTTTATTACAAGCAGGTTGGCTCTCCTCCACCACAAGACCTTGTGCCAAGTAATTTGTGTGTGGTTTTATAGATTACCAGTCCCCATGGGACTTTTTTGTCATTATTGTTATCATAAGTCCCTGTATTATAACATGGCTGTGGGGAAGTGTGCTAATTGTTTATGTGTGATTCAAGTGTACACTTTTTTAATTCCTAGTGCTTTTGAGTAGTATCTACTAATTCTTACCAAATAATTCCTGTGGAAAATTTTGCTGCAAATCACTACCATGACACTCAGAGATTTTAGTTTTGATTTCCCATGCAGAATGTGCTTCTCTAAATTTATTATGAAATATGAGTGACCTGTAGGATTTTTACATAATCCTAAATCCTTCTCAACCAAATAAACAGTTAGGGGAATAATTCATACACAAGAAAAATTCAGAGTAGTGTATGGTTGCCTTCATCACCATAATAAAATAGATGGGTTGTATGCAGTGCAAAGCATCTTGCTCTTGGTATATTTCCAGTGTTATGGAGAAATTAAGAACATCAGGAAAGTTCAAGGACAGGAAACTTTTTCTTCTGTTTTTATAGACAATGCTTGCATGCACTTGTATATAATAACAGAATAAATAATGTTCATAATAAGAAGAACACATAGGTCAGTCTAAAATACATTTTCTAATGTGTCTGTTTTATTTAAAAAGTGATGAACTGTTAAAGTATCTGTTCTGAAGACAGAACACATGAGCAGATTCTAGGGCTTTGGTTGTTAATGCTGCTCAAATTCTTTCAGGAATTTTTTTTTCTCTTTTTTTACTGTTGAAAATATACCTGAGTTTTCTTACGTTACAGTCTACTAACTCTGTTTATACTGTCCCAATTTCTAGTCTGTCTGAACAACTTTCAAAATCTGAACATCTTAAAACATTGTGTGAAGAATTCTGACTCTATGGTGGATGCATGACAACATTTGAGCTCAGTTCTGTATTCACGCACAAGCCAAAATGACATTTTTTTATCTCAGTGTAAACGAAAATTAAGCATGCTCATCAGCTAGCATGGCTTTAAAGAGAATCATACACAACACAGTCTTCATTCCATTCAGGAATCCTCTGATTAGGGTTTTTTAGGATTCTACATGTCTTAAATCCTCCTCTCTCTTATGACTTGATGACTACAGAGTGGTGCTCATAATTCTTCATGCTTTCACAAAATTTAGTGGAGAATCATAGAATGGTTAGAGTTGGAAGAGACCTTAAAGATCATCTAGTGCCAACCCCCCTGCCATGGGCAGGGACACCTCTCACTAGACCAGGTTGCTCAAAGC